>CAWUFW010007085.1:365000-1055863 GCA_963921515.1 Calotriton arnoldi
CAAACCGTAAATTAACCTGTGCTCACCCTCCGGTAGCTTGGCACAGAGTAGTCCGGCTTACCTTTAGAGGCTGTGTATTTGTGCAACACTTTATACGGTAAAACAGTGAAAACACCACACAAAATGACTCCACACCAGGTTAGAAAAATAAGTATGATTTTAATAAATGAAACAAGAGCAAAATGACAGAAATTCAATTAGTAGAAATGGAGCTATTGAATCTCAAAGGTTTTAAGTAAAATAGCGCCAAGAAGCAAAAGCTCTATTGGGGATATCTAGTCACGCCGGACCGGAACAAAGTCACAAGTTCAGGCCGACCGCGATGGAGCACGCAATGGAGTTAGGCCCGCTGAACAAAGTAGGTTAAATCCTGGTCGCGGAGCGCTACGTGGATCCGTGTTAAAGATGTGTTGAGCACCAGAGGCAATGCGTCGGTTCCGAGATGTGACGAGACTGGGTTGTGAGGTCCTGATGCCTTGATGTCAAGGATCCTGTCGACAAGGCTTGTGATGCGGAGCCCGGTGTCAAGGATGTGAGACGCAGAAGAGGCAATGCCTCGATTCCGACGAGCAGTGAAGCTGCGATGCAGAGTTTCAGTGTAGTCATCGAGGCTGCTGTTGATGAAGGATGCGAGAAGCTTGCGCTGGGTAAACCATCGCGGAGTGGCAGTTCCAAACGTGATGTGTCGGTTCCAAGATGTGGGAGGCAGTGGTGACGCAAGTCTTTTGCTACAGGTCAAATCCACGCAGCAATGGTTCTGCTCAAGGATGCATGACTCAGCCGAGAAGATGCTTCGGTTCTGGTCAGGGATGCGTCAGTTCTGCTGGCAAGTGCATTAGGCCCACTTCCAAGGGTCCAGGACTGGGATGGCACCACTTTACAGGGTAGACGCACAGATGGCAGAGTCCAGGTGCAGATGTTAGAAGCCTGTTATGTCCCTGAGGCCTCAGATCAGGAGGCCAGCCATCTAGCCCTTGGAGTCACTCTGGGTTCTGCAGTCAAGTGATGCAGGTTCAGAGCTTCTCAACCAGGCTTGAGAAAGCAGTTCAGCATAGCAAAACAGGAGTCCAACAGAGTGAGAGTCCTTTAGCTGCACAGCAGTCCTTCTTCCTGGCAGAGTATCCACAGGTCCAGAAGTGTACTGAAATGGTGGTGTCTGAGGACCAGTATGTATATCCAGTGGTACCTTTGATGTGGGGGAGACTTAAAAGACAGGCCTTTGAAGTGCACAGATGTCCTCCTTCCTGCACTGGCTCCAGCCTCACTACAGGGGGTTATGCAGTCCTTTTTGTGTGGACAGGACACATCCTATTTAGATGTAATTGAGGATGTGCCCAGCTCCTCCCTCCCATCCTGCCAGGATGGCCCACCGAGTCACAACTAAGTTCCTACTGTGTGTGGCTGCCTAGGAGGAATACACAAATCAATTGACAACTACACCCAGTCATGTGATCCAGAGACAGACTTCAGGAACCAAATGAGCTTAAGCAAGAAAATGACAACTTTCTAAAAGTGCCATTTTCAGGATTGTAATTAAAACTTTGACTTCACCATAAGTTAGGATTTTAAATTAGGATTCCATTGACGCCAAACTTAAATCTATTATGTCTTCCCATTTGGAAATTACACTTACAAAATGTAATAAGGTAATCCCAATGTATCCTATGGAAGATATAAGCCTTGTTGTAGTGAAAAATGAGTTTAAGGATTTTTCACTACCAGGACATATGAAATTTAAAAGTACATGTCCTGCCTTTTAAATACATTGCACCTTGCCCTCTGGGTTGTCCAGTGCCTACATTAGAGGTGACTTATTTGTATAAAAAAGGAAGATTAGGGCCTGGCAGAAGGTTTATTTTGCCAGGTCGACATGGCAGTGTAAGCTGCACACACAGGCTCTGCAATGGTAGGCCTGAGACAAGGTTATACGGCTATTTACGTGGGTGGCACAAGCAGTGCTGCAGGCCCACTAGTGGCATTTAATGTATAGGCGTTAGGCACATGTAGTGCATTTTACTAGGAACTTATACGTAAATTAATTATGCCAAAATGGGGATGCACCAATATTACCATGTTTACGGGAGAGAGCACACGCACTTTAGCACTGGTTAGCAGAGGTGATGTATAACAGTGTGCATTTTGCCAGTATCACACAGCTCGCGCTGCTAATGTAGCTGCGTCTACGTCGCATATTGTGTCCCATAGCACCAATGGTGTCAGGAGGTGCTATAAATCTGTGACTAATGCATTTTAGTGCAGTGATGTTGAACCCCACGCTAAAATGCGTGAGTCTAACCCCTGATGCGTGGTACTTGGCAGGGCTGACGGAGCGCTAGTCTTACCTTGTTGTGTGTTCCACAGGAGACTCACTCGCACCAAAATCTGCAGCCAATGCGCCCCTTTCTGCTTACAAGATGGCGGCCCTCTGCGCGCACGTGCAGCTGGCCGGTGGCACCACGCACATGCGTCTGTACGTCACGCCCCTGGTGCCCCTACATGCCTTGTGTTATAGCTGCAACCCCGGGGACAATAGGCGCTAAGAGCGCATTGTTCCCTCCAAGTGCCTGGAATGAAATGCAAGCGCAGGGGAGAGGGGGCGGGAGGGGGTGCAGAGCGGCGGCTGCTGGAAGACTTTCTGCATATTGTGTCCTTTCACACCCTCATTATCAAATTATCGTTTTTGCTCTGAGGGAGGGCTAATTAAGTGAAGTAAATTAAAGCACGGGGGAAGGCGGGGGGCGAGGTGAACACATCAAGGCTCGGCGCGCGCCTTAAGAACAAAGCGCATTCTCTGCAGCTCCTCTCTCTTCTGTTTAACCCTTTGCAGGGAGGAGGGAAGGAATAATACATTGTCAGAGCTCCTTTAATGTTCAAGGCTGCCTCTTGTCTTCTCTTGTTCTGAGGATGTGCAGCGGAGCTGGCAAACCTTACACCGTGGGATGGGTGGGTGGGCATGGCGCCCCCTCCGCTCCTTTCTGGTAATGGTAGGGTGACCAGACGTCCCGGCTTTCCCCGGACAGTCCCGGTTTTAAAGGACTGTCCCGGTGTCCCGACGCTTTCCTTCATTTTAAACAAATGTTCCGGTTTTTGGACCAAAAGTCAATTCATACTGAAAGGAGAATTGAAAGTAAATTGTTTCTGTCTTCCGGGCAGTGCAGGAGGAGTTCGGCTGCATGCATGGTGCAGCATAGATAGGAAGACAGAGTGGGGATGGAGAGCAGGGATATATTATCTACTGGCGGTCGCCAGTAGATAGTTATAGTTACAACCTATTATCCATAGGAAATCCGCGACATTCTATTTGAAATAACTCTCTTGCCGGTTGACGTATCTTCGCGAAATTTTCAAACTTTGTGGCCCGCTCCGGTCCGCTCCTACCCTGAAAGTCTCGGGGGCATTCGTCAAGCGGGGGCCGAGAAAAGGGGGGTCCCAAAACGCGTTTTCCCCATGCACTTTTCCATAGGAAACTTTAGACACGGCTACAGCCCGAACTGCTGAACGGAATTACACCAAATTTGGCAAAGAGGTAGTTCTTGGTTCAGAAAGAACCCTTTTGTTAAATGGTGTAAATCCGTTCAGTAGTTGCTGAGAAAATGAAAAGTAAAAAGTTAGTGATATCTATGGCCGAGTAGGGTCCGCGTACCCTCAGCGCACCCTGCGCGCACCGTCCCGATCACGAGCTGCATGTTAATTGGCTGTCAGCTGGCTGTCAACATTCCGATTCAGGAAATGTTGGCAGCCATTTTGTCCCTCGGTAGAACCGAGGGACAGAAACAAGTGCGCAAAGCGCACAAAGGGCAGGGTAGAAACACCCTGACCCCTAGGTTTGCTCAGGGGGTCCCACAAGGACCCCTGGGCAAAAAAAAAAAAATGTTTTAAAAAAAATCGGCAGGGTGCGCGAATCCTGCCGGAAATCGAAGCGCGGTCTCCCGCGCTTCGATAGTTAGTGGCCCCGGGTGGCCCAAGTCCCGGGGGCATGGTGGGGGGGGATAATTTAATGTGTGGGGGGCCTCAAAGGGCCCCCAAGCCCCGGGGACCTCCACCCCCCGGGGCTTTTAGAAAATGGTGCGGGAGGGCTCTGAGCCCTCCCGCAGCCCCGGGACCACCACCTCCCGGGGCTTTTTTTTATTAAAAATAAAACCAGTGTGGGGGGCTCCAGCCCCCACACGCCCCGGGACCGCCACCTCCCCGGGGCACTAAACATTTTAATATGGGGGTCCGTTACGGACCCCAGAGCCCGGGGACCACCACCTCCCCGGGGCTGTGTACTGAATGGGAGGGGGCCGCGCGGCCCCCTCCTGGAGCCCTTGATGGCCCTGGGGACCACCACCCCCAGGGCCGGCTCCTGCAGTGTCCCGGGGTGCCTACCCCCGGGACACTGCTGTTTGTAATGACAGGACGGGAGCCTCGCGGCTCCGTCCTGCCATAGCAAACTGCTTTGGATATTGGAAGAGAGAGCAGGGAAACCTGCTCTCTCTTCCAATATCCAAAGCGATTGCTTTTCCACATGGGGAGCAGCATGTCAGCTGCTCCCCATGTGGAACAGCAATGCCGGCTCCCAAGGGACGTTGGGAGCCGGCGGGACTGTGGGGGATTGGGGACCCCCACAGTCCCCAACGGAGCGGGCCAGCCCCGGGGGATGGGGTCCCCGGGGCAAGTAGTGGCCCGGGAGGGGAGCCACGCGGCCCCCTCCCCAAAAAAAGAGAATTTTTTTTATTTTTTTTAAATGGAAAGGCCGGCCCCGGGGATGGGGTCCCCGGGGCCTTAAGATGGCCAGAGGAGGGGGGCCACGCTTCCCCCTCAAAATAATAAATATAGAGGCCATGCCCCGGGGGATGGGGTCCCCGGGGCCAATACAGGCCCAGGGAAGGGGGCCACGCAGCCCCCTTCCCGTTTTTTTTGAAAAATTAAAAAAAGGGGTAAGGCCCTGGGGGATGGGGTCCCCAGGGCCCAAAAAGAAAAAAAGGAAGGGGGCCACACAGCCCCCTTCAGGGGACAAAAAAAAAAAAAAAAAAAAAACGATCGGGCCCGCAGGCCCCGCCCCCTTCCTTCACCACTCTGCAAATGCGCCCCCTGGCGCGTTTGCAGAGGGGGAACAAATTCCCCTTGAATACTGGGGATCCCTGGGGGCCAACTAGCCCACCAGGAACCTCCAGTATGCGCCAGGGGGCTGCCTTGCAGAGACGTGTAGAGAGGCCACACCCCTTTTACACCTCTCTGCAACGCAGCTCTGTGGCGCTTTTGGAGGTATATGGTGGGCTAGTTGGACTCCGGGGACCCTCAGGATTCAAGGGGACTTAATCCCCCAACTTAAAACGCGCCACGGGCGCGTTTGCACAGTGGTGAAGGGAGGGGCGGGGCTTCAGGTGACATGTGTGCAAACAGGCCCCGTGGCGCGTTTTAAGATGGGGAATTAAATCCCCTTCAATCCTGAGGGTCCCTGGAGGCCAACTAGCCCAACAGGTACATCCAGAAAGCGCCACAGAGCTGCGTTGCAGAGAGGTGTAAAAGGGTGTGGCCTCTCTACACATCTCTGCAACGCAGCCCCTGGCGCATATTGGAGGTTCCTGGTGGGCTAGTTGGCCCCTAGGGACCCTCAGGATTCAAGGGGACTTAATCCCCAACTTAAAACGCGCCACGGGGCGCGTTTGCACAGATGTCACCTCAGGCCCCGCCCCCTCCCTTCACCATTGTGCAAATATTCCTCTAAAATCAGCCGAAATACGAATTCCGATTTACTCACCTGTTATAAGGAGAGACCTCAGTGCTGTATCTTTCAGCCCAGTACTGGTCCTGAAAAGTAATTTTAACCGTACTTACCAGTAACTTGAATTTCCTTCCATAGGCTAACATTGACTGGTTTCAATTGGAAATTCTTCTAAGTGTGGAGTTTTGGAACTTTAAAATATTCCTGTAAAATCAGCCGAAATACGAATTCCGATTTACTCACCTGTTATCAGGAGAGACCTCAGTGATGCATCTTTCAGCCCAGTACTGGTCCTGAAAAGTAATTTTAACCGTACTTACCGGTAACTTGAATTTCCTTCATAGGCTAACATTGACTGGTTTCACTTGGAAATTCTTCTAAGTGTGGAGTTTTGGAACTTTAAAATATTCCTCTAAAATCAGCCGAAATACGAATTCCGATTTACTCACCTGTTATCAGGAGAGACCTCAGTGCTGCATCTTTCAGCCCAGTACTGATCCTGAAAAGTAATTTTAACCGTACTTACCGGTAACTTGAATTTCCTTCATAGGCTAACATTGACTGGTTTCACTTGGAAATTCTTCTAAGTTTTGATTTTTGAAACATACAAATATTCCTCTAAAATCAGCCGAAATCCGAATTCTGATTTACTCACCTGTTATCAGGAGAGACCTCAGTGCTGCATCTTTCAGCCCAGTACTGGTCCTGAAAAGTAATTTTAACCGTACTTACCAGTAACTTGAATTTCCTTCCATAGGCTAACATTGACTGGTTTCACTTGGAAATTCTTCTAAGTGTGGAGTTTTGGAACTTTAAAATATTCCTCTAAAATCAGCCGAAATACGAATTCCGATTTACTCACCTGTTATCAGGAGAGACCTCAGTGCTGCATGTTTCAGCCCAGTACTGATCCTCAAAAGTAATTTTAACCGTACTTACCGGTAACTTGAATTTCCTTCCATAGGATATCATTGCCTGCTTTTGCTGAAAAAGATTCTAAGTGTTGATTTTTGGAACTTTAAAATATTCCTCTAAAATCAGCCGAAATCCGAATTCTGATTTACTCACCTGTTATCAGGAGAGACCTCAGTGCTGCATCTTTCAGCCCAGTACTGATCCTCAAAATTAATTTTAACCGTACTTACCGGTAACTTGAATTTCCTTCATAGGCTAACATTGACTGGTTTCACTTGGAAATTCTTCTAAGTGTGGAGTTTTGGAACTTTATAATATTCCTCTAAAATCAACCAAAGTACGAATTCCAATTTACTCACCTGTTATCAGGAGAGAACCCAGTGCTGCATCTTTTAGCCCAGCACTGACCCTGAAAAGTAATTTTAACCATACTTACCAGTAACTTATATTTTCTTCCATAGGAATCCTTTGTCTGGTTTTCAGCAGAAAAGTTTCAAAGTGTCGATTTTCACAAACTACAAATATTCCTTAAAAATCGCCTGTATGACTTAAACGCATTCTTTCAACTGTTTACAGGAGATGCACCAGTGCTGGATCCAGGATCCAACACTGAGTAACAAAAAGTAACGATAACAGTTTTTACCTCCTAAGTGAATTTCCTTCCATAGGATAACATTGGTGATTCTATGAGAAAAAGTTTCTAAGTGTCAACTTTTAAAGTACAATAATATTCCTTAAAAATCACGACTGTAACCAAAACGCTTTTACTCAACTGTTTACAGGAGATGTACCAGGACTGAATCTAGGATCCAGTCCTGTGGTTAGAAAAAGTAATCCATAAAGTAACTAATTGCATTTAACTAGAAATTCACATTGAGCTGAATGTTGCATTGTGTTTGAAAATGTGTTGCCCATTGCAACAACTGTAACTACTGTACTTAAAAGTCTATTGCCTATCTGCAAAGTATTTAAACTAAAGTAATTCATTCTGAGAAAGTATTTTTTGTAATGTAATGTATAATATAATTACAATGTAATTTAAAAAATAAAATATGTAAAAAAATGTTTTCTAAAAAATTTCGAAATCAGTATGAAAAAAATTTATATAACAATTAATACATTTAAAAATTGTCATTTACAAAACCTTTGAAATTCACTGAAAAAACCGTAGGTTTCAGACACGTTATAGTTACAAATTAGCATTTAAAAAACCTTTGAAATTCACTGAAAAAACCATAGGTTTTAGGGACGTTATAGTTACAAATTAGCATTTAAAAAACCTTTGAAATTCACTGAAAAAACCATAGGTTTTATCGACAGTTATAGTTAGTTGGACATTGCACTCGTACAAAACCCGTGAAATTCCCCCGTTATAGTTAGTTCAGCTAACTATAACTCGCGCCCCCGCAATGCACTGCTGATGACGTCACATATTACATCACTCATGACATGGTCAGTGACATCACTGATGACATCACTGATGACATCTCAAATGACATCACTGATGACATCATCCACGTGATAATCTGATGCACCTCCTCACACCCTAATATAACCTTTGATATACCCAATCTAAATTACAGACTGCCATTCGCAAAACCATAGACACTCCAACACCAATAACTACATACCCACTCACTGATTCTTAGGTCTACTCACACACATCCACTCACTCACCCGTACAGTCACTCATACTTATGGTCACTCAATACAGGACTATCATATGCACTCTTACTCCTATATAGACACTCAAACACCGCCACTCATCCATAGAGGTACTCACACACCTAGTCATAAGGTTTCTGCACATACACAGAGCTATGCACAGGAAAATGGGACCCCGGAATACAGTGGTTTGCCACCATATACCGTAGCACCCAAAAACCCCAACCCAACTAGCTTAGCATCCCATTAGCACCCAAGTACTAATGTTTGGACAACCCAGAACACGGTATCTTTATCTCAGGACTCACAGAAGCAAGAACACTCTTTCGTCACTCACTCGTACTTGTCCACAAGGTGCGTAGGAAGAGACACTGGATAGGTTAAAATGTTTATTCCAACTTACGTGCTCTAATGTACAATACACGTGTCAGTACTAATAGCATAATGCATATTACTAATATAAGCAGCATGGTTACAATTCCATAGAATACAAACGGGGAAAGCATCTCAGAGCTCAGTGGATAAACGTTTAAATAACATTACCACCCTCCCCTTGCAGTAAGACAGTTTATTATAGTAATAGAAGACCTCTGGGCTTTGACTAGCGAACCCCCATACCTCAGTCTCTAGATGCAGAATTACATCAGCAGGACATCATAGCTCTTCTCACTGAAAAGGTTTTCGCCAAGTGTCTTAAGCGCTAGTAAACCACAGTATTAAAAGCATATCAAATTCTTCATGGCAATTGCACATAATGTTATGTCTGGGTGCGCGAGACTGGCCATATCAGGAAGAACCAAAATACATTGTTATGCGACCTTGTACATGTTTGTGCAGACTGAGCCCAAAAAGGTGAACAACAGAAAATGCAGACAGTGCAAAAGAACTTGGCACGAGCAAAGGGCGAGGGAGGTCCGGCTCAGCGTAACGTGCGCAAAGAAAAGCAGCATGGCGGCCAGGCCTAGGCCAACATAACAAGGCAGGTAACAATCCACAAGACACCCTCCCCTGGACAGTCCAGCGGCCAGGACAGAGGCCCATCAGAGGAGAAAAATAGACGTCAGAGCACAGGGAGCGCCCGAATGGCGAAGGGCAGGTCAATCCATGAAAGTGAAAGTGCAGAAAAAAGCCATACCCTCCAAGAGTTCATCATTGGAATCGTCAAAAAACATAGATGCCATCCAATCCATGAGTTCAAAGAGCAGGAATGCTCCTCAGCAAAGGGAGCATCCAGAAGCAATGCGGGACAGCTTGCGTGATAATTGAAACAGCTTCGTTGTAGGAGATCCTGGGCAGCCGCCCAGATATCCCATTGCGCCAAAATCCCCAGTGCAGCCGCACGCGCCATACAGCCAGCGACGGAACAGTCCTGCTCATGGGCCTCTAAGGGACCCATCAACTGAACAAAATCCGGAACAGACAATGACGAATTGGAGAGGCAATAATCCAGAGTCCAGGTGAAAGGACAGCGGACACAAGTCATCACAGGTTGCACGCAAGTGAAATACGCAAAGCGAAATGAAAGAGTATATGACACACTCAGTGTCGCCAATGGCAAGACGCCAAAACCGGCCAAAAGGCGCTCACGGAGCAGCTGGAGGCGTTCTGGATCGAGCAGGTCCCATCGGGGAGCAGCCATTGCGCAGAAAGCAAATTAAGAGCAAGACACCAGCCGCTAAAGCGAGGATCAATGGGAAACCGCCAAAGACACTGGAAAATATAGAATGTATGAAGGCCGGGATGACACCAAAAATAGTTTGGAAGGAGGACACCAAGCCCGACCCCACGACCTTAAAAAAGTGTACTAGGCCTTCAGTGTTAGATGCGTTAAAAATACGATGTATTAACTCCCCAAAATGTTGGGGGAGATTAGTGTTCAAAAGGGCCTGTATTTCACTGTGGGTACTCGCCACCTGGAGAATGAATGTCTCCCGGGCGGACGTGAGCATAACTTCCTCGTTTAATAATAGTGCCTTTATTCTGCTCAGTCTATTGAAATCTGCTTCCATGGTAGGGATGGAAGGCCAAATAGAGATATCAACCTTGCCATGAGGGGGAGGAAAAAGCACATTTTTGCAGCAGACAACCCTGTGCGAAACTGTTACAATGTAAGGAATGCCGGCCTGCAAGCCACAACAGTTTTCGTTATTTAAAAGTAAATAACTACCATTGGAAAGGAGAGTGAAAGTAGGTGAAATAACAGGAGCAGGAATACCTTTCAGCACACAAGCAAGATTAGGAGAGGAAACGCTACATGAGCCATGCAATTTAATGTGTTTACAAATAAGCGAATGACCCATAGTCGAGTCGCAGGACTCCCCCGTGAGAAAGACTTCCTTGCCGTCCCGAAGGCATTTATACATGAAAGGCAAGGACCAGAGTTCATGCAGGAAAGCACTGCCCAAGGGCCGGTAACGACCCACAGGATAATGTTTCATGCACGAATCAAGTGTAACAAGGAAAAAGGTAAAACGATAACCCCATGAACTAGCCATACAGCAGAATCGAGTTCTGCAACAGAGAACGGCAAAGGATCCATCTTCTCGATATGTAATAGAGTGTAAGTTGCATCTTTCATGGACATAAATTGCTGTTTGTCAGTTAAGTTAAAAGGTAGAAACAAGGCAGAGGTGTTCAAAAAATGCCAAGGCACTTTACCTAACTTAAGTGTTTGTAAAGTCCATGCAAACTGCATAACTGAGCGCAATTGATTCTGACCATGATATAGCACAGAAACATCATCTTGTACAATATCAACAACAGAGGACACAATATTCTCCAAAGTATAAATGCGAGAAGACAGGGTATTAATACTATTGTCAACAACAGCAAGCACCTTTTCCAAATTTGCTTGATCTATTTCCCGAAGACGGGAAGCAGCTTCCATTTGTGATAGCTTCCAGAGTTCATTATACGTTTCATAAATGAATCTCTTAGGTCGGGGACCACGAGGTCCCAAAACAAAGTCGGACAGATCAATATTGCCTGTAAGGAGGGACAAATGTTGTTTAACAGAATCAAGGGACGAATGTTGCAGCCATTGTTTGCATAATTTAGCAACAGAGTATGTAGTGACAGTACTGGCATCAGTAAACCTCGGATCAGGCCTATTCTGTGTGTAGCTAGCACCAGTATCATGAAAACGCATTTGACATGCATTAGATGATATAGGCCATATTAACCAGGGTGACTGAACCAGCTCAGAAACATTAAACGAATTATTTTGTAACATTGCCTGCAGGGACACAAGGGACATATTGAATCGTGAGCTTTCATTTGGAAAACTCGACAGGGATGGTATTGATGGCGTATTCAATTGTTTAGTGGTTGCTAAGCCCCAACATGTAGTCTGATAGATGGAAGCATTTAGGAACATAATTTGGGTAGGGATGAGGCAAGCACGATGCAACGCCTCGGTTCCCTGTACCTGCCATGGCTTGGAGCCCCAAATAGATTTTAAATCCACTGTATTATCCCAGTACTCATAACCACCCACTGCTAGGGCACTCAGAAAGGAACCTGAATAAAGCAATTTGGTGTGTGTCAACATAATTTTCTGAGTTGATGTGTTATTAAGTCTAAAATAATAGGATGCAGGGTTCGACCGATTAAAATCAGTAAAATAATTAAACTTATTTCGAAGAGTTTGAGAGCTACCTGGCAAGGGGTTTGGACAATGTTCCCATTGGGTATAGTTAACAGAACTACGCAGGGCACTAGGCTTATGGAGAAAATGATTACCCCAATGTTGGTAACAATACAAATCGGCATAGTTAGCAGAATTCATATATAAATCCTCAGCATTAAAAGATGCATAATATTTTAAATCGGCAAACAATGCTTCAACGGCATGCACATCCCAACCATCAGAATGAATATTATTTTGTACTACATCACCCATTGAAACACGAAGGACATTAGGTACATTAATAATTTCCGTCGGACCATGGATTTGATAGTTCACTGCATCCCATACGATGCCATCAGCAACTGGGAAGGCTGAAATGTTCACAAATGTGTGGTCACGCTTCATGATGTGAGACGAGGAATGAGGAGCCAAAGTTCCAGAAACAGAGTCTACAGCAGAGCGTTCAGGTAAATAGTGACCATTAATTAGTAGGAAAAACACTGTGACAAAGCCAATGGACATGAACAAAAATATCAAGAAAAGTACCAACCAGAGGTATGTCCAGGGTGGAATCAAAAAATTGTCTCTAAACCAGGATACAAAAATACTGAACTTGGATGGGACTTTTGAAGAGGTGGAATCCGAATCAAAAGAATAACGAGTCGGGCCAAGTGGCGTTGTTGGTTGATGTGCCACCGATTCAGATGCAGGATAAGTATACTCGTCCTCGTCGATGTTGGTGGAGAGTTGGGGATCAATTATAGTTTCAGGCAAATCGACCATCTCAATTACAGCATCAGCGATCGTTCGTGCAGATGGACTATGGACATATGTCCGATAAATGGCAGGACAAGAGACCGCTGGTGTGACACTATTCAGGATCGGCCAGGCGCTGTAGCTTGACATTTTCAACTGAGATGTATCTGTTCTCTTTGCGACCAGGAAGCGGTGGTAAAATGACTGTACGTGTTCCCTTCAAGCCCAGAACTGGAACCGGTGCACGAAAAGAGGGGCCAAATTCTTTTTGTTTTCAACCTTCTCTCGAACCAGTTCTCCAACTTTCGGAAGCCAGCCGGCTACCGGAATCTGCAACGCAGGATCTGTGGCTGAAGGCAAATGTGTAGTTGCAAGTTTGTCTCGGGCTTCTTGTAAGTCCTGTAACATAGCAGAATGGTTATCTACATCAAACTTGGCGGATTGCGCCGCGATGTCTGGACCCTCAAGGTCAGGCACAAACATTCTTATGCCAAAGAGCATTTCGTATGGGGTCCGCCCACCCAGAGGTCTTCTAGGGAGATTATTAAGTGCACGCTGAACGGTATACAAATGGGCCAGCCAGTTCCTGCCAGTACCTATAACCCTAGCTGTTAAGGATTGCTTTAAGTCACGGTTCATTCGTTCAACGATAGAGTTGCCCTCAGGCCTATACGGAGACGAAAATTTCACCCGCACCCCAAGCGAAGCCATTGCATCCTTGTAAGCCCTAGAGGCAAACGCTGGACCTTGGTCCGAATGGAAGGTGCCGCATGCGAAAATTCCCACAAAGACACGCAAATCCCTGATTACATTTCGGGCGTCAGCACTCCGTTGTGGCCAGACCCAGAGAAACCGTGTGCACGAGTCCACTGCCACTAAGATGTATTTATAAGCAGTGTCTGATGAGAATGGACCGCAGTGATCCAAGTAAACATACCCAAAGGGTCTGTTAGCAATGCAGAGCGGTGTTTGTGGTGGACGTGTTACCGTGGAAGGCTTAATCTGTTGACAAACGTCGCAAGAAAGCACAAAAGCACGGGTGTCTTTATATAACCCACGCCACCAATAACGCTGCTGCAAGATGGAAACCGTAGCTGACACACCTGCATGAGCCGAAGCCATGCCTTCGTGTGCAGCTGCTATCAAGGCACTCCTGCGGTCCGCGTTGGGGATCAGCCGATCTCCAACGTCAGGTATAGTTACATAAGGAACCTGATCGGGACTTAATGTGTAAGAATACTTGGAAGGGAAACCTGTGGGGTAATTATTACCTTCCTTGGTTGCAGCAATAGCTGCTAATATAACAGGGTCTATTTTCGACATGGACCTGGTAACCGCTGCTACTGAACACGTGACTACTGCTGAACGGGCAGCTTCATCTGCCAGATCGTTACCAATAGCGTGTGCGCCCACCCGCTGATGGCCTAAGGTGTGAACCACCTGTGTGAGGGGCAGACGTTGTTGCAATTCTGCCACTCGAACCCAAAGCATTTTATGCTTAATTGTGCTCCCTTTTGCGTCCTTGTAGTCGTTTTTCGACCAGAAAAACAGATTGTCATTGTAAGATTGTACACAGTAAAAAGAATCACATACAATAAGAGTGGTCTCATCCTGAGAAGCGAACTCAAGTGCAAGTAGCAATGCATGCAGCTCGGCCAATTGTGCGGTACTATCTCCAAGTGTGCGAGTATGCACTACAGATGATTTGAACTTTCCATCTACAAAGGAACCCGCAACAATAGCACATGCAGCTGAATAAGCGTGCTTGGACCCAGTGGCCGGTTGCGCCGAACCATCGGTATAGATCACACATTTGTAATCCTCAAGCGGTAGTAAAAACAAAGGAGGAGGATGAACGAATTCATACTGCAAAAACTCCTGAGTCTGAAGAGAAGAATCGAAAATAAAAGTGACGTCTGATGACGTCAAAGATGTAGCCCATTGTATCCAACGGGGATGCATTGCTTTAGAGTTCGGTACACTTGCCTTTGTTACTGCCTCTAGGGCAGGACAGGGTGTTACCACCAGAATCCGCTTTCCCTGTGCCAGTGCGCGTTCTTTCAGAATCGCCATTTGCACTGCAGTTAGAACTTTTTCAACAGATGTAAAGCGCAATTCAGCGGAAGTGTACAGATGCGACTTGTATGCGATGGGTACTGTATCACCTTCATTAAAGGTTAAGTATGTGAATCCCACCGCCCCGGAATTATTCTAATCACCAGGTTTGTGTGGTTATCACGAGTCAAAAGATATTTAGATTCCAATAGGTCTGTCTGCAAAGACTGCAGAATTGAGGTATGCTCAGGCAGCCAGCAAGACCTTGAATAAGTTGGTTGTATCAAAGCATACGCTGGGCATATTCGGGAATATAAGTACGCCCGAAGTTCAGGAAACCCAGCAAAGACTGAAGCTTCTTCAGAGTATTTGGGGGGCACAAATGTGCACATTTTTCCAAGAAATGGGGGGCTAAGCCCTTACCTTCGTTATTGAGCTCATAGCCCAAGAACAGAACGGTAAATTCAGCAATGTGTGACTTAGCAAAGTTAAATTTGTAACCCTGCTCCGCAAATTCAAGAATAATGCGGTCCACACGGGACAGATGCTGATATAACTCGTCGTCTGTCAGATAGATGTCATCAACGTACGAACATGCGTCTCGATCAATGTCATTTAACAAAGAAACAACACGGGCGGCGAATATACCCGGACTATTTTTATAGCCCATGGGTAATCGCCGGAACTGGAATAATTTACCACCGGATGTGAATGCGGTCCATTGACCACTCTCCGGGGCTAGGTTGTGCGTGTAGAAACCGTTTGAAAGGTCAAGTGTCGTTTTGTATTTTTACGAACAAGACTGTCTACAAGCGCAGAACTGTGTGTGTTTTGCACCGCAAAGTTCCGACAATGAGTATTTAAATGCCGGTAATCCAAAACTAAGCGGTACGATCCATCGGGTTTAGAAACCACGAAAAGGGGATTGTTCATAGGTGATACGCATGGTTCAATTACTCCCTGATATTCCAACTGTGTCAGAATTTCGGAGACGGGGCCTTTGCCTGCCGTTTGATGGGATATTGGGGTTGTGGCTGCGGTAGTGACCGCAAAGGTATTGCATGAGGAGGTGATTCTTCATCCCATCCCACATGGTTGCGGTATAACGCTGGTGCCAGGTACACAGCCCACTCAGCTGCAAGTGCTTCAGCTTTGTCTTTTGGGACATGCCTTGAAAAGCTTGGAAGGATTACCTCCTCTCCTTTATGTGCAGCTAAAACGAATGGGGGTGGCCAATCCACCTCCGCTAACAAAATGTCATATGAAGAGGTTAGATTTTCCCAAAAAATCCCTTTTATTTCACGCGGTATGTCACCTTCAATTTGTATGACTATATTATATAGTCTGTCAGGGGTGCCACTCTCGTGTCAGCTGTCTCTACAGTAACGAATGTTTCAGTTGCTGTCGCCTCCATATGAGGACGTAGCGCCTCCCGCACTATGGTAACTTCCGCGGCGCTGTCTAGGAGGGTCCCTGCCCACGTCCAATTCTGGAGTCTCGTTCTCACGGTCTGAGGCATATTTCGCTGTGACAGCGGCAACCTTTTTCTTCTGAAATTGCGGTCGAGGAAGATGAAAGTCTTCTGCTTTACCTCTGACTTGTTGTCGAGGTTGGTCTCGCTCCTGGGGAGCCTCTCGGCCCCTTCCTCTATCTTGCCGTCCTCCTCCACCAGCCTGTGACGACGTCTGGGCCTGTGAAGAACGAGGAGAACGCGTATCAGAGCTCTGAAACCTTTCTGGTGATTTAATCCTTGACCTATCACGTAAATCATAAGTACGTTCAGAAGAAACCGAAACTGGGGAAGCGCCTCTCGACCCCGGCTTCTTTTGTTGCTTACCCTGTTTTTTCTGTCTCCAACTCTTTTTAGTGAAGACTGGTTTATCATCTTTCTCAGATGCACTTTTTGTTTGTATAACTTGTGATTGCGATTGAGTTTGCATTTTTACAAAAGGCTTGTTGCCTAGGCTATTTCTTCCAATTGTTTTATAAGCCCGGGCTATTATTTTCGGTAATTCGCGAGGCCTGTCCAACTCTGGGACCAAAGCCAAAGCCTTCGCTACTTGAAAGTTCATAGCATCGCCCTTGACATTTCCAAGGATCAGCTCAGCTACTACATCAAACACTCCCACTAGTCTCATCCCTAATTCCACAGCCGCTTCAGGGCCATGTTCATCCTGTACTTTTTTAATTACAGAGGGTAGAACCGTCATGGAAGGAGTTCCAAAACATTTTGAATAAACTGCTGCGAATACCTTACCCCAGTTTTCACATGATGTCAAATCGGGGATTATGTCTTTTGGCAAACTTATCGTGAGGATGCGGTGTTTATCTACTGGGGATGTATGTTGAAACACTGCTTCTATCTGATCGAACTTTTCAGCAAGCCAGTAAGGATAGTCGTCCTTATTTTGTGGACGTTTGCCCATCACAGAATTTACCATGACAGGACTTATAGTCACTCCAGCTGCAATAGCTGGTTGGCCTGCGACTACAGGAGCAGCTCCATGGAGGCTACCTGTAACGTATGTCACCAAGGCTCGATGCACTCGCACCAATTCGGTATGCATAGTGCGCAGTTCGCAAGCGGTAATGCCAGATAATTTGGATGCGGGGTATACCCGGCCAATACAGGCCAAGTGGCCCCCTGAATTGACAAGGGGCCTAAACGAACTGCGGTAGTTGGTTGTGGTAGGGCGCCATTAAACCAAACACGGTGCTGCCAAGCCGTGAGAGGCACTTCAAGAGCAGTATAGGGTCGATAGGCAGCAGGAATAGCGGTGGGTTTATATTCATGAAACAGCTTATCACCTGCATCCACCGCTTCAAAAGTGATCCAAGTGTAAAACACTTCAAAGTGATAAGCCGGATCGGCTTGAACCACAAAGACCAACTCGACCCCTGTATCGGGCACTCCATACACAGCTAAGTGGTCTCGGAGTGCTCCTCGACTATGTGCAGCTATCGCCACACCAGCCATGACTAAACAATTATATTCGACAACCTAACAGGGAGCACAAAAATGGGTCTGCTTACTAACCTTTTTTAATAATATCAAGCTTGAAAGAACCTATAAAACATTCAATATAGGAGGTATCACCATCACATACGCCTCCGGAAGCGTACGCGAGGGGTTTGTGGACAAGCACAAGTACTACTCAAGCGTCTCGCAGTTAAGCTGCCCCACGGTGGTCGCGCCATGTCATAAGGTTTCTGCACATACACAGAGCTATGCACAGGAAAATGGGACCCCGGAATACAGTGGTTTGCCACCATATACCGTAGCACCCAAAAACCCCAACCCAACTAGCTTAGCATCCCATTAGCACCCAAGTACTAATGTTTGGACAACCCAGAACACGGTATCTTTATCTCAGGACTCACAGAAGCAAGAACACTCTTTCGTCACTCACTCGTACTTGTCCACAAGGTGCGTAGGAAGAGACACTGGATAGGTTAAAATGTTTATTCCAACTTACGTGCTCTAATGTACAATACACGTGTCAGTACTAATAGCATAATGCATATTACTAATATAAGCAGCATGGTTACAATTCCATAGAATACAAACGGGGAAAGCATCTCAGAGCTCAGTGGATAAACGTTTAAATAACATTACCACCCTCCCCTTGCAGTAAGATAGTTTATTATAGTAATAGAAGACCTCTGGGCTTTGACTAGCGAACCCCCATACCTCAGTCTCTAGATGCAGAATTACATCAGCAGGACATCATAGCTCTTCTCACTGAAAAGGTTTTCGCCAAGTGTCTTAAGCGCTAGTAAACCACAGTATTAAAAGCATATCAAATTCTTCATGGCAATTGCACATAATGTTATGTCTGGGTGCGCGAGACTGGCCATATCAGGAAGAACCAAAATACATTGTTATGCGACCTTGTACATGTTTGTGCAGACTGAGCCCAAAAAGGTGAACAACAGAAAATGCAGACAGTGCAAAAGAACTTGGCACGAGCAAAGGGCGAGGAAGGTCCGGCTCAGCGTAACGTGCGCAAAGAAAAGCAGCATGGCGGCCAGGCCTAGGCCAACATAACAAGGCAGGTAACAATCCACAAGACACTATATAGACACTCAAACACCGCCACTCATCCATAGAGGTACTCACACACCTAGTCAGTCATGCAAATAATTAAACACACTGCCATTTACTCACCTATACAGTTATACACACACCAGCTCACTTAATCATACAAATACTAGCACATTGTTACGCTCTTATACAATCACTGATACAAGCACACACTCATCCATAAGCCACTATCACAATCACTCACTCTCGCTTATAGCTATTTATATACTCCAACACACATATATACTGCCTTTCACATATGTAGTTACTCACACATGTACCACTGGGACATACATTCACTCACTAACACACTCTTACACACACTTACCCACCCATACAGTCTATCACAGATGCACTCTTGAAACCATCCACCCAGTGAATCACCCACTCACACAGCTATGCACAGTCGCACACACCCCATCCACACAAACACTCAGGCACCCATACAGATACTCAGACAACAAATCAATAACTCTTATAGACACTCATGTAGCTATTCACAAACCCATGCAGCCACTTACACAGCAACAGACAGATACAGACATTCACCCAGTTTAGTCACTAACCCATGCATTCAGCAAGATACGTTTAATCACTCACTTATAGAATTAGTCACGCACCTACTAAATCATCCATACAGACACTTATACACCCACTCATTCTTCAATACGCCTTTCCCTATATATATAAAAAATATTTAAACTTTACAGAAACACACAGTCACTGGATGATGTCATCAGTGATGTCATTTGAGATGTCATCAGTGATGTCATCAGTGATGTCACTGACCATGTCATGAGTGATGTAATATGTGACGTCATCAGCAGTGCATTGCGGGGCGCGAGTTATAGTTAGCTGAACTAACTATAACGGGGGAATTTCACGGGTTTTGTACGAGTGCAATGTCCAACTAACTATAACTGTCCCTAAAACCTATGGTTTTTTCAGTGAATATATATATATATATATATACACATTTACTATTTATCTGTGTGTGCGCGCGCACATGTGTGTATTCTTTTTACAAGGCTACACAAAATCGGGACAGGCCAGACATAAAAATAAGGCTAAAGGATTTAGTCCTACTTTTATGTCTGGTCTGTTCCGGTTTTTACTTCTCAAAATCTGGTCACCCTAGGTAATGGGGCCTTGTGAGGTATTCCTCGACACCCCGCCTGCTTCACCAACAAGACCCACACATTTGCACCCACCCCGGCCAGTCGTAGCATTTCAGTCACCCTACAAGTAACCGTACACTACACCCTAGAGGTGCCTCCCACTACACCCTTCCTGGACATAAACTTAATATAAGTGCCCAAAAATGGACACGCGCGCTAGACGGACAGCGCATGACTGTGCACTTTGGATATATCACCTGCTGTCAAATGCAAGTCTGAATGTACATAACTGTATAATATATATATATACTACTTGTTGGACAGTGAGCGGCCAGGCCGGCAGTACAACCGACGCGACTGCATCTGGAGGAACCGGCGATTTGTTGATACCATATACCACAGTATTCTATACATGGTGCACACTCTAGATATATTGTATCACTGTGTATCACTTACATTGTAATTATTAATCAACACAATGTGTCCCTACCCTTGCATAACTTCCGTTGCAACTACGCACCGTACTCGTTCAATTGTATAAAGCGTTTCGAAGTCCTAATGGAGGAGTATGCATATGGAAACTACAAACAAAGAAATGAAGTGGAATAAATTACAGCAACCCCTTGCACCTGCCCACCACCCACACAGTCCCCCAAAAGAAAGACCAATGGGCCTTATATGTGCGGCTGGTTTGGAATCGGAGTCACAAGGCCACTGGTGGCAGAATCAGCACAGGCAACAAGTCAGATAAAGCCAGCAGTGGCAGAGTCAGCACAGGCAACAAGTCAAAGAAGGCTTGAGTGACAGAGTGAGGACACACAGCAAGTCAGACAAGACTTGTGGTGGTGGAGCCAGCAGAAGCAGCTCATCAGGCCGGACCGCCATGTCAGAAGGACCAGTGATGGTTGAGTCAGCAAAGGTAGTAAGTCTGAAAGATGTCCTTATCATCTCAAGGCATTACGTGGTGAAACGTAAGGTTTTAAGGTATTTTCTACACAAAAAATTCTGCATAAAGCTTGAAAAAGTGACATGAGGTTGCAGGTCCCGATTCCTGGTACAAGGCGGTCCCTGGCGGAGTCAGCTCGTTAATACAGTTCATAATGAATCCTTATTGAGTGAAGTCACTAATTGGGCCAGAGTGTGGCCCAGACAGTAGTTTCCAGGACATCGCTTCAGGATGGGCCCCATAGAATCAGGAACAACTGACATGGGTACAGGGAGGCTCCGGTGGTGTCAGTTCATTAATACTAGGATAGGGTGGGGGCTTCTGTGGCTTAGCCCTCAAATGCAGGTACAGAGTGGGCCCTTAGCCTCCGTCCCAGATACCGGTAAACAGTGGTCTCCAGGGAGTCAGTCCCCAGACACCAGCACAAGGTAGGCCTCGCTGGAGTCAGCACAGATACCAGTACAGTGCATACCCCATGCAGTCAGTTCACTCTTGCAGACTGGTGCAGGATTGTCCCCCAATGACGGTGACAACCAAAAGGTATTGCAAACCCTAATTTTAAAGGTGATCACGGAAGACTTGCCTATCCAAAAACAGACACCAGACCTTCATCCACCAACAGTGGTATGCCCCACTCCTCATTGAGAACAGGCAGCATTCCGGTCTGAATGGGCCCTAACTAAATAAACTGTTGTGGAAATGTGTTCTCTTTTCAAAGATCTGAGCTTATGTGCAGGGCTCAGCATCCTGCGTTACATGCAGCTAAAATTACCTAATAGCCAGCCAGTGACATTTTATTATGGCTATCACTGATAAGATTAGAAGCAAGAATTGCATGTTAGGGAATTCAATTATTCCCTAAGTTTCTCAGTCAACATGTTTCGGCCAACTGCCAAGCCTAAATGAGCCAGTGGCCATCAACAGGACCTTAGCATTCTTAACACTATTCCTACCCTTCGTATTCTGGTTGTTATGTGTAAGGTGTGAAGATAAACAAAGAAAGAAATAATACTCACAGTTCAAATTGACCTGTCTGCAGTAATTGCCTAGTATCGGAATAGATACAGTAGATAGAGATGTTATGTCGCAAGCTTCCATGAATTAAAAGTCCTACCAATCATCAAACTCTTATTAAATCCTATCACTGTGTAAATATATAGTGAATCCATTGTAAAACATATTTCCCTCCAAGTGAGAAACTGCAGAAGTCATGCATGTGGAAAAACACATCTACGTGAACAAATGGAAAGCACGCAGTCCTATCTTAGCCTATATTAAATGGGTGGGCGGAACTCACAGGGTTTCACTCTACGGAATTCCATGGAGTTACAGAAAAACTCTGCAAGATTCTGCAGAATTCTGTTAACAGGTGGAAAATATGCAGCTCTCGATGCAATTTAGCGGTGGTAGTGCAAGCAGTGCTGAAAATCAGCGCGAGGAGCACCACACATTGCACAAGAAGCAGCAAATCTACTCAAATGGCAGCAAATCTACTCAAACGGCAGCAAATCTACTCAAACGGCCATCCGACCTCGTGCGAATGCCAGCAGCCACCCGTGTTAGACAATCACGCTAGGGGATGCCAAATCTCGCTCGCGCTCGCCAGCTCACATATTCTACAGCCTCACTGGAGAAAAATGTCACCACGCGGCGATTGGCAGAATTTGGCCAGAACTCAGTGTTCAAGAGTAACATGGAGTGGCCAAACGTCCACCAATTGCACAGGAGGAGTGAAACATTCCGCCCACCCCTAATATTAAAAGGGAGCATGCCCCGTAGAGGGAAAGTGGTTGTGCACACCCTGTATGGAAAAGTAAGGAGAGATATACAGAAAAAACTTGTGAACATGGATGGTGGGGAGAGGCAAAAATTCTAATGTTAAGTAACATAAATTGTGGCCCCACTTACTTCCTCAAGAGGTGACACCAGCGATCCCACCTCAGTGCTGCTTTGCACTCTGAATGATGCTAAAATACTAATAGGGCAGCGATTCTATATTCATTCTGCACATGATGGGATGGCATGTGACGTCACACGCACGCTTGCAACATTGTGACATCACTCGTACACATCTGGCTATTGCATACGTCTTTTGTGGCTGCTTCGCTTTGTTTTAACTGCCTGTCGTAAGTGATCGAAGGAGGCACTTCTGATCCAGGGAAGGGCGAGTGGCCAAGAACCGCCATGAAGCCCACGTTGTGGTTTCCAGAATAATGAACCAGTGTCTTCGTAAGGAGTTTGGGGGTTCTGGGCCAGGAATATTTTGGGGACCTGTGTTCAGAATAACTTTGATTTGTATTCCTATTTTCGGCTACCTGAAGCCCCCTGATGCAAAACAATATTGAATTAAATGCTAAAGGGTGAGATGGAGAAATAGCGGTACCAAGAGCGAACGTTCACTGTGCCAGGGGCCCCTTGGAAGCTGTGCGCCCTGGGCCATTGCACTCTTTGCCCATGCCTTAAAATAAACATCTACAAATGTTAGTAATATCGTCACATGCGAGGAAAGAAATACGGTTCGGATTTATTGGCATCATTAAAATACAGGAGAATAATGGATAAGGTGGTAACTGCGATGTTTCGCCGGATAGTTACACAGTTGGCGAAACCAAGAAGGGGCGAGGGGCAATGTTCAAAGCTGCATGGATGGAGGCTGGGGGGCACGCAACAATCATAGCAATTGTTGATCAACCCGCCTCTGATTTTTATGTCTAATACCTACTTCTAATGAAATGGTCAGGGGTCGGGGTGCTCTAACAACAGTGCCATAATATTTACATTAAAACAGGACTGGCCTTATGTCAATATGTGTCGATTTAAGACGTTGCAGCAGGTGAAGCCTGCCCAGGTCAGTATGACAAACCATACCTTGAGAGTGTGGCCTGTCAGCGGTCTGCCTCCGTACTGGCCTTGCATTTATGAAGGGCCAGTGCAGGAGAGGTGAACGTAGCACCCTCCCCATTGCTAAGTGTGGAAAGGTCCTGGTATCCCTGGAATGGATGTAGGGGATTTCAAAAAGTACTCTACAGAGTACTGGAGCGAGACCCTCAGCGCATATCTTTGGAAGCCCACCGAGTCTTCACACGAACACTAAAGCGCCATATTAATTTGGGACCACAATATCGCATCATCCAGTGGCTGGAATTCACAAACCCTTCTCTCTTCTGATTCTAGTAACTTTTTAGTACATCTGGTGTTGCTCTGTGCTCGTCTACATCTTGATAAATGTGCAGGGAAACCGGCGTGCTTTACCCCACACTTTCCGCTTTGTGAATCTCCACAAGAGGCAGTGAGGCATGTTGAGAGGAACCCCGACTTTCCACAACTTCTTCTGTTGAGCCGAGGTCCTCTTGTGGGGTGTTGCATGATTATACTAGCAAGGGAAGCACGTCGTCGTCCTGGCGACTTGCGAACTCCATGGCATCTCAGGGGTCTGCATTCTTGATTGCAAAAGAAACCCCCAAACCACAGATTAGCCCTCATAGTGCTGTATTTCCAAGCGAATCTACTTCTGTTCTCCCCTCATAACACCTGATGTGGCACATTGTTGGAAATGACTTGGCTTTCCCTATGTCTTGCACCCCTACAACACCCCAGCCTGGTTTCTTGAAGTTGCCTCAACCAAGCGCGTAGCTGAGCAATGCTCCAGTTCAACCTCCGCTCCTGTGAGGGAGCTTCATGCTGGTTATCTTGGAGTTCCTGTCCTCAGGCATGGCATTCAGTCACTGAAGTGCTGGTGGCACCCCACACAAACCCAGGGGGCTGTGTGCCTTCTTGCACCAGCCCTTCCCTTCACCAGCACCGGGGTGACTCGTGCTCGCAGAGCCGGCAGGCTGCAAGACCCCTGTTGTGGCTCTCCAGTTTCTTCCAGGCTACTGTTGCAGACCCTGTGGACCACCCTACAGAAGGTGGGTCTAGACAACCAGGTGCTGGCCATGACCTGCCTTCAAGCATCTTCGTATCGTCAGCACCACCCACACATGATCTGACGTCAGATGTTATGTTACATCCATTTTGTAAAGCACAACGAATCACACCGATGGTGTATCTCGTCCGATCTAACGGGAGGTTGGGACCTCCAGACTGCTCTCACCTCCATACTCCACTCGCCGTCATTGTAGGTGTCAGATGCTCTGCAGTCCAGGCCTATCTCCTGCACCGTGGCAGACCGCAGTCCTTGCTCGTCCACCAGCAGAGTAGCAGGCGCTGTAGTCCGGAGCTGACAAGAGAGGTAGCTCTCTTCAGGGCTATTGAGCTCCTCCCTCAATGAGAAACTTTTGAAAGTTAATCCCAGGGGCGTAGCTTCAAGTGGGTTGTTTGCATTAGGGTGAGAGTGCTTCACTGGGAACAGAAATCCATATATATATATATATATATATATATATATATATATATATATATAGCGCTCCTTCCCAGACCACGGACCCGAGGAAGGTGGTGCGTGCACCGGCGAAGCACACCGGCTTGCAATATTCAGCAGTCCGCCCCCACAGGGATAACGCACTCTAAAGGACACAACATGCCACACAGGATTTTTGCTCAACTTTTTCTTTACTGGCTCCTCGTAACGCGCTTCGGCTCACCTGCAGCCTTGCTCACAGGTAGGAATGCCGTGCACAGCCTCATCATATGTACACAGAGTAAACATGAGATAGAAAACAGACTACATAGTTCATATACAAGCTTTCAACCAGTTCGGCCATCTTGTATTGGTCAATGTACCGTAAATACGTTCTGGTAACCACGTTAAATACATAGTAAAGCAATGTTTCAAAACTTCGTTAGTGCCATTTGGTGCATGCCAAGAACTCTGAAGAGAATAGTAGGATAGTACCATCCATATTACGTGAATGTCTGTTCAAAAAACATCCAGATTCAAATTGTAAACATGTGTTGTCAATAAAGTTGAAAACTGACATTCAAATACGGTAGATTCAAGGAAACATCGGTTCCTCAGAAATGGAATCCATGCTGAAAAAGAAATAGTCAATCATGTACAAATTCTGCCGGTCACCACATAATTAGCATATCCTCTCGAGCACAAGTAATACACATCCAACCACGAAAATATGCAGAGAATACGCTGGTCAGAAAATATATATATACAGAGATCTCCGAGACCCTTGCGGCCGGTACTAGCTTGATGCAGTAAAATAAAGATGTGAATAAAAGTGCGTGTCCCCATGTGAACTTGAACACAAAGTGTTAGATATACAGTAGGAGATCAAATCATGCCCCAGTGGGCAAACTTGTATCATGGATCCTACATGGACGGGATGATCATCTGAAAGGATGAGTAAAAACATCATTGGCAAGTGCCCTAGTAGATAAAGCTATACCGGTAATTCAAAATTAGAGTAAATAAATACATGTAGGGCCCTAGGGGAAACTTCGCCATACAGGGGTTAACGTAGCGGAAATCAACAGATTGTTCACATTGTGGTAAAGTCTAAATGTAGCATCCTCATGATTAACAACTATGTACATAATGAAAAAAAAGTTCTTATCTGTGTTTGCGTGCCACACAAAAGTGCCTCTGAAGAAAAGGTTAGGGGACCCGTGAAAGTGAACTGCACCGCAGGTTGGACCCCTTCCTTTCCTCCTGTGCAGAACAAAACATATAAGAAATAATGATTAGTGTCATGTACCAAGTGCAGTGTATCATACAATTAAAATCTCAATCAAATTTGCATATAATCACAGTTCCTAGAAGCACAAACAAGGAAGAGAAACATAAACAGGCCTCCAAATCAAAATACACTAAAATTCATGTAAGTGTACTCCTAATTCCTCTTCCATGTTGAGGCCCCTTGGGGTTTTGGTCTGTAAATCAACAATGTATTTAGACTCAATTTGTCTCAATTTAAGCGTTCTATTCCCTCCTCTATATGAATTGGGAATCTGCTCAATCGCCAGAAAGCTCAAAAGCGAACTATTGGAGAAATGCTGCCTCTGAAAATGACGGGCTACTGGATAGTGAAGATCGTTGTTGGATATGGCTTGCATGTGTTCCAACACCCGCTTCTTCACCATCTGGGTGGTGCTGCCTATATATCTGAGTTTACAGGGGCACTCTAGCATGTAAACTACAAATGATCTACTGCAGGTCAGAAATTGTGTTATGGGTTTTTTGATGCCAATGCTCAAGGTGAGTTCCTTCCTCATGTAACTGTTTTTGCAGGCTTTGCAGTGCCCACAAGGAAAGAAACCTCTAATGCCATGCTCACTACAGGTGTTACGTTTAGTGATGTCACTGTGGACCAGTTTGTCCCTGAGGCTCTGTCCCCTCCTGTAGGTGATATTAGGTCTTTCCTGTATCAGATTTCCTATAGTCGGGTCACTGGTCAATATATCCCAGCTTTTGTTAAGAATACGTTTGACTTTATTGGAGCTCTCATTGAATGTTAGAATAATTCTGGTACCACTCTCTCCTTTTTTGTCATCTTCTTTCTCGGATGCAAATAGAATTTCTTTTCTCTCTACCCCCTTTACTTTTTTGATGGCCTTGTTGAGCACCCACTGAGGGTACCCTCTTTCCAGAAACCTACCCACCATGGTCTGTACTTCCGCTTCAAAGGTCTCTTCTGTGTTGCAGTTTCTTTTTGCTCTCAGCAGTTCGCCGTAGGGGATACTCCACTTGAGGGTATCCGGGTGGCTGCTGAGAGCATGTAAGAGACTGTTGCCCGCAGTATCTTTGCTGTAGAGTTTAGTTTGGATCTTACCCTCTACGATTTCAATTCTGACATCAAGGAAATCCACTGTTCACCTGCTGATGGTCCTAGTAAGTGTAATATTGTGGTTGTTGATATTGAATTTATCAACAAAGGTGTTGGCTTCTCCTTCTGAACCTTTCCAGATAATGAACAGGTCGTCAATGTATCTGAGCCACATGACGACCTGTTCAATCTCTGGGAAGTCTACACTGTTCTTAAAAATGTCTTCCTCCCATAGTCCTAGGAACAGATTTGCAAAGCTTGGGGCAAAATAAGTCCCCATCACGGTCCCCAGGACTTGTCTGTAGAGTGCCCCATTAAAAAGAAAAATATTGTTGGTAAGACAGTGTTTTATCATGTCAAGGATCATGTCTGTATGTGCCTTAAAGCGTATATGTCTGCTCTGAAGATAATGTTTGCAAGCTGTGATCCCTTGGTTATGCTCAATGATTGTATAGAGCAAATTAACGTCCAGAGTCATGAGAAGAAAGTCTTCTTCCCAGTGGATACCCTCTATCTTCCCTAGGAAGTCTTTGGTGTCCCTTACATGAGATTGCAGATTTTTTACAGGATCTCTTAAGGAAATGGTCTACAATGACTCTACATATTTCGAGACATTCTCAGTCGCACTGCCCCTAGAGGAAACGATAGGTCTTCCTGGGGGTTTATCGCGGTTCTTATGTATCTTAGGGAGGAGATATAGTACTGGGAGAATGGGGTAGTCTTTTTTAAGGAAGCAAAATTCCTCCCATTCCAATATCCCTTTATCCTTCCAGTCTTTCAGTTTGTCCCATATGGTTTCTACACTTTCTGAATATATCTCCCTGGATACCGTGGTGTAAAATTTGACATTACTCAGCTGGTTAGTGGCTTCATCAATATACATTTCCCTGCTAAGGATCACAATATTTCCGCCTTTGTCTGCGGGACGGATCACTATTTCTTCATCCTCTGCTAGGGATTTAAGTGCTTGCCTTTGAGGTTGTGTCAGATTTTGTGGGTTCTGATTCCTAAACCATTTTTGAGTCTAAATTTCATCAGATTTTTCGTGAGAGTGTCTTGGTAAGTATCGATGTTGTCGTGTGCCAATACTGAAAGAGCGTGGTTTAAAGGGTGTTTCGGCTGTGGTATCATACCTAATATCTAGAATGTCTAGAATATTTTCCACATCGTTACTGCTGATGGTAGTGTCTGTCTCTGTTTGTAATTGGTGAAGGGCTACCAAGGTATCAATGTCACCAATGTTAAGATCAATATCGGGCTCTCTAACTGTTTCACCCTCTCCCTTGGCCTTATTACGATTCTTCAGACAGTGCCATTTCTTCAACTTAAGTTTTCTGATGAATTTAAATAGGTCTATGCGAGTCTCAGGGTAGTTAAAATGCATAGTGGGGCAAAAAGAGAGACCTAGACATAACGTTACTTTTTCAATCTCAGTCAAATGTCTGTTGGAAAGGTTGACAATAGTCTTATTCACCATATCACTGTCCATCATGGTGCTGCCTTGGAGCCTCTGGTGTAACTTCCCACATGACCCCTTCCTCTGCCTCTTCTTCCACCTTTGTCTGACTCTTTTTCTTCTTTCGAAGTTCCTCCTTGACCTACTCCTCGGCCTCAATCTCGTTGTCCCTTGGGTTGCGGCGCTGGTGTATTCCACACAGTTTTTAAATTGGAGGTGTTTTACATTACTTATGCCATGCATCTTACTCTCACTTTTGATTTTGGTCCTGGAACATAAATTATACAACTCGTCTTTTGTGAATCATACGTGAATCAAGTGAGTGTGTGATTAAAAACCTGTATATCAAGGAGGCAAAAAGAAAAGAGTCACTATGTATATAAATGTACAGGGGGTATTTCTCATTACAGATGTGAGTGCATCTCTTCGTCTTGATTCATAGCATTGGGATTGAGCGATCGGAAAGCCAAAATGTGGCGTGATTCTTTCTGTCTTAATATTCGTTCCCGATCACCACCTCTCACGTGGCGTTCACCATCTCTACTGGGTAGAATTTCAATTGTCTCCAGTCTCCACCATGGTTTGTTTCCATATGTTTGGCAACTGCGTTGCTTCGATCTGTGTTGATCGTTGCCCTTACGTGTTCTAAGATGCGCTTCTTGAGTTTGCAAATCGTGCTCCCTACATATTTCAACATGCAGGGGCACTCAATTATGTAAAGCACATATTGACTTTTGCAATTGATTAGTTGATTAATTCTCCAAATTTTTTGCGGATCTCTTTGGTGTTTTGCGCTATCTGGCACACATTACAATTGGAACATTTATATATATATATATACTCGGTTGAAGGTGCAAGCCGAAAAGTGTAGGCGTTCTATGTGGAATGTACCTTCAATTAATTCTCTAAAAATAAACTTTTAGCACCACCTGGGCCCGTGGTAGCGCCTATCTTTGGGTTGGCAAGGAGAGTGCGGCTGGACCGCTGAGAGGACGATGGTCGTCGGGTGATTATATATATATATATATATATATATATATATATATATCACTGAAAAAACAACAAAGGTTACAGGACATTATAGTTAGGCTCAGGTTTCACTCGTAAAAAAACAGTGAAATTCAGCGGTTATAGTTAGATGAGCTAACTATAACTCACACCCCCACAATGCACTGCTTATGACCTCACATATTACATATCACTCATGACACAGTCTGTGACATAACTGATGACATCACTGATTACATCTCAAATGACATCATTGATGACATACCTTATGACATCATCCAGTGACTGTGAGTGTTTCTAAAACGTTTGAATGTTAAATATATATACCAAGGTTTATTGGTGAATAAGTGGGTGTCAGTGGTATATGGGTGAGTAACTGGGTATGTAAAAGGCAGTATAGGTGAGTGATGGGGTATGTGAGTGAATGTAAGTGGCTGAATGGGTGAGTGTGTGCTTGTGTCAGTGACTGTAGGTGAGTGAGTATGTGTTAGTATCTGTATAAGTGAGTGAGTGTGCGTGTGTGTAACTGTATGGGTGAGTAAATGGCTGTGTGATTGACTGTATGGGAGAGTGAGTAGCTATATGGGTGACGGACTCAGTGTGTGAGTGGGTGTATAAGTGGCTGTATGGATGAGTGAGTGGATGTGTGAGTTGATTTATGAATCAGTGAGTGGCTGTGTAAGTACTGGTATGGGTGTGTAAATGAGTTTGAGAATGGTAGTGTCGAAGTTGGAGTGGGTGTATGAAAGGTTATATGGGGGTGTGAGTGAATGCCTCAGATTCTGTGGATGATGTCATCAGTGATGTCATTTGAGATGTCATGAGCGATGTCACTGACCATGTCATGAGTGATGTAATATGTGAGGTCATAAGCAGTGCACTGCAGGGGGCGAAAGTTATAGTTAGCTGTCTAACTATAATGGCTGAATTTCACTGGTTTTGTATGAGTGAAACCTGAGCCTAACTATAACGTCCCTGTAATCTTTGTTTTTTTCAGTGAATATATATATATATATATATATATATATATATATATATATATATATATATATATATATATATATATATATATATATATATATATATATATATATATATATATATATATATATATATATATATACTGGTCGCCAGTAGGTAGTTATAGTTAAGACCTAGTTTCCATTGGAAAAGCATTTTTTTAACTTGCCTATAACTTTGGTGTAGTTTGGCCACTCTGCATGAAATGTTCCCGAGAAAGTGTCAAAGTAGGTTCTGTGTGTCATGGAAAGTTTGGAGGTGATCCATGCAGTGGGGCCCGAGAAATAGGGCTGTGAAATAAGGGTGCGCTTGAAATGTTAATTCCCATAGGAACGCGTTGTCGAACCTACGGCCCGAATCGCTAGACGGAATTGCACCAAATTTGGCAGAAAGGTACATGTTGTTATGCAGATTGTGCTTTTTGTTATTTGGTGCAAATCCGTTCAGTAGTTTTTGTGAAATTAAAACCGAACTATATAGTGATATCTCTGGCTGCGGATATTTTACGGCGGTTTAGCAGTGATCGTGGTGAAATTGCGATGTGTTCGAGGTAAGTTGTGATAGTGCGCGTCAGCGGGGATGCTCTGATTGGGTGGACGCAACCTGAACAGAAAGTTGCTGCGGTTTCGCAGTGATCACGGTTAAATCACGACATGTTCGAGGTAAATTGTGAAAGCGCGCCCTCTGGAATGCTGTGATTGGCTGAAACCTGAAAAGAAAGTTGCAGCCGCCATTTTATCGTTCAGGAGCAGTTCCCGGGGCTAAACATTTCTGTGAAAGTTAAGATAAGTGGTCACGGTGTAGATACTCTGACCCCATGTTTGAGAAATAGGGGTATTGGAGACACAAGTTATGTGTCCAAAATTGATTTTTTTGATCTCATGCGATATTCGCAACCACAACGCGTTCGCCAACGTGGATCCCATGTACCATCACGGGGACATCGCGAATATCGTGGCAACACTGCGAATATTGATGAAAAAATAAAAAAATATATAAATATTTGTACACACTCGCGGGTCACTGTCACAGACTCATGTATGCACTCTCAAACTCACTCTAACACTTATACACTCATTAACATACCTACTTCACACTTATGCATCCAGTAAAATACCCACTTAGATACTCATGCACCCAGTCACATACCCATTCAGGTACTCATGCACCACTTACAGACTCACTCGGAGAGTGACGCACCCATGTTCAGACCCACTCAGAGACTCGCACAACTACTTGGAGACCCACTCATAGACTTATGCACACAGTCTCATACCAACTTAGAGACTCTTACACCCACTCACAGACCCACTGGGGATGTCATGTACCCACTCAGATACTCAAACACCCACTTACAGACCCACTCACACACACGTATATGTACTCACAGACCCACTGAGACACTCACACACCCACTCATAGATCCACTCAGATACTTATACACCCACTCACACACCCATAAAGTCACTCACACACTGTCACATATCCTATTGGAGGGTTATGCAGTAATTTACTCACTCATACACTCAGAGACTCACACACCCACTCACAGACACTCAGATATACACTCACCGACTCAAAGTCTCATGCATCCACTCATAGACCCACTCAGAGACTCGCCCTCCCAGCCACAGACCCACTCAGACACTCATGCATGCACCAATTCACTCACCCACTTAGAGGCTTATGCCCCCACTCAGAGACCCATCGATACACTCATACACCCACTCACAGACCCAGTCAGATAGTCACACACACATTCAGTCATTCGCACACCCACTTACAGACCGACTCAGATGCACCCAGTCACTGATATAATCAGAGACTGACGCACACACTCACAGACCCACTCATAGACCCGTTCACAGAACCACTCAGATACTCACGCTTCCAGTCTGACCCACTGAGAGACTCATGCACTCACTCACAGACCCACTCAGACACTCATGCAGCCCCTCACTCACCCACTCAGACACTCATGTATCCACTCACGGATCCAGTCAGACAGTCCTATACTTACTTACAAATGGACAAAGGTACTCATGCTCCTATTCACAGATTGACTGAGAGTCATGGAACGAATAACAGACCCATTGAGGCACTGATGCACCCACTCATAGATGCAGTGAGACAGTCACGCAGTTTGTTACAGAAGCATTGATAGACTGATGCACCGTGTTACAGATTCACTGAAATAGTTATGCAATGAATGAGAGACTTACTGATACAGTGATGCATGCAGTTATAGATTACACTGAAAAAGTTATGCAATGTGTTATAGAGATATTAATGGAGTTGTAAATGCTATTATACAGTCATTTAGATAGTAATGTGTTTAGTGTGTTAGTTATAATCCCTTTTGTAGTTATAAGTTTTGAATGTGGTGGTGACTGAAATTCAGTTAAAAAAAACAAAGGTTACAGGGACATTATAGCTAGGCTGACATTTCAATGGTACAAAAGCAGATAAATTCAGCAGTTAAAGTTACTTGAGCTAACTATAACGCACGCCCCGCAATGCACTGCTTATGACCTCACTAATTACATCACTCATGACCTGGGCAGTGACATCACTGAATACATCACTGATGACATTTGAAATGACATCACTTATGACTGGTGACATCATCCAGAGATTGTGAGTGTTTTCTAAAAGTTACTATGTCTTTATAAGGTTGTATAAGCTGGCCGTTGTGGGTGCTCACTGAGGTTTTCTCTATTAGGTTGTATGTGATGTGTTGTGTAAGCTGGCCATTGTGGGTGCTCACTGAGGTTATCTCTATAAGGTTGTATGTGATGTGATGTGTAAGCTGGCCGTTGTGGGCGCTCACTGAGGTTTTCTCTATTAGGTTGTATGTGATGTGTTGTGTAAGCTGGCCGTTGTGGGTGCTCACTGAGGTTATCTCTATAAGGTTGTATGTGATGTCTTGTGTAAGCTGGCCGTTGTGGGCGCTCACTGAGGTTGTCTATATAAGGTTGTTTGTGATGTGTTGTGGAAGCTGGCCGTCATGAGCACTCACTGAGGTTATCTCTATAAATCAATCAATCAATCAATCAATCACAGAATTTGTAGAGCGCACTACTTACCCGCGAGGGTCTCAAGGCGCTGGGGAGAGGGAAGGGGGGGGGGGTGCTGCTACTGGTCGAACAGCCAGGTCTTGAGTAGCCTCCTGAAGGTCAGCAGGTCTTGGCTCTGTCGTAGGCTTAGACAGAGGGTTGTATGTGATGTGTTGTGTAAGCTGGCCGTTGTGGGCGCTCACTGAGGTTATCTCTATATGGTTGTATGTGATGTGTTGTGTAAGCTGGCCATTGTGGGCGCTCACTGAGGATGTCTTTGTAAGGTTATATTGGGCGTGTTGTGTAAGCTTGCCATTGTGGGCAATCACTGAGGATGTCTTTGTAAGGTTAATTGGATGTGTTGTGTAAGCTGGCCAGTGTGGGTGCTCACTGAAGTGGTCTCTATAAGGTTGTATGTGATGTGTTTTGTAAGCTGGCCATTGTGGGTGCTCACGGAGGTTGTCTCTATAAGATTGTATGTGATGTGCTGTGTAAGCTGGCTGTGTTGGGCGCTCACTGAGGTTCTCTTTGTAAGGTTATATTGAATGTGTTGTGTAAAGTGGCCTGTGTGATCACTCACTGAGGGTGTCTTTGTAAGGTTGTATGTGATGTGTTGCATAAGCTGGCCATGTTGGGAGCTCACCGAAGATGTCTTGGTAAGGTTGTATGTGATGTGTTGTGTAAGCTGGACTTGGTACCGTTTGTCTCACAGACAGTGGATAGTGTGCTTGCGTCTGTCAGACAACAGGGAGTGTGGCGGTTATGTCACAAAATGCAGTTAGTCTCACAATGCTTGTGTCACAGACTGCAGGTAGAATTGTAGTACTTGTGTCACAGATTGCAGAGCGAGTTGTAGTGCTTGTGTTACAGACTGCAGGTACACTTGTACCTTTGTCACTGGCTGCAGGTAGAATTGTAGTATTTGTGTCACAGACTGCGGGTAGAGTTGTAGGTCTTGTGTCACTGGCTGCAGGTACAGTTGTACTACTTGTGTCACAGACTGCAGGTAGAGTTGTAGGTCTTGTGTCACTGGCTGCAGGTAGAGTTGTACTTGTGTCACTGGCTGCAGGTAGAGTTGTAGTACTTGTGTCACAGACTGCAGGTAGAGTTGTAGTACTTGTGTTACAGACTGCAGGTACAGTTGTACTTTTGTCACTGACTGCAGGTAGAGTTGTAGTGCTTGTGTCACAGACTGCAGGTAGAGTTGTAGTGCTTGTGTTACAGACGGCAGGTACAGTTGTAATTTTGTTACTGGCTGCAGGTAGAGTTGTAGTGCTTGTGTCACAGATTGCAGGTAGAGCTGTAGTGCTTGTGTCACAGATTGCAGGTAGAGCTGTTGTACTTGTGTCACAGACTGCAGGTAGAGTTGTTGTACTTGTGTCACAGACAGGTAGAGTTGTAGTGCTTGTGTCACAGACTGCAGGTAGAGTTGTAGTACTCCTGTCACAGACTGCAGGTAGAGTTGTAGTACTTGTGACACAGACAGGTAGAGTTGTAGTACTAGTGTCACAGACAGGTAGAGTGTAGTGCTTGTGTAACAGACTGCAGGTAGAGTTGTAGTAGTTGTGTCACAGGCTGCTGGTAGAGTTGTAGTGCTTGTGTCACAGATTGCATGGAGAGCTGTAGTGCTTGTGTCACAGATTGCAAGGAGAGCTGTAGTGCTTGTGTCACAGATAGCAGGTAGAGTTGTAGCACTTGTGTCACAGACTGCGGGTAGAGTTGTACGTGTCACTGGCTGCAGGTAGAGTTGTAGTACTTGTGTCACAGACTGCAGGTAGAGTTGTAGTGCTTGTGTCATAGACTGCAGGTAGAGTTGTAGTGCTTGTGTCATAGACTGCAGGTAGAGTTGTAGTACTTGTGTCACAGACTGCAGGTAGAGTTGTACTTGTGTCACAGATAGCAGGTAGAGTTGTAGCACTTGTGTCACAGACTGCGGGTAGAGTTGTACTTGTGTCACTGGCTGCAGGTATAGTTGTAGGTCTTGTGTCACTGGCTGCAGGTAGAGTTGTAGTACTTGTGTCATAGACTGCAGGTAGAGTTGTAGTGCTTGTGTCATAGACTGCAGGTAGAGTTGTAGTGCTTGTGTCATAGACTGCAGGTAGAGTTGTAGTACTTGTGTTACAGACTGCAGGTACAGTTGTACTTTTGTTACTGGCTGCAGGTAGAGTTGTAGTGCTTGTGTCACAGATTGCAGGTAGAGCTGTTGTACTTGTGTCACAGACTGCAGGTTTAGTTGTTGTACTTGTGTCACAGACAGGTAGAGTTGTAGTGCTTGTGTCACAGACTGCAGGTAGAGTTGTAGTACTCCTGTCACAGACTGCAGGTAGATTTGTAGTACTTGTGTCACAGACCGGTAGAGTTGTAGTGCTTGGGTAACAGACTGCAGGTAGAGTTGTAGTACTCTTGTCACAGACTGCAGGTAGAGTTGTAGTAGTTGTGTCACAGGCTGCTGTTAGAGTTGTAGTGCTTGTGTCACAGATTGCATGGAGAGCTGTAGTGCTTGTGTCACAGATTGCAGAGAGAGCTGTAGTGCTTGTGTCATAGACTGCAGGTAGAGTTGTAGTGCTTGTGTCATAGACTGCAGGTAGAGTTGTAGTACTTGTGTCACAGACTGCAGGTAGAGTTGTAGTGCTTGTGTCACAGATTGCAGGTAGAGCTGTTGTACTTGTGTCACAGACTGCAGGTTTAGTTGTTGTACTTGTGTCACAGACAGGTAGAGTTGTAGTGCTTGTGTCACAGACTGCAGGTAGAGTTGTAGTGCTTGTGTCATAGACTGCAGGTAGAGTTGTTGTACTTGTGTCACAGACCGGTAGAGTTGTAGTGCTTGGGTAACAGACTGCAGGTAGAGTTGTAGTACTCTTGTCACAGACTGCAGGTAGAGTTGTAGTAGTTGTGTCACAGGCTGCTGGTAGAGTTGTAGTGCTTGTGTCACAGATTGCATGGAGAGCTGTAGTGCTTGTGTCACAGATTGCAGAGAGAGCTGTAGTGCTTGTGTCATAGACTGCAGGTAGAGTTGTAGTGCTTGTGTCATAGACTGCAGGTAGAGTTGTAGTACTTGTGTCACAGACTGCAGGTAGAGTTGTACTTGTGTCACAGATAGCAGGTAGAGTTGTAGCACTTGTGTCACAGACTGCGGGTAGAGTTGTACTTGTGTCACTGGCTGCAGGTAGAGTTGTACTTGTCACTGGCTGCAGGTAGAGTTGTAGTACTTGTGTCATAGACTGCAGGTAGAGTTGTAGTACTTGTGTTACAGACTGCAGGTACAGTTGTACTTTTGTTACTGGCTGCAAGTAGAGTTGTAGTGCTCGTGTCACAGATTGCAGGTAGAGCTGTTGTACTTGTGTCACAGACTGCAGGTAGAGTTGTAGTACTTGTGTTACAGACTGCAGGTACAGTTGTACTTTTGTTACTGGCTGCAGGTAGAGTTGTAGTGCTTGTGTCACAGATTGCAGGTAGAGCTGTTGTACTTGTGTCACAGACTGCAGGTTTAGTTGTTGTACTTGTGTCACAGACAGGTAGAGTTGTAGTGCTTGTGTCACAGACTGCAGGTAGAGTTGTAGTGCTTGTGTCATAGACTGCAGGTAGAGTTGTTGTACTTGTGTCACAGACCGGTAGAGTTGTAGTGCTTGGGTAACAGACTGCAGGTAGAGTTGTAGTACTCTTGTCACAGACTGCAGGTAGAGTTGTAGTACTTGTGTCACAGACTGCAGGTAGAGTTGTACTTGTGTCACAGACTGCAGGTATAGTTGTACTTGTGTCACTGGCTGCAGGTAGAGTTGTAGTACTTGTGTCACAGACTGCAGGTAGAGTTGTAGGTCTTGTGTCACTGGCTGCAGGTAGAGTTGTAGTACTCTTGTCACAGACTGCAGGTAGAGTTGTAGTACTTGTGTCACAGACTGCAGGTAGAGTTGTACTTGTGTCACAGACTGCAGGTATAGTTGTACTTGTGTCACTGGCTGCAGGTAGAGTTGTAGTACTTGTGTCACAGACTGCAGGTAGAGTTGTAGGTCTTGTGTCACTGGCTGCAGGTAGAGTTGTACTTGTGTCACTGCCTGCATGTAGAGTTGTAGTGCTTGTGTCACAGACTGCAGGTAGAGTTGTAGTGCTTGTGTCATAGACTGCAGGTAGAGTTGTAGTGCTTGTGTCATAGACTGCAGGTAGAGTTGTAGTACTTGTGTCACAGACTGCAGGTAGAGTTGTAGCACTTGTGTCCTAGACTGCGGGTAAAGTTGTACTTGTGTCACTGGCTGCAGGTAGAGTTGTAGGTCTTGCGTCACTGGCTGCAGGTAGAGTTGTACTTGTGTCACTGGCTGCAGGTAGAGTTGTAGTGCTTGTGTCACAGACTGCAGGTAGAGTTGTAGCACTTGTGTCCTAGACTGCGGGTAAAGTTGTACTTGTGTCACTGGCTGCAGGTAGAGTTGTAGGTCTTGTGTCACTGGCTGCAGGTAGAGTTGTACTTGTGTCACTGGCTGCAGGTAGAGTTGTAGTGCTTGTGTCACAGACTGCAGGTAGAGTTGTAGTACTTTTGTCACTGGCTGCAGGTAGAGCTGTAGTGCTTGTGTCATAGACTGCAGGTAGAGTTGTAGTACTTGTGTCACAGACCGGTAGAGTTGTAGTGCTTGGGTAACAGACTGCAGGTAGAGTTGTAGTGCTTGTGTCATAGACTGCAGGTAGAGTTGTAGTGCTTGTGTCATAGACTGCAGGTAGAGTTGTAGTGCTTGTGTCATAGACTGCATGTAGAGTTGTAGTGCTTGTGTCACAGACTGCAGGTAGAGTTGTAGTGCTTGTGTCATAGACTGCAGGTAGAGTTGTAGTGCTTGTGTCACAGACTGCAGGTAGAGTTGTAGTACTCTTGTCACAGACTGCAGGTAGAGTTGTAGTAGTTGTGTCACAGGCTGCTGGTAGAGTTGTAGTGCTTGTGTCACAGATTGCATGGAGAGCTGTAGTGCTTGTGTCACAGATTGCAGAGAGAACTGTAGTGCTTGTGTCATAGACTGCAGGTAGAGTTGTAGTGCTTGTGTCATAGACTGCAGGTAGAGTTGTAGTACTTGTGTCACAGACTGCAGGTAGAGTTGTACTTGTGTCACAGATAGCAGGTAGAGTTGTAGCACTTGTGTCACAGACTGCGGGTAGAGTTGTACTTGTGTCACTGGCTGCAGGTAGAGTTGTACTTGTCACTGGCTGCAGGTAGAGTTGTAGTACTTGTGTCATAGACTGCAGGTAGAGTTGTAGTACTTGTGTTACAGACTGCAGGTACAGTTGTACTTTTGTTACTGGCTGCAAGTAGAGTTGTAGTGCTCGTGTCACAGATTGCAGGTAGAGCTGTTGTACTTGTGTCACAGACTGCAGGTAGACTTGTTGTACTTGTGTCACAGATTGCAGGTAGAGTTGTAGTACTTGTGTCACAGATTGCAGGTAGAGCTGTTGTACTTGTGTCACAGACTGCAGGTAGAGTTGTAGTACTTGTGTCACAGACAGGTAGAGTTGTAGTACTTGTGTCACAGACAGGTAGAGTTGTAGTGCTTGGGTAACAGACTGCAGGTAGAGTTGTAGTACTCTTGTCACAGACTGCAGGTAGAGTTGTAGTAGATGTGTCACAGGCTGCTGGTAGAGTTGTAGTGCTTGTGTCACAGATTGCATGGAGAGCTGTAGTGCTTGTGTCACAGATTGCAGAGCGAGCTGTAGTGCTTGTGTCATAGACTGCAGGTAGAGTTGTAGTGCTTGTGTCATAGACTGCAGGTAGAGTTGTACTTGTGTCACAGATAGCAGGTGGAGTTGTAGCACTTGTGTCACAGACTGCGGGTAGAGTTGTACTTGTGTCACTGGCTGCAGGTAGAGTTGTACTTGTCACTGGCTGCAGGTAGAGTTGTAGTACTTGTGTCACAGACTGCAGGTAGAGTTGTACTTGTGTCACAGACTGCAGGTATAGTTGTACTTGTGTCACTGGCTGCAGGTAGAGTTGTAGTACTTGTGTCACAGACTGCAGGTAGAGTTGTAGGTCTTGTGTCACTGGCTGCAGGTAGAGTTGTACTTGTGTCACTGCCTGCATGTAGAGTTGTAGTGCTTGTGTCACAGACTGCAGGTAGAGTTGTAGTGCTTGTGTCATAGACTGCAGGTAGAGTTGTAGTGCTTGTGTCATAGACTGCAGGTAGAGTTGTAGTACTTGTGTCACAGACTGCAGGTAGAGTTGTAGCACTTGTGTCCTAGACTGCGGGTAAAGTTGTACTTGTGTCACTGGCTGCAGGTAGAGTTGTAGGTCTTGCGTCACTGGCTGCAGGTAGAGTTGTAGGTCTTGTGTCACTGGCTGCAGGTAGAGTTGTACTTGTGTCACTGGCTGCAGGTAGAGTTGTAGTGCTTGTGTCACAGACTGCAGGTAGAGTTGTAGTGCTTGTGTCATAGACTGCAGGTAGAGTTGTAATACTTGTGTCACAGACTGCAGGTAGAGTTGTAGTACTTTTGTCACTGGCTGCAGGTAGAGCTGTAGTGCTTGTGTCATAGACTGCAGGTAGAGTTGTAGTACTTGTGTCATAGACTGCAGGTAGAGATGTAGTGCTTGTGTTACTGACTGCAGGTACAGTTGTACTTTTGTTACTGGCTGCAGGTAGAGTTGTAGTACTTGTGTCGCAGACTGCAGATGGAGTTGTATTTCTGTAACAGGCTGCACATAGAGTTGTAGCACTTGTGTCTCAGATTGCAGGTAGAGTTGTAGTGCTTGTGTCACAGGCTGCAGGTAGAGTTGTAGTGCTTGTGTCGCAGACTGCAGGTAGAGTTGTTGTACTTGTGTCACAGGCTGCAGGTAGAGTTGTACTTGTGTCACAGACTGCAGGTAGAGTTGTAGTGCTTGTGTCACAGGCTGCAGGTAGAGTTGTAGTGCTTGTGTCGCAGACTGCAGGTAGAGTTGTTGTACTTGTGTCACAGGCTGCAGGTAGAGTTGTACTTGTGTCACAGACTGCAGGTAGAGTTGTAGTACTTGTGTCGCAGACTGCAGGTAGAGTTGTACTTGTGTCACAGACTTCAGGTGAGTTGTAGTGCTTGTGTCACAGGCTGCAGGTAGAGTTGTAGTGCTTGTGTCACTGGCTGCAGGTAGAGTTGTTGTACTTGTGTCACTGGCTGCAGGTAGAGTTGTTGTACTTGTGTCACAGGCTGCAGGTAGAGTTGTACTTGTGTCTCAGACTGCAGGTAGAGTTGTAGTACTTGTGTCGCAGACTGCAGGTAGAGTTTTAGTGCTTGTGTCGCAGACTGCAGGTGAGTTGTAGTGCTTGTGTCACAGGCTGCAGGTAGAGTTGTACTTGTTTCGCAGACTGCAGGTAGAGTTGTACTTGTGTCACAGGCTGCAGGTAGAGTTGTACTTGTGTCGCAGACTGGACTGCAGGTAGAGTTTTAGTGCTTGTGTCGCAGACTTCAGGTGAGTTGTAGTGCTTGTGTCACAGGCTGCAGGTAGAGTTGTGTGCTTGTGTCACTGGCTGCAGGTAGAGTTGTTGTACTTGTGTCACTGGCTGCAGGTAGAGTTGTTGTACTTGTGTCACAGGCTGCAGGTAGAGTTGTACTTGTGTCACAGACTGCAGGTAGAGTTGTAGTACTTGTGTCGCAGACTGCAGGTAGAGTTGTAGTGCTTGTGTCACAGACTGCAGGTGAGTGGTCATACTTGTGTCACAGACTGCAGGTAGTGTGTTAATAACTGCTGATAGAGCAGTAGTGTTTGTGTCTTAGACAGCAGGTAGAGTTGTTGTACTTGTGTCACAGGCTGCAGGTAGAGTTGTAGTGCTTGTGTCACAGACTGCGGGTAGAGTTGTTGGTCTTGTGTCACTGGCTGCAGGTAGAGTTGTACTTGTGTCACTGGCTGCAGGTAGAGTTGTACTTGTGTCGCAGACTGCAGGTAGAGTTGTAGTGCTTGTGTCACAGGCTGCAGGTAGAGTTGTACTTGTGTCACAGACTGCAGGTAGAGTTGTACATGTGTCGCAGACTGCAGGTAGAGTTTTAGTGCTTGTGTCGCAGACTGCAGGTGAGTGGTCATACTTGTGTCACAGACTGCAGGTAGAGTTGTAGTGCTTGTGTCACAGGCTGCAGGTAGAGTTGTAGTGCTTGTGTCACAGGCTGCAGGTAGAGTTGTAGTGCTTGTGTCGCAGACTGCAGGTAGAGTTGTAGTGCTTGTGTCGCAGACTGCAGGTAGAGTTGTAGTACTTGTGTCGCAGACTGCAGGTAGAGTTTTAGTGCTTGTGTCGCAGACTGCAGGTGAGTGGTCATACTTGTGTCACAGACTGCAGGTAGTGTGTTAATAACTGCTGATAGAGCAGTAGTGTTTGTGTCTTAGACAGCAGGTAGAGTTGTTGTACTTGTGTCACAGGCTGCAGGTAGAGTTGTAGTGCTTGTGTCACAGACTGCGGGTAGAGTTGTTGGTCTTGTGTCACTGTCTGCAGGTAGAGTTGTACTTGTGTCACTGGCTGCAGGTAGAGTTGTAGTACTCGTGTCGCAGACTGCAGGTAGAGTTGTAGTGCTTGTGTCGCAGACTGCAGGTGAGTTGTAGTGCTTGTGTCGCAGACTGCAGGTGAGTTGTAGTGCTTGTGTCACAGGCTGCAGGTAGAGTTGTACTTGTGTCACAGACTGCAGGTAGAGTTGTACTTGTGTCGCAGACTGCAGGTAGAGTTTTAGTGCTTGTGTCGCAGACTGCAGGTGAGTGGTCATACTTGTGTCACAGACTGCAGGTAGAGTTGTAGTGCTTGTGTCACAGGCTGCAGGTAGAGTTGTAGTGCTTGTGTCACAGGCTGCAGGTAGAGTTGTAGTGCTTGTGTCGCAGACTGCAGGTAGAGTTGTAGTGCTTGTGTCGCAGACTGCAGGTAGAGTTGTAGTACTTGTGTCGCAGACTGCAGGTAGAGTTTTAGTGCTTGTGTCGCAGACTGCAGGTGAGTTGTCATACTTGTGTCACAGACTGCAGGTAGAGTTGTACTTGTGTCGCAGACTGCAGGTAGAGTTTTAGTGCTTGTGTCGCAGACTGCAGGTGAGTTGTAGTGCTTGTGTCACAGGCTGCAGGTAGAGTTGTACTTGTGTCGCAGACTGCAGGTAGAGTTGTAGTGCTTGTGTCACAGACTGCAGGTAGAGTTGTAGTACTTGTGTCACAGACTGCAGGTAGAGTTTTAGTGCTTGTGTCGCAGACTGCAGGTGAGTGGTCATACTTGTGTCACAGACTGCAGGTAGTGTGTTAATAACTGCTGATAGAGCAGTAGTGTTTGTGTCTTAGACAGCAGGTAGAGTTGTAGTACTTGTGTCGCAGACTGCAGGTAGAGTTTTAGTGCTTGTGTTGCAGACTGCAGGTGAGTTGTAGTGCTTGTGTCACAGGCTGCAGGTAGAGTTGTACTTGTGTCGCAGACTGCAGGTAGAGTTGTACTTGTGTCACAGGCTGCAGGTAGAGTTGTACTTGTGTCACAGGCTGCAGGTAGAGTTGTACTTGTGTCACAGGCTGCAGGTAGAGTTGTACTTGTGTCACAGACTGCAGGTGAGTTGTAGTGCTTGTGTCACAGGCTGCAGGTAGAGTTGTAGTGCTTGTGTCGCAGACTGCAGGTAGAGTTGTAGTGCTTGTGTCGCAGACTGCAGGTAGAGTTGTACTTGTGTCGCAGACTGCAGGTAGAGTTGTAGTGCTTGTGTCACAGATTGCAGGTAGAGCTGTTGTACTTGTGTCACAGACTGCAGGTAGAGTTGTTGTACTTGTGTCACAGGCTGCAGGTAGAGTTGTACTTGTGTCACAGACTGCAGGTAGAGTTGTAGTGCTTGTGTCGCAGACTGCAGGTGAGTTGTAGTGCTTGTGTCACAGGCTGCAGGTAGAGTTGTACTTGTGTCACAGACTGCAGGTAGAGTTGTAGTGCTTGTGTCGCAGACTGCAGGTGAGTGGGCATACTTGTGTCACAGACTGCAGGTAGAGTTTTACTTGTGCAGGTAGAGCCGTAGCACTTGTGTCGCAGACTGCAGGTGAGTTGTCATACTTGTGTCACAGGCTGCAGGTAGAGTTGTACTTGTGTCACAGACTGCAGGTGAGTTGTAGTGCTTGTGTCACAGGCTGCAGGTAGAGTGGTAGTGCTTGTGTCGCAGACTGCAGGTAGAGTTGTAGTGCTTGTGTCGCAGACTGCAGGTAGAGTTGTACTTGTGTCGCAGACTGCAGGTAGAGTTGTAGTACTTGTGTCGCAGACTGCAGGTAGAGTTGTAGTGCTTGTGTCGCAGACAGGTAGAGTTGTAGTACTTGTGTCGCAGACTGCAGGTAGAGTTTTAGTGCTTGTGTCGCAGACTGCAGGTGAGTTGTCATACTTGTGTCACAGACTGCAGGTAGAGTTTTACTTGTGCAGGTAGAGTTTTAGTGCTTGTGTCGCAGACTGCAGGTGAGTGGTCATACTTGTGTCACAGACTGCAGGTAGTGTGTTAATAACTGCTGATAGAGCAGTAGTGTTTGTGTCTTAGGCAGCAGGTAGAGTTGTAGTACTTGTGTCACACACCACAGGTAGTCTGTCACTAGACTGCAAGCGTGTAGTAGTGTTGGTGTAACAACCCATAGGACAGTAGTGTGTCATGTGTGTTTCCTTTACTGCAGACTGTGTGGTAGTATTTGTGTGACGTGCACCAGACACAGCAGTAGTGTTCGTGTTTGATTGCGTGTGCAATGGTAGTGCATGCACCACTGACTGCAGGTGGCGAGTGAATAATGTAAATAGTAGGAGACTGACTGTGACTGATTCACAAAGGTAAACTTGCACTTTCTTGTAAGTTTATGATTATTTGCTATTCACAAAGGAATTTAGGAGTAGTCGCTTTATGAGCGCGGAGTTCCGCACAGAAAAAGAAAGGTCTTTGTATGTGTGTGCCCTTGTGTGTGGTGTAGTGATTAAGCCTGGGCGTAGTTCGCGAAGTAGCGCTACGCGAAGCTACGCAAAGTGCAGTTCGCACTACGCGAGCTACGCGTAGCACTACGCGAACTGCGTAGTGCACTGTTCGCAATGATTGCACAGTGCCGGATGCTTGTCCGCACTGTGCAATCATTGAAAACGGCATCTTGCACAGTGTGAGCTGTCTTTTACTGCCGCTCGAGTAGATTTTTACTCGAGCAGCAGCTTTCTCAACGCGGACTGGTAGTTTCTCATCGCGAGCGGTCGCGAGCATACGCGACCACTCGCAATGAGAAACCTGACCTCCCCGCGTTGAGAATCTCGCCGGGAGGTTTATTTTCCACGCTCGCGATCGGCAACTTGATGTTGCTGATCGCGAACGAGGAAAAAGTCTCGCCGGGATGTCATTTTGCTTGCTCGCGGTCGCCAACTTGACGTTGAGGACCGCGAGCAAGCAAAAAATGACCGCTGCACTACGCTACGCTACGCATGTTTGCACTGTGCTACGTGTAATTCGCGTTGTGCGAAGTAGCGCAAACTACGCGAGCGTAGCGTAGTGCTTTGCCCAGGGTTAGTAGTGATGTCACAGAGTGCGTGTGTATCCACTGTTTGTGTCTCAGACTGCGAGCAGTGTGCCTCAGGGGCCCCAGCCCTCCTCTGCGAGACTCTTTTTAGGCATCTGAGGCTGTTCAGAACCCCTGGACCCCCGGACTTTGCCCCTACATCACCTCACCCACACCTGGAAGGGGGGGCGGTGAGGTGAAGGGTTGTGATGAGTGCAGGCCCCCTCAGGGCCCCCAGCCCTCCTCTCTCAGACTCTTCTTAGGCATCGGGTGCTGTTCACAACCCCCCGAGCCCCACGCCAGGCCCCCACATCACCTCACCCACATCTGGATCGGGGGTGGGGGGTGAGGTGTAGGGTTGTGATGAGTGCAGGTGCCCTCAGGGCCCCCAGCCCTCCTCTCTCAGACTCTTCTTAGGCATCGGGTGCTGTTCAGAGCCCCTCTGACCCCCAGGCCATGCCCCCACATCACCTCACCCACACCTGGAAGGGGGGGCGGTGAGGTGAAGGGTTGTGATGAGTGCAGGCCCTCCCAGGGCCCCCAGCCCTCCTCTCTCAGACTCTTCTTAGGCATGGGGGTTGCTCAAAGCCCCCGGGCCCCCAGACCAGGTCTCCTTTGTCGCCTGCTCCGGGCTGGCACTCAGTGGAAGGGCAGGTGGGGCGAGGGGCACCGGAGTCGCCCCTCGCCCCGTGGGCCTGCCTGCTCTGCTGCTCGGCTTTAATTGCAGGTTTTCAGAAGCAGGCCAGTGGGCAGGGAGCGGCGGGGGGAGCCGCGCCTGAACCCTGTCATTTGCCTCTCCAAGGAGGGGAAGGTAGGCATTTTCTCCGCAAGGTGCAGAGTGGTCTGTCTGGGCCCAGCGGGGCAGTAATCACACATGTAGTTTGCGGCAAGCTGGGACTGAATGGGGTCGGACCGCCGCTCTCCTGTCACCGGCTGCTGCCTTTCTGTCATTTTCTGACAATCTCGTCTTCCTCCGTTGCTTTTTTTTTTTTTAATTCTGTGTGTGTTTGCCCTCTCCCCCTCCCTCAGGTATCTACGAGACTCCGGCGGGCACCATCATCTTCCAGGCCCACTTGGACATCGAGACCTTCACCATGGACCGGGAGGTGCGGCGACTCAAGCAGGAGCTGGCCCTCAGGTTCTCCGAGCAAATCTACAACGGTATGTAGCCCCCTGGGTACCCCGTTTACAGGGTATAGGGTGGTGGGTGACATGTGCCAGGAACAGAGCTGGAGGAGTGGGCGTGTGCTTCGCTGAGACACTGACACACTCCGCACTGAACACACCTGAGTCCCACAGTGGAGAAGATCAGGTCTGCAGTACTACGCCCCCCCTCCCAAGCCACCCAGGTATACAGGTGATGGGGCTGGTGGAAGCCATGTGCTGGTAACGAGGCCAGCGGTGTGGACTGGTGATTCCCTGGCACCCTGTAAGCTGTGCCACGCAGCCCACGTGCGGCCCACAGGTGACAAGCAGCAGGCTGCGCCTTCGTCTTTCACTGGCCCCGCGTTCCAAGGGGACTCTACAGGTGACAAGCAGCAGGCTGCGCCTTCGTCTTCCACAGGCCCACACTCCACAGGCACTCTACAGGCGACAAGCAGCAGGATGGCCCTAGTTCTTCCACTGGCCCTACGCTCCACAGGCACTCTACAGGTGACAAGCAGTAGGGTGGCCCTTGGTCTTCCACAGGCCCACACTCCACAGGCACTCTACAGGCGACAAGCAGCAGGATGGCCCTTGGTCTTCCACAGGCCCGCACTGCACAGGCACTCTACAGGTGACAAGCAGTAGGGTGGCCCTTGGTCTTCCACAGGCCCACACTCCTCAGGCACTCTACAGGTGACAAGCAGTAGGGTGGCTCTTGGTCTTCCACAGGCCCCACACTCCACAGGCCCTCTACAGGTGACAAGCAGCAGGTTGGCCCTAGTTCTTCCACTGGCCCCATGCTCCACAGGTACTCTACAGGTGACAAGCAGCAGGGTGGCCCTTGGTCTTCCACAGGCCCCACACTCCACAGGCACTCTACAAGTGCCAAGCAGCAGGTTGGCCCTAGTTCTTCCACTGGCCCCACACTCCACAGGCACTCTACAGGTGACAAGCAGTAGGGTGGCCCTTGGTCTTCCACTGGCCCCACACTCCACAGGCACTCTACAGGCGACAAGCAGCAGGATGGCCCTTGGTCTTCCACTGGCCCCACACTCCTCAGGCACTCTACAGGTGACAAGCAGTAGGGTGGCCCTTGGTCTTCCGCAGGCCCACACTCCTCAGGCACTCTACAGGTGACAAGCAGCAGGATGGCCCTAGTTCTTCCACTGGCCCCACACTCCACAGGCACTCTACAGGTGACAAGCAGCAGGGTGGCCCTAGGTGTTCCACAGGCCCACAATCCACAGGCACTCTACAGGTGCCAAGCAGCAGGTTGGCCCTTGGTCTTCCACTGGCCCCACACTCCACAGGTACTCTACAGGTGCCAAGCAGCAGGTTGGCCCTAGGTCTTCCACTGGCCCACACTCCACAGGTACTCTATAGGTAAGAAGCAGCAGGATGGCCATAGTTATTCCACTGGCCCCACACTCCACAGGCACTCTACAGGTGAAAAGCAGCAAGTTGGTCTCAACTTACAGATCTCCCTATGCTGCGCGTGCCCCCTACCGGGAATACACACAGGAAGGCCCTTTATGCTGATCTGTCCTCATCACACCATGCACCCTACAGGCAACAAGGTGTACACAGGCCCTGGACTGTCGCACTCTATATACCTCTCACACACCCTATAGGTACCAAGGCGTACATAGGCCCCGGACTGTCACACTTTCCATACCCATCGCGTACCCTACAGGCAACAAGGTGTACACAGGCCCTGGACTGTCGCACTCTCCATAACCCTCGCATACCCTACAGATAACAAGGCGTACATAGGCCCTGGTCTGTCACACACGACCCCTTGCAATCCCTACAGGCAACAAGGTGCACATAGGCTCTTGACTGTCACACTTTTCATACCCCTCGCATACCCTACAGGCAACAAGGTGTACACAGGCCCTGATCTGTCCCACCACACTCTCCATACCCCTTGCGTACCCTACAGGTAAGAAAGTGTACATGTGCTCTGGTATGTCGCACTCTACATACCCATCATGCACCCGAATGTAATAAGGTGTATATAGGCCCTAGCCTGTCGCACTCTCCATACCCCTCGTATAGTCTACAGGCAACAAGGTGTGCACAGCCTGTGGTCTGTCGCACTGTACATACCCCTCACATACTCTACAGGTAACATGGTGTACACAGCCTGTGGTCTGTCGCACTGTACATACCCCTCACATACTCTACAGGTAACAAGGTGTACACAGCCTGTGGTCTGTCAGACTCTATATACCCTCATTCACCCAAAAGGTAACACGGCGTACACAGGCCTTTAACTGTCACTCTCTACATACCCCTTGCGTACCCTACAGGTAACAAAGGGTACATGTGCTCTGGTGTGTCGCACTCTACATACCCATCACACACCCTACAGGTAATAAGGTGTATATAGGTCCTGGCCTGTGGCACTCTCCATACCCCTCATGCACTCTACAGGTAACAAGGTGTACACAGGCCCTGATCTGTCGCACCACACTCTCCAACCCCTCATGTCCCCTACAGGTAACAAACGGTACATGGGCTCTGGTATGTCGGACTCTATATACCCATCACACACCCTACAGGTAATAAGGTGTATATTGGCCCTGCCCTGTTGCGCTCTCCATATCCCTCACATACTCTACAGGTAACAAGGTGTACACAGCTTGTGGTCTGTCGCACTGTGCATGCCCCTTATGCACCCTACGGGTAACAAGGTGTACACAGCCCGTGGTCTGTCGCACTGTACATACCCCTCACATACTCTACAGGTAACAAGGTGTACACAGCCTGTGGTCTGTCGCACTGTACATGCCCCTCATGCACCCTACAGGTAACAAGGTGTACACAGCCTGTGGTCTGTCGCACTGTACATACCCCTCACATACTCTACAGGTAACAAGGCGTACACAGGCACTGGTCTGTCACACTCTACAAACCACTTGCGTGCCCTACGAGAAGCAAGGTGTACACAAGCCATGGTCTGTTGCACTTTTTATACCCTTCTCTCACCCTACGGGTAACAAGGTGTACACAGCCTGTGGTCTGTCGCACTGTACATACCCCTCACATACTCTACAGGTAACAAGGTGTACACAGGTTGTGGTCTGTCGCACTGTACATACCCCTCACTTACTCTACAGGTAACAAGGTGTACACAGCCTGTGGTCTGTCGCACTGTACATGCCCCTCATGCACCCTACAGGTAACAAGGTGTACACAGCATGTGGTCTGTCGCACTGTACATACCCCTCACATACTCTCCAGGTAACAAGGCGTACACAGGCACTGGTCTGTGACACTCTACAAACCCCTTGCGTGCCCTACGAGAAGCAAGGTGTACACAAGCCATGGTCTGTTGCACTTTTTATACCCTTCTCTCACCCTACAGGTGACAAGGTGTTTATAGACCCTGGATGTCGCACTCTCTATGCCCCTCGCGTACCCTACAAGACGTACATAGGCCCTGGTCTATGACACTCTCCATACGCCTCGCGTACCCTACAGGCAACAAGTCTCACATAGGCCCTGGACTGTCGCACTCTCCATACCCATCGCGTACTCTACAGGCAACAAGGCTCACATAGGCCCTGGACTGTTCTCCATACCCCTTGAGTACCCTACAGGTAACAAGGCATACATAGGCTCTGGACTGTCGCACTCTACATACCCCTAGAGTGCCATACAGGTAGCAAGGTGTTCATAGGTCGTGGACTGTCGCACTCTCCATACCCTTTACATACCCTACAGATAACAAGGCGTACATAGGCCCTGCTCTGTCGCACTCTCCATACCCCTTGCGTACCCTACAGGCAACAAGATGTACGTATGTCCTGATCTGCCACACTTTCCATACCTCTTGCATACCCTACAGGCGACAAGCCTTGCCTAGGCCCTGGACTCACACTCTCCAAAACCCTCCCGTAGTACACCTTCCTACTTAAAAGGTCTGCTTAGAAACATCATTAAAAGTGCATTCATGTACTCTGCGCAACACACGTTTTTAATCGGAGCTAACATGAAACTGTCAATGTTTCAGATTTTCAAAATGGATGCTTCCAATAAATAAATATAGCCTTTTGGTTTCAGTGAGTAGGCCTCAGTCTCTGCTTTTACTTCCATTGTGTAGGTAACTTTGCAGCGAACCCCCTGTTTGGCCTTTTCCTGCTATAAGCAAAACAGAAGTCGTTTTCGGTACGTGAGGGGGGTGTTCTTCACCTTCCACCCCAAGCCTCTGTTGTTCCACAGAGATGTCCCCACTGTCATGAAACCTCTCTCTAAGAGGTGACCAGGGCAGAGCTGATGCGATTCTCCGATTCGGCCATACATGAAAGATGAACAGATAGATTCAGACGGTAACTGAAGGAAGGCCCGTCAGCAGATGTTTCCTTTCATATGACACGTGCCAATCGCCATGTTCTCGGTGGCGGTGCGATGTCTGCCTTCACTCGCGCCTGGTGCTTTCCTGCCTCTTGTATCTGCAGTGAGGTTCAGTTCTTTACAATCCTAAGTGCTTCCCTCCGTGCTCTTCACAAGGAGTGCACAAAGGTGGTGGGGGCTCTGCTTCCACATGGTCACTCTTGTGACCCCTCAGCCCGACTGAGGTCGGCCACTGCCCCCGTGCCTAGCTGTGAGGTGTTGTCTCTGGTGGCACCCACCCCAGCAGGGTGCCTGGCACTGCCCCCGTGCCTGGCTGTGCGGTGACTGACGGTCTCTGGTGGCACCCACCTCAGCGGGGCGCCTGCCACTGCCCCCGTGCCTGGCTGTGCGGTGACTGACTGTCTTTGGTGGCACCCACCCCAGCGGGGCGCCTGCCACTGCCCCCGTGCCTGGCTGTGAGGTGACTGACTGTCTCTGGTGGCACCCACCGCAGCGGGCGCCTGCCACTGCCCCCGTGCCTGGCTGTGAGGTGCTGACTCTGGTGGCTCCCACCCCGGTGGGGCGCCTGCCGCTGCCCCCGTGCCTGGCTGTGAGGTAACTGACTGTCTCTGGTGCCACCCACCTCAGCGGGGCGCCTGCCACTGCCCCTGTGCCTGGCTGTGCGGTGACTGACTGTCTTTGGTGGCACCCACCCCAGCGGGGCGCCTGCCACTGCCCCCGTGCCTGGCTGTGCGGTGACTGACTGTCTCTGGTGGCACCCACCGCAGCGGGCGCCTGCCACTGCCCCCGTGCCTGGCTGTGAGGTGCTGACTCTGGTGGCTCCCACCCCAGTGGGGCGCCTGCCGCTGCCCCCGTGCCTGGCTGTGAGGTAACTGACTGTCTCTGGTGCCACCCACCTCAGCGGGGCGCCTGCCACTGCCCCCGTGCCTGGCTGTGCGGTGACTGACTGTCTCTGGTGGCACCCACCGCAGCGGGGCGCCTGCCACTGCCCCCGTGTCTGGCTGTGAGGTGACTGACTATCTCTGGTGGCACCCACAGCAGCAGGAGCCTGCCGCTGCCTTCATGCCTGGCTGTGAGGTAACTGACTGTCTCTGGTGGCACCCACCCCAGCGGGCGCCTGCCGCTGCCCCCATGCCTGGCTGTGAGGTGCTGTCTCTGGTGGCACCCACCCCAGCGGGGCGCTTGCCACTGCCCCCGTGCCTGGCTGTGAGGTGACTGACTATCTCTGGTGGCACCCACCGCAGCGGGCGCCTGCCGCTGCCCCCGTGCCTGGCTGTGAGGTAACTGACTGTCTCTGGTGGCATCCACCACAGCGGGCGCCTGCCGCTGCCCCTGTGCCTGGCTGTGAGGTGCTGTCTCTGGTGGCACCCACCCCAGCGGGGCGCCTGCCGCTGCCCCTGTGCCTAGCTGTGAGGTGCTGTCTCTGGTGGCACCCACCGCAGCGGGCGCCTGCCGCTGCCCCTGTGCCTGGCTGTGAGGTGCTGTCTCTGGTGGTATCTACCCCAGCGGGGCGCCTGCCGCTGCCCCCGTTGTGAGAAGTTGGCCGGGCATATGCTGTCCACTAGTTATAGTGGGCACCTTCTTGCACCAGTCCAAACGACCCTTATTGATGATAGGTTTAAAGACAACCTTTATTGAAAGCTATCCTAGTGGTAGCTATGGAGAGCAGCCTTCAGGCTAAGTCTTGAAGGAGTGTAAAGCAGCTTGGTTTACCAGATTATAACCTCTTGAATGACCAAATGAAAAGAGAACCACACCAGGTACATATAAAATATATGTATTTATTTCTAAACACTCACTACTAATCTCTTTATGAGATTAGAGTCCAAGATACACAATATCACAGTATTAAAACAACAGTAAATAGCACAATATACAATGGAACCCAGGGGGGGACCAAACCATATATTAAGAAAGTGGTATAAGAACCACGACTTGACTAGACACAGTGCCTAGAGCACGTAGAATCGCTGGGACCCCAAGGAACCACCCAAGGTAGTGACACAGGAGACCCACGGGGACGTTTGCAGTGTGAGAACACAGCCGCGAGCGCCGTAGGATTCTATGAGGAAAGTCGCGGTTGGAATTTTAAAGCAAAAGGACACTTAGGAGAGGACTTTGAGCAAAGCCCTTTAGACTTAAGGGGTTCTAGGGCCAACACCCACGGGAGCACCGGAGTACTCGAGTTACCTCACCCGGGGAAGCCGGGTGCATAGGTGTCAAAGGGTGTCGGGAATCGTCGTTGTTTTCAATGGCGATCTGTTGCAAAGTGCTGCTGCCGTGAAGAAGAAAAGTGTCCGGGATGATCCAAGCCTGGATCGAAGATGTGAAGAACCTGAAAGCAGAGGGGACAAAGTCTGGGTCACTTCATGTGACCAGGAGCGGAGCAATTGAATGCCCACCGATGTCGGGTGCTTCAGGTGCGAAGAGGTGAAGCTTGACTCTGCAGCCACGGGGTCCAGGAGACGTCGAGGAGGACCAGGAGCCGGATTCGAGCTGTCACACAAAGGATGTCGAGTGCTGCGGTGTTGGTGCTCGGATTGAACACAACAAGCCTTGGCAACAGCAACCCACGCAGGAAGAGAAAAGATTCTTCTGTGAGGACCAGCAAGGTCCGGGGGACTCCCCAAGCAATGGAGAGTCAGGGCACATCTGGAGCAACCAGGGAAGCCCAATTAAAGTTAGAGTTGCCTTCTTGGGGACCCACAGGTCGACGGACCAGGGATCATGAAGGGACCTCGAGAGGAATCACAAAATGGTGGCCCACGGAACACTCGTTGAGTGTAGGCCAGCAATCTTCAGTGTAGTTACTGCTCGGGGTCATGGCTACAAGTAACCCAAAGCTCAGCCTCAGGGGTCGCCAGAGAGCTGATGCTTCTGCAAATGGACGCGGTGCCCAGGGGTTCGGGTTGCATGGTCACCACGAGGGATACGGGCCTCAGACTTGCCGTGGGCACAGATCGACCTCTAAGACCTCGGAAAACCCACCTCCTGTGTGGCAATATTCTTCGGAGTCCGCAGGAGCTTCGGAGATGCCAACCGGTCAGTTGCGTTAAAGGTGCCTGCCTTGCAGGGGAGTAACTCCTTTACTCCAAGGGAGATTCTTCAGTCATCCAGCGTAGTGTAGATCGTCAAAGTACTTGGTTTCTGTGTCAGAGTTTAGTCCAGGTGTAATCTAAAGTCCTGTAGTCAGGGGTTCCTACTTTATACCCAAGGAAGGGGTGGGACAAACTCTAGGGACCCACCTATGGGAGGGTCAGGAAAGAGGGGTGGCTACACCCATTTCCTTTGTCCAGTTTCGCGCCAGAGCATGGGCTGGTAGCCCCTGCAACCGGTTTGAGTTGGACTATGCACAGGGACACCAAATGTGCCCCCAGTGCAGACATCAAAGCACTCTTGGAGTGCACCCACCCAGCCCCAATACACTAAAGCCTGTCTGGGAGGTGGTCACACCTCCCTGTGACAGGAAACCTATTGTCCAGGCCTCCCCTGCCGGAGTTTCGTCCAGCAGCAGGAGGGCAGACTCGTGTCTGTGGCTGCAGCATCCATTTTGTGATGCCAGGGTTCTGTTAAGCTGGTACCGGGTGTACCGGTGGTGCCATGTTTCTCCCTCTAGTAGGGTGGAATCATACCTACTATGATTCCAAGGTGTTTGACACCAAACACGACATGTTTCCATGCAGCCATTCTCAAGTTAGCATTTACCGCGAGGTTATAATGCACTTAAGAGTATATGGTTGGCTGCATCACAAACAACCCCGGAATGAAGATTCCGAAAGCTGCAGAGGGGCCCTGCTCATGCATGGGCACCCTCTCACATGAAACCCAGCACCCTGCCTTCAGGATTGTTGAGGCCTGCCATAGGGGTGACTGATAGGTTTACATGTGCAGTGATATGGAGAGATATAGGGAACCTATATCTCAGTAAGGGGTGGATACACCACCTTATACAGGTTGCTGTAGCAGACCTGTTGTCTCATTTTAAAAGGTTTCCCAGGGGTGGCACAATACATGCTGCAGCCCCTGGTAGGCCTCTGGGGTACCTATGCCCTGGGTACATAGTATACCATATACTAGGGACTCACAAGGGTACCCCAGAATCCAATCTGGAGTGTACCTAATGTACATACAATCAATTTAGAGTAGAAAGCAGATAGACTGGGGTCCTGATTAGCAGGGCCTTAGTCTGGCTAAGTCGAAAAACAGTGAAACATCAGCAAAAAGTGGGGGTAACTATAAGAAGCAGATCCTACTCTCCTACACCTGTGCCTAGCTGTGAGGTGCTGTCTCTGGTGACACCCACCCCAGCGGGGCGCCTGCTGCTGCCCCCGTGCCTAGCTGTGAGGTGCTGCCTCTGGTGGCACCACCGCAGCGGGCGCCTGCTGCTGCCCCCGTGCCTGGCTGTGAGGTGCTGTCTCTGGTGACACCCACCCCAGCGGGGCACCTGCTGCTGCCCCCGTGCCTAGCTGTGAGGTGCTGCCTCTGGTGGCACCACCGCAGCGGGCGCCTGCTGCTGCCCCCGTGCCTGGCTGTGAGGTGCTGTCTCTGGTGGCACCCATCCCAGTGGGGCGCCTGCCGCTGCCCCATGCATAGCTGTGAGGTGGTGTCTCTGGTGGCACCCACCGCAGCGGGCGCCTGCTGCTGCCCCCGTGCCTGGCTGTGAGGTGCTGTCTCTGGTGGCATCTACCCCAGCGGGGCACCTGCTGCTGCCCCCATGCCTAGCTGTGAGGTGCTGTCTCTGGTGGCTCCCATCCCAGCGGGGCACCGGCCGCTGCCCCCGTGCCTGGCTGTGCAGTGACTGACTATCTCTGGTGCCACCCACCCCAGCGGGGTGCCTGCCACTGCCCCCGTGCCTTGCTGTGTGGTGATTGATGGTCTCTGGCGGCACCCACCCCAGTGGGGCGCCTGCCGCTGCCCCCGTGCCTGGCTGTGCGGTGACTGATGGTCTCTGGCGGCACCCACCCCAGTGGGGCGCCTGCCGCTGCCCCCGTGCCTGGCTGTGCAGTGACTGACTATCTCTGGTGCCACCCACCCCAGCGGGGTGCCTGCCACTGCCCCGTGCCTTGCTGTGTGGTGATTGATGGTCTCTGGCGGCACCCACCCCAGCGGGGCGCCTGCCGCTGCCCCCGTGCCTGGCTTTGAGGTGACTGATGGTCTCTTGTGGCACCCACCCCAGCGGGGCACCTGCCACTGCCCCCGTGCCTGGCTGTGAGGTGACTGACTGTCTCTGGTGGCACCCACCCCAATGGGGTGCCTTCCACTACCCCCGTGCCTGGCTGTGCGGTGACTGACTGTCTCTGGTGGCACCCACCCCAGCGGGGCACCTGCCACAGCCCCCGTGCCTGGCTGTGAGGTGACTGACTGTCTCTGGTGGCACCCACCCCAGAGGGGTGCCTGCCACTGCCCCGTGCCTGTCTGTGAGGTGACTTACTGTCTCTGGTGGCACCCACCCCAGCGGATGCCTGCCGCTGCCCCCGTGCCTGGCTGTGAGGTGCTGTCTCTGGTGCCACCCACCCCAGCGGGGCGCCTGCCACTGCCTCCGTGCCTGTCTGTGAGGTGACTGACTATCTCTGGTGGCACCCACCGCAGCGGGCGCCTGCCGCTGCCCCCGTGCCTGGCTGTGAGGTGCTGTCTCTGGTGACACCCACCCCAGCGGGGCGCCTGCTACTGCCCCCGTGCCTAGCTGTGAGGTGCTGCCTCTGGTGGCACCACCGCAGCGGGCGCCTTCTGCTGCCCCCGTGCCTGGCTGTGAGGTGCTGTCTCTGGTGGCACCCACCCCAGTGGGGCGCCTGCCGCTGCCCCCGTGCATAGCTGTGAGGTGGTGTCTCTGGTGGCACCCACCGCAGCGGGCGCCTGCTGCTGCCCCCATGCCTGGCTGTGAGGTGCTGTCTCTGGTGGCATCTACCCCAGCGGGGCACCTGCCGCTGCCCCCATGCCTAGCTGTGAGGTGCTGTCTCTGGTGGCTCCCACCCCAGCGGGGCGCCTGCTGCTGCCCCCGTACCTAGCTGTGAGGTGCCGTCTCTGGTGGCACCCACCCCAGTGGGGCGCCTGCCGCTGCCCCCATGCCTAGCTGTGAGGTGCTGTATCTGGTGGCTCCCACCCCAGCGGGGCACCGACCGCTGCCCCCGTGCCTGGCTGTGCAGTGACTGACTATCTCTGGTGCCACCCACCCCAGCGGGGCGCCTGCCGCTGCCCCCGTGCCTGGCTGTGAGGTGACTGACTGTCTCTGGTGCCACCCACCCCAGCGGGGCGCCTGCCGCGCCCCATGCCAGGCGTCCCTTCCTCTCTTCAGGTGTGTGCTGAGTGGGAATGTTTTACTGTAACCGAGTGAACGGTGGTGTGATGTGGGCACAGGGTGGTGTCTGCACGAGGTTGTCCTCTGCCCAGGGTGGACATGGCAGGCCGCTCATCCCTCTGGTCAGGACCCCCTGCGTGGAGCCAGCCTTGTGTTAGAGTGGGTGAGTGAGTTACCATTAGCGCAGGTTTGCCCTTCAGGTGAGGTCCACCTCTTTTCCTGTGTCACTGGCTGTCGCCAGGCAACAGTGACCTTCCGCTGGGCTCCGCCTGGGGCGAATCCACATGGACATCATGACGGCAGACACTGGCCGGACCTGGAGCCCCTCGCTCCTGAAGCTGACTGAAAACGAGGCATCTCTTGATTGACAGATGGAAGGGAATTTTAAAAGCATTTGCACTTTGCTTGGCCCAGACTTAGGGCCTGACTTACATCATGGCGGACGGGAAATCCGTCACGTTGTGAAGGAGTAACCCTTCCGCCGAGATCTAAATCAGGCTCATAGTATCTGTGCCCCAAAAGTGGCTTGAGGCGCTGGACCCAGTCCCTCGTCTGACCATCGCCGAGAGCTTCTCATCTGGGCTGGACAGGAAGCTCGTCAGAGGCAGAGCCTCGGATGGAGGTGGTCCGCACTCAGGCTGAGGTCACTCCTGGAGCTCTGGAATACCTTGCAGGGACCAGTGGGTGATGAAGTGATGGACTGCCCTGCGAGGGAGGACCACAGGAAAACCATCTCAAAGCCCATCTGACTGAAGATCTGAAGAGAGGAGAGATCAAAGAACCAGCGCCACCCAGGAGCCCTAACATCTGCCTCACAGCTGGCTGAAGCAGGTCGAAGCATCAGGCTCGCGTGGCCTGGGTCATGGACCTGGTGCGACGCTTTCTTGGATCAAACTGTGGAGCCTGCACGCTTCCCGACAGATCATGGATCCTGTAGGGGTCCTTATCTGCCCTGTCCCAGAAGGTTTTACTCAATCGTGCTCCAGGCACCTGAGTGGGTCAGTCAGGACTGATTCCTTGGAGTTGAACATCCTCTTTCCGGCACCATCGGAGTCATCTTTCCAGCTCTAAAGGTTCCAGAGATATCAGAATTGAAATCCTCAGTCCCCCTTCACTATAGAGCTCAGTTCCTAGCTGGAGTAACTTGCTCACCCAGTAGGACTCCAGAGGTAGTGGCGACGCTTGGGCAGCACCCACACCACACACCAAATACAGCTCCGATTGTCTTAGGACCTCAGCAAAATGCCTTGTAAGTGCCGTGAACGTTGGTTTCAGATGTGACACTTTTATCACACAAACAGTAGCATTTTAAAGGAAACTCTACAAAAGAGGGAACGCTTCATACCTTCAAAAACAATTTTGGGGGAAAGTTCGATGGTTCACACGATCATCATAGTTGGACAGACAAGTCATCCTTTCTTCTTTTCAGTCCATCATGAAGTGGGAGCCGTAATTGGTGTCCCATAAAGTTACTTTTGTAGAGTTTTCTGTTTATGCTCGGGGGCTCCCAAGCATTGAACCTCAAGAGGTCGAGCGCTGTGACTTCATGTTCAAGTTTTAAGGCCAGGGCGGTGGTTGTAGGGTCAACACTGCTCTGGTTTCTGCCAGCATTTTACAGGAGCGTGTCTTCAATTCACTTTTAAGATGCAGTGACGCAACAGTGGGGCCAGCATCATTATTGGCTCACAGTTTACCAGATGAGGCTACCGGATGGACTAAGGGAGGAATAGCTCAAACCTGGCCAGTTTCCGTCATCGTCTTCGGTTGCGCCATTCTGTGTTGGAACCTTGAGGCTTGGGTTTCTGATACTGGGCAGGCTGAATAAACCCGCATCTTTCAACTTGCAGTTGAAATTAAGGTGTTCAGTGTGCGCCCGAGGGTGGGGTTACCATGGCAACTTCAAATGTCTATAACATAGGATCTACCAGTTGATGTTGAAGCTTTATTTCACCTTTGAGTCTCCATGGCATGGGAGCTCGGTGGACAAGGGGCTGACAATAAAAGAGCAGGGGGGACCCTACATTCCTTTGAGCCCCAAAGAAGACACCACACACGTGCTTCTGGGTGCCGAACCTCAATTCCATGAGATCCTGAGGAGCCCCAAGTGTCTCCTGGAACTCTCAGAGCACCCAAGGGAGGGGTTCCCCAGTGCAAACACAATACCAGCTTGGCAGAGAGCCTGCTGTGCTGCAGAGTGCCCAGTGGAGTAGCATAGGGGCTGATTTAGAGGTTTGTGGGCGAGGGTATTCCCTCAGGATGACAGCGGACCTCCGAGGGACCTCACCCGTCAAATCTAGAGTCGTCCTTGAGTCACATAGACAACTCTAAACATGTCACAGTGGTTCCTGTCAATGTTGTAAACGTTTGACAGGCGGTTCTGTCAGACAGGATGGCCGTCCGTCGAACTTTTACAAAGTTTATTATTTTTCAAAAACAAACTTCCAAAGTGCGTGGTGAGTTTGTTTTTGAAAAATGAAAAAAACGAATGAACCAACAGTTTTCTCCCCTGGTGTGGGGGGTCATTATTTTTTTTAGTGTCCCTCTGGGTGTGACGAACAGCAAAAAACACATAACACCATCCACTCAAAATAGGGCGGGCAGTGCTATGTGTTAAACACCGATAACCCGTACTCTGTCGGGCTTTCGGCAGAGTATGTCGGCGACAGAGCCAGAGTAGGCTCCATCGTTGACATACTTTAGGTCCGCCCGCCTCTAAATCAGGGGCAGACCTTGAGTTTGGTGGAAAAGGTCCCCCGTCACTGTTGCAACAGACTACTCCCTCCGCTAAATTCTTATTCAGCTCCAAAGTCTCTTATTGGGGCAGAGGATTGTGAGTTCCGGACAGAGAGTGCTCCAGGGATCTTCTCTCCACTCATTTGTTATTTAGCGACTTCTGCCGGTCTTTGCTCAGTCTAGCATCAGTCGTGGGCGTGGTTGGGGGGCCTGGGACTGAATATTGAGCCTCTCTCGTGCTGGGGAATGCTTCCAGTTCACATTGAAGTGCCTAAGCAGGAAAGTCCGGTAGGGATTCAGGCTGACCTCTTCGTGGCGTTGCTCTCAGCGGGAGGCACAGCCAGCTCTGTATTCATGCAGCACTTGCTGGACTCTCTTCAGATAATCAAGGTGTGGCTGCACGTCCTGCTGGCTCCAAGCAGTCCAGCATTTAATCTGTTTAGAAGCGAGCTGGACACGAATCCAGGGTCAATCAACTCAGAAAGTTTTGGTTGTAGCCCAAACAGGGCAGGGGCCTGATTCTGTTATGTTCCATATAGGTACCCTAATATAGGCCCGGGGAACATCATAGCCCTTCACCTACATCACCTCCCCTACACTACACTGTAACGAGCCTTTTAGGATTGAACCTTTACCTAGTTCTAGTCCTGGGTGCAGAAGGAGGGTTTCTCCTGAACAATAGAGTCCTATAACTCCATCAATAGACTCACACAGTATGAATGAATATTCATAAGGGTTCTTAGAAACCAGGCTGGGGCTACACCACCTGCATAATATCTACGTACACGATTCATCCCATACGTCATCCTTAAACCCAACAATGGCTAACACAAGAAACAAGGGACAAAGGAGCCCTAGATACTTTCTGTATAAATACAGCACATCTTGCTAGTGTTAGTCAGAGGGAACGAGACTTCCAGGCCGACACACTGACCAGAGACGCTGAGGCTCCTGCATGCAGACGCTCCAGCTGACAGTTGTCTGAACATCCCTCGCGGGTTGTCCAGCTCGAGACCAATAAGGGCTCCTACATTCTCACTTCAGGTAATGGGGTTCGACTAAATCCTAGAGGGATTCTTGGCTTCACACCTACTCACATGCTAGGTACACTTAGTTACATCTAGACAGGCATCGTAGGAGTACGCGCTTTCTTTTATCAGTGCATTTTATATTCATGCGTATTGCAAGATGGTAGAACTGTACTATCCATTTATATTCACTGTACTGCTAATCATATATCTCTGCTACTGTCTAATGGTTGTTGCAGCTCATATATTCTACACAAGAATAATGGCTGTTCAATAAACCCTTATTGAAACGCCCAGGCTGTTTATTCTGTGTATCTCTGAGACAAGATAAGTGAGCACGAGTGACTGAGCGAAAAGTAGTACATTGTTTCCACGATTCTGAGGGATCAGGGTTGTCATGTCCTAAGGTTGCCAGAAACTATTCTCTCCCCGATAAGAGGAGACCCTAGTGGCACTGTGAGCTAGCTAATGCAAACAGGCTAACATTTTTCGGTGGGGGTGCTCAGACTCAGTCAGCCACCAAGCCCACAGTTTGTTATCCGAACGTGCAGGTCCTGTATGGGTAATATAGGAACTACACGACAATTCATGACCTTTCTTATAGGCCAACCGGGGAATCTGGTTTGAGCAGGAACAAGATGTGTATTCCAGCCCCCAAGACAGACGTGATCATTCCTTTTAAGGAGCTCCATCTGCAAGCCGGGGGTTCATAGAATGTGAGGTTATTCACATCCACGGTGTCAATTCTGTCGAGCGAAAAAGTTGCCAAAATCCAGTCCGCTAGCAGGGTTTTTTGCATACCTTAACCAGTTCCTCCACATTCACCCTAATAAAGTTATGTTATGAGGGGTCCCATGGATTTTTATTTAGAAGAGGGGCATCTGTAGACATCATGCCCTGGGTTAAACTAAAAGGTTGATACTCTGACTGAAGGCCTTATTTAGATCTCCGCGGGCGGATTACTCCATCACAACGGTGACAGATATCCCATCCGCCGAAATATAAATCCCATTATATCCTATGGGATATATATTAAGGTGGACGGGATATCCGTCACCGTTGTGACGGAGTAACCCGTCCGCCGAGATCTGAATCAGGTCCTCAGTTGGAACCTTAGGGAGTGATTTAGAGTGGCGGACGGGTAGCTCCATCACAAGGCGGATATTCCGTCTGCCTTTTTACAAGTGCTAAAGAATATCCGTTACGCTTATGTGTCAGTTTCTCCCCCTTATCTTGCAGCAGCGTGGGGTTGGTGGGGGCTCCCTAGTCCTAAGCCCAGGGCTTTAAGTGGGCCGGGTCTCACCGGTGCTGAGCACCGGAAGTTTTTTTAAGGGGGCCTCGAAGCGGGTCTGTATCGGGCTTTGTTTTGTGCCCTGGCACAGGCGGTCCGCTTTTTTTCCGGACTGCAGTGACAGCAGGCACATCGATGTGCACGTGCTCACACTGCTCACTTTTCACTAGTGGAGAAGTTACGGCGTGACGTCATGCCAGGTGAGCGTTGTAGGGGAAGGGAAATCCTTTAGAGAGAGTCATTTTCTCTCTGGATTTCCCTTCTCTTTTTGAAACTCAGGAGCAGCAACATTGTCGTGGTGTCACCAGGGCTTTAAGTGGAAGCTTTTTCAATATTATATACAAGCCATAGTTGCTGTTTATTTATCTTCTGCAACTAACAACCATTGACAAAGCCAATAGTCCTGACTTCTTGTAGGTATGATGTTACTCGTTGTATCATATATCTGGATGTAATGACAGAAACAGCAAAATACAAGTCGGGCGGCACACTATGGTAAGCACAGATTTTTAGCTTACGTGTTTTCAAGCCACGCCTTAATTACATTGGCCACGCCCCTTTGAGAGACCCCCCAGTTTTTTCATCCCACTTAAAGCCCTGCCTAAACCTCTGCCATTTCCTTTTGAGGCTGCTGTTGTCAGCTGTGACTTCCGCCTCCATTTTCCATGAGATACTGTCAAAATGTCTTTGACTTCACAAGAAGGACAGGCAATCTTTCTGGGTTTGATCAAGCCCCGTGTGCCCCAGCATGGGGTGCTATTCTCAGTACAGGGGCCCTTGAGTCGCCAGAGATTGTGACTCCATCTGGTTTCTGGGTGCGGTTGTAGGAGGCCGTGAGCCGCAAACAATTGCACCCTTTGCCAGATAAGCTCCTGGCTCAAGGCGATGGTTTGTGAAGGTACTGTCGGCTGGCACTGATCCCTTTGATGTATCTCAGGCCTTTGCAAGTGCTGAGGTTGCCGCGCGTGCCGTCTCCCTTCTATAGCTCCCACTGAAGCATTGTGGGAAGGTGAGATGCCGAGGCTGAGCTCTGCTGCCTCTAATTGCCGCCTTTGCAGGGGAGCGAGCAGGTGTGTGTGAAGCCCCAATTGTCCCTGGCATACCCCCTGCACACTCACAGACACACCCCTCCACTGCACAGCAAAGAAGGGAGGTTATGACGAAAGTCAAATTGCAGCTTCGGAAGTGGCAGGCTTGTGCGCGAACCTGTTTCCGAGGGGAGGGGGCGAGCACCTCTGTTATTAAATGCTATTTTAGTCACTTCCCGGAACACGACTTGCACCCTCGAAGAGCGCGGTGTGTGAGCGAGTATAATGGAAGTGCTCGTGGTTACTGACGCCTCTCGTCACCGGTACCCAACAGCTTGATGAAATGACAGGTCCTTAAAAAGGAGTGGGTTCAGGTGCAAGATCTGGGGGCCAGAACCTCTCTACTGTGCAGATAACAGGGAATAGACCTAGCGCCCCGAAGAGGTAAACATGTGGGAAGCAGCCACCGGCTACCACCGCATCTATGCAACGAACACAACAAGCCGTCTCTCGCTCTCTCTCGGGGCAACGCCTCCCAGATCTGGAGCTCTCTCCCAGTCCATATCAGAAATAACCCTCCTTAATGAGCTTCGAGAGACAATTAAAAGAAATCCGCCTCGTTATATGTCTCTTTCTCTCTCAAGGTCTACACACTGTCCTGGAACTCAGCTCCAGGATCGTAATGTATCATTACTGACTGATAATGACTAGGCTCTCGCAAATGAAATGTTACTGTACTGTGATTGACAGATATTTGCTGTGACGATGCTCTAAAGCGCTCTGATACCCTCGGGTCTTGCCAGTGCTATGGAAAACTCTTAAAATAAAAAGTCTAATAATTCTTCTGGGGTTTTGCTGGCTAATCTTGAAGGATGTCTGACTTTAAGTTTGGCAGTAAAGCTGCCCCTTTCCTGTGTATTCCTCTTGCCCTCTGCAATGGTTCTACTGTCCTGGGCAATGGCTGTGCTGCCACCAGAGCTCCATAAATTCACCCTTACGTGCTTCGACTCGCCGAGCACGAGCCACCCCATTTAATCTTTGTTACTACATGGCTACCAAGCCAGTAGAAGTTTGCTTCCCCTCATGCCCTCAGTGGTACTCCACATCCTCTGCTGACGGGCCTTATCCCTGTTCTTGTCATATGTGATGAGGGTTGTTTTTACCACTGCTTGTTGTCCCTGTTATAGCTGTTCCGTTGTAACAGTTCGCTTCATTGACTGAGCGACTCCTTATACTTTTTCTTGCACTTTTCGGCTCCTGTGGGATGTTTTTGCCCTGAATTTCTTTGTGCTTTTGATTCTTATATCATGTTGAATTTTTTCACCCGTAACTCTCGTTTGATCCTTTGGCCATCATCACTTATGGGACAGTTCACTGACAAAATATCACCTCTGGAAATAACGTGATACAAAAATATTGTGACATTAATTTCCATGTCAAAAATATCCTCATCCTATATGGTAAGTACAAAAATATCGAAAAAATATCATTGTCACTAATATCGTTGTATAAAATATAATTTTTTAAATATATATACATTTAAATAGTAAATATTTAGGGGCCCATTACGACGGAGGTCGGAAAGCCTCCGACCTTTGGTGGGAGCCTCTCCGACCCCCATCGTCGGTTTCAATTCCGACCGGCTGATTATGTATCAGCCGGTCGGAATTGAAACCGGCCGGTCATTCCGGCTGGCTTCCGACGGGCTCAAGGAGTCCGTCGGCCAGTCGGAACCGGCTCGTAATCCCAAAGGGTGGGCCTTTCCGCCCTTGGGATTACGATGCACTGTTTTCGGCATGGTTTCCATGCCAGCCTGTCCGACATGGAAACATGGTCAGAAACTGTGTTTGGGGGCCCCCAGCAGGGCCCCCTTGTGTGTGCGGCTTCCGGTTGGGGGCAGAAGGGGCCCCTATGGTGCCCTCCTGTTGATCCCTGCATCCTGTGGCAGGCACCTTGAGGTGCCTGCCAAGGGGTGCAGGGATGAGCAAGACCTCCCATTTCCCTATGGGAGCATGTATTACGGCTGGTTTATGGCCGTAGTGCATGCTCCCATAGGGAAATGTCAAAATGAGACCGAACAGTGTTTGGTCGCATTCTAATGAGGCGGGCGGGACCGCTGACTGGAGGTCGGTCGGTCCTGTTTACTAGATGGTTTCTGGCGGACATCGTAATTGACCCCTAAATGTATTAAATTATATTAATATAATAAAAATAAAATATATTTAATATTTATTTATAAAAATATAACAATTAAACTGATTTAAAAAAAGTTAAACACACATATATTAATACATATCTATATATATATATATATACATATATCTAGTTAAAAACTATTAAACGAATAATTTTACATTGTAATATAATTTAATAACTTTTTAAATAGGGTAAAAATATTTTAAAACGAATATATATACATATACCCAATAGTATAAACAATTAAAAAAGCCATTTTAATTACAAAAAAATGCAAACATAAAATAATTAATATTCTAAAATATTTTACACATTAAAAACATTAATAATTAAACATATTATAATTTTAAATAAACAAAAACATAATATAAATTGTTGCAATATAAAATAATCTATAACATTTTACATTAAATACATATACTATTACCTCTACAATTTATACAAATGTAGGCAAACTATTCGACTTAGGAGGAATAAAATTTACTAGTCCCACTTCACGCAATGCAACAGTAGGAAAACTGTTACATTACACAGGGGTAAAATTTGCTATTCCCACTCCAGTCAGTGCAACAGTAGGGAAAGTGTTGGATAGCAGAGGGGTAAAATGTACTATTCCCACCCCAGTGTATGCAACAGTAGGGAAAGTGTTGGATAGCGGAGGGGTAACATTTACTGTTCCCACTCCAGTCAATACAACAATAGGGAAAGTGGTGGATTAGGGAGATGTAAAATTTACTATTGCCACTCCACTGAGTGCAACAGTAGGAAAAGTGTTGGATAGCGGAGGGGTAAAATGTACTATTCCTACTCCAGTCAATACAACAATAGGGAAAGTGGTGGATTAGGGAGATGTAAAATTTACTATTCCCACTCCAGTCAGTGCAACAGTAGGGAAAGTGTTGGATAGCAGAGGGGTAAAATGTACTATTCCCACCCCAGTGTATGCAACAGTAGGGAAAGTGTTGGATAGCGGAGGGGTAACATTTACTGTTCCCACTCCAGTCAATACAACAATAGGGAAAGTGGTGGATTAGGGAGATGTAAAATTTACTATTCCCACTCCAATAAGTGCAACAGTATGGAAAGTGTTGGATTGCGGAGGGTATTAATTTACTATTCCCACTCCAGTGAGTGCAACAGTAGGGAAAGTGTTGGATTGCGGAGGGTATTAATTTACTATTCCCACTCCAGTGTATGCAACAGTAGGGAAAGTGGTGGATTAGGGAGATGTAAAATTTACTATTCCCACTCCAGTCAGTGCAACAGTAGGGAAAGTGTTGGATAGCAGAGGGGTAAATGTACTATTCCCACCCCAGTGTATGCAACAGTAGGGAAAGTGTTGGATAGCGGAGGGGTAACATTTACTGTTCCCACTCCAGTCAATACAACAATAGGGAAAGTGGTGGATTAGGGAGATGTAAAATTTACTATTCCCACTCCAATAAGTGCAACAGTATGGAAAGTGTTGGATAGCGGAGGGTATTAATTTACTATTCCCACTCCAGTGAGTGCAACAGTAGGGAAAGTGTTGGATTGCGGAGGGTAAAAATTTACTATTCCCACCCCAGTGTATGCAACAGTAGGGAAAGTGGTGGATTAGGGAGATGTAAAATTTACTATTGCCACTCCAATGAGTGCAACAGTAGGAAAAGTGTTGGATAGCGGAGGGGTAAAATGTACTGTTCCCACTCCAGTCAATACAACAATAGGGAAAGTGGTGGATTAGGGAGATGTAAAATTTACTATTCCCACTCCAATAAGTGCAACAGTATGGAAAGTGTTGGATTGCGGAGGGTATTAATTTACTATTCCCACTCCAGTGAGTGCAACAGTAGGGAAAGTGTTGGATTGCGGAGGGTATTAATTTACTATTCCCACTCCAGTGTATGCAACAGTAGGGAAAGTGGTGGATTAGGGAGATGTAAAATTTACTATTCCCACTCCAGTCAGTGCAACAGTAGGGAAAGTGTTGGATAGCAGAGGGGTAAAATGTACTATTCCCACCCCAGTGTATGCAACAGTAGGGAAAGTGTTGGATAGCGGAGGGGTAACATTTACTGTTCCCACTCCAGTCAATACAACAATAGGGAAAGTGGTGGATTAGGGAGATGTAAAATTTACTATTCCCACTCCAATAAGTGCAACAGTATGGAAAGTGTTGGATAGCGGAGGGTATTAATTTACTATTCCCACCCCAGTGTATGCAACAGTAGGGAAAGTGGTGGATAGCGGAGGGGTAAAATGTACTATTCCTACTCCAGTCAATACAACAATAGGGAAAGTGGTGGATTAGGGAGATGTAAAATTTACTATTCCCATTCCAATAAGTGCAACAGTAGGGAAAGTGTTGGATTGTGGAGGGTATTAATTTACTATTCCCACTCCAGTGAGTGCAACAGTAGGGAAAGTGGTAGATTGCGGAGGGGTACAACTTACTTTTCCTACTCCAGTCAGTGCAATAGTATGGAAAGTGTTGATTGCAGAGGAGTTAAAATGTACTATTCCCACTCCAGTCAATACATCATTAGAAACAAACTAATTCACTTCAACATAATAAAATAATTTCAAGAACATAATAAACAATTCAAAATATAAATATGTAAAAAAAGAAATGTACACATATTTTTTTACAAAAATTAAATACAATAAATGTGTATTACAATGTTAAATACATATCATAAATTATGACATATACAATTTAAATACAAAACTATATTAAAAAAAAACGAATAAATATATTATTTACATTAAAAAAACACAGCACAATTAACACATACAATAATAACATAATAAAAAAAATTGCCTATCATTAAATTTGTAAGTACTGAATCAACTTTCTACCCCACAGTTCAACTAAGTACACACCACATATCTAAAAATCTTTATTAAAATAATATTATTTGCACATGTTACATAATTAAATATTAGTTAAAATATTCATAGTAATTATTTATTCCTAAAATAATTATAGTTAATTACCACCCCATTTATCCATAAAAATAAAACAACCTACACCAATTATATATATTAAGCAAATTATTATTTCCATCTTTTTCATAATTAAATTAACTGATAATAAATTAATAATATTTAAATAACTTCAACTCACACCTAATATATAATGTAAACAATATTTTTTTTCATATTGAAACTAATTATTTATAATTTCTATAAATATTATAAACTAACTTTATTTATTAATTAGTATAATTAGCAAACACACAAAAAACAATAAAAAATTTAACATATTTCACAATTTACATAATTGTCATTTAAATAATTAATATTTAAAATGTAATTATTAAAAATATAATCATTAAATAAATCTAATTACTTCCCACCCTATATCCCCACAAAACACACTACTTGCACTTAATACTTAATTAAAAAAAAGAATTATACAATTAACATAATTATCAATAACCTAATTAATATTATTTAAACATATTAATTAATTAAAAATAATTAAACATTTACTTTCCACCCTATACCACTACAAAACACACAACCCACGCCTAAAACTAAATAAAAAATAATAATTAACATAATTATCAAATAAATAATTATTAATTTATAATTAATTTGCTTCCCCCTATACTCTACAAAACGTACAACCCACACCTAAAACTTAATTAAAATAAACAAATTATTATACAATTAACATATTTAATTAGCAATTAAATAATTACATTTTAATTAATTATTTATAATTAATTAACTTCCCGCCCTATACGCCTACAAAACAAACAACCCAAGCACCTAAACCTAATAAAAAGAAATTATTATACAGTTAACATAGCTAATAATCAATTAACTAAAAAATATTAATTAAAAATTAAATATTAATTAATTATAATTAAATTACTTCTCTCCCTGTACCCCTATAAACCCCATAGCCTGCTACGGTACTAAAAAATAAAAAATAATTATAAAAATTATATTCCCAAACTACTAACAATTAAATAACAATATTTAAAAAAAACATTAACAATATTTATACATACACTTTAAAATATATACAATTAGAATATATACTAAAATACATCAAAATAATAAAAAAACGATATTAACAACTATATTTTAGTAAACTATATTATTTCGATATTTTTTATAAACTATATTAATACCTTCAGTATTTCCATAAACTATAATAATGACTTAAAATCGATTTTTGACGACGATATTCTTGCACATGATATTTCTATATATAGCGATATTTTTGTAGAGCAATATTGCTTTTCGATATTCTGTCTGAATAGCTTACGGGACCCTTGGAACCATTTAGGCCTTGATTGCTTTGCGATCTAGAGACCCTTGTTTGATTGTTTGGTGCTCATCTCTTGATAGGTCTTCTGGTCCTTGACTATTGCTGTATCATTAAACCTTAAATCTTGTTGGATTAGTTAGTCCATCATTTTTATTGAACCCTTTTTTCCTAGATTATCCTTAGACTCTTTGGCTCTTTTGACATATCGGATCCTTTATTCCTTCATTTAAGACAGATTATTTATTCCTTGACTCTGGTTGGATGTTTTGCCCTCCGTACTTTTTAGATCCTTACGCCATTGATTCTTTTTGCATCCTTTTCCCCCATCACTGGTTAAATTCTTTGGCTCTCAGATCCTGTTGGAGCTTTTTGGCATTGATTGCCTTTTGATTTTTTTGTCCTTTAACTCTTGTTAAACTCTTTGGGCCCAATTACGACTTTGGCGCTCCTGTGCCAGCTCGCCGGCAGCGCCAAAGCTGTGTAAAGACTGTACGCCTGATTACGAGTTGAACTCGTGCAGACGGACGGTCAATTTGCCGTTCCCATGGCGGTGCTCTGAAAATGGGCACCACAATGGGAACGACAAAAATGTTCCAGCATGGCATGGACTGAGAAGTCCATGCCGTGCTGGAACTGGCTGTGGAAGCACAGGGGGGCGCATGTTGTGCATCCCCGAATGCATCCCCATGGCAGGAGGCACATGGGGGCCCTGTAGGCCCACCTATATTTCCCCACCGTCAGCCTTCGTGGCAGGCTCACCGCCAAGAAAAGGCTAGTGGTGGAGGAACTCAAAGTATGCTCAGTGGGACTGCGCTAATCCCACTCAGCATATTGTATTGCCCCATCTCCGTGCCACTGCCAGGGAACACCAGTTCCCTGGCGCAGCTGGCGGTCCACCGCCAGAACAACGCAGAAAGTTGTAATCCAGCGATGGGGCCACGACAAGTCTGGCGGTCCATGGACCATCAAACTCATAATCAGCCCCTAAGATCCTTTAATCTGTTTTGAGGTCTGATGTCCTCAGCTCTTGTTGGACCCTCAAACTCTTTATTTTTGTGAGATCATTGAGCCTGTGGTGGTTTTTGAGTGCTTATGCCATATGTGGTATATTTGGCGCTCGGCTCTTGCTTAATTCTTTGCCCCAAACTTTTGTTGAAACCATTACCACTTAGCTCTTTTTAGATCTTTTACCCTCAGCTCTTGTTAAACCACTTTATTTATTTATTTATTTGAAAAGTTTTATAAAGCATGAACAAGACCCAGACGGGTATCAGAGCGCTGTACAAAACAGACTAACGTTGACACGAGGAAACAGTATGAGTACAATACAATAAGGCAACATAAGAGGAACCTGAAACATAAAAAGTAAATGGGGGTGCCAGGGGAAGACGAGGTAGCACATGATCAAACAGGTAACAGCCCTACTAGACGGGGCAGTGAAGTTTTAGCAGCGCACTAAGTCAAAGAACAAACATAATACATTTAAAAACACAAAGTAAAAATGATTGTCAAGCAAGAGAAGGAGGTGTCTAGCAAATGTCATAGAGGCTATAGCTGATGAAGTTCATCCAATAGTAGCCATTTTACCTGTTTTTTTAATGAAGCAGTCGAGGGGTTGGCTCTGATCTCCGTCGGAAGGGCATTCCAAATTCTTGGAGCCAGCCCTGAGAAGATGCGATTGTAAGTTATTTTTTTGTTGAATTTAGGCGGTTTCAGTAGTAGGGTATTGGAGCTTCTAAAGTTTCGACTGGAACTGGAGAGCTCTAGTTTTTTTGCCAGGTAAATGGGGGTATTGAAGTGTATAGCTTTGTGTCAGACAGGCTGTCAGACCACTGTCACTTGTTAACTACTTGACCTTTGGTCCTTTGTCTGTTTTAGTGCTTTGGCACGTGGTCTTTCGGGGTCTTTTGGCACTAGTAGTGCGCTTTCGTCCTCAGTCTTCTTGCGTTCTATTTGCTAGATTAATTTGTGTTCCTCTGTATTGTTGGATTCTTTGTCTCTCAGACTTACTGGTTCTTTTTGTCCTTGTTGGATCTTGTGGCCCCTGAATCATGTCATGCATTGTCTTTTATACATTGGCTCTTTGTCAGAGCCCTTCTGTCTGGTTCATCTATTTCTTGTCACCTTATTGGTTGTGTGGCCTTGTTTGGGCCCTTATTTGTACCTCTTTTGTGTGCCTTGCCTACGACAGTGTCGTATTTGTCTGCTTGGACCCTTCTATGCATTTACTTTGTTGCTCTTTATTTTCAGTCTTGTATTGTTTGTTGTGCTTGTTTCCTTGACTTGGGCCCTTAGGTCCAGTTGGATTCTGTTGTTATCACTTTGTTGCTCTATATTTTCAGTTCTATGTTGTTTGCTGTGCTTGTTTCCTTGACTTGGGCCCTTAGGTCCAGTTGGATTCTGTTGTTATCACTTTTTTGCTCTATATTTTTAGTCTTGTGTTGTTTTTTGTGCTTGTTTCCTTGACTTGGGCCCTTAGGTTCTGTTGTTATTGCTTTATTGCTCTTTATTTTCAGTCTTGTGTTGTTTGTTGTGCTTGTTTCCTTGACTTGGGCCCTTACGTCCAGTTGGATTCTGTTATTGCTTTGTTCACACTGATCACACTGTTTCATACTGGCTTTCACTGGTCCTTATTGAGCCTTTGCTACTTGTTGACTCAATTGGCCCTCGGCATGTGCTATTGGTTCACTCTTTTCAGTCTCTTCCAGTTCCTGTGTGGCTGGTTACACCCATTGGTGCTGGCTTTTCATTTCTGTTCTCAGTTTGTCCTTCTTACCTCTGTTGGGGCTTTTATATCTGGTTGGATCCATTGACCTTCATCTTGCCCCTTGTAGTTGGCTCCGTCAGCCATGCTTGGGCCATTATATCTAGTTGCACTTTTTTGTCATCTGGTTGCACGGGTTCCTATTAAGTCTTCAGGACCAGCTGGCTTTATGGCCCACTGTTACATATGTACCTAGAATGGAGTTGAGAGCATACTAGTGCTTACCGGAGGCCCTGTGTGGACTGAAGAGGAAGAAGCATAAGGCAGGGCGTTCTGCGACGCCGAGCTCGGAGCGTGGTAGAGTGCCAGTGCTGCCAGATCTGCATTGATGTCTTTCTCCGGAGGAGTGTTCTACAAGCTCTTTGGAGTTCAGGACCCATATGGCGGCAGCAGGATCGCTGAGTGCAACGTTGGGTGAAAGATGTCAAACTTGCGCTTCTTCTTCGCTTCCCAAGCAAACCCCATTTTCCGAATGAGGACATGGTCTGGGCATGGTCTAGCCTTAGAACAGGACCTTTCCAAGATGGTGGTCAGTCCATGGGATGTTGTCTCAGGATCCCAATCCACAATGAAATATGGTCTTTTTCCCAAGATCTTGCCAGTTCCTGTTAGATCATACATGAGGCGTCAGTTCTAAGTGAAAGATGTGTCACAGCACATACTTTCCACTCTTTTTTGTCTTCTTCTTCCTCCCCTCCATCCTTAACTTTGGTCCATACAGCTGCAGCCTCTGCTGGATTCTTCGTCTGGATTTTGGCCTGGCTCTTTTCTTCTTCCTGTCCCTTCAGGAGGAAGTTGGTGTTTGCCATTCTCATTGTTTATAATCTTCATCTTTAATCAAGATGTATAAGATTGCCACTATGCTTTTAGGTGTCACCTACAGATAAGTTTAGCTGGTTGTTGTAGAAGACCTATTAACTATAATAGAGCTGCTTGCTCTTGATTGGATGACTTTCTTGTCTGACTCATTTCCCTGCTTCCTATTTGATGGCTTTCCTCCTTTTTTGTTTGCTCCCCTTCTGGAGCACTTTACTTTTCTGTGTTCCCATTGGATGGCTTGTGTCCTTCCACTGCTTGCTTTTTCTTCTAGTGCTCCATGGGAGTGCATGAGTTTTTCTTGTGCTTTCCCATGTTTGCTGCCTCTCCTTCTCAAATCCCCTCTGCTTTGCATGTTGATTATGCCTCCCCACAGCTAATCTATTGCTTCCCAATCTGCTTTTCTTCATGTTAACCCACTGCTACTCTCCCCCCACTGTATCTGCAGCTCTCGCCACTCAGCAGCATTGATTATCTTCTTTCACCCTCTCGCCTGTACCTCTGTTGCTCCCCATTTAGTGTTTTCAAAGTTTTTCTACATTTTTGTGCTCATTTGCACATTTTTTTTCAATTTACCGCTTCAAGGTTGGCAGCTGCCATCTTGGAATGGTAAATTTAAAAAAGGGTGCAACATCAAGACAAATGTGTGGTGCTATATGTGCATTTATACATTACACAATGGCAGCCTTACTGCCATGACACACAGATGTGCATGAGTGATGACAAATGCGCACATGTACATCACACCTTTTTTCTTTGCTGATGCTTTTAAGCATCAGCAATAACTATTATCTTTCTCTTTTTGCCAATGCTGAGCAGCATTGGCAGAAACCATTAGCAAAGCCAATAGGTCTGTAGTGGCAACCCAAAAGGCAAGACTGATTGGCTTTCCAGTGCTTGTTTCTTTTTTGCTTTTTCTCCCTCTTCACTGGGACCCTTTTAAGGAGATACTTGACACCTTCCATCTATACTATTCTGTGCAGGGGGGCCCCGTGGCTACTTACAGGAATCGCCCTGTGTTTTGGCCATCCAGACAAGGACTCAACAGACCGTTCAAGCATTCAGTCCTTCACACCCATGTCCTGTACTGTCAGTCCTCTGCGCTCAGTCCTTCACACCCTCGCCCTGTACTGTCAATTCTCTGCATTCAGTCCTTCACACCCACCTCCTGTACTGTCAGTCCTCTGCGTTCAGTCCTTCACACCCTCGTCCTGTACTGTCAGTTCTATGCATTCAGTCCTTCACACTCTCGTCTTGTACTATCAGGCCTCATCGTTCAGTCCTTCAGACCCTCGTCCTGTAGTGTCAGTCCTCTGCGTTCAGTCCTTCATACTCTTGTCCTGTACTATCAGGCCTCATCGTTCAGTCCTTCACACCCTCGTCCTGTAGTGTCAGTCATCTGCGTTCAGTCCTTCATACTCTTGTCCTGTACTATCAGGCCTCATCGTTCAGTCCTTCACACCCTCGTCCTGTACTGTCAGTCCTCTGTGTTTAGTCTCCTCCAGTTCCATGATGCCTAGTTGCTTCCACTGGCCCTTGCTCTGCCCTTTCCTCTTGAACTCTGCTTGAGTCCTTATGCCTGTTCCAGATATTGTCTCTCACTCTTGCCTTGTGTCTTTGGTTTGGTTGGTGTCCTCTTCATGGTACTTTATGTCTGTTCCAGATATTGTCTCTCACCTCTTGCCTTGTGTCTTTGGGTTGGGTTGTGTCCTCTTCATGGTACTTTATGTCTGTTCCAGATATTGTCTCTCACTCTTGCCTTGTGTCTTTGGGTTGGGTTGTGTCCTCTTCATGGTATTTTATGTCTGTTCCAGATATTGTCTCTCACTCTTGCCTTGTGTCTTTGGTTTGGGTTGTGTCCTCTTCATGGTATTTTATGTCTGTTCCAGATATTGTCTCTCACTCTTGCCTTGTGTCTCTGGTTTGGGTTGTTGTCCTCTTCATGTTACTTTATGTTTGTTCCAGATATTGTCTCTCACTCTTGCCTTGTCTTTGGTTTGGGTTGTTGTCCTCTTCATGGTACTTTATGTTTGTTCCAGATATTGTCTCTCACTCTTGCCTTGTGTCTTTGGTTTGGGTTGTTGTGCTCTTCATGGTATTTTATGTCTGTTCCAGATATTGTCTCTCACTCTTGCCTTGTGTCTTTGGTTTGGGTTGTTGTCCTCTTCATGTTACTTTGTTTGTTCCAGATATTGTCTCTCACTCTTGCCTTGTGTCTTTAGTTTGGGTTGGTGTCCTCTTCATGGTACTTTATGTCTGTTGCAGATATTGTCTTTGGTTTGGGTTGTGTCCTCTTCATGGTACTTTGTTTGTTCCAGATATTGTCTCTCACTCTTGCCTTGTGTCTTTGGTTTGGGTTGTTGTGCTCTTCATGGTATTTTATGTCTGTTCCAGATATTGTCTCTCACTCTTGCCTTGTGTCTTTGGTTTGGGTTGTTGTCCTCTTCATGTTACTTTGTTTGTTCCAGATATTGTCTCTCACTCTTGCCTTGTGTCTTTGGTTTGGGTTGGTGTCCTCTTCATGGTACTTTATGTCTTTTCCAGATATTGTCTCTCACTCTTGCCTTGTGTCTTTGGTTTGGGTTGTGTCCTCTTCATGGTACTTTATGGCTGTTGCAGATATTGTCTCTCGCCTCTTTCCTTGTGTCTTTGGTTTGGGTTGGTGTCCTCTTCATGGTATTTTATGTCTGTTCCAGATATTGTCTCTCACTCTTGCCTTGTGTCTTTGGTTTGGGTTGTGTCCTCTTCATGGTACTTTATGTCTGTTGCAGATATTGTCTCTCACTCTTGCCTTGTGTCTTTGGTTTGGGTTGGTGTCCTCTTCATGGTACTTTATGTCTGTTGCAGATATTGTCTTTGGTTTGGGTTGTGTCCTCTTCATTGTACTTTATGTTTGTTCCAGATATTGTCTCTCACTCTTGCCTTGTGTCTTTGGTTTGGGTTGTTGTGCTCTTCATGGTATTTTATGTCTGTTCCAGATATTGTCTCTCACTCTTGCCTTGTGTCTTTGGTTTGGGTTGTGTCCTCTTCATGGTACTTTATGTCTGTTGCAGATATTGTCTCTCACTCTTGCCTTGTGCCTTTGGTTTGGGTTGTGTCCTCTTCATGGTACTTTGTTTGTTCCAGATATTGTCTTTGGTTTGGGTTGTGTCCTCTTCATGGTACTTAATGTTTGTTCCAGATATTGTCTTTGGTTTGGGTTGGTGTCCTCTTCATGGTATTTTATGTCTGTTCCAGATATTGTCTCTCACTCTTGCCTTGTGTCTTTGGTTTGGGTTGTGTCCTCTTCATGGTACTTTATGGCTGTTGCAGATATTGTCTCTCACCTCTTTCCTTGTGCCTTTGGTTTGGGTTGGTGTCCTCTTCATGGTATTTTATGTCTGTTCCAGATATTGTCTCTCACTCTTGCCTTGTGTCTTTGGTTTGGGTTGTGTCCTCTTCATGGTACTTTATGGCTGTTGCAGATATTGTCTCTCACCTCTTTCCTTGTGCCTTTGGTTTGGGTTGGTGTCCTCTTCATGGTATTTTATGTCTGTTCCAGATATTGTCTCTCACTCTTGCCTTGTGTCTTTGGTTTGGGTTGTGTCCTCTTCATGGTACTTTATGGCTGTTCCAGATATTGTCTCTCACTCTTGCCTTGTGTCTTTGGTTTGGGTTGTGTCCTCTTCATGGTACTTTGTTTGTTCCAGATATTGTCTTTGGTTTGGGTTGTGTCCTCTTCATGGTACTTTATGTTTGTTCCAGATATTGTCTCTCACTCTTGCCTTGTGTCTTTGGTTTGGGTTGTGTCCTCTTCATGGTACTTTGTTCCAGATATTGTCTCTCACTGTTGCCTTGTGTCTTTTGTTTTGGTTGGTGTCCTCTTCATGATACTTTGTCTGTTGCATATATTGTCTCTCACTCTTGCCTTGTATCTTTGGATTGGGTTGTGTCCTCTTCATGGTACTTTATGTCTGTTGCAGATATTGTCTTTCACCTCTTGCCTTGTGTCTTTGGTTTGGGTTGGTGCTCTCTTTATGGTAACCTTATGTTTGTTCGACACAGTGACCTCATGATGTTTTTATGACTCTTACTTTGCTTTATATTTGCTTGGATCAGCTGCTCTATACTTTGCCTCTGTTGTTCTCTGGTTTAGTTTTGTCTGCTTGAGCTGTTATGTCTGGTTGGCTCTTTAGACTCTTAACTTGTACCTTTCATCACTTGTATTGCTTTTTGGTCCTTGCCTGGGCCTCTACAACTGATTGGATCTGTTGGTCTCCAAGTTGTATCTTGTGTCTGGCCCTTTGGCCCTTTAGCCATGGTCTGTTGGCTTCATTTGGCCCTCACCTTGCACCTTTCATTTTGTGTTTTCCAGTTACCCCTCTTTGGACCTTTACATCTAATTGATTTAATTGGCCTTCGCTTTGCACTTCATTTTTGGTCCTGCGGCCCTTGCTTGGGCCCTCGTGTCTGATTGCTGCATTGGCCCTCATCTTGCGCCTTTCACAGTGTGACTGACCCATGGGGCCCTGCTTGGGCTCTTTCATCTGGTTGGCTCCAGCAACCCTCACCTTTCACCTCGTGTTTGGCTCTTTGGCCCCTGCTTAGGCCCTATTGTTTGTCTGGCTCCATGTCTCTCACCTTCCATCTTGTCCCTCATGTTTGGGCTTGTAGCCGCTGCTTGGCCCTTCACATCTGATGCACAGATTGGCCCTTGCATTGCTCCTTGTGGCTGGTCCTGTGGCCCCTGCTTGGTCCCTTTTCTATAGTTGGCTTCATTAGCCCTCCCCTTGTACCTTGTGCTTCGTTCTGTGGCCCCTGCTTGGGCCCTTTTGTTTGGTTGGCTCCATTGGCCCTCCCCTTGTACCATGTGTTTGATTCTGTGGCCCCTGCTTGGGCCCTTTTGTTTGCTCAGCTCCACTGGCCCTCCCCTTGTACCTTGTGCTTGATTCTGTGGCCCCTGCTTGAACCCTTTTCTATGGTTGGCTCCATTAGCCCTCCCCATGTACCTTGTTTTTGATTATGTGGACCCTGCTTGAACCCTTTTCTATGGTTGGCTCCACTGGCCCTCCCCTTGTACCTTGTGCTTGATTCTGTGGCCCCTGCTCGGGCCCTTTTGTTTGGTTGGCTCCATTGGCCCTCCCCTTGTACCTTGTGCTTGATTCTGTGGCCCCTGCTTGAACCCTTTTCTATGGTTGGCTCCATTAGCCCTCCCCATGTACCTTGTTTTTGATTATGTGGACCCTGCTTGAACCCTTTTCTATGGTTGGCTCCATTGGCCCTCCCCTTGTACCTTGTGTTTGATTCTGTGGCCCCTGCTCGGGCCCTTTTGTTTGCTCAGCTCCACTGGCCCTCCCCTTGTACCTTGTGCTTGATTCTGTGGCCCCTGCTCGGGCCCTTTTGTTTGGTTGGCTCCATTGGCCCTCCCCTTGTACCTTGTGTTTGATTCTGTGGCCCCTGCTTGGGCCCTTTTCTATGGTTGGCTCCATTAGCCCTCCCCATGTACCTTGTTTTTGATTATGTGGACCCTGCTTGAACCCTTTTCTATGGTTGGCTCCATTGGCCCTCCCCTTGTACCTTGTGTTTGATTCTGTGGCCCCTGCTCGGGCCCTTTTGTTTGGTTGGCTCCATTGGCCCTCCCCTTGTACCTTGTGTTTGATTCTGTGGCCCCTGCTCGGGCCCTTTTGTTTGCTCAGCTCCACTGGCCCTCCCCTTGTACCTTGTGCTTGATTCTGTGGCCCCTGCTCGGGCCCTTTTGTTTGGTTGGCTCCATTGGCCCTCCCCTTGTACCTTGTGTTTGATTCTGTGGCCCCTGCTCGGGCCCTTTTGTTTGGTTGGCTGCATTAGCCCTCCCCTTGTGTATGGTTCTGTGGCCCCTGCTTGGGCCCTTTTCTATGGTTGGCTCCATTAGCCCTCCCCATGTACCTTGTTTTTGATTATGTGGACCCTGCTTGAACCCTTTTCTATGGTTGGCTCCATTGGCCCTCCCCTTGTACCTTGTGCTTGATTCTGTGGCCCCTACTTGGGCCCTTTTGTTTGCTCAGCTGCATTCGCCCTCCCCTTGTACCTTGTGTTTGATTCTGTGGCCCCTGCTCGGGCCCTTTTGTTTGCTCAGCTCCATTGGCCCTCCCCTTGTACCTTGTGTTTGATTCTGTGGCCCCTGCTCGGGCCCTTTTGTTTGCTCAGCTCCATTGGCCCTCCCCTTGTACCTTGTGTTTGATTCTGTGGCCCCTGCTCGGGCCCTTTTGTTTGGTTGGCTGCATTAGCCCTCCCCTTGTGTATGGTTCTGTGGCCCCTGCTTGGGCCCTTTTCTATGGTTGGCTCCATTAGCCCTCCCCATGTACCTTGTTTTTGATTATGTGGACCCTGCTTGAACCCTTTTCTATGGTTGGCTCCATTGGCCCTCCCCTTGTACCTTGTGCTTGATTCTGTGGCCCCTACTTGGGCCCTTTTGTTTGCTCAGCTGCATTCGCCCTCCCCTTGTACCTTGTGTTTGATTCTGTGGCCCCTGCTCGGGCCCTTTTGTTTGCTCAGCTCCATTGGCCCTCCCCTTGTACCTTGTGTTTGATTCTGTGGCCCCTGCTCGGGCCCTTTTGTTTGGTTGGCTGCATTAGCCCTCCCCTTGTGTATGGTTCTGTGGCCCCTGCTTGGGCCCTTTTCTATGGTTGGCTCCATTAGCCCTCCCCATGTACCTTGTTTTTGATTATGTGGACCCTGCTTGAACCCTTTTCTATGGTTGGCTCCATTGGCCCTCCCCTTGTACCTTGTGTTTGATTCTGTGGCCCCTGCTCGGGCCCTTTTGTTTGGTTGGCTCCATTGGCCCTCCCCTTGTACCTTGTTTTTGATTCTGTGGCCCCTGCTCGGGCCCTTTTGTTTGGTTGGCTCCATTGGCCCTCCCCTTGTACCTTGTGTTTGATTCTGTGGCCCCTGCTCGGGCCCTTTTGTTTGGTTGGCTGCATTAGCCCTCCCCTTGTGTATGGTTCTGTGGCCCCTGCTTGGGCCCTTTTCTATGGTTGGCTCCATTAGCCCTCCCCATGTACCTTGTTTTTGATTATGTGGACCCTGCTTGAACCCTTTTCTATGGTTGGCTCCATTAGCCCTCCCATTGTACCTTCTGCGGTTCTGTGGCCCCTGCTTGGGTGCTTTTGTTTGCTCAGCCCCATTGGCTCTTGCCTTGCACCTTGTGTTTGATTCTGTGGCCCCTGGTCGGGCCCTTTTCTATGGCTGGCTCCATTCGCCCTCCCATTGTACCTTCTGTGGTTCTGTGGCCCCTGCTCGGCCCTTTTGTTTGCTCAGCTCCATTCGCCCTCCCCTTGTACCTTGTTTTTGATTCTGTGGCCCCTGCTTGAACCCCTTTCTATGGTTGGCTCCATTTGCCCTCCCCTTGTACCATCTGTGGTTCTGTGGCCCCTGCTTGGGTACTTTTGTTTGCTCAGCCCCATTGGCCCTCGCCTTGTACCTTGTGTTTGATGATCTGGGCCCTGCTAGGGCACTTTTGTTTGGTGACCCTATTGGCCCTCGCCTTGTACCTTGTGTTTGATGCCCTGGGCCCTGCTAGGGCACTTTTGTTTGGTGACCCCATTGGCCCTCGCCTTGCACCTTGTGTTTGATGCCCTGGGCCTTACTAGAGCACTTTTGTTTGGTTGGCTCCAACCACCCTCACCTTTCACACTGTGCTTGGCCCTGTGGCCCACTTTGGGCCCTATTGTTTGTCTGGCTCCATGTCCCTCACCTTCCATCTTGTCCCTCATGTTTGGGTTTGTAGCCGCTGCTTGGCCCTTCACATCTGATAGCACAGACTGGCCCTTGCATTGCTCCTTGTGCTTGGCCCCTATTGTTTGGCTGGCTCCATGGCCCTCGCCTTGTTGCTGGTCCCGTGGCCCCTGCTTGGGCCCTCTTCTATGGCTGGCTCCATGGCCCTCGCCTTGTTGCTGGTCCCCTGGCCCCTGCTTGGGCCCTCTTCTATGGCTGGCTCCATGGCCCTCGCCTTGTTGCTGGTCCCGTGGCCCCTGCTTGGGCCCTCTTCTATGGCTGGCTCCATGGCCCTCACCTTGTTGCTGGTCCTGTGGCCCCTGCTTGGGCCCTCTTCTATAGTTGGTTCCATGGCCCTCTCCTTGCACCTTGTTGCTGGTCCCGTGGCCCCTCCTTGGGCCCTCTTCTATGGTTGGCTCCATGGCCCTCGCCTTGCACCTTGTTGCTGGTCCCGTGTCCCCTGCTTGGGCCCTCTTCTATGGCTGGCTCCATGGCCCTCACCTTGCACCTTGTTGCTGGTCCCGTGGCCCCTGCTTGGGCCCTCTTCTATGGTTGGCTCCATGGCCCTCGCCTTGCACCTTGTTGCTGGTCCCGTGGCCCCTGCTTGGGCCCTCTTCTATGGTTGGCTCCATGGCCCTCGCCTTGCACCTTGTTGCTGGTCCCGTGGCCCCTGCTTGGGCCCTCTTCTATAGCTGGCTCCATGGCCCTCACCTTGTTGCTGGTCCCGTGGCCCCTGCTTGGGCCCTCTTCTATGGTTGGCTCCATGGCCCTCGCCTTGCACCTTGTTGCTGGTCCCGTGGCCCCTGCTTGGGCCCTCTTCTATGGCTGCCTCCATGGCCCTCACCTTGTTGCTGGTCCCGTGGCCCCTGCTTGGGCTCTCTTCTATGGCTGGCTCCATGGCCCTCGCCTTGCACCTTGTTGCTGGTCCCGTGGCCCCTGCTTGGGCCCTCCTCTATGGCTGGCTCCATGGCCCTCACCTTGTTGCTGGTCCCGTGGCCCCTGCTTGGGCCCTCTTCTATAGTTGGCTCCATGGCCCTCGCCTTGCACCTTGTTGCTGGTCCCGGGGCCCCTGCTTGGGCCCTCTTCTATGGCTGGCTCCATGGTCCTCACCTTGTTGCTGTTCCTGTGGCCCCTGCTTGGGCCCTCTTCTATGGCTGGCTCCATGGCCCTCGCCTTGCACCTTGTTGCTGGTCCCGGGGCCCCTGTTTTGGCCCTCTTTGTGAGAAGTTGGCCTGGCATATGCTGTCCACTAGTTATAGTGGGCACCTTGCACCAGCCCAAACGACCCTTATTGATGATAGGTTTAAAGACAACCTTTATTGAAAGCTATCCTAGTGGTAGCTATGGAGAGCAGCCTTCAGGCTAAGTCTTGAAGGAGTTTAAAGCAGCTTGGTTTACCAGATTATAACCTCTTGAATGACCACATGAAAGGAGAACCACACCAGGGATATATAAAATATATGTATTTATTTCTAAACACTCACTACTAATCTCTTTATGAGATTAGAGTCCAAGATACACAATATCACAGTATTAAAACGACAGTAAATAGCACAATATACAATGGGCCCCAGGGGGGGACCAAACCATATATTAAGAAAGTGGTATAAGAACCACGACTTGACTAGACACAGTGCCTAGAGCACGTAGAATCGCTGGGACCCCAAGGAACCACCCAAGGTAGTGACACAGGAGACCCACGGGGCCGGGTGCAGTGTGAGAACACAGCCGCAAGCGCCGTAGGATTCTATGAGGAAAGTCGCGGTTGGAATTTTAAAGCAAAAGGACACTTAGGAGAGGACTTTGAGCAAACCCCTTTAGGCTTAAGGGGTTCTAGGGCCAACACCCACGGGAGCACCGTAGTACTCTAGTTACCTCACCCAGGGAAGCCGGGTGAATAGGTGGCAAATGGTGTCGGGAATGGTCGTTGATTTCAATGGCGATCTGCTGCAAAGTGCTGCTGCCGTGAAGAAGAAAAGTGTCCGGGATGATCCAAGCCTGTATCGAAGATGTGAAGAACCTGAAAGCAGAGGGGACAGAGTCTGGGTCACTTCACGTGACCAGGAGCGGAGCAATCGAATGCCCACCGATGTCGGGTGCTTCAGGTGCGAAGAGGTGAAGCTTGACTCTGCAGCCACGGGGTCCAAGAGACGTCGAGGACGACCAGGAGCCGGATTCGAGCTGTCCCACGAAGGATGTCGAGTGCTGGGGTGTCGGTGCTCGGATTGAACACAACAAGCCTTGGCAACAGCAACCCACGCAGGAAGAGAAAAGATGCTTCTGTGAGGACCAGCAAGGTCCTGGGGACTCCCCAAGCGATGGAGAGTCAGGGCACGTCTGGAGCAACCAGGGTAGCCCAATTAATCTTAGTGTCGCCTTCACAGGGACCCACCAGTCGACGGACCAGGGATCGCGAAGGGACCTCGAGAGAAAACACAAAGGGCCAGCTCACGGAACACTCGTGGAGTGTAGGCTGGCAATCTTCGGTGGAATTCCTGCTCGGGGTCAGGGCTACAAGTAACCCAAAGCTCAGCTTCAGAGGTCGCCTCAAAGCTGATGCTTCTGCAAATGGTCGCGGTGTCCAGGGGTTCGGGTTGCACGGTCTCCACGAGGGATACGGGCCTCAGACTTGCTGTGGGCACAGATCGACCTCAGAGACCTCGGGAACCCACCTCCTGTGTGGCAATATTCTTCGGAGTCCGCAGGAGCTTCGGAGATGCCAACCGGTCAGTTTGGTCTTTGGTGCCTGCCAAGCAGGGGAGTAACTCCTTTACTCCAAGGGAGATTCTTCGGTCATCCAACGTCGTGTAGATAGTTGAAGTTCTGGGATTCTGTATCAGAGTTTCGTCCAGGTAAATCTAAAGTCCTGTAGTCGGGGTTCCTACTTTATACCCAAGGAAGGGGTGGGACAAACTCTGGGGACCCACCTATGGGAGGGTCAGGAAAGAGGGGTGGCTACACCCATTTCCTTTGTCCAGTTTCGCGCCTGAGCAGGGGCTGGCAGCCCCTGCAACCGGTTTGAGCTGGACTATGCACAGGGACACCAAATGTGCCCCCAGTGCAGACTTCAAAGCACTCTTGGAGTGCACCCACCCAGCCCCAATACACTAAAGCCTGTCTGGGAGGTGGTCACAACTCCCTGTGACAGGAAACCTATTGTCCAGGCCTCCCCTGCCGGAGTTTCGTCCAGCAGCAGGAGGGCAGACTCGTGTCTGTGGCTGCAGCATCCATTTTGTGATGCCAGGGTTCTGTTAAGCTGGTACCGGGTGTACCGGTGGTGCCATGTTTCTCCCTCTAGTAGGGTGGGATCATACCTCCCACCCCAGTTACTGGGCTGGAGGTATGATTCCAAGGTGTTTGACACCAAACACGACATGTTTCCATGCAGCCATTCTCAAGTTAGCATTTACCGGGAGGTTATAATGCACTTAAGAGTATATGGTTTGGCTGCATCACAAACAATCCCGAATGAAGATTCCGAAAGCTGCAGAGGGGCTCTGCTCATGCATGGGCACCCTCTCACATGAAACCCAGCACCCTGCCTTCAGGATTTTTACGGCCTGCCATAGGGGTGACTGATAGGTTTACATGTGCAGTGATATGGAGAGATATAGGGAACCTATATCTCAGTAAGGGGTGCATACACCACCTTACACAGGCTGCTGTAGCAGACCTGTTGTGTCATTTTGGATGGCCTCTCAGGGGTGGCATAATACATGCTGCAGCCCCTGGGAGGCCTCTGGGGTACCTATGCCCTGGGTACATAGTATACCATATACTAGGGACTTATAAGGGTACCCCAAAATCCAATCTGGAGTGTACCTAAAGTACATGCAATCCGTTTAAGGGGAAAGCAGATAGGCTGGGGTCCTGAATAGCAGGATCCCAGCCAAACTAATTCAAAAACCAGCAAAACACCAGGAAAAAAGTGGGGGCAACCATGCAGTCAGATTCCACCTTCCTACACTCTTCTATGGCTGGCTCCATGGCCCTCGCCTTGCACCTTGTTGCTGGTCCCGGGGCCCCTACTTGGGCCCTCTTCTATGGCTGGCTCCATGGCCCTCACCTTGTTGCTGGTCCCGGGGTCCCTGCTTGGGCCCTCTTCCATGGCTGGCTCCAGGGCCCTCGCCTTGCACCTTGTTGCTGGTCCCGTGGCCCCTGCTTGGGTCTTCACATTTGATGTTAAAGCAAACAAATGATGTACGGAATGCTGACAATGCAAACATTCTCCCCAGTCAAAAGATCTGGGTTAAATCCATCGTTCTTTTGCCCACTACGCCACCCCAGTTTGGACCCAGCCATATGCAAATCAGTCTTGACCCTGTGCCCCATGAGAACAGTCCAGACCGAACTGCCAGGCCAGGTCCTTCCTGGACCGGAAACAAGCATCCTGGGACCGGTTTCAGGGTATGTCACCCTTCTTCAGCCAGGCTAGCTTGAATCCAGTGGCACAGTGAGCAAGGGACCCACGTCTGGGCACACCCATCCCACTTAGGGCGAAAAGTGTTACAGCAAACAAATGATGGACGGAATGCTGACAATGCAAACATTCTCCCCCAGTCAAAAGATCTGGGTTAAATCACATTTGATGGCATAGATTGGCCCTTGTGCTGATCCTCGTGTTTGGCCCTATGGCCCCTCCTAGGGCCCTTCTGCCCCGCTGCCTCCACTGTCCTGTCTCTTCCAGCACCTGTCCTCTGTTGGGTCACTCGCACAGGCTCAGGGTGACAGATCCTCGGTTGGAGGGTCTTTGTTCACTGCCCCAGGCAGGGCTTTAAGTGGGCCGGGTCTCGCCGGCGCTGAGCACCGGCAGTGTTTTAAAGGAGGCCTCGAAACGGGTCTCTATCGGACTCTGTTTTGTGCCCTGGCACCTGCAGTCCATTTTTTTTCGGACTGCAGTGACAGCAGGCACATGGATGTGCGCGTGCTCACACTGCTCACTTCTCACTAGTGGAGAAATTATGGCATGACGTCATGCCAGGTGAGCCTTGTAGGGGAAGGGAAATCCTTTAAAGAGAGTCATTTTCTCTCTGGTTTTCCCTTCTCTTTTTGAAACTCAGCAGCAACATTGTCGTGATGTCACCAGGGCTTCAAATGGAGCTTTTTCAATATTATATACAAGCCATAGTTGCTGATTATTTATCTTATGCAACTAACAACCATTGACAAAGCCAATAGTCCTGACTTGTTGTAGGTATGATGTTACTTGTATCATATATCTGGATGCAATGACAGAAACAGCAAAATACAAGTTGGGCGGCACACTATGCTAAGCACAAATTTTTAGCTTACGTGTTTTTAAGCTGTTCCCTTAATTACATTGGCCACGCCCCTTTGAAAGACTCCCCAGTTTTTTCATCCCACTTAAAGCCCTGGCCTCAGGGCTATCCAGTCTGACTTTTCTGAGCAAGAAGCGCTGACTTAAATTCCAGTTGACCAGTTACAAATGGTTTAAGGGAGGCTCAGCTAATAGTACATAAGATGATACAGACATTGCTACCAAGAACATTTCCGTTGAATCCAGTTGGATTTCGGGACTGGTCATTGGTGTGTTTTTTAGGTGTTGTTTTTACCACGTGACGGTCACGTGCAAGTAACCCAGCGCCTAGAAGCGCACGTGCAGCACGACAGTTTGTAAATAGCGGCGTGGATTTCCACCAGTTTGCTTGTGTCATTCCAAGATGACAGGGTCGGACTCCGATGCAGAAAAGAAAACAGAACCAAGTGTGTTTTTTTCTCCTCGTTAGTGCGTAAATGAGGTGTAATTACCTGGGAACAGGTAACCGAGCCCTCCAAGCTCCTGGCGGGAGGAAAGCTGAGAGGGGCTGGGAGATCGGGAGATAGAAGCGGCGATTGTTGTCGAAGTTTAAATGTAATCTCTCTCGCTCCGTATCGCCCACCATCTCAGCTCCGTCTTCATTCGGAGCCTCTCCGGCTTAATAGGCTAATGACGGCACTTAGTGACAGGCGAGTGCGCGGGAATGACAGCGTGCCACTCAAGCGGGGGCGAGGGGGGTGCTCACTCCTCTGCCTTTCTCTCAGCCCCCTCCTCCGCTCTCATCTGGAGGGAGGCGAGGGTGCAGCGCTTCAGCGAGGGCCTCTTTCAGTTCGAGTCTGCCCGTGTGACCTTGAGCAGAACACAGCCTTCCATGGCTTCACGAGCTTCTCGCCTGTTTCCCCGGGTTGTCGCCTTGTCGGTGAAGGCTGCAGGGGTCACTGCCTGGGGTTGTACCTTACTGGCTGGATGATTTACACTCCCCCTCCCCCCACACACACACACACACACACACACACCTCCCTTCCCCCCACCCCCCAGTTAACACCAGCATCTGATGGCTGTGGTGTTTCCTTCCCACAGAGGGGTCTCGAGGGGAGCCTGGCATGGTAGGCAGGAGGACTGAGTGGCCACCGGGCCCCTCCTTCCCTTCGCCCTCCGTGCCCTCCGAGGACCGAGGCGCGTACTGTGGGCAGATGTGTCCGAAACGGGAGACGGGTCTGGGACTCATGTTACCCCCCACCGGCCTGTGGAAGGTGAGCTCACCTGGCTGCCCCGGCATATGGGGCCTGATGGCGGCAGAGATAAGGCGGAGGGGTCAGGGCAGGGCTGCGCTGACTCTCAAGGGCCGGGATGGAGGGGGGTGGAGGAGGTGGGAGGGGGGCGGAGGAGGGGGGGGGGAGGGGGGCGATGCCCCGGTCGGGGAGAGAGGTGGGTGGGAGAAGGGGAGGGAAAAGGGGTGGACATCCCTGCGCTCTGATGCTTGGAGAAGGACGGCTGACACCTGGTCAATGTAGATAGGGTGACCAACTGGCATGGGTGCAAATTCAGGAAGGTAAGTGTAAAAATTCAGGACAGAGGGTCAAAATTCAGGACAAAAATTCAGGACAGAAGGTCAAAATTCAGGACAAAACTTCGGGACAAAGGGTAAGTTTTACAGACACATCAGAGGAAGTTGCGCGATAGTATAAAAGTACGTAAATGGACAACCAATTAAGTACAAGTCAAAATAAGTTTATATTAGGTTGAGACAATCGTGCACTTCACGGTTTTTCGGTATGCGCGCAGCTTTGAGCAACTGTGCAGGTCTTTTTTGTGGTATTTCATATGATAATAATCTATTTATATGGTTACTGCACTGGGTTGTCCAGTCTGATATTTTGTTTACAACTCATGGTCCTGAGCAGGCATGTTTGGTGAGAGAAGTGGTCGGGAAGATCTCCTTGGATAGACTTTGTTACTAGCATCTCATATCCGAGTGCCATTGTGAGATGTAAAGCGGCACGCATAGGTGAACTAAAGGGAGGATTGCTGTGAAGAACCCACTATAGGGAACACATTATGGGTGTTTCAGCAAGTGGAACTTAAAATATGGAATCTGACTTTGCTTATGGGGGCTTCGCAGAGAGTTGCACTAGCTGACGGAAGTCAATAAGGTGCCTTTCCCTGCAGCTTTCTTAAAGAATGCACTGTCAGTACACTATTACAGAGTTTAATTTGATGCCTTGCCTATTGCTACAAACACAATCTACATCTCAAGCACAGCTCATGGCACTATGAGACTCTCCCTAAGACCTTACACCTAAAACAAAACATGCTACCATTTACAATTACTAGTGTAACATTCAAGTAGCAGTTGGGTGTCACTCAAAATGTCATCTATTAATTCTTTCATCCATCATTCAGTCTTTCACCATTCATTCTGTCTTTCCATCTGTGTGTCCATCCATATCCAAAGCTTTTCAGCCATTTGCACACCTATCCATCATCTATCCTTCCATCCATCATTTCACTCATCCATCCATCATTCCACCCTTTCACCCAATCCATCCTTTCACTAATCCATCCACTCTTCCACCCATCCATTCACTCATCCACCCAATCATTTACCCTTTCACCCATCCAGCCATCCTTTCACTTACTCATCCATGCACCCAGTCACTCATCTGTCCACCCATTCACCCTTTCACTCATCCATCCTTTCTTCCAGCTCTCCACCCTCCCTTTCACTCATATATGCATTCTTTCACTCATCCATCTTTACATTCTTCTTTTCACTCATCCATGCACCCATTCGCCCATCCATTCTGTCAATCATTCATCCATGCTATCACTCATCCATCCATCCTCCCTTTCTCTCTTCATTCCCCTTTCAATTAGCCACCCATCCTTCACCCATCCACCCACCCATCCAGTTGCAGACAGATGAGGCCCATCTAGAACTTCACCCACGCTGTAGTTCCTAAAGCAAGGGGTGGGTTCACTATGCCCCTGCACATAGGCAATCTGAAAACTTGGAAGTCATGAGTCATGCATGATGCACAGTGCCAGGACGTGAGGTGACTGTGACATGGTGTTGTTTCCAGGGCTTTAAGTGGGATGAAAAATCTGGGGGTCTCTCCAAGGGGCGTGTCTGATGTAATTAAGGGCGTGGCTTAAAACACCCCACCTTAAAATATGTGCTGAGCATAATGTGCAGCCCGACTGGTATTTTGCTGTTGCTATCATTGCATCCAGTAACATTAGACCTACAACAAGCCAGGACTATTGGCTTTGTCAATGGATGTTAGTTGCATAAAACAAATAAAAAAGCAGCAACTATGGCTTTTTTGTATAATAATAAAAATGCTTCAGCTCTGAAATGATGAGACTGTGTAAGAACTATAACCTCTCCTTTTTAACTTTGTACGTTTGTTTTGTACAATTTAACCCTAACAGAAGGCCCTGCCCTAGTGGAGGCTGGAGGAGGCCACCCAGTGGCGTAGCTAGGCACTCTGCCGCCCGTGGCGGTCCCTGCCCTAGTGGAGGCTGGAGGAGGCCACCCAGTGGCGTAGCTAGGCACTCTGCCACCCGTGGCGGTCCCTGCCCTAGACGGAGGTTGGAGGAGGCCACCCAGTGGCGTAGCTAGGCACTCTGCCGCCCGTGGCGGTCCCTGCCCTAGACGGAGGCTGGAGGAGGCCACCCAGTGGCGTAACTAGGCACTCTGCCGCCCGTGGCGGTCCCTGCCCTAGTGGAGGCTGGAGGAGGCCACCCAGTGGCGTAGCTAGGCACTCTGCCGCCCGTGGTGGTCCCTGCCCTAGACGGAGGCTGGAGGAGGCCACCCAGTGGCGTAGCTAGGCACTCTGCCGCCCGTGGCGGTCCCTGCCCTAGACGGAGGCTGGAGGAGGCCACCCAGTGGCGTAGCTAGGCACTCTGCCGCCCGTGGCGGTCCCTGCCCTAGACGGAGGCTGGAGGAGGCCACCCAGTGGCGTAGCTAGGCACTCTGCCGCCCGTGGCGGTCCCTGCCCTAGACTGAGGCTGGAGGAGGCCACCAAATGCTGGAAGAGCCTAAACTGGCCCATTGTCATTCTGTATGTGGCAATCAGCCGCAGACAGAATGACAATGGGCGGGGTGGGGTGGGGCGGGGCGGGGCGGGGCTGCTCTTATGCTCCTACGATGAGTGGTGGCCCCATCAGGGAGCTGAGGCCTCTCGCAGGGGAACAGCTCTGTTCCCTGCAAGGCCCAAAATTACGGACAAAAGGCGTCTGTTAAAAGGATCCTCACGGACAACGGACGTGAGGTCCAAATTACGGACGGTCCGTGAAATTTACGGACGGTTGGTCACCCTAAATGTAGAGGGATGGCTGTTGCCTGGTAGTGTAGAGGGATGGCTGTGGCCTGGTCAGGGGAAGGGATGGCTGAGGTCTGTAGAGGGGTGGCTGACGCCTTGTCAGTGGAGAGGGGTGGCTGAGGCCTGGTCAGGGGAAGGGATGGCTGAGGTCTGTAGAGGGGTGGCTGACACCTTGTCAGTGGAGAGGGGTGGCTGAGGCCTGGTCAGTGGAGAGGGGTGACTGAGGCCTGGTCAGTGGAGAGGGGTGGCTGAGGCCTGGTCAGTGGTGAGAGGTGGCTGAGGCCTGGTCAGTGGAGAGGGATGGCTGAGGTCTGTAGAGGGGTGGCTGACGCCTTGTCAGTGGAGAGGGGTGGCTGAGGCCTGGTCAGTGGAGAGGGGTGGCTGAGGCCTGGTCAGTGGAGAGGGGTGGCTGAGGCCTGGTCAGTGGTGAGAGGTGGCTGAGGCCTGGTCAGTGGAGAGGGATGGCTGAGGTCTGTAGAGGGGTGGCTGACGCCTTGTCAGTGGAGAGGGGTGGCTGAGGCCTGGTCAGTGGAGAGGGGTGGCTGAGGCCTGGTCAGTGGAGAGGGGTGGCTGAGGCCTGGTCAGTGGAGAGGGGTGGCTGAGGCCTGGTCAGTGGAGAGGGGTGGCTGAGGCCTGGTCAGTGGTGAGAGGTGGCTGAGGCCTGGTCAGTGGAGAGGGATGGCTGAGGACTGTAGTTGGATGGCTGAGGCCTGGTCAGTGGAGAGGGGTGGCTGAGGCCTGGTCAGTGGAGAGGGGTGGCCGAGACTTGGTCAGTGGAGAGGGGTGGCCGAGGCCTGGTCAGTGGAGAGGGGTGGCTGAGACTTGGTCAGTGGAGAGGGGTGGCTGAGGCCTGGTCAGTGGAGAGGGGTGGCTGAGGCCTGATCAGGGGAAGAGGTGGCTGAGGACTGGTCAATGGAGAGGGGTGGCTGAGGCCTGGTCAGTGGAGAGGAATGGCTGAGGCCTGGTCAGGGGAAGGGACGGCTGAGGCCTGGTCATTGGAGAGGGATGGCTGAGGCCTGGTCAGTGGAGAGGGGTGGCTGAGGTCTGGACCGTGTAGAGGGATTGCTGTGATCTTTAGATGGATGGCTGAGGCCTGGTCAGTGGAGAGGGGTAGCTGAGGCCTGGTCAGGAGAAAGGATGGCTGAGGCCTGGTCGGTGGAGAGGGATGGCTGAGGTCTGGAGTGGGATGGCTGAGGTCTGGTCAGTGAAGAGGGATTTCTGAGGTCTGTAGAGGGATGGCTGAGGCCTGGTCAGTGGAGAGATATGGCTGAGGCCTGGTCAGGGGAAGGGACGGCTGGGGCCTGGTCAGTGGAGAGGGATGATTGAGGTCTGGTCAGTGTAGGTAGATGGCTGAAGTCTGTAGAGAGATGGCTGAGGCCTGGTCAGTGGAGAGGGATGGCTGAGGTTTGTAGAAAGACAGCTGGGACCTGGTCAGTGAAGAGGGGTGGCTGGAGTGTGGTCCGTGTAGAGGGATGGCTGTGGTCTGTATAGGGATGGCTGAGGCGTGGTCAGTCGAGAGGGTTGGCTGAGGTCTGTAGAGGGATGCTGAGGCCTGGTAAGTGGAGAGGGATGGCTGTGGCCTGATCAGTGGAGAGGGATGGCTGGTGGAGAGGGATGACTGGGGTCTGGTCACTGGAAAGGGATGGCTGAGGTCTGTAGTGTGATGGTTGAGGACTGGTCAGGGGAAGGTGTGGCTGAGGCCTGGTCAGTGGTGAGGGGTGGCTGAGGCCTGGTCAATGGAGAGGGATGGCTGAGGCCTGGTCAGTGGAGAGGGATGGCTGATGACTGGTCAGTGGAGAGGGGTGGCTGAGGTCTGTAGAGGGATGGCTGAGGTCCGGTCAGTGGAGGGATGGCTGAGGCCTGCTCAGTGGAGAGGGGTGGCTGAGGTCTGTAGAGGGGTGAGGCCTGGTCAGTGGAGAGGGATGGCTGAGGCCTGGTCACTGAAGAGGGGTGGCTGAGGCCTGGTCAGTGGAGAGGGGCGGCTGAGGTCTGTAGTGGGATAGCCAAGGCCTGGTCAGTGGAGAGGGGTGGCTGAGGCGTGGAGAGGGGTGGCTGAGGTCTGGTCAGTGGAGAGGGGTGGCTGAGGTCTGTAGAGGGATTGCTGAGGCCTGGTCAGTGAAGATAGATGGCTGAGGTCTGTAGTCGGACGGCTGGGGCCTGGTCAGTGGAGAGGGGTGGCTGAGGCCTGGTCAGTGGATAGGGGTGGCTGAGGCCTGGTCAGTGGAGTGGGGTGGCTGAGGTCTGTAGAAGGATGGCTGAGGCCTGATCAGTGGAGAGGGATGGCTTAGGTATGGTCAGTGGAGAGGGATGGCTGAGGCCTGGTCGGTGGAGAGGGATGGCTGAGGTCTGTAGAGGGATGGCTGAGGTCCGGTCAGTGTAGGGATGGCTGAGGCCTGGTCAGTGGAGAGGGATGGCTGAGGTCTGTAGAGGGATGGCTGAGGTCCGGTCAGTGTAGGGATGGCTGTGGCCTGGTCAGTGGAGAGGGATGGCTGAGGTCTGTAGAGGGATGGCTGAGGTCCGGTCAGTGTAGGAATGGCTGAGGCTTGGTCACTGGAGAGGGATGGCTGAGATCTGTAGAGGAATGGCTGAGGTCTGTAGAGGGATGGCTGAGGCCTGGTCACTGGAGAGGTACGGCTGAGGTCTGTAGTGTGATGGCTGAGGCCTGGTCACTGGAGAGGGGTGGCTGAGACCTGGCCAGGGGAATGAGCTCTGACCCCTGTACTTTAAACAAGCCTGTGGTCCAATACAAACCTTCCTAAATCATTCTGAAGTTGTAGTAATTGTCTGCCCCTCCCCCGGTATTTATTTTAACCCTGCCTACCTTGCCTACTCTCCACTTAATGTACTTTCTGACTAAACACAGACTGCAGCTCTTTAATAAATCTAAACTTTGACAGCAGGCTCATGTTTGACAGGATGGTTCAAACTCCGCTTTCTCGGCATCAGCTTCGAGTTTTCATTTTTTACTACATTAAATCCCTGTCGGTTGCTGTTTTTTCTTGCGGCGTCGCGAGGAGCAGATAATGTTGCCACTGGCTGGCTTTTTAGCAAATGTATGTTTTGTACTTCAAAATCCAATATTAGACCTAATGTTTCCCAACTTTCCTCAGTGTGAGCTCTGTGCGGTCACTGGTTGTGTCCATGTAGGAGTAGGCAGCACAAGACGTACACGTGGGGGCACCTGAGGGGGCACCTGAGGGGGCAGTGAGCAGCGACGGCACCTGCACCTGCACCTGCACACATGGTTTTCAAAGTTGGCCAAGCGCGCGAGAAGGGGGGGCTGGGGGTTAGGGACGGGGGTTAGGGACGGGGGGTGATGATGCCTAATTGTTCTCTGTAAGAAACCGACAAAGTTCCACAGAAGGAACCTATTTCCCTCTCCCGTGTGGGGGGTGTCCAGGGAAATAAACATCTGTTATTCAGCGCCACGATCAGTGCTTAATTTGTAAAATATTAAGTGCCAGGGCTCTGGCCAGGAGGCCACTGCGGCTTGCACCACCCATCGCCCTTGTCATCGCTGCCAAAACAACTACTAACCATCTCGCTCTCATGTAAATGCGACAGTTCAGATTATTCTAGGTCCCCAAAGCTAAAGGAATGGCTGGGGAGGCAGGTATTAGCAATTTTAATGTATATTGTGTTCCTAAACTACCGTTGTTCTGCTCATCTCTAAATTAGATGAGCAGCGCCACCATGTGGTAGACTGTTCTAAGTATGGTGTTGACAATTAGGTGCCGGTGCCGAGCACCAGAAACCAATTAAGTGCCGGTGCTGAGCACCGGAATGCACCGGCTCAAATTAAGCACTGGCCACGATGCCCACGGGTGAACGTGCGCTTTACGTTACGTTAAAGTTCTTTTGTAGGTTCCATAGGTGCCCATCTCTGAAGTGGGGGGCAAATGAGCCATGCCAGGGCTTGCTTCCCTCATGCACTCAGCAGTTTCCCAGAGCCAGAGGTGATGAACATCAGCGCCCATCGCAGAAAGTGATGTATTGTGTCTGGAGAGTTGTGCTTACTGGCGAAATACAAAAATGTCCTCCAAGACAGGTAGGTCACCCTGGCGTCACTTCCTGAACACACGCAGACGCGCTCTATAAGTACGGAATAGAATAGAATAGACCATCCCCTGTGGGGGTGGGGGGGGAGACAAGTGGAAAAGCGCCCAAGCGCAAATGAATACGGGCTTAAAGGAGCCCCTCCCTGTTGAACCGACACTGCACAGAACATTGAGATGTTAATACATGTGAATATTGTTTGTCAGCCAATGTGATGACGTGTAGCAGATCACATGACCTGAGGTAGCTTGATACTTCCAATGTAGTGTCTGTAATGGTGCCAGGCTCTCCACCATTAGTACCCGCATGGGGCACCACAAAAACGACACGGACACACCACCTTGGGGACAGCGTTCCGGCATGCATCCATGCACGCAGCTGCACACCACTTTATCAATATCCTCTGACCCCGCGCCTGGCGTCAGAGGTGCAGGATTGCATGCATTTCATGTGTCCTCACTTTCTTTACATCACTGACCCACTACATGCCTCCACACATTTCTTTTAGCAAATGTTTAGCTAAAACATAAAACACCGAGGCCCTCATTTACAAGAGGCCTGCGCTGCCGGAGCGTCACTTTGTCACTTATTATGACGCTCCGGCGACGCAAGCCTCTCAATCATCTATGAGGCGATGCAAAGCCACCTTGTGTGGCATTGCGTCGCCTCATAGATAAGGAGTGAGGCAAGGCACCGCAAAGCGCTGTGTTGGCTTACTCTGCATCAGGGAGGGGTTCCATGGGTGTTCCCACTCAACACTCATGGATTTTGATGCTGCCCCAGATTTACAACATCACGTAAACCTGGGGCAGCGCCAACAACTTCTGGCTCCCTCGTGTTTTCCTCTTTCCACGTGTTCTGTATTCTGCAGCGCACATAAAATGAGGAAAACGCCTCTTGTGCTTGTTTTCGTGCAGGAAAGGGCCCCTTCCTGCACAAAAACAATCATGCCAATAACACAGACACCCATGCACCATGGTGCACGGGTGCCTGTGTACGCACTACGCAGCACGTTGTGCACCGGAGCTGTCTGAAAGGACAGGAATGCACTGTATCTTGTAAATACGGTGCATTCCTGCATTTTCACATTGGCGCAGGGCAGCGCAGCAAAATGGCTTGCGGTGCTGCCCTACACCAATTCTTCGAAAATGAGGCCCTGCGCCTGTCAGTGGGTGATTTTCACCTCTCACTTGCTGTCTTCTGCACTTCTTCATCTCGGCACTCATTGTCATCTAACCCTTTGGGCCTCCGAGTGTGTTGCCTCAGATTGTACGGACATGTGGGGCATTGAAACAGTTAAGTTGTTGGTTGCTCTTCTCCTCGGGTGTGTGGCCACCTGGCTGGTACTGGAGCTGTCAGGTGGGCTGCCATTTACAGGCTCACATTTGCAGAGGCCTCTGGGGACACCCTGTTGATCATGATCCACTCGGTCGCGGAGGGCTTCACCTCCATCCTTTGACACCGCTGGGTACCACTTACAGAATGCTGAGACATTTCTCATGATCTGGTCATCTCCTCTGCGGGCCATCACCACCGCCTCTTTTGGCTTCTCACCCCCATAGGATGCAGACGGAACTTCCCTCCACTCCGCCGGTTGTGCACCCTGGATCCAGTCACCAGCAGTGATGTTGCGCTGTCAGGATCTCCGAGCCCGGCTCACTTTGTTATAGTTGGAGGGTCGTTTCCTCTGGCCAGCTTGTGAATCTAGTGGTGCTGGGGACCAGAAGTCCACATGAGGTTCTCGAGTCTCCGGCCTGAACATGACGTCGGCAGGGGCTCTGTTAGTGGCACAGTGCGGTGTGCGCCTGTAAGCTTCAAGCAGCTGATGAATAACATCTTCAGCATCCTCCTGTAGCTGCACCCCAAGCCTGGTGACTTTGTCTAGTGTTCTCTTTAGTCTCTTCACTTTGACGTTGACTTGGGGCCATCAAGATACTCATGAAACTCTTTTCCCTGGACCGTGGGCCCATTGTCCTTTCTGAGTGTCCTAGGGAGTCCAAACATGCCGAGCACCTTGGCCAGATGACTTCGCTTTTGGTCGAAGTTTGGGTTAGTCACTATTTCCACAATCAGAAACTTGGCGTATGTGTGTGAGATTCCTAACATGTGGCACCCGTCAGGTAGAGAGTCAAAATTGACACTCACGTCAAACCAGAGACCGTTACTCGTCTCCTTTGTTATTATCGATGCTGGCCTGCCAGGCGCCCTGTTGGTCTGGCACCATTGGCATGGCCTGCCAGGCGCCCTGTTGGTCTGGCACCATTGGCATGGCCTGCCAGGCGCCCTGTTGGTCTGGCACCAATGGCATGGCCTGCCAGGCGCCCTGTTGGTCTGGCACCAATGGCATGGCCTGCCAGGCGCCCTGTTGGTCTGGCACCAATGGCTCTAGTTGCCATCTCCTCCACGCTCGGGTCCATGGCCGGGAACCAGACTTTGTTCCTCAGGTGAGCTTTAGTTTTTGTTACTTCTTGATGTACAGTGTGCGCCAGCACTAGCCTCCGGCATCGCATCTGGTGTGGAATAACCAGTCAGTGCCCTCGCAAGAGAATTCCATCCTCTGTGATACTTCAGTCATTCCGCACCTGCCATCGTGCCTTAATTTCTTTCTGACAGAGTTCATTGTGGTCACGGATGTTGCGGAGGAACGCTTTCCTTTGGTTGGACAGGACGGAGTTGCCTGATCGTTGGAGGCACGAGTCGGTTTTCGCGTCTCCGCAGTTTCTGAGGCTCAAAGTGCATGAGCAGTTAACAGTGGCGACCCATTCAATGTGCCCGTCGGCACCCCTGGGTAGCTGGGAGCGTTGGGGATCGTGGGCCAGGGGGGGACAGGACAGATAGTCAGCAGGGTTGGTGCATCCAGGTTTGTTTCCTACTGTAAACTAATATTTTGGAATTTGTAGCACCCACTTTTCAATGTGGGGTGGAGGGTGGAAGGCTGTGCCTGCAAACAGTGGTATGAGGGGTTTGTGAAGAGTGGTAACTTTGAATGGATGGCCATATAAGTAAAGATGAAAATGAGTGCAGCCCCACTGAAATCGCCAGAGCCTCCTTCTCAGTGCGGGGATACTGTTTTTCCGTCTCAGTGAGGGCTCTATTGGCAGAAGCCCCAGGTGTGAAGGCCTTTACCTGTACATGTTGCATCCACACAGCTCCAAGCCCAATGGGACTTGCATCCACCATTATTTCCCATTCTTAATGGATTAGAATGCTGTTTTCTCCACTTGACCCCATGCCCACTGCGTCATGGAGTTCATCAGACTTCATAGTGGCCCCGCAGAGTCGCCAGGATGGGGATGAATCGCCCGCAGTAAGCTGCAAGACCTAGAAAAATTCAGACTTCAGACTGGGAAATCGGGGATGTGCTTCTTTGATGTCTGCACTCTTTGCTGGGTCCACCCAGATCCCCTCGCCAGACAGTAGATTTCCATAGAATACCATTTCTTGTTTCAGGAATTTACATTTTTGTCTGTTCAGCCTCAATCCAACTTCACTAATTCTGTTGAGTGTGGCAGCTAGCTCTTCTTGGTGGTCAGCAATGGTGGTAGCATGAATCAGGTGTCATCGCTGACGTTGATGACGCCTTCCAATCCAGACAGGGGTTCACGTATGGCTTTTTTGAAAGACTTCTGCAGCTGACGAAATTCCAAAATTGAGACAGTCATAGCAACGGAGACTGACATGAGTTGAAAAGATGGTGACGTATTGACAGTCTTCTTGGAGTTCTCATGGGTGATACCCCAATTTCAGATCTAGTCTTGAAAACCAGTCGGCACCATTGAGGTCACTGATGAGGTCACGGATTGTCAGGTTGATGTATCTTTCCCTCCTTATCACTGTGTTCAGCAGCCTCATGTCTACACAGATGCAACTGTTTCAGCGTTGTCTTGGCTTGCTCTACTGCCATGGGGGAGCCCCTGGCATGGGGCTGGACACCCTCTTGATGACTCCGGCATCTTCAAGTTTCTGCAGTTTTTCCTCTGCAGCTGGACAAAAGTGAAATGAAATCCGGAGGTGGCAGAGCGTGACAGGCTTGATTGACTTGTCAATATACAGGGACATGGAAGCCATCCACAGGCAGCCATGCCCTTCAAAAATGTGCTGGAATTTCCTGAGAATGTCCTCTACACTTTTCTCATTAAATACAGATGCAAAGAAGTGCTTAATTTAAGCTTAGCACCCGCACTTAATTGTCAACACCGGCGCTAGTAACAGTCTGCCACATGGTGGCGCTGTCTAGCTTTAGAGATGAGCAAAACAAGAGTTGTACCTGCCACCCAAGCCACACTTACAGCTTTGGAGGCCTGGAATAGTCTGAATTGGCACACTTGTAGGAGTGTGATGGTTAGTAGTTGTGTTGGTACTATTACTGGCAGGGGCAATGTATGGTGCAAGCTGCAATGGCCTCCTGATGAGGGCCCTGGCACTCATTTACAAATTAACCACTGGTGTAAGCATGTTCCTAGGCATGATTTGCACCACTCCAGGACTTGCCCTCAAATCTCATGTGGTCTTTTAAAGTGTGAATGAGGATTTCTTGGTAAAAAGTGTCACAAGCCAATGAGAGGGTAAGTAGAATCAGCAGGCATGAGTCCCTTTTATCCAGGAGGCTCAGAACGTCATCAATAATGTCCAGGTTAGTTATTTCTGTGCTCCTCCGTCTCTAAATGTAGACTGGAGGTCATACGCAGGTGGTTGTCCTTTACGTACTGTTGTAGGTGAATGCTGAGACAGCTTTCTGGGACTTTGGTAAGAAATGGAAGCCCAGGGACTGGAAGGTAGTTATTGAGGTCCTCAGGATTATCCGTAGTTTTTTTAGTAGAGCAGAAACAACAATGCTCTATGGACTGTGCCATTCCAAGATGGCCACCCAGGTTACAACTGGCGACCACACAGGATGCAGCACACTGCAGATGAAGCGAGTGGCAAGCGAGTGGCCCAGTAGGACTGTCTCATGTACAGTAGGAGAAAAACCAGAGGACTGGCCACTGTACCAGACACTGACACTAACTCATTATCAGGTGTATGTGCATATTTGATCAGGATAAAAACATTCACTCACAGGGCAATAGGGCCAGTGGCAGAATGAGCTAACCTCCTGCCCCATGCCGTCATGGGGAGACGCAGAATATGAATGGCACTCAGACTGCAGAGGACTGACCCCAAGACCCTCTATGTATGTATACCTACGTAGAGATTTTATACTACAACTACCTAGCGGACAACTACACCTGTAAGGGCCTCCTAAGACGGTCTAACAAGGGTTATCACAATTCAGATCTCCTACCTCTAGGGGGTCTCAAAGGAAGTAGCCAACACCAGACCCTTTGTGTACTACTGTAATCCATGAAACTCATCGAACGAGATGGCTTTCTACAGCCATTGACATAGTGTAATGGCAGTCCACCCTTAAAGGCCTGAGGCAGTGCTTGCCAAAGCACTGACGGATGGTGTAAGAATGTAAAGTTGAAAGGATGGGTGAACATATGGATGGAAAGAAGGTTTAAAGCTGAAAGAATGGGTAAACAGCTGGGTGAGGTAAGAATGTAAAGTTGAAAGGATGGATGAACAGATGGTTGAAAGGAAGATGTAAAGTTGAAAGAATGGGTAAATACATGGATGAGGTAAGAGTATAAAGTTCAAAGGATGGGTGAACAGATGACTGGGAACAAATGTAAAGTCGAAAGGATGGATGAACAGATGGATTGAAAGAACGTGTAAGGCTGCTTTCTCCTTGCCTTTTCCCCAGTTTTTGAGTGCCTTCTCCTTGCTTTTCCCTCGTTTTCATTGGTTTCTCCTTGCCTTTTCCCCAGTTTTTGAGTGCCTTCTCCTTGCTTTTCCCTCGTTTTCACTGGTTTCTCCTTGCCTTTTCCCCAGTTTTTGAGTGCCTTCTCCTTGCTTTTCCCTCGTTTTCACTGGCTTCTCCTTGCCTTTTCCCCAGTTTTTGAGTGCCTTCTCCTTGCTTTTCCCTCGTTTTCACTGGTTTCTCCTTGCCTTTTCCCCAGTTTTTGAGTGCCTTCTCCTTGCTTTTCCCTCGTTTTCACTGGTTTCTCCTTGCCTTTTCCCCAGTTTTTGAGTGCCTTCTCCTTGCTTTTCCCTCGTTTTCACTGGTTTCTCCTTGCCTTTTCCCCAGTTTTTGAGTGCCTTCTCCTTGCTTTTCCCTCGTTTTCGCTGGTTTCTCCTTGCCTTTTCCCCAGTTTTTGAGTGCCTTCTCCTTGCTTTTCCCTCGTTTTCACTGGTTTCTCCTTGCCTTTTCCCCAGTTTTTGAGTGCCTTCTCCTTGCTTTTCCCTCGTTTTCATTGGTTTCTCCTTGCCTTTTCCCCAGTTTTTGAGTGCCTTCTCCTTGCTTTTCCCTCGTTTTCATTGGTTTCTCCTTGCCTTTTCCCCAGTTTTTGAGTGCCTTCTCCTTGCTTTTCCCTCGTTTTCACTGGCTTCTCCTTGCCTTTTCCCCAGTTTTTGAGTGCCTTCTCCTTGCTTTTCCCTCGTTTTCACTGGCTTCTCCTTGCCTTTTCCCCAGTTTTTGAGTGCCTTCTCCTTGCTTTTCCCTCGTTTTCACTGGCTTCTCCTTGCCTTTTCCCAGTTTTTGAGTGCCTTCTCCTTGCTTTTCCCTCGTTTTCACTGGCTTCTCCTTGCCTTTTCCCCAGTTTTTGAGTGCCTTCTCCTTGCTTTTCCCTCGTTTTCACTGGTTTCTCCTTGCTTTTCCCCAGTTTTTGAGTGCCTTCTCCTTGCTTTTCCCTCGTTTTCACTGGCTTCTCCTTGCCTTTTCCCCAGTTTTTGAGTGCCTTCTCCTTGCTTTTCCCTCGTTTTCACTGGTTTCTCCTTGCTTTTCCCCAGTTTTTGAGTGCCTTCTCCTTGCTTTTCCCTCGTTTTCACTGGTTTCTCCTTGCTTTTTCCCCAGTTTTTGAGTGCCTTCTCTTTGCTTTCCCCTGGCTTTCATTGATTGAACAGATGACCATGTAGCAATGAGCAACTCCAGCACCTTGAGACCCTAACGGGTGATTTGCCACTCTTTAAAAATCCTCGATTGATTTATTGATTGTAAAGTTGAAAGAATGGGTAAACAGATGAATGAGGGTCGCGCAGCGAGATGGCCGCGCGTTAGTGCAGCTCCGCTGGCCCGGGACCAACATCCGTCATAAATACATGCAGGAGGCACCTGAAAACAAACCTACTAAATCGATTTGGACGTCGGAATGTGGGCGCATTCCAAATTTGCTGCAGTGAGCTGCTTTCTGGACTCGCACATATATAAATCGATTTAGGAGGTAACGTGCTCGGAGATCGGAGCGTAAATCAAGATGGCGGCCGCCTTCTGCTACGATCGCGGCGGAATGACGGCGCTGACATGATCCACTTGCTGACCTACCTCCTACTGCAGGGTGAGTGCTAGTGGTCATTGCGGCACGCAGCAGGACCAATTACTGCCCACAGCCTTCATTTTATACGCCTAGACGACCCCCGCAGTCTGACCGCATCCAGCACAATCTCGCGCTTTACCAAAATGCAAATGGCGGCTAAGATCGGGCAAAAACTTTATTCAAGATGTAGCATAATACCCTGCTGCTGAGAATTCCCATGCTATAAGATTGCTGCCCAAAGCGCTCCAACTGCATAGAAGCAGCCCGGTCATCAGACAGCGGTGAAATGATCAAAGCCAGGCTGTCGGAGAAGAGCGCCGAGACACGTACCACGGTAGCTGCTCAGCGCGTGTGAAACAGCTGATGTGGGGAGTGGCTTCTAAGCGGAGGGGCCCAACTGGAATAAAGTGCTCACGGAGGAATGGATCGGAGGTGAGGGGGTCCCTTGATATTAAAATAAACTGTATGGGGAGGCGATCCTGAGGAGACCTGCCTGACCCTAAAATGGCGGCTATCTCTTCCTCATGAGGCCACAACATGGCGGCCGTGCGAGCCACGTAAGATCTCTACTAATGCAGGTACTGATGGGGCCAATTGAATCTGTAGAGACTACTAAGCAGTTTACCCTGTCCTCTAGAATCATCAAGATGCAGCGGTCGAGGGATCTCAAAATTCCGGGGTGCCTGACCTCGACATGGCCTCCACACAAACTGACTAAACAACTATTCCTCATTCTCGAAGCCCTTCCTCCACCCACCCCCTTCTCTCTCCACCGGACTGCAGCAAATAGAGAAGCCCCTCCACCCACACCGGACTCCATGGACTGGCTCTTCGAGCTTACACCAGTGAGGCTAGGGGTGCTCCCCCACCATCCTCCCCCACCTGGCTCACCCATCATGACATCAATTTTGGGATCTTCCTCCGACCGTTGAGACCCAGCTAGCTGACCGATGCCCGGTGGAGCTACCTGTTAGCTAAAGAGGAGATGGGTTGTGGACTTCCCCCTCGGCCGTCACCTACCCAGCCGGACTTGGGGCAGACTTTCCTTCGTCTCGCCGTCGTATCTCCCTCCTACCTCTTCACCCTACCCCCCTACCCTTCTACGCTCCATTTATCTCATCTCCTATGCTCTTTAAATGTTTTACTAGTAACTTATGTAACCTGTTAACTGATGTAATTTTGTAACTTTGTGGTACCTCATGTAAAGCGATCTGATACCTTCGGGTCTAGCCAGCGCTATATAAAACTCAATAAACAAACAAACAAACGTAAAGTTAAAAGGATGGATGAACAGATAGTTGAAAGGAAGATGTAAAGTTGAAAGGATGACGGAACAGATGGATGTAAAGAAGACGTAAAGTTGAAAGGATGGATAAACAGATGGATGAGGTAAGGATGTAAAGTTGAAAGGAAGGATAAACAGATGGATGAGGTAAGGATGTAAAGTTGAAAGGAAGGATAAACAGATGGATGAGGTAAGGATGTAAAGTTGAAAGGATGGATAAACAGATGGATGAGGTAAGGATGTAAAGTTGAAAGGAAGGATAAACAGATGGATGAGGTAAGGATGTAAAGTTGAAAGGAAGGATAAACAGATGGATGAGGTAAGGATGTAAAGTTGAAAGGAAGGGTGAAGAGATGACTGGAAGCACGAATGTAAAGTTGAACGGGTGGATGGAAGGAAGATGTAAAGTGAAAGTTTGGGTGAACCGATGGGTGGAAGAAAGATGAAAAGTTGACGGGTTCTGTGGCATTAGAGGGATAGTTCAACGTGGGGAGTATATTTATTTTCTGGCTGCAGCCCTGTGGGAGTATGGATGTATGTGGCCATGAGACCCACAGGCATAGACCTGGAGAGGGCCCTTCAAGGTGAGATAGTCGAAGAATGATTCCTGATGAAGAATCACGTGTGACCCCCCGAGATACAAGCCTATCCTGTGACACCTTAATCCATATAGACCTCTTAATATGATCGAGGTGGCAGTGAAATACCATCCCCCCTCTCCCCGCAAGCACTCACTCACTTTATGAGGGATAGCCTCACTCAGGCACACACTAACTCGCTTACACTGACACTAATTCTGTACACACACAGGCAAGTCATACTGCCACCCTTAGACATGCCTCCACCCTCAGACGTGCCTCCACCCTCAGACGTGCCAGCACACTCAGACATGCCAGCACACTCAGACATGCCTCCACCCTCAGACATGCCAGCACACTCAGACATGCCAGCACATCAGACATGCCTCCACCCTCAGACATGCCTCCACCCTCAGACGTGCCAGCACACTCAGACATGCCTCCACCCTCAGATGTGCCAGCACACTCAGACATGCCTCCACCCTCAGACGTGCCAGCACACTCAGACATGCCAGCACACTCAGACATGCCTCCACCCTCAGACGTGCCAGCACACTCAGACATGCCAGCACACTCAGACATGCCAGCACATCAGACATGCCTCCACCCTCAGACATGCCAGCACACTCAGACATGCCTCCACCCTCAGACGTGCCAGCACACTCAGACATGCCAGCACACTCAGACATGCCAGCACATCAGACATGCCAGCACACTCAGACATGCCAGCACATCAGACATGCCGCCACCCTCAGACATGCCTCCACACTCAGACATCTGATCCAGCGCTATCAATAAAGTTTCTTCTCCTATATGCTTTGGACGTCCAGGTACAAATATCCCTCTTTTCCACAACTATATCCATATGACGGTGGGGCCCATAACACCGCATAAACATTCACTCACTCATATATTCCCTGGATTTCATCCGTTTTTACTTAGGAGAAAACAGTTAATGATTTGCTGGAAGGAGACGGGATACCTTTTAAAACGACATAATACTTCTCAAGCTTTAAGGTATTCCCCTCATTGGTCGATGGACCAACTAGTAGGAATCAGTTGATGGTGATTAAGACCAGCTCAACCACTATAAACCTTTAAACATTTACATTTATCATTGAGCTAAAGAACCACAGACTCATTGTTTAAAGATAATAAAGTTTTATATAAATTTTAGAAGCATGAATAAGTTTCAGATTTATTATTCAGATTATTACATTTAGCATTATTATAAGAATAAATTGAAATTGCAATGCATACCTATTAGATGGAAGAATAAAGTTCGTCAAAGCAATGAATTCAGATCACAGCATAGAACTCCCGAAAAACTGTCTATCTGTCCTGAAAAACAGGCCTTCTCGACGGACCACCTATAGGATGTTTCCCGCCACAATCCCGTTCTTTTCCCCTTTAGTATTTTACCAATAAAAAGGTCTAATAGTATTAAATGGAAAATCTATTAAAAGCAAAAGGTTCTCCAGCAGCAGCGTCTCGTGCTCAATCAAAAATATAAAATAGCAGCTCTCGCACCCCCTCTAAGAGTAGGTCTTCTTATACCCTAATACTAGCTTACTAAGTGAAAATGTTACATCTTTGTGGGCGAGATTCTCTCTAATTGGTCCATTTGGGGTCAGTATACATCTCATTATGAATATCCTTGCTCCAGCCGGTTCTTTGTGGAAAGTTCATACTTCTGTCGTTTCTCACGGGTTCATGACATTACCCATCCGCACATTGGTCTCAATCTGTATCCTTTTCTGATACTTTTAAGTTGAACAGTTCATTGTTTATTCACATATTCACTGCAACTTCTCACGCTTTTCGCTATGTCCTTCTTTGGCACACGTTTGTATAATAAGGTCATCGCAGCCTTGACCACGCTTCCATCCTAGGCTTTGGGACGGTCACATGATCCCTTTGTTCACAGCCTTTCTCGCTTTCGGAACCCACTTCGCGCCTGCATACTCTAGCTTGTTTGCCATGGCAGCCATTTTTACATCGCGGCACAACAGGCCTAAGCGCACTATTATAAAGATAAACGGAACATAGTTAAGAATAAAGAATATAAGCCTTTTCGTTTCCCTCCCATCATTCTACGTACCCCAATTAAGTATTACCTAGCAAAAGCGACATATAAAGCCATTTCTTACTTACCAACCGCTTTACTTTGCCACTACACAGTTTATTTCCAAGCACAAATCATGCATTTATTATTCTAATTAGTACGCAAATTATTAGGCTTATGTTATCCACGTTAACAATTGTAAGTAAACTAGTTTGCACTGATATAGCGTGTTACCCATAACCCTTTTCATGTAACCTACATGGTTGGTTATTTACTGAGACTAACCTGTGTGTTAATTATTCAACATAAATATTAGGAGGTTAAAATTTTTTCGTTTACCCTGCTCCATCACGTGCCAGCACACTCAGACATGCCTCGATCATTAGCAGCTGCTACCGATCAGGAGTGGTGGGGGGAGACAAAATAACAACAAAAAAAACACTTACCTGGGCTGGCCAGCCGCCGTCTCTTCTCCGTCCTCTACTTCCTGTCTCCGCCGGCTGCAGGAAGCACCCGGGCTCCCAGGCTCCCCATAGCCAATCACAACGCTGCAATGCAGCATTATGATTGGTCTGAGGGCCAAACCACGGCGCTCAGACGGGGACTGGGAACTTTGCATGTTCCTCACCAGGCTGTGTAAAGCAAGCCTGATGGGGAAGATGCAAAGTGCGCAGGGCTGTTTGGCCGGCGCAGGACTGTTTGGCCGGCCCGAGAGGGCTGACCAAGCAGTCCTGCGAAGTTAAGGAGTGCAAACCACTCCTCTCCCTGCTCTGGCCAGCCCACCCCCATCGAGAGTGGGGTGGACTGGAAAATAGGGATATGTTATTATCATTTTATTTTTCCTATTGAAGTCAGTGGGGCGGTGCACCTCCGCCTTGGCGGAGGAGCCGCCATTGGCCTTGACTCGCAGGCGTCCCTGCACACTTAAATGTGCCTCCACCCTCAGCCATGCCTCCACCCTCAAACATGCCTTCACCCTCAGACATGCCACAAGTAGACATCCCCCCACCTCAGACGTGCCTACACTCTCAGATGTGCCTACACTCTCAGACATGCCTTCACCCTCAGACGTGCCTCCACACTCCGACATGCCCCCACATCAGTCGTGCCTGCGCTCTCAGATATGCCTCCACCCTCAAACATGCCTTCACCCTCAGACATGCCACATGTAGACATCCCCCCACCTCAGACGTGCCTACGCTCTCAGATGTGCCTGCACTCTCAGACATGTCTTCACCCTCAGACGTACCTCCACACTCCGACATGCCCTCACCTCAAACGTGCCTGCACTCTCAGACATGCCTACACTCTGACATGCCTCCACCCTCGGACGCGCCTGCACTCTCAGGCTTGCCTCCACCCTCAGACGTGCCTCCACCCTCAGACGTGCCTGCACACTCAGACATGGCTCCACCCTCAGATGTTTTCACCCTCAGGCGAGGGGGGAGTCACGCGGGGAGTTGCATGGTGGTGGGTCACGTGGGGGGGTTGAGTGGGCAGTATAAAAAAACTTACCTTGCCGCCGGTCCCGCGTCTCTGCTCCTGCTCTCCTCGTCTTCGAACAGGAAGCACAGCCAGGCTCCACTGACCAATCACAATGCTGCAATGCAGCGTTGTGATTGGTAAGCACCCAGGCTCCCCTGACCAATCACAACGCTGCAATGCAGCATTGTGATTGGTCTGAGCGCCCTGACACGGCGCTCAGTCAGGGGCTGGAGAGGTGGACATGTTCTACATGCAGGCTGTAATGCAGCCTGCATGGAGAACAGGGAAAGTGCGCATGACTGGTTTGGGCGGCCCGAGCGGACCCACCAAACAATCATTGCGCACTTAGGAGTGGGCAGCCACTCCTCTCCTGCTCTGAGAGCAGAGCAGCCCCACCCACCCACCCGCCCGCAAAGCAGCACAAAGCATAAAATGATAATAACGCAGTTATTATTATTTTATGTTTTGTGCTTTGCACTGCTCAAAAGCAGTGGGGCGACACTCCTCCGCCATAGCGGAGGAGCCGCCACTGGCACGTGTCTCCCCCCTCAGGCATGCCTGCAGTCTCACACGTGCCTCTACCTTCAGACATGCCTGTAAACTCAGACACCCCTGCACTCTCACATATGCCTCCAAACGCCGACATGCCTCCACCGCCAGGCATGCCTCTTCCCTCAGACATGTGTGCACACTCAAGGACATAGTGTGCTCAGTGGCAAGTAACACGTTTGCAGGAGGTCTCTCCCACTAACCACAGAGAGGGGTGCACAGACACAGTTGGGGCACGTACACACACGCTCCTGTACACACCCCCAGATATGTACTCATGCACTGAAACACACAAACATAGTAATGTCTTACGCATGCAGAAGATCCACCCCAATGGCGCGTGTACATCTAAGCATGTATCGCCCCCCCTCCTCAGAAACACGTGTGCAGATGGTACAGATGGCATACACGTGTGCCACACACATGCAGACAGCTCACAGACTATGGCAATACTTACTCACACAAGAACTCACTAGACTCACGCATACACGTGCCCAGAATTGCATACACGAATACAAATGGACACACTGACAAGAGGTAGAGCGCACAGATACACAGTCACACGTAAACGTAAACACGCACAGACACATGCACGTAGACGTAGAAGCTTGCGGACTCGCACATAAACGTGAGCACGCACGCAGACTTAGAAGCGCGCAGACACCCACACATAAACGTAAGCACGCACAAACGCACGCACACAGATGTAGAAGCACACAGCCTATTCCCCCCCCCCCACCCTGTGAAATTGTGCGCCTATTTTTAAAATATTATTATTGAACGAGAGAGAGTGGGTGGACACCAGGTGCTGATTGAAACATTCAATATTCTTTAAATGAACCTTTTCATGCATATTTTAGAAGGGGTTTTACCTCCATTGGGAATCAAGGGCCTGATCACAAAGATACATTTACACATTTGTGTAAATTTAGGTTTGGCTTGGAGTTCACAAAACTGCATTTTAATAGTAAGTTTCCGATTGTGAGATTCCCTAGTCGGAGGCACAGAGCTCCGCTCACAAAAAGATAGGACAGGCCAGTGGCGGCTTGCATCAGCGGGAGGGGGGATGCATTTTAATACATTTACCCTCTCTCGTAAACTTATGGAAATGCAGTTTTGTGAATTCGAAAACAAATGTAAACTAAACTTACACAAGTGTAAGTTTACCTTCGTGAATTAGGACCCAAGTATTGAGGGCAAAGCGGACGATGCAGGAGTGCACCACGTGCCTCTGTTGCGCACATGTGCACACGCACACACACACAAACGTATAGGAAATCATTTCCCCCACAACTGTAGGACTTTCCATAAAGGAACACTTCTAAAAAAACTAAAATAGATTGTAATTTCACAAGCAAAAATTGTCAACAGCTCTTGAAGGTCAGCTTCTTTGCGGTAACCTTTGTGGAGAGCCCTTGCCAGGGGGTCCTGAAGTTGTGCCGGGGTACCCGGTTTGCCACCCAGGAGGGCCTGTGCCAAGCCCAAACGGATACTGTAAGCTATGGTATGTTTATTTTAAGCCCAAAAATGTGACATTTCAGGAGTGGCTGCCACTTCCTAAGCCAAAGAATGTAGACCTTTACATTTTATATTCACTACGAGGACACTGGTTTAAGTCACCTGTTTAAGGTTTTTGTTGAGTTGTTTTACCTTGCGACAACACTCTTTGTGGGTGCCGTGAAGACCGAGCTCTGAGTGGGGTAAGTACATCAAGGCACTATTGTGGCACAGAGGATTGCGAGACTACGTCATTTCCATCGTCACATCCGGAGGTATGGGCCCTCGTGCATGGCTCATGGCTCATGCCCCTATTGCCTGTAGTCAGAGCCCTGGCCCTTGTTCTCCTGCAGATGGCAGTTCTTGACACCTGTTGTTTGCAGCTCTCTCTAACTTAAACTAAGTTGTGACTCAGTACCAGCAGATATGGGGGTCAATGGTTTGGAAGTTTATCCACCCCAAGATCAATGCTGTGGTTGAAGGTGTGGGTGAAAGTAAGCTATTGACCTAGGGTTATACCATATGTTTACATCACAGGAAGGGGCGGAGCTTGCTTCACCTCCTCATCAAGGTCCTTGTAGAGCCTAGGCCTGAGACACTGTCCCCTCTCCACTCAGAGAGCTCCTGAGACCCTCATTGATGTGTGACCTCAGTGCTTCTTCTGTTGTGGCGCGCTCTAGAACGGTGTCACTTCCTTATGCAAGATGGAAGACCTAGAGTGAGCAATGGGGCGCGGGAGTGGAACGGCATCAAACCCAGCCGTTCCGTGCAAGTAACGGCGGTGGGGCCAGGTGAGGGGGAGGATTCCGACAGACGATAACGAGGGAACATTAATTATTTATTTAATTTCCCTCTGCATCGTCCCTCGAAATCCCCCCCCCCCCCACCCGGCCCCACCGCTGTTACCTGCATGGACCGCGGCTGATCAAACCAAAACTTACTCTCGGGGCAGAGCCGCAGAGGGGTTCTTACCAGGGTTACCACCACTGGCAGTGCCAGAGATGCATCCTGGCAGATCCAGAGCCATGGGGCGCGGGTGTGGAACGGCATCAAACCAAAACTTACTCTCGGGGAGGGGGATTCTTAACGGGGTTACCACCACTGGCAGTTCCAGAGATGCAAGATGGAAGATCCAGAGCCATGGGGCGCGGGTGTGGAACGGCATCAAACCACACTTACTCTCGGGGAGGGGAGGGGGGGCTTACCAGGGTTACCACTGGCAGTGTAAAGCAAACACAAGGAGATGATGGATGGAGCGTTGAAACTTTTCAGACACTCACCCCCAGTCACAGATTGGCAATGTGCCATGAATGCATTAACAGGGGAAGCTCAAACGTATTAACATTTTAGCATTGTGACCTGTTGTTTCCACCCCCTTTGTTTGTCCCTCAGACATTACCGTGTACACATACATTAGTGCGCACATGCATTAGTGCGCACATGCATTAGTGCGCACATGAATTGGTGCACACACGCATTAGTGCGCACACGCATTAGTGCACACATGCATTAGTGCGCACATTTAGTATGTAAGCAGAAATAATTTCCTTATCTTTGTGGTCATTAATTGATGATTACCCGAGTGGAAATTCATTACAAAGCTAAGGTGATTTACTTATCCGGGTTAAAATAAATGAATTACCTCCGTTCAGGTAAATTAATTATGTAAGTGGACAATAACAAATTATCATAAGTTAAATATTTGAGTATATATGAATTAATTTTCTGAGTGGCGACTAGTTTGTCATTCGTGTAGAGCTGGATTGATTGTTGAAGGCCCTTCGTTGCTGCCCTACATGTTAGTTGGCACAACGGGCAGTAAATGAGTAAGTAATTGTCGAAGTGACTTTGATTTTATTGTCTGTTTAGAGGTTCATTTGTTATCTAAATGAGCTTGCCTTAAATGCCTTACGAGGCAATTAGTGTATTATTTAATTGGATGTTACTAAATCGGTAATTTAAGTTGTCTTTAATTCATTAGGTGTGCAGAGGGAGGTTAGGTATTCACCTTTGTGTGTGGGCATTGGGCAGGAACCGAAGTGTGCTTGTATTCATTATCTGCGTAGGGATGTGTTAAGTATCTATTTGGAGACAATTTTTTTTTTTTACTAAGTGATAGTCTGCGGTATTGAGTAAATTCTGTAAGTGAACAGAAATGCATTACCTCTGTCTAAATGAATAATTGAAAATGTTTAAAAAATCGAAATCGAATAATTATCCATATAAACCTTTAATCTGTTAACTAAGTAGGCATTAATTCATTAATTATATAAGAGGCAATGAATCCATTGTATATGTGAGGATGAATTATTTTATCTAAAGACATGAATTCATTATATAAGTGAACAAGAGTTCAGTGGCTAAAGGGATATACGTTAGGTATGCAAATGGGCATGCATTCATTATCTAAGTGCACATGAATTCATGATATGAAATGGGCATGCATTGATTATCTAAGTGCACATGAATTCATGATATGAAATGGCATGCATTCATTATCTAAGAAGACATGAATTCATGATATGAAATGGGCATGCATTGATTATCTAAGTGCACATGAATTCATGATATGAAATGGGCATGCATTGATTATCTAAGTGCACATGAATTCATGATATGAAATGGCATGCATTGATTATCTAAGTGCACATGAATTCATGATATGAAATGGGCATGCATTGATTATCTAAGTGCACATGAATTCATGATATGAAATGGCATGCATTGATTATCTAAGTGCACATGAATTCATGATATGAAATGGCATGCATTGATTATCTAAGTGCACATGAATTCATGATATGAAATGGGCATGCATTGATTATCTAAGTGCACATGAATTCATGATATGAAATGGCATGCATTGATTATCTAAGTGCACATGAATTCATGATATGAAATGGCATGCATTGATTATCTAAGTGCACATGAATTCATGATATGAAATGGCATGCATTGATTATCTAAGTGCACATGAATTCATGATATGAAATGGGCATGCATTGATTATCTAAGTGCACATGAATTCATGATATGAAATGGCATGCATTCATTATCTAAGTGCACATGAATTCATGATATGAAATGGCATGCATTCATTATCTAAGTGCACATGAATTCATGATATGAAATGGGCATGCATTGATTATCTAAGTGCACATGAATTCATGATATGAAATGGGCATGCATTGATTATCTAAGTGCACATGAATTCATGATATGAAATGGCATGCATTGATTATCTAAGTGCACATGAATTCATGATATGAAATGGCATGCATTGATTATCTAAGTGCACATGAATTCATGATATGAAATGGGCATGCATTGATTATCTAAGTGCACATGAATTCATGATATGAAATGGCATGCATTCATTATCTAAGTGCACATGAATTCGGTATACAAGTGGATATGAAATTAACTATACAAATAGACATGAATTTATTATCTAAATGAACGTGCTTTCAGTGTCCAAGAGACCGTGAGATAATTATGTAAGAGTAAAAGACATCGTTGTTTAGGAGAACTTGGTTAGCCATGTTCATATTATCTTAGTGGCAATAGATGTATTAGCTAAATGTGATAATTAACTAATTAGACACAATCCTCGAAGCAGGCATGAATTCAATATCTAATCAGCCCCATCTTGTCTGTTTGACATCTGAGTTATGTGAATTTATTGTCTGAGCAGAGATCAGTTTGTTTTCTAGTGGATTTGATGTCCTTCTCTAAAAGGACATTAATTGTTGTCTTCGTGAGCGGAGTGGTAATCTCTTTGCTGATGGGCAAATCTACATGAACATTAATTGATTTTCTAAGTGGACATTTCTGCACCCGCTCTTTGGAGATGCACGTATTATCCAAGTGGACATGAATGAATTACCTAGAATCACACATTGAACGTGCTAGTGTGGCAGGCCAGGCTGTCCTGCATGAGGCTGGCTGCACTCTGTGCCAGTGTCCAGGCTTGGCCTACCCTGCCTGTGCCCAACCAGTGGGACCACCCAACCAGCCTGTGCATTGGGCCCGCCTGGCACAGGAGCCAGCCTCATACTGAAGACGCGTGCACAGATGTACCCATCGACACATTCACAACGACTACCCCTTCCTTCCGCAGGTTTCTGGTTTAGCCCTGAGTGTGAGTTTGTCCGAAGTTGCATCGAAAAGTCCCAGGAGATGGTGGAGGGAAAAGTGCAGCTGTCGATCTTCAAAGGGCAGGTGTACGTCCTGGGCCGAGAGTCGCCGCTGTCGCTATACAACAGGGACCTTGTCAGGTGAGTACCAGGGGATGCCACTGCCGGGATCTCATGAAGGCTGTCTGTGAGCCCCTACAACTCTCTCTCCTCTCCCTCGCCTACATCACTACTTCCATAGCCATAGGGGACACGTCTCCTTAACTCCCTTTCTTATTTTTCTCCCAAAGATGGCTCTTCCTTTTTTCCCCTCTACGTCCTCCTTTTCTCATCCAGCCTTATTACTCTTCTTTGTGATGCTCTGAATACCTTTCAGTTCCACGTTCACCTCCCTGTCTCTTATATCAAATATTTATTTCTTGCTTGACTTATGGCCCCATCTTTACTCCTGTTTATCTCACTCTTATGTCTAATCTCGAGTCTCACCTTCCACCTCACCTCTTCACAACGTCTGCCTTCATCATTCGCACCTCTCTTCGCACCATCCTGCTGAGCTCTTCACGACCCGGGACCAAACAGCCCATGATTCTGTGGCTGTCCATCGGGGGCTCTGGGACCCTCCTCTCCGGTGCTCGGGAGTGGGGGGGGGAGGGAGGCTCCAGGACTCTGCAATCAAGAGTCTCTATCACCGATCTCTCTGGTGCTATGGGAGGGGTCTCCAGGACTCTGCCATCAAGTGCTCCGGGTATGCCCAGACGTGGGTCCCGGGCTCACTGTGCCACTGGATTCAAGCTATCCTGGCTGATGAGGGGTGAAACCCCGAAACCAGTCCTAGGATGCTTGTTTCCGGTCCAGGGAGGACCTGGCTTGGCAGTTAAGTCTGGACTGTTCCCATGAGGCACAGGGTCAAGACCAGGTTTCTCCAACGAGTAGCTCGCGGGCTACTAGTAGCTCACCAGCTACCTGGAAGTGGCTCTCCAGCTCAGCCTACTAGTTTAGAGGCTTTTGTTTGGTTGAATTAATATATGTAAACCAACATTGAAAAGCATGTATTTGAGATGAAAATGTGTATACTTTCAGAAATCATAAGCTGATTTTTGGAGAAAAATGGCTGAATTTATAGCTGATATTGGATTGAAAAAACTTGCAGTGTGGGGCGACCTATTACTAATGTTGCCTTTTTTTGCGTTCCTGCTGGCAACCATGCCTAATCTACTGAGATGATCACTTCTAGTAATCTTGCATATAGCGGCCACTAGTGTAATCTTGTCTGATGTGGTCCCTATTACAACACTTATAATGTTAGTAGCTCAGGATGAATTTCACTGAATATAAGTAGCTCTTATTACGGAAAAGGTTGGAGACCCCTGGTCAAGACTGATTTGCATATGGCCAGGTCTAAACTGGGGTGGCATGGTGAGCAAAAGAATGATGGATTTAACCCAGATCTCTTGACTGGGGGTGAATGTTGTGATTTGTTCTGCATTCCGTCCATCAATTGTGTGTCTTTTGCTTTCTCGCCCTAAGTGCACCGGGTATGCCCAGATGTGGGTCCCGGGCTCACTGTGCCACTGGATTCAAGCTATCCTGGCTGATGAGGGGTGAAACCCCAAAACCGGTCCTAGGTACAGGGAAGACCTGGCAAGGCCGTTTGGTCTGGACTGTTCCTATGAGGCACAGGGTCAAGACTGATTTGCATTTTCACAGCCACCTTCTGCTGCACAGCTGCTGCCTGTAGCATCACAGCCACCTTCTGCTGCAGTGCTGCTGCCTGTAGCATCACAGCCACCTTCTGCTGCACTGCTGCTGCCTGTAGCCTCACAGCCGCCTTCTGCTGCACTGCTGCTGCCTGTAGCCTCACAGACACCCTCTGCTGCACTGCTGCTGCCTGTAGCATCACAGCCACCTTCTGCTGCACTGCTGCTGCCTGTAGCCTCACAGCCAACTTCTGCTGCACTGCTGCTGCCTGTAGCATCACAGCCACCTTCTGCTGCACTGCTGCTGCCTGTAGCCTCAGACACCCTCTGCTGCACTGCTGCTGCCTGTAGCTTCACAGCCACCTACTGCTGCTGCCTGTAGCCTCACAGCCAACTTCTGCTGCACTGCTGCCTGTAGCATCACAGCCACCTTCTGCTGCACTGCTGCTTCCTGTAGCCCCACAGTCGCCTTCTGCTGCGCTGCTGCCTGTAGCCTCACAGACACCCTCTGCTGCACTGCTGCTGCCTGTAGCATCACAGCCACCTTCTGCATCACTGCTGCTGCCTGTAGACCCACAGCCACCTTCTGCTGCACCGCTGCTGCCTGTAGCATCACAGCCGCCTTCTGCTGCTCTTCTGCCGCTGGTAGCCTCACAGACACCTTCTGCTGCACTGCCGCTGCCTGTAGCATCACATTCACCTTCTGCTGCTCTTCTGCCGCTGGTAACCTCACAGCCACCTTCTGCTGCACCGCTCCTGCCTGTAGCATCACAGCCACCTTCTGCTGCTCTTCTGCCGCTGGTAGCATCACAGCCATCTTCTGCTGCACTGCTGCTGCCGCCTGTAGACCCACACCACCTTCTGCTGCACTGCTGCTGCCTGTAGCATCACAGCCCCCTTCTGCTGCGCTGCTGCTGCCTGTAGCCTCACAGCCACCTTCTGCTGCACTGCTGCACTGCTGCACTGCTGCACTGCTGCTGCCTGTAGCCTCACAGCCACCTTCTGCTGCACTGCTGCTGCCTGTAGCATCACAGCCACCTTCTGCTGCAGTGCTGCTGCCTGTAGCCTCACAGACACCTTCTGCTGCACTGCTGCTGCCTGTAGCATCACAGCCGCCTTCTGCTGCTCTTTTGCCACTGGTAGCATCACAGCCATCTTCTGCTGCACTGCTGCTGCCGCCTGTAGACCCACAGCCACCTTCTGCTGCACCGCTGCTGCATGTAGCCTCACAGCCACCTTCTGCTGCACTGCTGCTGCCTGTAACCTCACAGCCACCTTCTGCTGCACTGCTGCTGCATGTATAATCACAGCCACCTTCTGCTGCAGTGCTGCTGCCTGTAGCCTCAGACACCTTCTGCTGCACTGCTGCTACCTGTAGCATCACAGCCGCCTTCTGCTGCTCTTCTGCCGCTGGTAGCATCACAGCCATCTTCTGCTGCACTGTTGCTGCCGCCTGTAGACCCAGTTGCACTGCTGCTGCTGCCTGTTGACCCACAGCCACCTTCTGCTGCACCGCTGCTGCCTGTAGCATCACAGCCGCCTTCTGCTGCTCTTCTGCCGCTGGTAGCATCACAGCCACCTTCTGCTGCACCGCTGCTGCCTGTAGCATCACAGCCACCTTCTGCTGCTCTTCTGCCGCTGGTAGCCTCACAGACACCTTCTGCTGCACCGCTGCTGCCTGTAGCATCACAGCCGCCTTCTGCTGCTCTTCTGCCGCTGGTAGCATCACAGCCACCTTCTCTGCACTGCTGCTGCCTGTAGACTCACAGCCACCTTCTGCTGCACTGCTGCTGCCTGTAGCCTCACAGCCACCTTCTGCTGCACTGCTGCTGCCTGTAGCCTCACAGCCACATTCTGCTGCACTGCTGCTGCCTGTAGCATCACAGCCACCTGCTGCTGCAGTGCTGCTGCCTGTAGCATCACAGCCACCTTCTGCTTCACTGCTGCCGCCTGTAGACCCACAGCCACCTTCTGCTGCACCGCTGCTGCCTGTAGCATCACAGCCACCTTCTGCTGCTGCCTGTAGCCTCACAGCCACCTTCTGCTGCACTGTTGATGCCTGTAGCCTCACAGCCAACTTCTGCTGCTGCCTGTAGACTCACAGCCACCTTCTGCTGCGCTGCTGCCTGTAGACTCACAGCCACCTTCTGCTGCACTGCTGCTGCCTGTAGCCTCACAGACACCCTCTGCTGCACTGCTGCTGCCTGTAGCATCACAGCCACCTTCTGCTGCACTGCTGCTGCCTGTAGCCTCACAGCCACCTTCTGCTGCACTGCTGCCTGTAGCATCACAGCCACCCTCTGATGCACTGCTGCTGCCTGTAGCCTCACAGCCACCTTCTCCTGCACTGCTGCCTGTAGCATCACAGCCACCTTCTGCTGCACTGCTGCTGCCTGTAGCCTCACAGCCACCTTCTGCTGCACTGCTGCTGCCTGTAGCATCAGTCACCTTCTGCTTCACTGCTGTTGCCTGTAGACTCACAGCCACCTTCTGCTGCACTGCTGCTGCCTGCAGCATCACAGCCACCTTCTGCTGCACTGCTGCTGCCTGTAGCATCACAGACACCCTCTGCTGCACTGCTACTGGCTGTAGCACCACAGCCACCTTCTGCTGCACTGCTGCTGCCTGTAGCATCACAGCAGCCTTCTGCTGCACGACTGATGCCTGCAGCCTCACGGCCATCTTCTGCTGCACCGCTGCTGCCTGTAGCATCACAGCCACCTTCTGCTGCACTGCTGCTGCCTGCAGCATCACAGCCACTCTCTGCTGCACTGCTGCTGCCTGTAGCATCACAGCCACCCTCTGCTACTGCGGCCTGTAGCATCACATCCACCTTCTGCTGCACTGCTGCTGCCTGTAGACTCACAGCCACCTTCTGCTGCACTGCTGCTGCCTGTAGCCTCACAGCCACCTTCTGCTGCGCTGCACGCAGGCAGCGGGGGAAACAAGTAGAGGCTGGAGCCCAGAGTCACTAAGTTTTGTAGAGGGTGCAGGTGGTGGGAAGCAGGGAAAGCCTGGAGCGCAGCGTCACTCTCAGATTTCTAGCTTCAGCGACGATGCAGGCAGGGGGAGAGACTGGTCTAGTCCTGAGGTGTCTAGCTCCTGGAGGTGTATGGCTCCTGAGGGTGTCTAGCTCCTCGGGTGTGTACCTCCTCGAGGTGTCTAGCTCCTGGGGTTGTCTAGCTCCTGGTGGTGTGTACCTCCTGGAGGTGTCTAACTCCTCGGGTGTCTAACCCCTGGGGTGTCTAGCTCCTGGAGGTCTCTAGCTCCTCGGGTGTCTAGCTCCTGGGGGTGTCTAGCTGATGGAGGTGTCTAGTTCCTGAGGGTGTCTACTTCCTGAGGGTGTCTAGCTCCTGGGGGTGTCTAGCTCATGGAGGTGTCTAGTTCACGAGGGTGTCTAGTTCCTGAGGGTATCTAGCTCCTAGAGGTGTCTAGCTCCTCGGGTGTCTAGCTCCTGGGGTGCCTGGCTCCTGGAGGTCTCTAGCTCCTCGGGTGTCTAGCTCCTGGGGGTGTCTAGCTCCTGGAGATGTCTAGCTCCTGAGGGTGTCTAGCTCCTGGGGTGTGTACCTCCTCGAGGTGTCTAGCTCCTGGGGGTGTCTAGCTCCTGGTGGTGTGTACCTCCTGGAGGTGTCTAGCTCCTGGGGTGTCTAGCTCCTGGGTGTCTAGCTCCAGGAGGTCTCTAGCTCTTTCGGTGTCTAGCTCCTGGGGGTGTCTAGATCCTCCGGTGTCTAGTTCCTGAGAGTGTCTAGTTCCTGAGAGTGTCTAGTTCCTGAGAGTGTCTAGTTCCTGAGAGTGTCTAGCTCCTGGGGGTGTCTAGCTCCTAGAGGTATCTAGCTCCCGCTGGTGTCTAGCTCTTGGGGATGTCTAGCTCCTGAAGGTGTCAGGCTCCTGGGTGTGTCTGGCTCCTAGGGGTGTCTACCTCCTGAGAGTGTCTACCTCCTGAGAGTGTCTAGCTCCTGAGAGTGTCTAGCTCCTAGAGGTGAATAGCTCCTAGAGGTGAATAGCTCCTAGAGGTGTCTAGCTCCTGGAGGTGTCTAGCTCTTTCGGTGTCTAGCTCCTGGGGGTGTCTAGCTCATGGAGGTGTCTAGTTCCTGAGAGTGTCTAGTTCCTGAGAGTGTCTAGTTCCTGAGAGTGTCTAGTTCCTGAGAGTGTCTAGTTCCTGAGAGTGTCTAGTTCCTGAGAGTGTCTAGCTCCTGGGGGTGTCTAGCTCCTAGAGGTATCTAGCTCCTGCTGGTGTCTAGCTCTTGGGGATGTCTAGCTCCTGAAGGTGTCAGGCTCCTGGGTGTGTCTGGCTCCTAGGGGTGTCTACCTCCTGAGAGTGTCTAGCTCCTGAGAGTGTCTAGCTCCTAGAGGTGAATAGCTCCTAGAGGTGAATAGCTCCTAGAGGTGTCTAGCTCCTGGAGGTGTCTAGCTCTTTCGGTGTCTAGCTCCTGGGGGTGTCTAGCTCATGGAGGTGTCTAGATCCTCAGGTGTCTAGTTCCTGAGAGTGTCTAGCTCCTGGGGGTGTCTAGCTCCTAGAGGTATCTAGCTCCCGCTGGTGTCTAGCTCGTGAGGTTGTCTAGCTCCTCGGGTGTCTAGCTCCTGAAGGTGTCTAGCAATGAGGTTGTCTAGCTCCTGGGGGTGTCTAGCTCCTCGAGGTGTCTAGCTCCTGCAGGTGTCTAGCTCCTGCAGGTGTCTAGCTCCTGAGGGTGTCTAGCTCCTGGGGTTGTCCAGCTCCTCAGGTGTCTAGCTCCTCGAGGTGTCTAGCTCCTGGGGGTTGCCCTCAGCATACCGTGCGTGTCGTTGCCTGGTTGTAGCTCCTGAGCTCCGGCTGAGTCAGTGGTGTCATGGGAGCAGGAGGCGGGTGGAGCCCCGAGGTACACAGTCTGTACTGAAAGGAGGCCCGAGTCTAAGATGGCGCCTTAGATGCCCACTTCCTGCAGCCCCAAGGAGAGGTAGTGATGGCGGTCTGTCCCAGAGGTGGCAGACAGACAGACCCAGCGACGTGAGAGCACTCCCTCCTTCTATTTCTGTCCACTCTGTCTGTCCATTCCTGTCATCAGGTCGTCCCAGACGGAGATCAGGGCACCTTCATTGCACTTCTAATGTATTTTTGGGGCAAAGCTGGTGTAATTCAACATGAAAGGCGCACATGTTCCCCAAGAGACAGAAAGGTTAAATCGTGCTCACTCACTCCCCTGCCAAGGCCTTCCCAAACATATCATTCAGTGACCTCCCCAAAGCCTGCTGTCTCCAGACCCACGCCCGGCGGCTCCCTCCTGTACAGCCACGGTCTAGCGCCTAGACAGGCTCTCGAAAGGCACAGATTTCATCCGATATTACCATTAGAGGGTCGGTGACCCGAAAAATAATGGACAGAACATGTATTCCATTTCCTTGGAGGTTCTCTCTTAAACGGTGCATGCGTGCTCCTGCTGACGTCAGGCTGCAGCACATACATGTGCAATGATAACCCCAGCGGCCTCTGTGGGCCGGAGCCCGCGCAGGGACCTCTCCCTCCCCCCAGTTTTATTTTTAGCCCCCGCCCTGGGCGGGCGCACGCCGCTGCCGCCCCCTCTTCATTATCCGGCGGCGCAGGGCCCACTGAGCACTCACTTAGCCTTTCTCTCTGATTCTCGTACATGGCTGCCTTGAAAGGCGCTGAGTGACAGCGTGGCGGGAACCGGGCGGCGGACGTGCGCTAAGAGGCCTCACGACAGGCACAAAGTGCTCTAATTACACGGTGAGCCCGGCAGCCTCCAATGAGCAGGAAGAAAGGCGCGCGGCGAGGCTGCGACTTATGGGGGGTTTAAATCCTTCCTTCATTTCTTCAGAAGGGCCGGTTAGGGTGGGGAAAAGGGGGTTCGGGGAGCACGTTAAAAACACCATTGAAACTGTTCTCATTGTTGCACTGGGGGATTTAACAACGGGAAATGTCGAGCTTTCAGTGTGAATCTTGACTCTGGTGTTGGGTACCGAGCACACCTGAAACGGGAGGCCCCAGAGGCCCTTCACTGTGGCAGCGCCATGTCAGGCCCGGCACCTTACAGGCCCGTGGGACTGGTGTGACATACCTGGCCCTCCATCTGTCTGCACGGGTCACTGTACCTCTGTGACATATCAGGCCCACCACCGCCTTTCTGCACCGCCTTAGATACCGCTGTGACATATCAGGCCCACCGCCTTTCTTCACCGCCTTAGGTACCGCTGTGACATATTAGGCCCACCGCCTTTCTTCACCGCCTTAGATACCGCTGTGACATATCAGGCCCACCGCCTTTCTTCACCGCCTTAGATACCGCTGTGACATACCAGGCCCATCGCCTTTCTTCACCGCCTTAGATACCGCTGTGACAAATTAGGCCCACCACCTTTCTGCACCGCCTTAGGTACCGCTGTGACATATTAGGCCCACACCTTTCTGCACCACCTTAGATACCGCTGTGAAATATCAGGCCAGCCGCCTTTCTGCACCGCCTTAGGTACCGCTATGAAATATCAGGCCCATCACGTTTCTGCAGTGCTTTAGATACCGCTGTGACAAATCAGGCCCACCGCCTTTCTGCACCGCCTTAGATACCGCTGTGACATATTAGGCCCACCGCCTTTCTGCACCGCCTTAGGTACCGCTGTGACATATTAGGCCCACCGCCTTTCTGCACCGCCTTAGATACCGCTGTGACATATTAGGCCCACCGCCTTTCTGCACCGCCTTAGATACCGCTGTGACATATCAGGCCCATCGCCTTTCTGCACCGCCTTAGGTACCTCTGTGACATATCCGGCCCACCGCCTTTCTGCACCGCCTTAGATACCGCTGTGACATATCAGGCCCACCACCTTTCTGCACCGCCTTAGATACTACTGTGACATATCAGGCCCACCGCCTTAGATACCGCTGAGACAAATTAGGCCCACCGCCTTACTGCACCGCCTTAGGTACCGCTGTGACATATCAGGCCCACCGCCTTTCTGCACCGCCTTAGATACCACTGTGACATATCATGCCCACGCCTTAGGTACCGCTATGAATCAGGCCCACCGCCTTTCTGCAACGCCTTAGATACTGCTGTGACATATTAGGCCCACCGCCTTTCTGCACCGCCTTAGGTACCACTGTGACATATTAGGCCCACCGCCTTTCTGCACCACCTTAGATACCGCTGTGACATATTAGGCCTACCGCCTTTCTGCACCGCCTTAGGTACCGCTATCAAATTTCAGGTCCACCGCCTTTCTGCACCGCCTTAGATACCACTGTGAAATATCAGGCCCACTGCCTTTCTGCACCGCCTTAGATACCACTGTGAAATATCAGGCCCACCGCCTTTCTGCACTGCCTTAGATAACGCTGTGACATATCAGGCCCACCGCCTTTCTGCACCGCCTTAGATGCCGCTGTGACATATCAGACCCACCGCCTTTCTGCAGCGCCTTTGGTACCGCTGAGACATATCAGGCCCACCGCATTTGTGCAACTCCTTTGGTGGTACCGCTGTGACATATCAGGCCCACCTCCTTTCTGCACCGCCTTAGATACCGCTGTGACATATCAGGCCCACCACCTTTCTGCACTGCCTTAGATACCGCTGTGACATATCAGGCCTGCTGCCTTTCTGTACCGCCTTATATACCGCTGTGACATATCAGACCCACCACCTTTCTGCAACGCCTTAGGTGCCACTGTGACATATCAGGCCTGCTGCCCTTCTGCACCGCCTTAGATACCGCTGTGACATATCAGGCCCACCTCCTTTCTGCTACGCATTAGATATCGCTGTGACATATCAGGCCCACCGCCTTTGTGCACCGCCTTAGATACCGCTGTGACATGTCAGGCCCACCGCCTTTCTGCACCACCTTAGAGACAACTGTGACGTATCAGGCCCACCGCCTTTCTGCACCGCCTTAGCTACCGCTGTGACATATCAGACCAGCTGCCTTTCTGCACCGCCATAGATACCGCTGTAACATATCAGGCCCACCGCCTTTCTGCTTCGCCTTAGGTACCTCTGTGACATATTAGGCCCACCGCCTTTCTGCAGCGCCTTTGGTACCACTGTGACATATCAGGCCCACCGCCTTTGGTTCCTCTGTGGCATATCAGGCCCACCGCCTTTCTGCCGTGCCTTTGGTACCTCTGTGACATATCAAGCCCACCGCCTTTGATACCTCTGTGACATATCAAGCCCACCGCCTTTGGTACCTCTGTGACATATCAGGCCCACCGCCTTTCTGCAACGCCTTAGGTACCTCTGTGACATATTAGGCCCACCGCCTTTCTGCATCGCCTTTGGTATCGCTGTGACATATCAGGCCCACCGCCTTTGGTACCTCTGTGACATATCAGGCCCACCGCCTTTCTGCCGTGCCTTTGGTACCTCTGTTATATATCAGGCCCACCGCCTTTGGTACCGCTGTGACATATCAGGCCCACCGCCTTTGGTACTGCGGTGACATATCAGGCCCACCGCCTTTAGTACCGCTGTGACATATCGGGCCCACCGCCTTTGGTACCGCTGTGACATATCAGGCCCACCGCCTTTCTGCAACGCCTTAGGTTCCTCTGTGACATATCAGGCCCACCGCCTTTCTGCAATGCCTTAGGTACCTCTGTGACATATTAGGCCCACCGCCCTTCTGCTTCGCCTTTGGTACCGCTGTGACATATCAGGCCCACCGCCTTTGGTACCTCTGTGACATATCAGGCCCACCGCCTTTCTGCCGCGCCTTTGGTACCTCTGTTATATATCAGGCCCACCGCCTTTGGTACAGCTGTGACATATCGGGCCCACCGCCTTTGGTACCGCTGTGATATATCAGGCCCACCGCCTTTGGTACCGCTGTGACATATCAGGCCCACCACCTTTCTGCACCGCCTTAGGTACCGCTGTGACATATTAGGCCCACCACCTTTCTGCACCACCTTAGATACCGCTGTGACATATCATTCCAGCCACCTTTCTGCACCGCCTTAGGTACCGCTATGAAATATCAGGCCCACCGCCTTTCTTCACCGCCTTAGGTACCGCTATGAAATATCAGGCCCATCACGTTTCTGCAGTGCCTTAGATACCGCTGTGACAAATCAGGCCCACCGCCTTTCTGCACCGCCTTAGATACCGCTGTGACATATTAGGCCCACCGCCTTTCTGCACCGCCTTAGGTACCGCTGTGACATATCAGGCCCACCGCCTTTCTGCACCGCCTTAGATAGCACTGTGACATATCATGCCCACGCCTTAGGTACCGCTATGAATCAGGCCCACCGCCTTTCTGCAACGCCTTAGATACTGCTGTGACATATTAGGCCCACCGCCTTTCTGCACCGCCTTAGGTACCGCTGTGACATATTAGGCCCACCGCCTTTCTGCACCACCTTAGATACCGCTGTGACATATTAGGCCCACCGCCTTTCTGCACCGCCTTAGGTACCGCTATCAAATTTCAGGCCCACCGCCTTTCTGCACCGCCTTAGATACCACTGTGAAATATCAGGCCCACTGCCTTTCTGCACCGCCTTAGATACCACTGTGACATATCAGGCCCACCGCCTTTCTGCACTGCCTTAGATAACGCTGTGACATATCAGGCCCACCGCCTTTCTGCACCGCCTTAGATACCGCTGTGACATATCAGGCCCACCGCCTTTCTGCACCGCCTTAGATACCGCTGTGACATATCAGGCCCACCGCCTTAATGCACCGCATTAGATACAGCTGTGACATATCAGGCCCACCGCCTTTCTGCACCGCCTTAGATACCGCTGTGACATGTCAGGCCCACTGCCTTTCTGCACCGCCTTAGATACAACTGTGACATATCAGGACCACCACCTTTCTGCAACGCCTTAGGTACTGCTGTGACATATCAGACCCACCGCCTTTCTGCAACGCCTTCGGTACCTCTGTGACATATCAGGCCCACCGCCTTTCTGCAACGCCTTAGGTACCACTGTGACATATTAGGCCCACCGCCTTTCTGCAACGCCTTAGATACCGCTGTGACATATCAGACCCACCGCCTTTCTGCAGCGCCTTTGGTACTGCTGTGACATATCAGGCCCACCGCATTTGTGCAACTCCTTTGGTGGTACCGCTGTGACATATCAGGCCCACCTCCTTTCTGCACCGCCTTAGATACCGCTGTGACATATCAGGCCCACCACCTTTCTGCACTGCCTTAGATACCACTGTGACATATCAGGCCCACCTCCTTTCTGCACCGACATAGATACCGCTGTGACATATCAGGCCCACCACCTTTCTGCACTGCCTTAGATACCGCTGTGACATATCAGGCCCGCTGCCTTTCTGTACCGCCTTATATACCGCTGTGACATATCAGACCCACCGCCTTTCTGCAACGCCTTAGGTACCACTGTGACATATCAGGCCCGCTGCCCTTCTGCACCGCCTTAGATACCGCTGTGACATATCAGGCCCACCGCCTTTCTGCTACGCATTAGATATCGCTGTGACATATCAGGCCCAGCACCTTTGTGCACCGCCTTAGATACCGCTGTGACATGTCAGGCCCACTGCCTTTGTGCACCACCTTAGAGACAACTGTGACATATCAGGCCCACCGCCTTTGTGCACTGCCTTATATACCGCTGTGACATGTCAGGCCCACCGCCTTTCTGCACCACCTTAGAGACAACTGTGACATATCAGGCCCACCGCCTTTGTGCACTGCCTTAGATACCGCTGTGACATGTCAGGCCCACCGCCTTTCTGCACCGCCTTAGATACCGCTGTGACATATCAGGCCCACCACCTTTCTGCACCGCCTTAGATACCACTGTGACATATCAGGCCCACCGCCTTAGATACCGCTGAGACAAATTAGGCCCACCGCCTTCCTGCACCGCCTTAGGTACCGCTGTGACATATCAGGCCCACCGCCTTTCTGCACCGCCTTAGACACCACTGTGACATATCATGCCCACGCCTTAGGTACCGCTATGAATCAGGCCCACCGCCTTTCTGCAACGCCTTAGATACTGCTGTGACATATTAGGCCCACCCCCTTTCTGCACCGCCTTAGGTACCGCTGTGACATATTAGGCCCACCGCCTTTCTGCACCACCTTAGATACCGCTGTGACATATTAGGCCCACCGCCTTTCTGCACCGCCTTAGGTACCGCTATCAAATTTCAGGCCCACCGCCTTTCTGCACTGCCTTAGATACCACTGTGAAATATCAGGCCCACTGCCTTTCTGCACCGCCTTAGATACCACTGTGACATATCAGGCCCACCGCCTTTCTGCACTGCCTTAGATAACGCTGTGACATATCAGGCCCACCGCCTTTCTGCACCGCCTTAGATACCGCTGTGACATATCGGGCCCACCGCCTTTCTGCACCGCCTTAGATACCGCTGTGACATATCAGGCCCACCGCCTTAATGCACCGCATTAGATACAGCTGTGACATATCAGGCCCACCGCCTTTCTGCACCGCCTTAGATACCGCTGTGACATGTCAGGCCCACTGCCTTTCTGCACCGCCTTAGATACAACTGTGACATATCAGGCCCACCACCTTTCTGCAACGCCTTAGGTACTGTGACATATCAGACCCACCGCCTTTCTGCAACGCCTTAGGTACCTCTGTGACATATCAGGCCCACCGCCTTTCTGCAACGCCTTAGGTACCACTGTGACATATTAGGCCCACCGCCTTTCTGCAACGCCTTAGATACCACTGTGACATATCAGACCCACCGCCTTTCTGCAGCGCCTTTGGTACCGCTGTGACATATCAGGCCCACCGCATTTGTGCAACTCCTTTGGTGGTACCGCTGTGACATATCAGGCCCACCTCCTTTCTGCACCGCCTTAGATACCGCTGTGACATATCAGGCCCACCACCTTTCTGCACTGCCTTAGATACCACTGTGACATATCAGGCCCACCTCCTTTCTGCACCGACATAGATACCGCTGTGACATATCAGGCCCACCACCTTTCTGCACTGCCTTAGATACCGCTGTGACATATCAGGCCTGCTGCCTTTCTGTACCGCCTTATATACCGCTGTGACATATCAGACCCACCGCCTTTCTGCAACGCCTTAGGTACCACTGTGACATATCAGGCCCGCTGCCCTTCTGCACCGCCTTAGATACCGCTGTGACATATCAGGCCCACCGCCTTTCTGCTACGCATTAGATATCGCTGTGACATATCAGGCCCACCGCCTTTGTGCACCGCCTTAGATACCGCTGTGACATGTCAGGCCCACCGCCTTTCTGCACCACCTTAGAGACAACTGTGACATATCAGGCCCACCGCCTTTGTGCACTGCCTTAGATACCGCTGTGACATGTCAGGCCCACCGCCTTTCTGCACCACCTTAGAGACAACTGTGACATATCAGGCCCACCGCCTTTCTGCACCGCCTTAGCTACCGCTGTGACATATCAGACCAGCTGCCTTTCTGCACCGCCATAGATACCGCTGTAACATATCAGGCCCACCGCCTTTCTGCACCGCCTTAGATACCGATGTGACATGTCAGGCCCACCGCCTTTCTGCAACACCTTAGGTACTGCTGTGACATATCAGGCCCACCGCATTTGTGCAACTCCTTTGGTGGTACCGCTGTGACATATCAGGCCCACCGCCTTTCTGCTTCGCCTTCGGTACCTCTGTGACATATTAGGCCCACCGCCTTTCTGCAGCGCCTTTGGTACCACTGTGACATATCAGGCCCACCGCCTTTGGTTCCTCTGTGGCATATCATGCCCACCGCCTTTCTGCCGTGCCTTTGGTACCTCTGTGACATATCAAGCCCACCGCCTTTGATACCTCTGTGACATATCAAGCCCACCGCCTTTGGTACCTCTGTGACATATCAGGCCCACCGCCTTTCTGCAACGCCTTAGGTACCTCTGTGACATATTAGGCCCACCGCCTTTCTGCATCGCCTTTGGTACCGCTGTGACATATCAGGCCCACCGCCTTTGGTACCTCTGTTATATATCAGGCCCACCGCCTTTGGTACCGCTGTGACATATCAGGTCCACCGCCTTTGGTACCACTGTGACATATCGAGCCCACCGCCTTTGGTACCGCTGTGACATATCAGGCCCACCGCCTTTCTGCAACGCCTTAGGTTCCTCTGTGACATATCAGGCCCACCGCCTTTCTGCAACGCCTTAGGTACCTCTGTGACATATTAGGCCCACCGCCCTTCTGCATCGCCTTTGGTACCGCTGTGACATATCAGGCCCACCGCCTTTGGTACCTCTGTGACATATCAGGCCCACCGCCTTTCTGCTGCGCCTTTGGTACCTCTGTTATATATCAGGCCCACCGCCTTAGGTACAGCTGTGACATATCGGGCCCACCGCCTTTGGTACCGCTGTGATATATCAGGCCCACCGCCTTTGGTACCGCTGTGACATATCAGGCCCACCGCCTTTCTGCAACGCCTTAGGTACCTCTGTGACATATCAGGCCCACCGCCTTTCTGCAACGCCTTAGGTTCCTCTGTGACATATCAGGCCCCCCGCCTTTCTGCAACGTCTTAGGTACCTCTGTGACATATTAGGCCCACCGCCTTTCTGCCGCACCTTTGAAACCTCTGTGACATATCAAGCCCACCGCCTTAGGTTCCTCTGTGACATATCAGGCCCACCGCCTTTCTTCACCGCCTTAGATACCGCTGTGACATATCAGGCCCACCGCCTTTCTTCACCGCCTTAGATACCGCTGTGACATACCAGGCCCATCGCCTTTCTTCACCGCCTTAGATACCGCTGTGACAAATTAGGCCCACCACCTTTCTGCACCGCCTTAGGTACCGCTGTGACATATTAGGCCCACCACCTTTCTGCACCACCTTACATACCACTGTGACATATCATTCCAGCCGCCTTTCTGCACCGCCTTAGGTACTGCTATGAAATATCAGGTCCACCACCTTTCTTCACCGCCTTAGGTACCGCTATGAAATATCAGGCCCATCACGTTTCTGCAGTGCCTTAGATACCGCTGTGACAAATCAGGCCCACCGCCTTTCTGCACCGCCTTAGATACCGCTGTGACATATTAGGCCCACCGCCTTTCTGCACCACCTTAGGTACGGCTGTGACATATTAGGCCCACCGCCTTTCTGCACCGCCTTAGATACCGCTGTGACATATTAGGCCCACCGCCTTTCTGCACCGCCTTAGATACCGCTGTGACATATCAGGCCCATCGCCTTTCTGCACCGCCTTAGGTACCTCTGTGACATATCAGGCCCACAGCCTTTCTGCACCGCCTTAGATACCGCTGTGACATATCAGGCCCACCACCTTTCTGCACCGCCTTAGATACCACTGTGACAAATCAGGCCCACCGCCTTAGATACCGCTGAGACAAATTAGGCCCACCGCCTTCCTGCACCGCCTTAGGTACCGCTGTGACATATCAGGCCCACCGCCTTTCTGCACCGCCTTAGATACCACTGTGACATATCATGCCCACGCCTTAGGTACCGCTATGAATCAGGCCCACCGCCTTTCTGCAACGCCTTAGATACTGCTGTGACATATTAGGCCCACCGCCTTTCTGCACCGCCTTAGGTACCACTGTGACATATTAGGCCCACCGCCTTTCTGCACCACCTTAGATACAGCTGTGACATATTAAGCCCACCGCCTTTCTGCACCGCCTTAGGTACCGCTATCAAATTTCAGGCCCACCGCCTTTCTGCACCGCCTTAGATACCACTGTGAAATATCAGGCCCACTGCCTTTCTGCACCGCCTTAGATACCACTGTGACATATCAGGCCCACCACCTTTCTGCACTGCCTTAGATAACGCTGTGACATATCAGGCCCACCACCTTTCTGTACCGCCTTAGATACCGCTGTGACATATCAGGCCCACCGCCTTTCTGCACCACCTTAGATACCGCTGTGACATATCAGGCCCACCGCCTTAATGCAGCGCATTAGATACAGCTGTGACATATCAGGCCCACCGCCTTTCTGCACCGCCTTAGATACCGCTGTGACATGTCAGGCCCACTGTCTTTCTGCACCGCCTTAGATACAACTGTGACATATCAGGCCCACCACCTTTCTGCATCGCCTTAGGTACTGCTGTGACATATCAGACCCACCGCCTTTCTGCAACGCCTTCGGTACCTCTGTGACATATCAGGCCCACCGCCTTTCTGCAACGCCTTAGGTACCACTGTGACATATTAGGCCCACCGCCTTTCTGCAACGCCTTAGATACCGCTGTGACATATGAGACCCACCGCCTTTCTGCAGCGCCTTTGGTACTGCTGTGACATATCAGGCCCACCGCATTTGTGCAACTCCTTTGGTGGTACCGCTGTGACATATCAGGCCCACCTCCTTTCTGCACCACCTTAGATACCGCTGTGACATATCAGGCCCACCACCTTTCTGCACTGCCTTAGATACCGCTGTGACATATCAGGACCGCTGCCTTTCTGTACCGCCTTATATACCGCTGTGACATATCAGACCCACCGCCTTTCTGCAACGCCTTAGGTACCACTGTGACATATCAGGCCCGCTGCCCTTCTGCACCGCCTTAGATACCGCTGTGACATATCAGGCCCACCGCCTTTCTGCTACGCATTAGATATCGCTGTGACATATCAGGCCCACCGCCTTTGTGCACCGCCTTAGATACCGCTGTGACATGTCAGGCCCACCGCCTTTCTGCACCACCTTAGAGACAACTGTGACATATCAGGCCCACCGCCTTTGTGCACTGCCTTAGATACCGCTGTGACATGTCAGGCCCACCGCCTTTCTGCACCACCTTAGAGACAACTGTGACATATCAGGCCCACCGCCTTTGTGCACTGCCTTAGATACCGCTGTGACATGTCAGGCCCACCGCCTTTCTGCACCGCCTTAGATACCGATGTGACATATCGGGCCCACCACCTTTCTGCACCGCCTTAGATACCACTGTGACATATCAGGCCCACCGCCTTAGATACCGCTGAGACAAATTAGGCCCACCGCCTTCCTGCACCGCCTTAGGTATCGCTGTGACATATCAGGCCCACCGCCTTTCTGCACCGCCTTAGATACCACTGTGACATATCATGCCCACGCCTTAGGTACCGCTATGAATCAGGCCCACCGCCTTTCTGCAACGCCTTAGATACTGCTGTGACATATTAGGCCCACCCCCTTTCTGCACCGCCTTAGGTACCGCTGTGACATATTAGGCCCACCGCCTTTCTGCACCACCTTAGATACCGCTGTGACATATTAGGCCCACCGCCTTTCTGCACCGCCTTAGGTACCGCTATCAAATTTCAGGCCCACTGCCTTTCTGCACTGCCTTAGATACCACTGTGAAATATCAGGCCCACTGCCTTTCTGCACCGCCTTAGATACAACTGTGACATATCAGGCCCACCGCCTTTCTGCACTGCCTTAGATAACGCTGTGACATATCAGGCCCACCGCCTTTCTGCACCGCCTTAGATACCGCTGTGACATATCGGGCCCACCGCCTTTCTGCACCGCCTTAGATACCGCTGGGACATATCAGGCCCACCGCCTTAATGCACCGCATTAGATACAGCTGTGACATATCAGGCCCACTGCCTTTCTGCACCGCCTTAGATACCGCTGTGACATGTCAGGCCCACTGCCTTTCTGCACCGCCTTAGATACAACTGTGACATATCAGGCCCACCACCTTTCTGCAACGCCTTAGGTACTGCTGTGACATATCAGACCCACCGCCTTTCTGCAACGCCTTCGGTACCTCTGTGACATATCAGGCCCACCGCCTTTCTGCAACGCCTTAGGTACCACTGTGACATATTAGGCCCACCGCCTTTCTGCAACGCCTTAGATACCGCTGTGACATATCAGACCCACCGCCTTTCTGCAGCGCCTTTGGTACTGCTGTGAAATATCAGGCCCACCGCATTTGTGCAACTCCTTTGGTGGTACCGCTGTGACATATCAGGCCCACCTCCTTTCTGCACCGCCTTAGATACCGCTGTGACATATCAGGCCCACCACCTTTCTGCACTGCCTTAGATACCACCGTGACATATCAGGCCCACCTCCTTTCTGCACCGACATAGATACCGCTGTGACATATCAGGCCCACCACCTTTCTGCACTGCCTTAGATACCGCTGTGACATATCAGGCCCGCTGCCTTTCTGTACCGCCTTATATACCGCTGTGACATATCAGACCCACCGCCTTTCTGCAACGCCTTAGGTACCACTGTGACATATCAGGCCCACCGCCTTTCTGCTACGCATTAGATATCGCTGTGACATATCAGGCCCAGCGCCTTTGTGCACCGCCTTAGATACCGCTGTGACATGTCAGGCCCACTGCCTTTGTGCACCACCTTAGAGACAACTGTGACATATCAGGCCCACCGCCTTTGTGCACTGCCTTATATACCGCTGTGACATGTCAGGCCCACCGCCTTTCTGCACCACCTTAGAGACAACTGTGACATATCAGGCCCACCGCCTTTGTGCACTGCCTTAGATACCGCTGTGACATGTCAGGCCCACCGCCTTTCTGCACCGCCTTAGATACCGCTGTGACATATTAGGCCCACCGCCTTTCTGCACCGCCTTAGGTACCGCTATCAAATTTCAGGCCCACCGCCTTTCTGCACTGCCTTAGATACCACTGTGAAATATCAGGCCCACTGCCTTTCTGCACCGCCTTAGATACAACTGTGACATATCAGGCCCACCGCCTTTCTGCACTGCCTTAGATAACGCTGTGACATATCAGGCCCACCGCCTTTCTGCACCGCCTTAGATACCGCTGTGACATATCGGGCCCACCGCCTTTCTGCACCGCCTTAGATACCGCTGGGACATATCAGGCCCACCGCCTTAATGCACCGCATTAGATACAGCTGTGACATATCAGGCCCACCGCCTTTCTGCACCGCCTTAGATACCGCTGTGACATGTCAGGCCCACTGCCTTTCTGCACCGCCTTAGATACAACTGTGACATATCAGGCCCACCACCTTTCTGCAACGCCTTAGGTACTGCTGTGACATATCAGACCCACCGCCTTTCTGCAACGCCTTCGGTACCTCTGTGACATATCAGGCCCACCGCCTTTCTGCAACGCCTTAGGTACCACTGTGACATATTAGGCCCACCGCCTTTCTGCAACGCCTTAGATACCGCTGTGACATATCAGACCCACCGCCTTTCTGCAGCGCCTTTGGTACTGCTGTGACATATCAGGCCCACCGCATTTGTGCAACTCCTTTGGTGGTACCGCTGTGACATATCAGGCCCACCTCCTTTCTGCACCGCCTTAGATACCGCTGTGACATATCAGGCCCACCACCTTTCTGCACTGCCTTAGATACCACTGTGACATATCAGGCCCACCTCCTTTCTGCACCGACATAGATACCGCTGTGACATATCAGGCCCACCACCTTTCTGCACTGCCTTAGATACCGCTGTGACATATCAGGCCCGCTGCCTTTCTGTACCGCCTTATATACCGCTGTGACATATCAGACCCACCGCCTTTCTGCAACGCCTTAGGTACCACTGTGACATATCAGGCCCGCTGCCCTTCTGCACCGCCTTAGATACCGCTGTGACATATCAGGCCCACCGCCTTTCTGCTACGCATTAGATATCGCTGTGACATATCAGGCCCAGCGCCTTTGTGCACCGCCTTAGATACCGCTGTGACATGTCAGGCCCACTGCCTTTGTGCACCACCTTAGAGACAACTGTGACATATCAGGCCCACCGCCTTTGTGCACTGCCTTATATACCGCTGTGACATGTCAGGCCCACCGCCTTTCTGCACCACCTTAGAGACAACTGTGACATATCAGGCCCACCGCCTTTGTGCACTGCCTTAGATACAGCTGTGACATGTCAGGCCCACTGCCTTTCTGCACCGCCTTAGATACCGCTGTGACATATCAGGCCCACCACCTTTCTGCACCGCCTTAGATACCACTGTGACATATCAGGCCCACCGCCTTAGATGCCGCTGAGACAAATTAGGCCCACCGCCTTCCTGCACCGCCTTAGGTACCGCTGTGACATATCAGGCCCACCGCCTTTCTGCACCGCCTTAGACACCACTGTGACATATCATGCCCACGCCTTAGGTACCGCTATGAATCAGGCCCACCGCCTTTCTGCAACGCCTTAGATACTGCTGTGACATATTAGGCCCACCCCTTTCTGCACCGCCTTAGGTACCGCTGTGACATATTAGGCCCACCGCCTTTCTGCACCACCTTAGATACCGCTGTGACATATTAGGCCCACCGCCTTTCTGCACCGCCTTAGGTACCGCTATCAAATTTCAGGCCCACCGCCTTTCTGCACTGCCTTAGATACCACTGTGAAATGTCAGGCCCACTGCCTTTCTGCACAGCCTTAGATACCACTGTGACATATCAGGCCCACCGCCTTTCTGCACTGCCTTAGATACCACTGTGACATATCAGACCCACCGCCTTTCTGCAGCGCCTTTGGTACCACTGTGACATATCAGGCCCACCGCATTTGTGCAACTCCTTTGGTGGTACCGCTGTGACATATCAGGCCCACCTCCTTTCTGCACCGCCTTAGATACCGCTGTGACATATCAGGCCCACCACCTTTCTGCACTGCCTTAGATACCACTGTGACATATCAGGCCCACCTCCTTTCTGCACCGACATAGATACCGCTGTGACATATCAGGCCCACCACCTTTCTGCACTGCCTTAGATACCGCTGTGACATATCAGGCCTGCTGCCTTTCTGTACCGCCTTATATACCGCTGTGACATATCAGACCCACCGCCTTTCTGCAACGCCTTAGGTACCACTGTGACATATCAGGCCCGCTGCCCTTCTGCACCGCCTTAGATACCGCTGTGACATATCAGGCCCACCGCCTTTCTGCTACGCATTAGATATCGCTGTGACATATCAGGCCCACCGCCTTTGTGCACCGCCTTAGATACCGCTGTGACATGTCAGGCCCACCGCCTTTCTGCACCACCTTAGAGACAACTGTGACATATCAGGCCCACCGCCTTTGTGCACTGCCTTAGATACCGCTGTGACATGTCAGGCCCACCGCCTTTCTGCACCACCTTAGAGACAACTGTGACATATCAGGCCCACCGCCTTTCTGCACCGCCTTAGCTACCGCTGTGACATATCAGACCAGCTGCCTTTCTGCACCGCCATAGATACCGCTGTAACATATCAGGCCCACCGCCTTTCTGCACCGCCTTAGATACCGATGTGACATGTCAGGCCCACCGCCTTTCTGCAACACCTTAGGTACTGCTGTGACATATCAGGCCCTCCGCATTTGTGCAACTCCTTTGGTGGTACCGCTGTGACATATCAGGCCCACCGCCTTTCTGCTTCGCCTTAGGTACCTCTGTGACATATTAGGCCCACCGCCTTTCTGCAGCGCCTTTGGTACCACTGTGACATATCAGGCCCACCGCCTTTGGTTCCTCTGTGGCATATCAGGCCCACCGCCTTTCTGCCATGCCTTTGGTACCTCTGTGACATATCAAGCCCACCGCCTTTGATACCTCTGTGACATATCAAGCCCACCGCCTTTGGTACCTCTGTGACATATCAGGCCCACCGCCTTTCTGCAACGCCTTAGGTACCTCTGTGACATATTAGGCCCACCGCCTTTCTGCATCGCCTTTGGTACCGCTGTGACATATCAGGCCCACCGCCTTTGGTACCTCTGTGACATATCAGGCCCACCGCCTTTCTGCCGTGCCTTTGGTACCTCTGTTATATATCAGGCCCACCGCCTTTGGTACCGCTGTGACATATCGGGCCCACCGCCTTTGGTACCGCTGTGACATATCAGGCCCACCGCCTTTCTGCAACGCCTTAGGTTCCTCTGTGACATATCAGGCCCACCGCCTTTCTGCAACGCCTTAGGTACCTCTGTGACATATTAGGCCCACCGCCCTTCTGCATCGCCTTTGGTACCGCTGTGACATATCAGGCCCACCGCCTTTGGTACCTCTGTGACATATCAGGCCCACTGCCTTTCTGCCGCGCCTTTGGTACCTCTGTTATATATCAGGCCCACCGCCTTAGGTACAGCTGTGACATATCGGGCCCACCGCCTTTGGTACCGCTGTGATATATCAGGCCCACCGCCTTTGGTACCGCTGTGACATATCAGGCCCACCGCCTTTCTGCAACGCCTTAGGTACCTCTGTGACATATCAGGCCCACCGCCTTTCTGCAACGCCTTAGGTTCCTCTGTGACATATCAGGCCCCCCGCCTTTCTGCAACGTCTTAGGTACCTCTGTGACATATTAGGCCCACTGCCTTTCTGCAGCGCCTTTGGTACCGCTGTGACATATCAGGTCCACCGCCTTTGGTACCTCTGTGACATATCAGGTCCACCGCCTTTCTGCCGCACCTTTGAAACCTCTGTGACATATCAAGCCCACCGCCTTAGGTTCCTCTGTGACATATCAGGCCCACCGCCTTTCTTCACCGCCTTAGATACCGCTGTGACATATCAGGCCCACCGCCTTTCTTCACCGCCTTAGATACCGCTGTGACATACCAGGCCCATCGCCTTTCTTCACCGCCTTAGATACCGCTGTGACAAATTAGGCCCACCACCTTTCTGCACCGCCTTAGGTACCGCTGTGACATATCATTCCAGCCGCCTTTCTGCACCGCCTTAGGTACTGCTATGAAATATCAGGCCCACCGCCTTTCTTCACCGCCTTAGGTACCGCTATGAAATATCAGGCCCATCACGTTTCTGCAGTGCCTTAGATACCGCTGTGACAAATCAGGCCCACCGCCTTTCTGCACCGCCTTAGATACCGCTGTGACATATTAGGCCCACCGCCTTTCTGCACCACCTTAGGTACCGCTGTGACATATTAGGCCCACCGCCTTTCTGCACCGCCTTAGATACCGCTGTGACATATTAGGCCCACCGCCTTTCTGCACCGCCTTAGATACCGCTGTGACATATCAGGCCCATCGCCTTTCTGCACCGCCTTAGGTACCTCTGTGACATATCAGGCCCACCGCCTTTCTGCACCGCCTTAGATACCGCTGTGACATATCAGGCCCACCACCTTTCTGCACCGCCTTAGATACCACTGTGACAAATCAGGCCCACCGCCTTAGATACAGCTGAGACAAATTAGGCCCACCGCCTTCCTGCACCGCCTTAGGTACCGCTGTGACATATCAGGCCCACCGCCTTTCTGCACCGCCTTAGATACCACTGTGACATATCATGCCCACGCCTTAGGTACCGCTATGAATCAGGCCCACCGCCTTTCTGCAACGCCTTAGATACTGCTGTGACATATTAGGCCCACCGCCTTTCTGCACCGCCTTAGGTACCACTGTGACATATTAGGCCCACCGCCTTTCTGCACCACCTTAGATACAGCTGGGACATATTAGGCCCACTCGCCTTTCTGCACCGCCTTAGGTACCGCTATCAAATTTCAGGCCCACCGCCTTTCTACACCGCCTTAGATACCACTGTGAAATATCAGGCCCACTGCCTTTCTGCACCGCCTTAGATACCACTGTGACATATCAGGCCCACCACCTTTCTGCACTGCCTTAGATAACGCTGTGACATATCAGGCCCACCACCTTTCTGTACCGCCTTAGATACCGCTGTGACATATCAGGCCCACCGCCTTTCTGCACCACCTTAGATACCGCTGTGACATATCAGGCCCACCGCCTTAATGCAGCGCATTAGATACAGCTGTGACATATCAGGCCCACCGCCTTTCTGCACCGCCTTAGATACCGCTGTGACATGTCAGGCCCACTGTCTTTCTGCACCGCCTTAGATACAACTGTGACATATCAGGCCCACCACCTTTCTGCAACGCCTTAGGTACTGCTGTGACATATCAGACCCACCGCCTTTCTGCAACGCCTTCGGTACCTCTGTGACATATCAGGCCCACCGCCTTTCTGCAACGCCTTAGGTACCACTGTGACATATTAGGCCCACCGCCTTTCTGCAACGCCTTAGATACCGCTGTGACATATCAGACCCACCGCCTTTCTGCAGCGCCTTTGGTACTGCTGTGACATATCAGGCCCACCGCATTTGTGCAACTCCTTTGGTGGTACCGCTGTGACATATCAGGCCCACCTCCTTTCTGCACCGCCTTAGATACCGCTGTGACATATCAGGCCCACCACCTTTCTGCACTGCCTTAGATACCGCTGTGACATATCAGGCCCGCTGCCTTTCTGTACCGCCTTATATACCGCTGTGACATATCGGACCCACCGCCTTTCTGCAATGCCTTAGGTACCACTGTGACATATCAGGCCCGCTGCCCTTCTGCACCGCCTTAGATACCGCTGTGACATATCAGGCCCACCGCCTTTCTGCTACGCATTAGATATCGCTGTGACATATCAGGCCCACCGCCTTTGTGCACCGCCTTAGATACCGCTGTGACATGTCAGGCCCACCGCCTTTCTGCACCACCTTAGAGACAACTGTGACATATCAGGCCCACCGCCTTTGTGCACTGCCTTAGATACCGCTGTGACATGTCAGGCCCACCGCCTTTCTGCACCACCTTAGAGACAACTGTGACATATCAGGCCCACCGCCTTTGTGCACTGCCTTAGATACCGCTGTGACATGTCAGGCCCACCGCCTTTCTGCACCGCCTTAGATACCGCTGTGACATATCAGGCCCACCACCTTTCTGCACCGCCTTAGATACCACTGTGACATATCAGGCCCACCGCCTTAGATACCGCTGAGACAAATTAGGCCCACCGCCTTCCTGCACCGCCTTAGGTATCGCTGTGACATATCAGGCCCACCGCCTTTCTGCACCGCCTTAGATACCACTGTGACATATCATGCCCACGCCTTAGGTACCGCTATGAATCAGGCCCACCGCCTTTCTGCAACGCCTTAGATACTGCTGTGACATATTAGGCCCACCCCCTTTCTGCACCGCCTTAGGTACCGCTGTGACATATTAGGCCCACCGCCTTTCTGCACCACCTTAGATACCGCTGTGACATATTAGGCCCACCGCCTTTCTGCACCGCCTTAGGTACCGCTATCAAATTTCAGGCCCACCGCCTTTCTGCACTGCCTTAGATACCACTGTGAAATATCAGGCCCACTACCTTTCTGCACCGCCTTAGATACAACTGTGACATATCAGGCCCACCGCCTTTCTGCACCGCCTTAGATACCGCTGTGACATGTCAGGCCCACTGCCTTTCTGCACCGCCTTAGATACAACTGTGACATATCAGGCCCACCACCTTTCTGCAACGCCTTAGGTACTGTGACATATCAGACCCATCGCCTTTCTGCAACGCCTTAGTTTCCTCTGTGACATATCAGGCCCACCGCCTTTCTGCTACGCCTTAGGTACCACTGTGACATATTAGGCCCACAGCCTTTCTGCAACGCCTTAGATACCGCTGTGACATATCAGACCCACCGCCTTTCTGCAGCGCCTTTGGTACTGCTGTGAAATATCAGGCCCACCGCATTTGTGCAACTCCTTTGGTGGTACCGCTGTGACATATCAGGCCCACCTCCTTTCTGCACCGCCTTAGATACCGCTGTGACATATCAGGCCCACCACCTTTCTGCACTGCCTTAGATACCACTGTGACATATCAGGCCCACCTCCTTTCTGCACCGACATAGATACCGCTGTGACATATCAGGCCCACCACCTTTCTGCACTGCCTTAGATACCGCTGTGACATATCAGGCCCGCTGCCTTTCTGTACCGCCTTATATACCGCTGTGACATATCAGACCCACCGCCTTTCTGCAACGCCTTAGGTACCACTGTGACATATCAGGCCCACCGCCTTTCTGCTACGCATTAGATATCGCTGTGACATATCAGGCCCACCGCCTTTGTGCACCGCCTTAGATACCGCTGTGACATGTCAGGCCCACCGCCTTTCTGCACCACCTTAGAGACAACTGTGACATATCAGGCCCACCGCCTTTGTGCACTGCCTTAGATACCGCTGTGACATGTCAGGCCCACCGCCTTTCTGCACCACCTTAAAGACAACTGTGACATATCACGCCCACCGCCTTTCTGCACCGCCTTAGCTACCGCTGTGACATATCAGACCAGCTGCCTTTCTGCACCGCCATAGATACCGCTGTAACATATCAGGCCCACTGCCTTTCTGCACCGCCTTAGATACCGATGTGACATGTCAGGCCCACCGCCTTTCTGCAACACCTTAGGTACCTCTGTGACATATCAGGCCCACCGCCTTTCTGCAACGCCTTAGGTACCTCTGTGACATATCAGGCCCACCGCCTTTCTGCTTCGCCTTGGGTACCTCGGTGACATATTAGGCCCACCGCCTTTCTGCAGCGCCTTTGGTACCACTGTGACATATCAGGCCCACCGCCTTTGGTTCCTCTGTGGCATATCAGGCCCACCGCCTTTCTGCCGTGCCTTTGGTACCTCTGTGACATATCAAGCCCACCGCCTTTGATACCTCTGTGACATATCAAGCCCACCGCCTTTGGTACCTCTGTGACATATCAGGCCCACCGCCTTTCTGCAACGCCTTAGGTACCTCTGTGACATATTAGGCCCACCGCCTTTCTGCATCGCCTTTGGTACCGCTGTGACATATCAGGCCCACCACCTTTGGTACCTCTGTGACATATCAGGCCCACAGCCTTTCTGCCGTGCCTTTGGTACCTCTGTTATTTATCAGGCCCACCGCCTTTGGTACCGCTGTGACATATCAGGCCCACCGCCTTTGCTACTGCGGTGACATATCAGGCCCACCGCCTTTGGTACCGCTGTGACATATCGGGCCCACCACCTTTGGTACCGCTGTGACATATCAGGCCCACCGCCTTTCTGCAACGCCTTAGGTTCCTCTGTGACATATCAGGCCCACCACCTTTCTGCATCACCTTAGGTACCTCTGTGACATATCAGGCCCACCGCCTTTGGTACCTCTGTGACATATCAGGCCCACCGCCTTTCTGACGCGCCTTTGGTACCTCTGTTATATATCAGGCCCACCGCCTTTGGTACAGCTGTGACATATCAGGCCCCCCGCCTTTCTGCAACGTCTTAGGTACCTCTGTGACATATTAGGCCCACTGCCTTTCTGCAGCGCCTTTGGTACCGCTGTGACATATCAGGTCCACCGCCTTTGGTACCTCTGTGACATATCAGGTCCACCGCCTTTCTGCCGCACCTTTGGTACCTCTATGATATATCAAGCCCACCGCCTTTGGTACCTCTGTGACATATCAAGCCCACCGCCTTAGGTTCCTCTGTGACATATCAGGCCCACCGCCTTTCTGCAACGTCTTAGGTACCTCTGTGACATATTAGGCCCACCACCTTTCTGCAGTGCTTTTGGTACCGCTGTGACATATCAGGCCCACCGCCTTTGGTACCTCTGTGACATATCAGGCCCACCGCCTTTGGTACCTCTGTGACATATCAGGCCCACCGCCTTTGGTACCTCTGTGACATATCAGACCCACCGCCTTTGGTACCTCTGTGACATATCAGGCCCACCGCCTTTCTGCCACGCCTTTGGTACCTCTATGATATATCAAGCCCACTGCCTTTGGTACCTCTGTGACATATCAGGCCCACCGCCTTTCTGCAATGCCTTAGGTACCTCTGTGACATATTTGACCCACCGCCTTTCTGCATCGCCTTTGGTACTGCTGTGACATATCAGGCCCACTGCCTTTGGTACCTCTGTGACATATCAGGCCCACCGCCTTTGGTACCTCTGTGACATATCAGGCCCACCGCCTTTGGCACCTCTGTGACCTATTAGGCCCACCGCCTTTGGTACCTCTGTGTCATATCAGGCCCACCACCTTTGGTACCTCTGTGACATATCAGGCCCACCGCCTTTCTGCCGCGCCTTTGGTACCTCTGTTATATATCAGGCCCACCGCCTTTGGTACCGCTGTGACATATCAAGCCCACCGCCTTTGGTACCGCTGTGACATATCAGGCCAACCGCCTTTGGTACCGCTGTGACATATCAGGCCCACCGCCTTTGGTACCGCTGTGACATATCAAGCCCACCGCCTTTGGTACCGCTGTGACATATCAGGCCAACCGCCTTTGGTACCGCTGTGACATATCAGGCCCACCGCCTTTGGTACCGCTGTGACATATCAGGCCCACTGCCTTTGGTACCGCTGTGACATATTAGGCCCACCGTCTTTCTGCAACGCCTTAGGTACCTCTGTGACATATCAGGCCCACCGCCTGTGGAGGTCAGCATGGCTGTTCTATAGGAGAAGGATAGCGTATCTGCGCTACAGGTGGAGGTCAGCATGGCTGTTCTATAAGAGAAGGATAGCGTGGCTGCGCTACAGGGGGAGGTCAGCATGGCTGTTCTATAGGAGAAGGATAGCGTGGCTGCGCTACAGGTGGAGGTCAGTATGGCTGTTCTATAGGCAGAGGATAGCATGGCCGGGCTACAGGTGGAGGACAGCATGGCGGTTCTATAGGAGAAGGATAGCGTGGCTGCGCTACAGGTGGAGGTCAGCATGGCTGTTCTGTAGGAGAAGAAAAAGTGTGGATGCGCTATAGGTGGAGGTCAGCATGGCTGTTGTATAGGAGAAGGATAGTGTGTCTGCGCTACAGGGGTGGAGGTCAGCGTGGCTGTTCTATAGGAGAAGGATAGCGTGGCTGCGCTACAAGTAGAGGTCAGCATGGCTGTTCTATAGGAGAAGGATAGCGTGACTGCGCTACAGGTGGAGGTCAGAGTGGCTGTTCTATAGGAGAAGGATAGCGTGGCTGCGCTACAGGTGGAGGTCAGCATGGCTGTTCTGTAGGAGAAGGATAGCGTGTCTGCGCTACAGGGGTGGAGGTCAGCATGGCTGTTCTATAGGAGAAGGATAGCGTGACTGCGCTACAGGTGGAGGTCAGCGTGGCTGTTCTATAGGAGGGATAGCGTGGCTGCGCTAATGGGGGAGGTCATCATGGCTGATCTATAGTAGAAGGATAGCGTGTCTGCGCTGCAGGTGGAGGTCAACATGCTCTTTCTATAGGAGAAGAATAAGGCAGCTGCAATACAGGTGGAGGTCAGCCTGGCTGTTCTATAGGAAAAGGATAGCGTGAATGCGCTACAGGTGGAGGTCAGCATGGCTGTTCTGTAGGAGAAGGATAGCATGGCTGCGCTACAGGTGGAGGTCAGCATGACAGTTCTATAGGAGAAGGATAGCGTGACTGCGCTACAGGTGGAGGTCAGCGTGGCTGTTCTATAGGAGGATAGCGTGACTGCGCTAATGGGGGAGGTCATCATGGCTGATCTATAGCAGAAGGATAGCGTGTGTGCTGCAGGTGGAGGTCAACATGCTCTTTCTATAGGAGAAGAATAACGCGGCTGCAATACAGGTGGAGGTCAGCATGGCTGATCTATAGGAGAAGGATAGCGTGGCTACGCTACAGGGGTGGAGGTCAGCATTCTGTTCTATAGGAGTAGGGTAGTGTGGCTTCACTTCAGGTGGAGGTCAACATGCTCTTTCTATAGGAGAAGGATAGCGGGCTGCAGTATAAGTGAGGTCAGAATGTCTGTTATATAGGAGAAAGAACGTGTGGCTGTCCTACAGGCGGAGGTCAGCATGGTTGTTCTATAGGAGAAGGATAGCGTAACTGGGCTACAGGTGGAGGTCAGCATGGCTGTTCTGTAGGAGAAGGAAAGTGTGGCTGCGCTACAGGTGGAGGTCAGCATGGCTGTTCTATAGGAGAAGGATAGCGTGTCTGCGCTACAGGGGTGGAGGTCGGCATGGCTGTTCTATAGGAGAAGGATACGTGACTGCGCTACAGGTAGAAGTCAGCATGGCTGTTCTATAGGAGAAGGATAGCTTGTCTGCGCTACAGGGGTGGAGGTCAGCATGGCTGTTCTATAGGAGAAGGATAGCGTGGCTGCGCTACAGGTGGATGTCAGCATGGCTGTTCTGTAGGAGAAGGATAGCATGGCTGCGCTACAAGTGGAGGTCAGCATGACTGGTCTATAGGAGAAGGATAGCGTGACTGCGCTACAGGTGGAGGTCAGCGTGGCTGTTCTATAGGAGGATAGCATGACTGCGCTAATGGGGGAGGTCATCATGGCTGATCTATAGGAGAAGGATAGCATGTCTGCGCTGCAGGTGGAGGTCAACATGCTCTTTCTATTGGAGAAGAATAACACGGCTGCAATACAGGTGAGATCAGCATGGCTGTTCTATAGGAGAAGGATAGGGTGGCTGCGCTACAGGGGTGGAGGTCAACATGCTCTTTCTATAGGAGAAGGATAGTGGGGCTGCAGTATAGGTGAGGTCAGAATGTCTGTTATATAGGAGAAGGAATGTGTGGCTGTGCTACAGGTGGCGGTCAGCATGGCTGTTCTATAGGTGAAGGGTAGCGTGGCTGCACTACAGGGGGAGGTCAGCATGGCGGTTCTGTAGGAGAAGGATAGCGTGACTGCGCTACAGGTGGAGGTCAGCGTGGCTGTTCTATAGGAGGATAGCGTGGCTGCGCTAATGGGGGAGGTCATCATGGCTGATCTATAGTAGAAGGATAGCGTGTCTGCGCTGCAGGTGGAGGTCAACATGCTCTTTCTATAGGAGAAGAATAAGGCAGCTGCAATACAGGTGGAGGTCAGCCTGGCTGTTCTATAGGAAAAGGATAGCGTGGCTGCACTACAGGTGGAGGTCAGCATGGCTGTTCTGTAGGAGAAGGATAGCATGGCTGCGCTACAGGTGGAGGTCAGCATGACAGTTCTATAGGAGAAGGATAGCGTGACTGCGCTACAGGTGGAGGTCAGCGTGGCTGTTCTATAGGAGGATAGCATGACTGCGCTAATGGGGGATGTCATCATGGCTGATCTATAGCAGAAGGATAGCGTGTGCGCTGCAGGTGGAGGTCAACATGCTCTTTCTATAGGAGAAGAATAACGCGGCTGCAATACAGGTGGAGGTCAGCATGGCTGATCTATAGGAGAAGGATAGCGTGGCTACGCTACAGGGGTGGAGGTCAGCATTCTGTTCTATAGGAGTAGGGTAGTGTGGCTTCACTTCAGGTGGAGGTCAACATGCTCTTTCTATAGGAGAAGGATAGCGGGCTTCAGTATAAGTGAGGTCAGAATGTCTGTTATATAGGAGAAAGAACGTGTGGCTGTCCTACAGGTGGAGGTCAGCATGGCTGTTCTATAGGAGAAGGATAGCGTAACTGGGCTACAGGTGGAGGTCAGCATGGCTGTTCTGTAGGAGAAGGAAAGTGTGGCTGCGCTACAGGTGGAGGTCAGCATGGCTGTTCTATAGGAGAAGGATAGCGTGGCTGCGCTACAGGGGGAGGTCAGCATGGCTGTTCTATAGGAGAAGGATAGCGTGGCTGCGCTACAGGTGGAGGTCAGCATGGCGGTTCTATAGGAGAAGGATAGCGTGGCTGCGCTACAGGTGGAGGTCAGCATGGCTGTTCTGTAGGAGAAGAAAAGTGTGGATGCGCTATAGGTGGAGGTCAGCATGGCTGTTGTATAGGAGAAGGATAGTGTGTCTGCGCTACAGGGGTGGAGCTCAGAGTGGCTGTTCTATAGGAGAAAGATAGCGTGACTGCGCTACAGGTGGAGGTCAGCATGGCTGTTCTATAGGAGAAGGATAGCGTGACTGCGCTACAGGTGGAGGTCAGCGTGGCTGTTCTATAGGAGAAGGATAGCGTGGCTGCGCTACAGGTGGAGGTCAGCATGGCTGTTCTGTAGGAGAAGGATAGCGTGACTGCGCTACAGGTGGAGGTCAGCGTGGCTGTTCTATAGGAGGATAGCGTGGCTGCGCTAATGGGGGAGGTCATCATGGCTGATCTATAGTAGAAGGATAGCGTGTCTTCGCTGCAGGTGGAGGTCAACATGCTCTTTCTATAGGAGAAGAATAAGGCAGCTGCAATACAGGTGGAGGTCAGCCTGGCTGTTCTATAGGAAAAGGATAGCGTGGCTGCGCTACAGGTGGAGGTCAGCATGGCTGTTCTGTAGGAGAAGGATAGCATGGCTGCGCTACAGGTGGAGGTCAGCATGACAGTTCTATAGGAGAAGGATAGCGTGACTGCGCTACAGGTGGAGGTCAGCGTGGCTGTTCTATAGGAGGATAGCGTGACTGCGCTAATGGGGGATGTCATCATGGCTGATCTATAGCAGAAGGATAGCGTGTGCGCTGCAGGTGGAGGTCAACATGCTCTTTCTATAGGAGAAGAATAACGCGGCTGCAATACAGGTGGAGGTCAGCATGGCTGATCTATAGGAGAAGGATAGCGTGGCTACGCTACAGGGGTGGAGGTCAGCATTCTGTTCTATAGGAGTAGGGTAGTGTGGCTTCACTTCAGGTGGAGGTCAACATGCTCTTTCTATAGGAGAAGGATAGCGGGCTGCAGTATAAGTGAGGTCAGAATGTCTGTTATATAGGAGAAAGAACGTGTGGCTGTCCTACAGGTGGAGGTCAGCATGGCTGTTCTATAGGAGAAGGATAGCGTAACTGGGCTACAGGTGGAGGTCAGCATGGCTGTTCTGTAGGAGAAGGAAAGTGTGGCTGCGCTACAGGTGGAGGTCAGCATGGCTGTTCTATAGGAGAAGGATAGCGTGGCTGCGCTACAGGGGGAGGTCAGCATGGCTGTTCTATAGGAGAAGGATAGCGTGGCTGCGCTACAGGTGGAGGTCAGTATGGCTGTTCTATAGGAGAAGGATAGCGTGGCTGCGCTACAGGTGGAGGTCAGCATGGCTGTTCTGTAGGAGAAGAAAAGTGTGGATGCGCTATAGGTGGAGGTCAGCATGGCTGTTGTATAGGAGAAGGATAGTGTGTCTGCGCTACAGGGGTGGAGGTCAGCTTGGCTGTTCTATAGGAGAAGGATAGCGTGGCTGCGCTACAGGTGGAGGTCAGCATGGCTGTTCTATAGGAGAAGGATAGCGTGACTGCGCTACAGGTGGAGGTCAGCGTGGCTGTTCTATAGGAGAAGGATAGCGTGGCTGCGCTACAGGTGGAGGTCAGCATGGCTGTTCTGTAGGAGAAGGATAGCGTGTCTGCGCTACAGGGGTGGAGGTCAGCATGGCTGTTCTATAGGAGAAGGATAGCGTGACTGCGCTACAGGTGGAGGTCAGCGTGGCTGTTCTATAGGAGGATAGCGTGGCTGCGCTAATGGGGGAGGTCATCATGGCTGATCTATAGTAGAAGGATAGCGTGTCTGCGCTGCAGGTGGAGGTCAACATGCTCTTTCTATAGGAGAAGAATAAGGCAGCTGCAATACAGGTGGAGGTCAGCCTGGCTGTTCTATAGGAAAAGGATAGCGTGAATGCGCTACAGGTGGAGGTCAGCATGGCTGTTCTGTAGGAGAAGGATAGCATGGCTGCGCTACAGGTGGAGGTCAGCATGACAGTTCTATAGGAGAAGGATAGCGTGACTGCGCTACAGGTGGAGGTCAGCGTGGCTGTTCTATAGGAGGATAGCGTGACTGCGCTAATGGGGGAGGTCATCATGGCTGATCTATAGCAGAAGGATAGCGTGTGTGCTGCAGGTGGAGGTCAACATGCTCTTTCTATAGGAGAAGAATAACGCGGCTGCAATACAGGTGGAGGTCAGCATGGCTGATCTATAGGAGAAGGATAGCGTGGCTACGCTACAGGGGTGGAGGTCAGCATTCTGTTCTATAGGAGTAGGGTAGTGTGGCTTCACTTCAGGTGGAGGTCAACATGCTCTTTCTATAGGAGAAGGATAGCGGGCTGCAGTATAAGTGAGGTCAGAATGTCTGTTATATAGGAGAAAGAACGTGTGGCTGTCCTACAGGCGGAGGTCAGCATTGCTGTTCTATAGGAGAAGGATAGCGTAACTGGGCTACAGGTGGAGGTCAGCATGGCTGTTCTGTAGGAGAAGGAAAGTGTGGCTGCGCTACAGGTGGAGGTCAGCATGGCTGTTCTATAGGAGAAGGATAGCGTGTCTGCGCTACAGGGGTGGAGGTCGGCATGGGTGTTGTATAGGAGAAGGATAGCATGGCTGCGCTACAGGTGGAGGTCAGCATGGCTGTTCTATAGGAGAAGGATACGTGACTGCGCTACAGGTAGAAGTCAGCATGGCTGTTCTATAGGAGAAGGATAGCTTGTCTGCGCTACAGGGGTGGAGGTCAGCATGGCTGTTCTATAGGAGAAGGATAGCGTGGCTGCGCTACAGGTGGATGTCAGCATGGCTGTTCTGTAGGAGAAGGATAGCATGGCTGCGCTACAAGTGGAGGTCAGCATGACTGGTCTATAGGAGAAGGATAGCGTGACTGCGCTACAGGTGGAGGTCAGCGTGGCTGTTCTATAGGAGGATAGCATGACTGCGCTAATGGGGGAGGTCATCATGGCTGATCTATAGGAGAAGGATAGCATGTCTGCGCTGCAGGTGGAGGTCAACATGCTCTTTCTATTGGAGAAGAATAACGCGGCTGCAATACAGGTGAGATCAGCATGGCTGTTCTATAGGAGAAGGATAGGGTGGCTGCGCTACAGGGGTGGAGGTCAACATGCTCTTTCTATAGGAGAAGGATAGTGGGGCTGCAGTATAGGTGAGGTCAGAATGTCTGTTATATAGGAGAAGGAATGTGTGGCTGTGCTACAGGTGGCGGTCAGCATGGCTGTTCTATAGGTGAAGGGTAGCGTGGCTGCACTACAGGGGAGGTCAGCATGGCGGTTCTGTAGGAGAAGGATAGCGTGACTGCGCTACAGGTGGAGGTCAGCGTGGCTGTTCTATAGGAGGATAGCGTGGCTGCGCTAATGGGGGAGGTCATCATGGCTGATCTATAGTAGAAGGATAGCGTGTCTGCGCTGCAGGTGGAGGTCAACATGCTCTTTCTATAGGAGAAGAATAAGGCAGCTGCAATACAGGTGGAGGTCAGCCTGGCTGTTCTATAGGAAAAGGATAGCGTGGCTGCGCTACAGGTGGAGGTCAGCATGGCTGTTCTGTAGGAGAAGGATAGCATGGCTGCGCTACAGGTGGAGGTCAGCATGACAGTTCTATAGGAGAAGGATAGCGTGACTGCGCTACAGGTGGAGGTCAGCGTGGCTGTTCTATAGGAGGATAGCGTGACTGCGCTAATGGGGGATGTCATCATGGCTGATCTATAGCAGAAGGATAGCGTGTGCGCTGCAGGTGGAGGTCAACATGCTCTTTCTATAGGAGAAGAATAACGCGGCTGCAATACAGGTGGAGGTCAGCATGGCTGATCTATAGGAGAAGGATAGCGTGGCTACGCTACAGGGGTGGAGGTCAGCATTCTGTTCTATAGGAGTAGAGTAGTGTGGCTTCACTTCAGGTGGAGGTCAACATGCTCTTTCTATAGGAGAAGGATAGCGGGCTGCAGTATAAGTGAGGTCAGAATGTCTGTTATATAGGAGAAAGAACGTGTGGCTGTCCTACAGGTGGAGGTCAGCATGGCTGTTCTATAGGAGAAGGATAGCGTAACTGGGCTACAGGTGGAGGTCAGCATGGCTGTTCTGTAGGAGAAGGAAAGTGTGGCTGCGCTACAGGTGGAGGTCAGAATGGCTGTTCTATAGGAGAAGGATAGCGTGTCTGCGCTACAGGGGTGGAGGTCGGCATGGGTGTTCTATAGGAGAAGGATAGCATGGCTGCGCTACAGGTGGAGGTCAGCATGGCTGTTCTATAGGAGAAGGATACGTGACTGCGCTACAGGTAGAAGTCAGCATGGCTGTTCTATAGGAGAAGGATAGCTTGTCTGCGCTACAGGGGTGGAGGTCAGCATGGCTGTTCTATAGGAGAAGGATAGCGTGGCTGCGCTACAGGTGGATGTCAGCATGGCTGTTCTGTAGGAGAAGGATAGCATGGCTGCGCTACAAGTGGAGGTCAGCATGACTGGTCTATAGGAGAAGGATAGCGTGACTGCGCTACAGGTGGAGGTCAGCGTGGCTGTTCTATAGGAGGATAGCGTGACTGCGCTAATGGGGAGGTCATCATGGCTGATCTATAGGAGAAGGATAGCATGTCTGGGCTGCAGGTGGAGGTCAACATGCTCTTTCTATTGGAGAAGAATAACGCGGCTGCAATACAGGTGAGATCAGCATGGCTGTTCTATAGGAGAAGGATAGGGTGGCTGCGCTACAAGGGTGGAGGTCAACATGCTCTTTCTATAGGAGAAGGGTAGTGGGGCTGCAGTATAGGTGAGGTCAGAATGTCTGTTATATAGGAGAAGGAATGTGTGGCTGTGCTACAGGTGGCGGTCAGCATGGCTGTTCTATAGGTGAAGGGTAGCGTGGCTGCACTACAGGGGGAGGTCAGGATGGCGGTTCTGTAGGGGAAGGATAGCGAGGCTGCACTACAGGTGGATGTCAGCATGGCTGTTCTATAGGAGAAGGATAGCACGACTGCGCTACAGGTGGACGTCAGCATATGTGTTCTATAAGAGAAGAATAGCATAGATGCACTATAGGTGGAGGTCGGCGTGGCTGTTCTATAGGAGGATAGCGTGACTGCGCCAATGGGGGAGGTCATCATGGCTGATCTATAGTAGAAGGATAGCGTGACTGCGCTACAGGGGTGGAGGTCAGCATGGCTGTTCTGTAGGAGAAGGAAAGTGTGGCTGCGCTACAGGTGGAGGTCAGCATGGCTGTTCTATCGGAGAAGGATAGCATGGCTGCACTACAGGTGGAGGCCAGCATAGCTGTTCTATAGGGGAAGGATAGCGTGGCTGCACTACAGGTGTAGGCCAGCATGCTGTTCTATAGGAGAATGATAGCGTGGCTGCGCTAAAGGTGGAGGTCAGCATGCTGTTCTATAGGGGAAGGATAGCGTGGCTGCACTACATGTGGAGGTCAGCATGCTGTTCTATAGGAGAAGGATAGCGTGACTGCGCTACACGTGGAGGTCAGCATGGTGTTCTATAGGAGGAGGATAGCGTGGGTGTGCTAGAAGTGGAGATCAGCATGGGTGTTCTATAGGAGAAGAATAGCGTGGTTGCGCTACATGTGGAGGTCAGCATGGTGTTCTATAGGAGCAGGATAGCGTGGATGCATGACAGGTGGAGGTCAGCATGGCTGTTCTATAGGAGGAGGATAGCGTGGCTGTGCTACAGGTGGAGATCAGCATGGCTGTTCTATAGGAGAAGGATAGAGTGACTGCACTACAGGGGGAGGTCAGCATAGCTGTTCTATAGGTAGAGGATAGCATGGCCGTGCTACAGGTGGAGGTCAGCATGGCTGTTCTATAGGAAAAGGATAGCGTGGCTCTGCTACAGGTGTAGGTCAGCATGGCTGTTCTATAGGAGAAGGATAGCGTGGATGCGCTACATGTGGAGGTCAGCATGCTGTTCTATAGGAGAAGGATAGCGTGACTGCGCTACAGGTGTAGGCCAGCATGGCTGTTCTATAGGAGAAGGATAACATGGCTGCGCTACATGTGGAGGTCAGCATGCTGTTCTATAGGAGAAGGATAGCATGGCTGCGCTACAGGTGTAGGCCAGCATGGCTGTTCTATAGGAGAAGGATAACATGGCTGCGCTACATGTGGAGGTCAGCATGCTGTTCTATAGGAGAAGGATAGCGTGGCTGCACTACCTGTGGAGGTCAGCATGGCTGTTCTATAGGAGAAGGATAGCATGGCTGCGCTACAGGTGTAGGCCAGCATGGCTGTTCTATAGGAGAAGGATAACATGGCTGCGCTACATGTGGAGGTCAGCATGCTGTTCTATAGGAGAAGGATAGCGTGGCTGCACTACCTGTGGAGGTCAGCATGGCTGTTCTATAGGAGAAGGCTAGTGTGACTGCGCTACAGGTAGAGGTCAGCATGGCTGTTCTATAGGACAAGGATAGCGTGTCTGCGCTACAGGGGTGGAGGTCAGCATGGCTGTTCTATATGTGAACGATAGCGTGGCGGCGCTACAGGTGGAGATCAGCATGGCTGTTCTATATGAGAAGGATAGCGTAGCTGCGCTACATGCAGTCAGCATGCTGTTCTATAGGAGATGGATTGCATGGCTGCGCTACAGGTGGAGGTCAGCATGGCTGTTCTATAGGAGAAGGATTGGGTGGCTGCACTACATGTGGAGGTCAGCATGGCTGTTCTATAGAAGAAGGATAGCGTGGCTGCGCTACAGGTGTAGGTCAGCATGGCTGTTCTATAGGAGAAGGACAGCGTGTCTGCGCTACAGGGGTGGAGGTCAGCATGGCTGTTCTATTGGAGAATGATAGCGTGGCTGTGCTGCAGGTGGAGGTCAGCATGGCTGTTCTGTAGGAGAAGGAAAGTGTGGCTGCGCTAAAGGTGGAGGTCAGCATGGCTGTTCTATAGGAGAAGGATAGCGTGTCTGCGCTACAGGGGTGGAGGTCAGCATGGCTTTTCTATAGGAGAAGGATAGCATGGCTGCGCTACAGGTGGAGGTCAGCATGGCTGTTCTATAGGAGAAGGATAGCGTGACTGCGCTACAGGTAGAAGTCAGCATGGCTGTTCTATAGGAGAAGGATAGCTTGTCTGCGCTACAGGGGTGGAGGTCAGCATGGCTGTTCTATAGGAGATGGATAGCATGACTGCGCTTCAGGTGGAGGTCAGCATGGCTGTTCTATAGGAGAAGGATAGCGTGGCTGCGCTACAGGTGGATGTCAGCATGGCTGTTCTGTAGGAGAAGGATAGCATGGCTGCGCTACAGGTGGAGGTCAGCATGACTAGTCTATAGGAGAAGGATAGCGTGACTGCGCTACAGGTGGAGGTCAGCGTGGCTGTTCTATAGGAGGATAGCGTGACTGCGCTAATGGGGGAGGTCATCATGGCTGATCTATAGGAGAAGGATAGCGTGTCTGCGCTGCAGGTGGAGGTCAACATGCTCTTTTTATTGGAGAAGAATAACGCGGCTGCAATACAGGTGAGATCAGCATGGCTGTTCTATAGGAGAAGGATAGGGTGGCTGCGCTACAGGGGTGGAGGTCCGCATGCTGTTCTATAGGAGTAGGGTAGTGTGGCTTCACTTCAGGTGGAGGTCAACATGCTATTTCTATAGGAGAAGGATAGTGGGGCTGCAGTATAGGTGAGGTCAGAATGTCTGTTATATAGGAGAAGGAATGTGTGGCTGTGCTACAGGTGGAGGTCAGCATGGCTGTTGTATAGGTGAAGGGTAGCGTGGCTGCACTACAGGGGGAGGTCAGCATGGCGGTTCTGTAGGGGAAGGATAGCGAGGCTGCACTACAGGTGGATGTCAGCATGGCTGTTCTATAGGAGAAGGATAGCACGAATGCGCTACAGGTGGAGGTCAGCATGGCTGTTCTATAGGAGAAGGATAGCGTAGATGCACTATAGGTGGAGGTCAGCATGGCTGTTCTATAGGAGGATAGCGTGACTGCGCTAATGGGGGAGGTTATCATGGCTGATCTATAGTAGAAGGATAGCGTGACTGCGCTACAGGTAGAAGTCAGCATGGCTGTTCTATAGGAGAAGGATAGCATGTCTGTGCTACAGGGGTGGAGGTCAGCATGGCTGTTCTGTAGGAGAAGGAAAGTGTGGCTGCGCTACAGGTGGAGGTCAGCATGGCTGTTCTATAGGAGAAGGATAGCGTGGCTGCGGTACAGGTGGAGGCCAGCATAGCTGTTCTATAGGGGAAGGATAGCGTGGCTGCGCTAAAGGTGGAGGTCAGCATGCTGTTCTATAGGGGAAGGATAGCGTGGCTGCGCTACATGTGGAGGTCAGCATGCTGTTCTATAGGAGAAGGATAGCGTGGCTGCGCTACACGTGTAGGTCAGCATGGTGTTCTATAGGAGGAGGATAGCGTGGGTGTGCTAGAGGTGGAGATCAGCATGGGTGTTCTATAGGAGAAGGATAGCGTGGCTGCGCTACATGTGGAGGTCAGCATGGTGTTCTATAGGAGCAGGATAGTGTGGCTGCATGACAGGTGGAGGTCAGCATGGCTGTTCTATAGGAGGAGGATAGTGTGGCTGTGCTACAGGTGGAGATCAGCATGGCTGTTCTATAGGAGAAGGATAGAGTGGCTGCGCTACAGGGGAGGTCAGCATAGCTGTTCTATAGGTAGAGGATAGCATGGCCGTGCTACAGGTGGAGGTCAGCATTGCTGTTCTATAGGAGAAGGATAGCATGGCTGCGCTACAGGTGTAGGCCAGCATGGCTGTTCTATAGGGGAAGGATAACATGGCTGCGCTACATGTGGAGGTCAGCATGGCTGTTCTATAGGAGAAGGATAGTGTGACTGCGCTACAGGTAGAGGTCAGCATGGCTGTTCTATAGGACAAGGATAGCGTGTCTGCGCTACAGGGGTGGAGGTCAGCATGGCTGTTCTATAGGAGAAGGATTGGGTGGCTGCACTACAGGTGGAGGTCAGCATGGCTGTTCTATAGAAGAAGGATAGTGTGGCTGCGCTACAGGTGTAGGTCAGCATGGCTGTTCTATAGGAGAAGGACAGCGTGTCTGCGCTACAGGGGTGGAGGTCAGCATGGCTGTTCTATAGGAGAAGGACAGCGTGTCTGCGCTGCAGGTGGAGGTCAGCATGGCTGTTCTATTGGAGAATGATAGCGTGACTGCTCTACAGGGGTGGAGGTCAGCATGGCAGTTCTATGGGAGAAGGATAGCGTGACTACGCTGCAGGTGTAGGTCAGCATGGCTGTTCTACAGGAGAAGCATAGCGTGTCTGCGCTACAGGGGTGGAGGTCAGCATGGCGGTTCTATGGGAGAAGGATAGCGTGTCTGCTCTGCAGGTGTAGGTCAGCATGGCTGTTCTATAGGAGAAGGATAGCGTGTCTGCGCTACAGGGGTGGAGGTCAGCATGGCTGTTCTATAGGAGAAGGATGGCGTGGCCCTCGCTACAGGTGGAGGTCAGCATGGCTGTTCTATAGGAGAAGGATTGCGTGGCTGCGCTACAGGTGGAGGTCAGCATGGCTGTTCTATAGGAGAAGGATAGCGTGGCTGCACTACAGGTGGATGTCAGCATGGCTGTTCTATAGGAGAAGGATAGCACAACTGTGCTACAGGTGGAGGTCAGAATGGCTGTTCTATAGGAGAAGGATAGCGTAGATGCACTATAGGTGGAGGTCAGCATGGCTTTTCTATAGGAGAAGTATAGCGTGGCTGCGCTACAGGTGGAGGTCAGCATGGCTGTTCTATAGGAGAAGGATAGCGCGTCTGCACTACAGTGGTGGAGGTCAGCATGGCTGTTCTATAGGGGAAGGATAGCGCGTCTGCACTACAGTGGTGGAGGTCAGCATGGCTGTTCTATAGGGGAAGGATAGCGTGGCTGCACTACAGGTGGAGGTCAGCATGCTGTTCTATAGGAGGAGGATAGCATGGCTGCGCTACCCGTGGAGGTCAGCATGGCTGTTCTATAGGAGAATGATAGCGTGGCTGCACTACAGGTGGAGGTCAGCATGGCTGTTCTGTAGGAGAAGGAAAGTGTGGCTTTGCTACAGGTGGAGGTCAGCATGGCTGTTCTATAGGAGAAGGATAGTGTGGCTGCGCTACAGGTGGAGGCCAGCATGCTGTTCTATAGGAGAAGGAAAGCATGGCTGCGCTAAAGGTGGAGGTCAGCATGCTGTTCTATAGGGGAAGGATAGCGTGGCTGCACTACATGTGGAGGTCAGCATGGCTGTTCTATAGGAGAAGGATAGCATGGCTGCGCTACATGTGGAGGTCAGCATGGTGTTCTATAGGAGCAGGATAGCGTGGCTGCATGACAGGTGGAGGTCAGCATGGCTGTTCTATAGGAGGAGGATAGCGTGGCTGTGCTACAGGTGGAGATCAGCATGGCTGTTCTATAGGAGAAGGATAGAGTAGCTGCGCTACAGGGGGAGGTCATCATGGCTGTTCTATAGGAGAAGGATAGCGAGGTTGCGCTACAGGGGTGGAGGTCAGCATAGCTGTTCTAAAGGAGAAGGATAGCGTGGCTGCGCTACAGGTGGTCAGCATAGCTGTTCTATAGGTAGAGGATAGCATGGCCGTGCTACAGGTGGAGGTCAGCATGGCTGATCTATAGTAGAAGGATAGCGTGACTGCGCTACAGGGGTGGAGGTCAGCATGGCTGTTCTGTAGGAGAAGGAAAGTGTGGCTGCGCTACAGGTGGAGGTCAGCATGGCTGTTCTATAGGAGAAGGATAGCGTGGCTGCACTACAGGTGGAGGCCAGCATAGCTGTTCTATAGGGGAAGGATAGGGTGGCTGCACTACAGGTGTAGGCCAGCATGCTGTTCTATAGGAGAATGATAGCGTGGCTGCGCTAAAGGTGGAGGTCCGCATGCTGTTCTATAGGGGAAGGATAGCGTGGCTGCGCTACATGTGGAGGTCAGCATGCTGTTCTATAGGAGAAGGATAGCGTGGCTGCGCTACACGTGGAGGTCAGCATGGTGTTCTATAGGAGGAGGATAGCGTGGGTGTGCTAGAGGTGGAGATCAGCATGGGTGTTCTATAGGAGAAGGATAGCGTGGTTGCGCTACATGTGGAGGTCAGCATGGTGTTCTATAGGAGCAGGATAGCGTGGATGCATGACAGGTGGAGGTCAGCATGGCGGTTCTATAGGAGAAGGATAGCGTGGATGCGCTAAATTTGGAGGTCAGCATGCTGTTCTATAGGAGAAGGATAGCGTGGCTGTGCTACAGGTGTAGGCCAGCATGGCTGTTCTATAGGAGAAGTATAGCATGGCTGCGCTACATGTGGAGGTCAGCATGCTGTTCTATAGGAGAAGGATAGCGTGGCTGCGCTACCTGTGGAGGTCAGCATGGCTGTTCTATAGGAGAAGGATAGTGTGACTTCGCTACAGGTAGAGGTCAGCATGGCTGTTCTATAGGACAAGGATAGCGTGTCTGCGCTACAGGGGTGGAGGTCAGCATGGCTGTTCTATAGGTGAACGATAGCGTGGCTGCGCTACAGGTGGAGATCAGCATGGCTGTTCTATATGAGAAGGATAGCGTTGCTGCGCTACATGTGGAGGTCAGCATGCTGTTCTATAGGAGAAGGATTGCGTGGCTGCGCTACAGGTGGAGGTCAGCATGGCTGTTCTATAGGAGAAGGATTGGGTGGCTGCACTACAGGAGGTCAGCATGGCTGTTCTATAGAAGAAGGATAGTGTGGCTGCGCTACAGGTGGAGGTCAGCATGGCTGTTCTATTGGAGAAGGATAGCGTGGCTGTGCTACAGGTGGAGGTCAGCATGGCTGTTCTATTGGAGAATGATAGTGTGTCTGCGCTACAGGGGTGGAGGTCAGCATTGCGGTTCTATGGGAGAAGGATAGCGTGACTGCGCTGCAGGTGTAGGTCAGCATGGCTGTTCTATAGGAGAAGGATAGCGTGTCTGCGCTACAGGGGTGGAGGTCAGCATGGCTGTTCTATAGAAGGACAGCGTGTCTGCGCTGCAGGTGGAGGTCAGCATGGCTATTCTATAGGAGAAGGATGGCGTGGCTGCGCTACAGGTGGTCAGCATGGCTATTCTATAGGAGAAGGATTGCATGGCTGCGCTACAGGTGGAGGTCAGCATGGCTGTTCTATAGGAGAAGGATAGTGTGGCTGTGCTACAGGTGGAGGACAGCATGGTTGTTCTATAGGAGAAGGATAGCGTGGCTGCGCTAAAGGTGGAGGCCAGTATGGTGGTTCTATAGGAGAAGGATAGCGTGACTGCCATACAGGTGGAGGTTAGCATGGCAGTTCTATCGGAGAAGGATAGCGTTGCTGCGCTGCAGGTGGAGGTCAGCATGGCTGTTCTATAGGAGAAGAATAGAGTGGCTGCAGTAAAGGTGGAGGCCAGCATGGCTGTTCTATAGGAGAAGGAAAGTGTGGCTGCAGTATAGGTGGAGGCCAGCATGGCTGTTCTGTAGGAGAAGGATAGAAGGATAGAGTGACTGCAGTAAAGGTGGAGGCCAGAATAGCTGTTCTATAAGAGAAGGAAAGTGTGGCTTTGCAACAGGTGGTGGTCAGCATGGCTGTTCTATAGGAGAAGGATAGCGTGGCTGCGCTGCAGGTGGAGGCCAGCATAACTGTTCTATAGGAGAAGGATAGCGTGGCTGCGCTACAGGTGTAGGCCAGCATGCTGTTCTATAGGAGAAGGAAAGCGTGGCTGCGCTAAAGGTGGAGGTCAGCATGCTGTTCTATAGGGGAAGGATAGCGTGGCTGCACTACATGTGGAGGTCAGCATGCTGTTCTATAGGAGAAGGTTAGCATGGCTGCGCTACATGTGGAGGTCAGCATGTTGTTCTATAGGAGGAGGATAGCGTGGCTGTGCTACAGGTGGAGATCAGCATGGCTGTTCTATAGGAGAAGGATAGCGTGGCTGCGCTACATGTGGAGGTCAGCATGGTGTTCTATAGGAGCAGGATAGCGTGGCTGCAAACGCGTGGAGGTCAGCATGGCTGTCCTATAGGAGGAGGATAGCGTGGCTGTGCTACAGGTGGTGATAAGCATGGCTGTTCTATAGGAGAAGGATAGAGTGGCTGCGCTACAGGGGGAGGTCAGCATGGCTGTTCTATAGGAGAAGGATAGCGAGGCTGTGCTACAGGGGTGGAGGTCAGCATAGCTGTTCTATAGGAGAAGGATAGCGTGGCTGCGCTACAGGTGGAGGTCAGCATAGCTGTTCTATAGGTAGAGGATAGCATGGCCGTGCTACAGGTGGAGGTCAGCATGGCTGTTCTATAGGAGAAGGATAGCGTGGCTGCGCTACAGGTGGAGGTCAGCATGGCTGTTCTATAGGAGAAGGGTAGCGTGGCTGCGCTACAGGGGGAGGTCAGCATGGCTGTTCTATAGGAGAAGGATAGCGAGGCTGTGCTACAGGCTGTGCTACAGGGGTGGAGGTCAGCATGGCTGTTCTATAGGAGAAGGATAGCGTGGCTGCGCTACATGTGGAGGTCAGCATGCTGTTCTATAGGAGAAGGATAGCGTGGCAGCGCTACCCGTGGAGGTCAGCATTGCGGTTCTATAGGAGAAGGATAGCGTGGATGCGCTAAATGTGGAGGTCAGCATGGCTGTTCTATAGAAGAAGGATAGTGTAGCTGCGCTACAGGTGGAGGACAGCATGGTGGTTCTATAGGAGAAGGATAGCGTGGATGCGCTAAATGTGGAGGTCAGCATGGCTGTTCTATAGAAGAAGGATAGCGTGGCTGCGCTACAGGTGGAGGCCAGTATGGAGGTTCTATAGTAGAAGGATAGCGTGACTGCCCTACAGGTGGAGGTCAGCATGGCGGTTCTATGGGAGAAGGATAGCGTGACTGCCCTACAGGTGGAGGTCAGCATGGCTGTTCTATAGGAGAAAGATAGAGTGGCTGCAGTAAAGGTGGAGGCCAGCATGGCTGTTCTATAGGAGAAGGAAAGTGTGGCTGCAGTATAGGTGGAGGCCAGCATGGCTGTTCTGTAGGAGAATGATAGAAGGATAGAGTGACTGCAGTAAAGGTGGAGGCCAGAATAGCTGTTCTATAGGAGAAGGATAGCGTGGATGGGCTACAGGTGGAGGTCAGCATGGCTGTTCTATAAGAGAAGGATAGCGTGGCTCTACTATAGGTGGGAGATCTCGCAGGATTGCTTCTGAATAGGTGAAGGATCGTGTGGATGCATAAAATATGGAATACATAGAGACAGCCAAGAGGACCTGGTGACAGAAAGGGGTGCCCCTGGTGCAGTTGGCGAAAGCCTTCCTCCTAGACCTGTTTCTTCCTTCTTGCCCCTGCCTGCAGGCACCACAGCGAGTGGAGACCCGAACACCGAGACCTGGCCCAGCCTGACCAGCCCTAGCCCACCACAAGAAGCTGGTGAAGATGTCCTCTGGACAAGAGAGACAGGCCAGCCATGGTGGAGTCAGGTTGAGGGACTTTGAGGCGCTCGCCCTGTGCTGCATGTGAGAATGGTAGAGTCGGATGAGGCACTTTGAGGCGCTCGCCCTGCGCTGCATGTGAGAATGGTAGAGTCGGATGAGGCACTTTGAGGCGCTCACCCTGCGCTGCCTGTGAGAATGGTAGAGTCGGGTGAGGGACTTTGAGGCGCTCGCCCTGCGCTGCCTGTGTGAATGGTAGAGTCGGGTGAGGGACTTTGAGGCGCTCGCCCTGCGCTGCCTGTGAGAATGGTAGAGTCGGGTGAGGGACTTTGAGGCGCTCGCCCTGCGCTGCCTGTGAGAATGGTAAAGTCAGGGTAGGGACTTTTACGCACTCGCCCTGCGCTGCCTGTGAGAATGGTAGAGTCGGGGGAGGGACTTTGAGGCGCTCGCCCTGCGCTACCTGTGAGATTGGTAGAGTCGGGGAGGGACTTTGAGGCGCTCGCCCTGCGCTGCCTGTGAGAATGGTAGAGTCGGGGAGGGACTTTGAGGCGCTCGCCCTGCGCTGCCTGTGAGAATGGTAGAGTCGGGGGAGGGACTTTGAGGCGCTCGCCCTGCGCTGCCTGTGAGAGTGGTAGAGTCGGGGAGGGACTTTGAGGCGCTCGCCCTGCGCTGCCTGTGAGAATGGTAGAGTCGGGGGAGGGACTTTGAGGCGCTCGCCCTGCGCTGCCTGTGAGAATGGTAGAGTCGGGGAGGGACTTTGAGGCGCTCGCCCTGCGCTGCCTGTGAGAATGGTAGAGTCGGGGAGGGACTTTGAGGCGCTCGCCCTGCGCTGCCTGTGAGAATGGTAGAGTCGGGGGAGGGACTTTGAGGCGCTCGCCCTGCGCTGCCTGTGAGAATGGTAGAGTCGGGGGAGGGACTTTGAGGCGCTCGCCCTGCGCTGCCTGTGAGAATGGTAGAGTCGGGGGAGGGACTTTGAGGCGCTCGCCCTGCGCTGCCTGTGAGAATGGTAGAGTCGGGTGAGGGACTTTGAGGCGCTCGCCCTGCGCTGCCTGTGAGAATGGTAGAGTCGGGTGAGGGACTTTGAGGCGCTCGCCCTGCGCTGCCTGTGAGAATGGTAGAGTCGGGGGAGGGACTTTGAGGCGCTCGCCCTGCGCTGCCTGTGAGAATGGTAGAGTCGGGGGAGGGACTTTGAGGCGCTCGCCCTGCGCTGCCTGTGAGAATGGTAGAGTCGGGGGAGGGACTTTGAGGCGCTCGCCCTGTGTACTCCTGACAATGGTGGACCTGGTTGCAAAGGGCTCTGCATGACTCCTGTGTTCCCCCTCTTCAATCCCAGGCCCTAGAGTCTAAGTTGCACCTGTCTGTGCACAGGCCCTGTGTTTCACCATCATACAACTGTGCGCCCTTGTGATTGTGCATTGGACCTGTGTAGGAAACTGGGTTGAGCCAAGTAGGTCACATTATGCCACCACCTTGCAAACCTAGCTCCTGGTTAGGCAAACACGGTTTCGCTAAGACATGCTTGTCTACCCCTTAGTAGTGCAGGGCGGAGCCGGGAGGAGACTTCAGAGAATATGTGTGAAGGGCTAACAGTCCCAGCACAACACTTGCATCAGGAAACCACTCAGTAAAACTCCCAGACCAATTTAATAAAAAATATTTTACAATTGAAATAAGGCCAAAAATGACATACATTGAAACAAAGGTCAAGATTTAATTGTAACAGTTCCATTCCACCTGGCTTGTCCATTCCACCTGGCTTGTCCATTCCACCTGGCTTGTCCATTCCACCTGGCCTGTCCATTCCACTTGGCTTGTCCATTCCACCTGGCTTGTCCATTCCACCTGGCTTGTCCATTCCACCTGGCTTGTCCATTCCACCTGGCCTGTCCATTCCACCTGGCTTGTCCATTCCACTTGGCTTGTCCATTCCACTTGGCTTGTCCATTCCACCTGGCTTGTCCATTCCACTTGGCTTGTCCATTCCACCTGGCTTGTCCATTCCACCTGGCTTGTCCATTCCACCTGGCTTGTCCATTCCACCTGGCTTGTCCATTCTGCATGGACAGTCCATGGAAGTTCCTGCACAGCATTCACAAGTGACCACTGGAGGCTCCTTCCCACCTCCAGTCTCACAGCAAGACTCCCAGATCTAAATCCCCTCTAACTTTCATCAGGCCAGAGGGGCTGGAGAAGAGTCAGTCTCCTAGCCTTCATCAGGCCAGAGGGGCTGGAGAAGAGTCAGTCTCCTAGCCTTCATCAGGCCAGAGGGGCTGGAGAAGAGTCAGTCTCCTAGCCTTTATCAGGCCAGAGGGGCTGGAGAAGAGTCAGTCTCCTAGCCTTTATCAGGAGGGGCTGGAGAAGAGTCAGTTTCCTAGCCTTCATCAGGAGGGGCTGGAGAAGAGTCAGTCTCCTAGCCTTCATCAGGAGGGGCTGGAGAAGTCAGTCTCCTAGCCTTTATCAGGCCAGAGGGGCTGGAGAAGAGTCAGTCTCGTAGCCTTCATCAGGCCGGAGGGGCTGGAGAAGAGTCAGTTTCCTAGCCTTCATCGGGCCAGAGGGGCTGGAGAAGAGTCAGTCTCGTAGCCTTCATCAGGCCGGAGGGGCTGGAGAAGAGTCAGTTTCCTAGCCTTCATCATGCCAGGGGGGCTGGAGAAGAGTCGGTCTCCTGGTTCATCATTTCCCTCTAGCCTTCTTGGGGCTGGAGGGTGTTGCTCAAATATGATTATACCTTAAATAAATGAAAAGACAAGAGGTGTTTGGCAAAACAGGAACATGTTTGTTCAATTAAACACAGCGGCCGGGAATATATCGGCAGAGGCATGTCTGAAGACAGTCTCAAAGTACAGAAGTTTGGGCAGTACATATATACATTTTGTGGGCACAATAAAAGACTTTGGCATTCCTTGAAAAGGATCATCGTGATAAATAACAAGAAAAACCATCAGATTACGGGGACACAGGTAGCTCTTGACCTTGAGGAGAGCTAGAGTGGGCCAGTGTGTGCGTGTCCAGATGATCGGTGTGGTGAGTGCGTGATCACCTAGTGCGGTGTGCTTGTCATGTCCTGATTGGCTGAGTGTTTCTAAGTACATGTGGAATCTAACATTTGTGGTATTTTGGGAGCTCGCGCCTTTGGGCAAACGTATTTTATGGGGGCCAATCTCCTAGGTACTGTTTGTGGTGTGACTACCTATCTATGGGATGGATCAGGGTTTTCCCTGGGTTCGCGTTTGTTTTTGGTCTCAGTGAGACCCCACCAGTGACCTTTTACTTGATAGGTGTGGGTTGGGGTCGCAGGGCCTGTCTGCCCACGTATCTCTGGCTCGGGGTTGATGGGGAGGTCACCTTGGGTGAATCCAACTGCAATGTTACAAGTCCATTAGAACTTCTACAAATAATGTGGCGGTCATTGATGTCATTTTTACCGACATCCTCAGTATTGTGCGTACAGTTGTCATAGCGTGCATCGATATTGTCTTCACTGATATTGACATTATTAAAGGTGCCCGGGTCATCACGTACATTGGCATTGTTTCCACTGGTATCAATACTGTTACGCATGCATAGATTATGGCATACATTGTCTTTGTTCCTACTGGTATCGTCACTGTTAGGCGGGCATAGTTCATGGCATTTATTGGTATTGCCGATGTTGAGCCTACATATATCATGGTATACATTGACATCGTATTCACCCATACTAACAAGGGGCTGGAGAAGAGTCGGTCTCTTGGTTAACAGGTTCCCTCTAGCCTTTATCAGGCCGAAGGGGCTAGAGAAGTGTCCGCCTCCTGGTTCCAAGCTTGCCTCTAGCCCTCATCAGGCCGGAGAGGCTAGAGAAGAGTCCGCCTCCTGGTTCCAAGCTCGCCTCTAGCCCTCATCAGGCCGAAGGGGCTAGAGAAGTGTCCGCCTCCTGGTTCCAAGCTTACCTCTAGCCCTCATCAGGCCGAAGGGGCTAGAGAAGTGTCCGCCTCCTTTTTCCAAGCTTGCCTCTAGCCCTCATCAGGCCGAAGGGGCTAGAGAAGTGTCCGCCTCCTGGTTCCAAGCTTGCCTCTAGCCCTCATCAGGCCGAAGGGGCTAGAGAAGTGTCCGCCTCCTTTTTCCAAGCTTGCCTCTAGCCCTCATCAGGCCGGAGAGGCTAGAGAAGAGTCCGCCACCTGGTTCCAAGCTTGCCTCTAGCCCTCATCAGGCCGAAGGGGCTAGAGAAGTGTCCGCCTCCTGGTTCCAAGCTTGCCTCTAGCCCTCATCAGGCCGAAGGGGCTAGAGAAGTGTCCGCCTCCTTTTTCCAAGCTTGCCTCTAGCCCTCATCAGGCCGAAGGGGCTAGAGAAGTGTCCGCCTCCTGGTTCCAAGCTTGCCTCTAGCCCTCATCAGGCCGAAGGGGCTAGAGAAGTGTCCGCCTCCTGGTTCCAAGCTTGCCTCTAGCCCTCATCAGGCCGAAGGGGCTAGAGAAGTGTCCGCCTCCTTTTTCCAAGCTTGCCTCTAGCCCTCATCAGGCCGAAGGGGCTAGAGAAGTGTCCGCCTCCTGGTTCCAAGCTTGCCTCTAGCCCTCATCAGGCCGAAGGGGCTAGAGAAGTGTCCGCCTCCTTTTTCCAAGCTTGCCTCTAGCCCTCATCAGGCCGGAGAGGCTAGAGAAGAGTCCGCCTCTTGGTTCCAAGCTTGCCTCTAGCCCTCATCAGGCCGAAGGGGCTAGAGAAGAGTCCGCCTCCTGGTTCCAAGCTTGCCTCTAGCCCTCATCAGGCCGAAGGGGCTAGAGAAGTGTCCGCCTCCTGGTTCCAAGCTTGCCTCTAGCCCTCATCAGGCCGAAGGGCTAAAGAAATGTCCGCCTCCTTTTTCCAAGCTTGCCTCTAGCCCTCATCAGGCCGAAGGGGCTAGAGAAGTGTCCGCCTCCTGGTTCTAAGCTTGCCTCTAGCCCTCATCAGGCCGAAGGGGCTAGAGAAGTGTCCGCCTCCTGGTTCCAAGCTTGCCTCTAGCACTCATCAGGCCGAAGGGGCTAGAGAAGTGTCCGCCTCCTGGTTCCAAGCTTGCCTCTAGCCCTCATGAGGCCGGAGAGGCTAGAGAAGAGTTGGTTTCCTAGTTGTAATTGTATTTATATATCGCTTACTAACCCTGACGAGGCATGGAAGCGCTTTTCTGCGAGTAGTACACCAGAAACCAAAAGGATTAGTGGTGGATTAGTATAGGGAAATATGAGTATAGTATTAGTATAGGGAGGTACGAGTTAATTTGAGCGGAGGACATGTGAGTCTGTTAGTTGGATTGAATAGAGTAATGGAAGGATAGAGGAGTGAAGAACACCAGTGTTAATTGGGAGATCACAGTAGTAAGTTGAGGCCTGGGATGAGTAAAGGAGAGATGGAGGAGAGAAGACCCTGTAGAAAGGGATTAGGGAGGAAGAGAATCAGAGTAGAAAAAAGAGGTTTGAGATGAGTCAAAGGAGAGATAACATGAGGGAAACTTTAGTAGGCTTGTTTCGGAGATCCTAGTAGTAAACTGATGTTTGGGGGTGAGCCAGGAGGAGGGAGGAGTCTAGGAAGGGTTATTTTGGAGATCCTAGTAGTAAACTGATGTTTGGGGGTGAGCCAGGAGGAGGGAGGAGTCTAGGAAGGGTTATTTTGGAGATCCTAGTAGTAAACTGATATTTGGGGGTGAGCCAGGAGGAGGGAGGAGTCTAGGAAGGGTTATTTTGGAGATCCTAGTAGTAAACTGATGTTTGGGGGTGAGCCAGGAGGAGGGAGGAGTCTAGGAAGGGTTATTTTGGAGATCCTAGTAGTAGGAAGGGTTTGGGATGAGTCAGAGAGTGGAGGTAGAGGATACATTGATAGAGGTGTAGGGTGATGGTAGGACAGAGTAAAGCTTTCAAGAGAGTATTTTTTTCTTGTACAATAGGACTAACATAAATATATAGATACATGATTTCATGGTAAGGGAATATACGTGTAAGGAATATAATATATTGAGATTTGTGTGTTTTGTTTTTGTGGAGTAGTGAGAGGGGATATTGATGTAGTGGTTTTCTGTGAACGATTTGTATGTGCAGTACTGCTGGTGAGTGGGATTTGAATAGTACAGGGGTGGTAATGTAGATGGGTGGTGATGTGTTTTGGAAAAGAGTAAATGTGGAAGAGAGGATGGACAAGAGTTATGAGTGTTTGTGTTAGAGTTGGACACTGCAATAGGTAATGTGTGTGGTGGAGCGACGTGTAAGGATTGTATGGTTGTGTGCAATTGGTAAAAAGAGGAGGCGGGAGTTGGTGGATGGTGTGATGGAAGGCCGAGTCATGATAAAGGGGGATCTGTTAGGAGCAGGTAGAGGATAGAGCTGGTGTTTTGTTTGAACAGGAAGTGTGTGTCTGGATGAATTTAAGTTATGTATAATTCAGCGGACTGGAGGGGCTAAAGAAGAGTCGGCCTCTAGGTTCACAGCTTGCCTCTAGCCTCAATCAGGCCGGAGGGGCTAGAGAAGAGTCGGCCTCTAGGTTCACAGCTTGCCTCTAGCCTCAATCAGGCCGGAGGGGCTAGAGAAGAGTCGGCCTCTAGGTTCACAGCTTGCCTCTAGCCTCAATCAGGCTAGAGGGGCTAGAGAAGAGTCAGGCTCCTGGTTCACAGCTTGCCTCTAGCCTTCATTAGGCCAGAGGGGCTAGAGAAGAGTCGGCCTCTAGGTTCACAGCTTGCCTCTAGCCTCAATCAGGCCGGAGGGGCTAGAGAAAAGTCAGGCTCCTGGTTCACAGCTTGCCTCTAGCCTTCATTAGGCCAGAGGGGCTAAAGAAGAGTCGGCCTCTAGGTTCACAGCTTGCCTCTAGCCTCAATCAGGCCGGAGGGGCTAGAGAAGAGTCAGGCTCCTAGTTCACAGCTTGCCTCTAGCCTTCATTAGGCCAGAGGGGCTAGAGAAGAGTCGGCTTCCTGGTTCTCAGGTTCCCTCTAGCCTTCATCAGACCAAAGGGGCTAGAGAACAGTCGGTCTCCTGGCTCGCAGCTTGCCTCTCGCCTTCATCAGGCCGAAGGGGCTAGAGAACAGTCGGTCTCCTGGCTCGCAGCTTGCCTCTCGCCTTTATCAGGCCAGAGGTGCTGGAGAAGAGTTGGTCTCCTGGCTCGCAGCTTTCCTCTCACCTTCAACGGGCCAGAGGGGCTGGAGAAGAGTCGTTCTCCTGGGTCGCAGCTTGCCTTAAGCCTCCATCATGCTGGAGGGGCTGGAGAAGAGTCGGTCTCCTGGCTCGCAGCTTGCCTCTCGCCTTCATCGGGCCAGAGGGGCTGGAGAAGAGTCGGTCTCATGGCTCGCAGCTTGCCTCTCGCCTTCATCGGGCCAGAGGGGCTAGAGAACAGTCGGTCTCCTGGCTCGCAGCTTGCCTCTCGCCTTCATCAGGCCGAAGGGGCTAGAGAACAGTCGGTCTCCTGGCTCGCAGCTTGCCTCTCGCCTTCATCAGGCCGAAGGGGCTAGAGAACAGTCGGTCTCCTGGCTCGCAGCTTGCCTCTCGCCTTCATCGGGCCAGAGAGGCTGGAGAAGAGTTGATTTCCTATCTCACAGCTTGCCTCTAGCCTTCATCAGGCTGGAGGGACTAGAGATGGGTTGGTCTCCTGGCTCACAACTTGCCTCTCACCTTCATCGGGCCAGAGGGGCCGGAGAAGAGTCGGTCTCCCGGCATGCAGCTTGCCTCTTGCCTTCATCAGGCCAGAGGGGCTGGAGAAGAGTTGGTCTCCTGGCTCGCAGCTTTCGTCTCGCCTTCAACAGGCCAGAGGTGCTGGAGAAAAGTCGGCTTCCTGGTTCACAGGTTCCCTCTAGCCTTGATCAGGCCGGAAGCCCTGCAGAAGAGTCGGTCTCCTGGCTCGCAGCTTGCCTCTCGCCTTTATCAGGCCAGAGGTGCTGGAGAAGAGTTGGTCTCCTGGCTCGCAGCTTTCCTCTCACGTTCAACGGGCCAGAGGGGCTGGAGAAGAGTCGTTCTCCTGGGTCGCAGCTTGCCTTAAGCCTCCATCATGCTGGAGGGGCTGGAGAAGAGTCGGTCTCCTGGCTCGCAGCTTGCCTCAAGCCTCCATCATGCTGGAGGGACTAGAGACATGTTGATCTCCTGGCTCGCAGCTTGCCTCTCGCCTTCATCGGGCCAGAGGGGCTGGAGAAGAGTCGGTCTACTGGCTCGCAGCTTGCCTCTCGCCTTCATCGGGCCAGAGGGGCTGGAGAAGAGTCGGTCTCCTGGCTCGCAGCTTGCCTCTCGCCTTCATCGGGCCAGAGGGGCTGGAGAAGAGTCGGTCTCCTGGCTCGCAGCTTGCCTCTCGCCTTCATCGGGCCAGAGGGGCTGGAGAAGAGTCGGTCTCCTGGCTCGCAGCTTGCCTCTCGCCTTCATCGGGCCAGAGGGGCTGGAGAAGAGTAGGTCTCCTGGCTCGCAGCTTGCCTCTCGTCTACATCGGGGCAAAGGGGCTGGAGAAGAGTCGGTCTCCTGGGTCGCAGCTTTCCTCTCGTCTACATCGGGGCAGAGGGGCTGGAGAAGAGTCGGTCTCCTGGGTCGCAGCTTTCCTCTAGTCTACATCGGGGCAGAGGGGCTGGAGAAGAGTCGGTCTCCTGGGTCGCAGCTTTCCTCTAGTCTACATCGGGGCAAAGGGGCTGGAGAAGAGTCGGTCTCCTGGGTCGCAGCTTTCCTCTCGTCTACATCGGGGCAGAGGGGCTGGAGAAGAGTCGGTCTCCTGGGTCGCAGCTTTCCTCTAGTCTACATCGGGGCAGAGGGGCTGGAGAAGAGTCGGTCTCCTGGGTCGCAGCTTGCCTCAAGCCTCCATCATGCTGGAGGGACTAGAAACGTGTCGGTCTTCCGGCTCACAGCTTGTCTCTAGCCTTCATCAGGCTGAAGGGGCTGGATAAGAGTCGGTCTCCTGGTGCAGGCAAGTGGAGTTCACAGATACCAAATTTCAGAGTTCGTGTGGAGGTGTCTCTGGTTTGCGTCTCCATGACACACAGTCTCTTCTGGTCCTTTGAAGGTTGCCTCGGCCAGTAGGTGGTACCTCCTTCTCAGTTACCAGTTTAGTCATTGGTGTTGACACCAAACTTCTGTCCTTCCCGGAACGTCCCTTTCTGGACACCTGGTAACTGTGAGTGCAACCTGGCTTCGTTACTCCTTCCCAGTTCCAGGTTAGCCTCCTCACCACGACCAGAGCCAGCCCTTTCGCAAGTTGTCAATGGGTCATCGTTATGAGAACAGTCTTTCTGGTGCTATGTTGTGACCCCGGAAGTGACCCGGAGTTCAGCTGACACTGGTCCTGTCTCAGAATAAAGCGCACAGGGCTTTGTTGGGGCGTCCTCGCTCCTATCCACAGTTCTGCAGTCTCATCTGATTGCAAGACCTTTGCCAAGCACATCCCTGTCTGACTGTCTTCCTTCCATGGTCAGACGTCCAGCTGTGTTCTGGCTCTTTAGAGCCTCACAAGCCTGGGCTTGGTGGCCAACAGGGCTCCCATAGTCCCACCCCCTCTCCCCCCATTGCTTCCTTCTGCAAGGGGGTCTGTGTCTCAGCCTTACAAGCAGCAGAGGCGTGCCTGTGTAAAATCTGGCACTTCAAACATGAAACACCATCAGATGTGGCATCTTCCAGAGGTGGAACAAACACCCCTACTCGGACCCCCGCCCTCGGTTTTACTTCAGTCTCCGATTTCTGGTGAACACTCTGTTCTGTGAGTGGTCGGCTTCAAGCTTTGGAAATGTCCCAACATCACTGTGAAGACATGGGCTGCCCTTGACGTGTGGCCTTTACATTGACTCCCTCCCATGGAAAGCCAGGGCTGGTCTTCCAGACTTGTTGGGTGACCCGTGATCCATGGCTTGCATGAAGGAAGGGCCTGGGACATACCTCTCTCTCTGCCTCCCAGCTCCCTGCTTCTCAGTAGCAGTGCCCTGCACACCCCCTTACCCGCTGTTTCTGGCGATGTGGCGGGTAGCTGTGGGTTCATGCCAAGGAGAAGCAGGCTCGGGGTCCTCTGGAGCTTCGTCATGCAAAGAACAGGCAGGCTGCAGCTCTACACGCAATAACAGAACAAGCGCCCACTTTATGAGTCTTACGGTCTCTCTTCAAAGCAAACATGTACTGGGAAACCTGTTAGTGCTTTTTGAAGGCAGAGAGTCAAAATCCCAGCAGTCAGTCTTAAGAAACACATGGGGACTATGACAAAAGGGGTGCCATTTGTCGTAACCTAAATTCTCCCATGGGTCCTGTACCCTAGTGGCTGTGGTCACACGGCGCTGTGCACAGGACCTGTTTTCCCTCATGGCCCCTGTGCCCTAAGGGCTGTGGTTGCACGGCGCTGTGCACAGGACCTGTTTTCCCTCATGGCCCCTGTGCCCTAAGGGCTGTGGTTGCACGGCGCTGTGCACAGGACCTGTTTTCCCTCATGGCCCCTGTGCCCTAAGGGCTGTGGTTGCACGGCGCTGTGCACAGGACCTGTTTTCCCTCATGGCCCCTGTGCCCTAAGGGCTGTGGTTGCACGGGGCTGTGCACATGACCTATATTCCCTCATGGCCCCTGTGCCCTAAGGGCTGTGGTTGCACGGGGCTGTGCACAGGGCCTGTGTTCCTCATGGGCCCTGTGCCCTCATGGCGGTGGTTGCACAGGGCTATGCACAGGACCTATATTCGCCCATTGACCCTGTGCCCTAAGGGCTGTGGTTGCACGGGGCTGTGCACAGGACCTATATTCCCTCATGGCCCTGTGTCCTCATGGCGGTGGTTGCACAGGGCTATGCACAGGGCCTGTGTTCCCTCATGGTCCCTGTGCCCCCTCATGGGCCCTGTGCCCTCGTGGCTGTGGTTGTACAGGGCTGTGCACAGGACCTATATTTCCCCATGGACCCGTGCCCTCGTGGCTGTGGTTGCATGGGGCTGTGCACAGGGCTTGTGTTCCCTCATGGGCCCTGTGCCCTCGTGGCTGTGGTTGCATGGAGCTGTGCACAGGGCCTGCGTTCCCTCATGGGCCCTGTGCCCTCATGGCGGTGGTTGCACAGGGCCTGTGTTCCCTCATGGGCCCTGTGCCCTCGTGGCTGTTGCTGCACGGGGCTGTGCACAAGGCCTGTATTCCCTCATGGGCCCGTGCGCTCGTGGCTGCATGGGGCTGTGCACAGGACCTATATTTGCCCAAGGACCCTGTGCCCTAAGGGCTGTGGTTGCACGGGGCTGTGCACAGGGCCTGCGTTCCCTCATGTGCCCCATGCCCTTGTGGCTGTGGTTGCACGGGGCTGTGCACAGGACCTATATTCCCTCATGGCCCTGTGTCCTCATGGCGGTGGTTGCACAGGGCTATGCACAGGGCCTGTGTTCCCTCATGGTCCCTGTGCCCCCTCATGGGCCCTGTGCCCTCGTGGCTGTGGTTGTACAGGGCTGTGCACAGGACCTATATTTCCCCATGGACCCGTGCCCTCGTGGCTGTGGTTGCATGGGGCTGTGCACAGGGCTTGTGTTCCCTCATGGGCCCTGTGCCCTCGTGGCTGTGGTTGCATGGAGCTGTGCACAGGGCCTGCGTTCCCTCATGGGCCCTGTGCCCTCATGGCGGTGGTTGCACAGGGCCTGTGTTCCCTCATGGGCCCTGTGCCCTCGTGGCTGTTGCTGCACGGGGCTGTGCACAAGGCCTGTATTCCCTCATGGGCCCGTGCGCTCGTGGCTGCATGGGGCTGTGCACAGGACCTATATTTGCCCAAGGACCCTGTGCCCTAAGGGCTGTGGTTGCACGGGGCTGTGCACAGGGCCTGCGTTCCCTCATGTGCCCCATGCCCTTGTGGCTGTGGTTGCACAGGGCTGTGCACAGGACCTATATTCACCCATGGGCCCTGTGCCCTAAGGACTGTGGTTGAACGGGGCTCTGCACAGGGCCTGTATTCCGTCATGTGCCCTGTGCCTAGTGTTTGGGTTTGTACCCGGCTCCGCACAGGGCCTGTGTTCCCTCATGGGCCCTGTGCCCTCGTGGCTGTGGTTGCACGGGGCTGTGCACAGGGCCTGTATTCCCTCATGAGCCCTGTGCCCTCGTGGCTGTGGTTGCACGGGGCTGTGCACAGAGCCTGTGTTCCCTCATGGGCCCTGTGCCCTCGTGGATGTAGTTGCACGGGGCTGTGCACAGGACCTATATTCGCCCATGGGCCCTGTGCCCTAAGGGCTGTGGTTGCACGGGGTTGTGCACAGGACCAGTATTCCCTCATGGGCCCCGTGCCCTCGTGGCTGCACAGGGCTGTGCACAGGACCTATATTCGCCCTTTGACCCTGTGCCCTAAGGGCTGTGGTTCCCCGGGACTGTGCACAGGACCTATATTCCCTCATGGGCCCTGTGCCCTCATGGCTGTAGTTGCATGGGCTATTCACAGGGACTGTGTTCCCTCATGGGCCCTGTGCCCTCGTGGCTGTGGTTGCACGGGGCTGTGCACAGGGCTTGTATTCCCATCATGTGCCCTGTGCCCTCGTGGCTGTGGTTGCACGGGTCTGTGCACAGAGCCTATGTTCCCTCATGGACCCCGTGCCCTAAGGGAGGTGTTTGCACGGGGCTGTGCATAAGACCTGTATTCTCCCATGGCCCCCGTGCCCTCATGACTGTGGTTGCATGGGGCTGTGCACAGGGCCTATATTCGCCCATGGGCTCGTGGCTGTGGTTGCACGGGGCTGTGCACAGGACCAGTATTCCCTCATGGACCCCGTGCCCTAAGGGCTGTGGTTGCAAGGGGCTGTGCACAGGGCCTATATTCGCCCATGGGCCCGTGCCCTCGTGGCTGTGGTTGCACGGGGCTGTGCACAGGACCTATATTCGCCCAAGGACCCTGTGCCCTAAGGGCTGTGGCTGCACGGGGTTGTGCACAGGGCCTATATTCGCCCATCATATGCCCTGTGGCTGTGGTTGCACGGGCTGTGCACAGGGACTGCGTTCCCTCATGGACCCCGTGCCCTAAGGGCTGTGTTTGCGTGGGGCTCTGCATAGGACCTGTATTCGCCCATGGGCCCTAAGGGCTGTGATTGCACGGGGCTGTGCCCAGGACCAGTATTCCCTCATAGATCCCGTGCCCTCGTGGCTGTGGTTGCACGGGGCTGTGCACAGGGCGTATATTCGCCACTCGTGCCCCGTGCCCTCATGGCTGTGGTTGCACGGGGCTGTGCACAGGGCCTGCGTTCCCTCATGGACCCCGTGCCCTAAGGGCTGTGTTTGCACGGGGCTGTGCATAGGACCTGTATTCGCCCATGGCCCTTATGCCCTAAGGGCTGTGGTTGCACGGAGCTGTGCACAGGACCTATATTCGCCCAAGGACCCTGTGCCCTAAGGGCTGTGGTTGCACGGGGCTGCGCACAGGACCTATATTCGCCCATGGCCCCTGTGCCCTTGTGACTGTGGTTGCACGGGGCTGTGCATAGGACCTGTATTCGCCCATGGCCCCTGTGCCCTAAGGGGGTGGTTGCACAGGGCTGTGCACAGGGCCTGTGTTTCCTCGTGGCCCCCGTGCCCTCATGGCTGTGGTTGCACTGGGCTGTGCATAGGACCTGTATTCGCCCATGGGCCCTGTGCCCTAAGGGCTGTGGTTGCACGGGGCTGTGCATAGGACCTGTATTCGCCCATGGGCCCCGTGCCCTCGTGGCTGTGATTGCACGGGGCTGTGCACAGGACTTCCTTCCCCCGTTATATCATGTGCACCGCCTAAAAGTGCAACCGCCGTTAACAAGGGGGAGGCCGACGTGAGCGCGCGGCCTTGAAGCCCCCGCCCCCTCTGGCTTTTCTTTAGTCCACTTTTTGCTGCTTTTTTTTTTTAGAATTAAGTGATTTTTTAGGTCTCGCGCCTAGCGTTGCAGTGCGTAGCACTGCTCGCGCAGCGCGAGACCTCTTGAATGGGCTTTAGAAAGCTAACCACACGCTCGTGCGTGTGGTTTTGCTTTGTGAAGCCCACATTGGCTGTAGCGTGCTTTTTTTTTAAAATACCGGCACGCAATTGGGCGAAGGCGGGCACATGTCCCGCCTTCGCTCCGCCCATTCCCGTCTGTGTCTAGGACGCGCATCAGCGCGCAGCATAGACGGCAGGCTCCCTCCCGCTCCTCTGTGGTGCGCGCGCACCACTGGTTTGAGATGGGTAACTAGGGTAGGCAGGCATGCAGTGGGGCATGACAGTTACTGCATCATAACCCCCGTGCCCACTTTCTACTCCCCACAGGGGTGCTGCGCTGCTGTATTTGGGGACGGTGAGCAGTAGTATAGACCTGGTTCCTCATCTAATAGCTGAAGACGCCGTTAGCCACAAAGCTGGAGTTTTAAGGAGTGCGGGGCGCTGTACTATACTATGGCTGTTGCACATGGACGGTTAGTGCCTGCCGAGCCCCTCCCCTCTGGCCGCAGCATTTAAGCGGCCACCTACTTGGAGGGGAGGGGGGTGGTGGAAGCGTAGCTTCAAGCGGAAGCAGAGGACACCCCTTAATTTACTCCAATTGTGTTTTGCCTCTTCAGAACGATCGGTTTCTCTAACGCTAATTACTTCTGAACTTTCTCTTTGTTAAATATTAGATTGGAAAATCCTTCTGCGCTAGAGCAACACATTCGTCTGGTGCTCTGTGGTTTTCTGGGTATAAATACTGCACCCAGCCAAACTCTTGCTTTCTCCTTAAAGCTGCACTGCCTGCATCTGTGGGCTGCTTATTCACATACTTGCGGCCACCGGGGCTGACTGTTCTCCCCGAGGGTTACGCATGTACTCCCTCACCACTTTCCTCGAAGATGTGAGATCCACTTGAGAGTCAAAAATATCGGTAAACTGCCTAACAACTTTAGACTTTTAAAAAGTATTTATGGGGGAGTTAAGAAGCTGATGTATTATAGTATCTGTTTTCAATGTAATTGTGTGTCCTCTGACATAAATAGATTAATTGTGCTTGTTACATATGAATAAGCTTTATCACGACGGCTAAGTAGGACTGATTCATCGTCTGAGGTGTAAAAAGTATATACTTAATGTATACGTATGCATGTATAGATCTTGCATGTATGTACAGTGTGCTGTTATGAAGAGGATACATAATGGTTCAATGTGTATTATCGCCACATGATGACAATGAGAGGTCCTGCTAACATAATAGTGAACAATCACATAGGACTAAGTGCTTTGTAGATGATACCAGACCCAGGGATGACGTCTTGGACTACAATACACATGTTGTATAAGTTTATTATATATTTGTATTTTGAATGCTAAAGACAAAATAGCTATATGACTATCCATTCATTGAAGTCCGTAATTGATGAGGATCACGTAATTCCCTTAAATTATGGAAAATAATTCATCCTTGTGACACGAATGTTGATTTAATACTTTTATGCTGTCAAGGTAAGAATATTTTACGGATTCTTTATTGACATGAATTTGTGTCCTACGGCAAATCACTGTTATCATTCGGAAGGTGTCCATGCTATGGAAAAACAATAATTAAACAAGTAAAATTTGGGGTGTAGAAGGGTGAGTTACAGACAATTGAGGCTTTTACTGAGCTCGATTGTTGATGAAAACTGTTTCTTTATGATATAATTCAGGCATTAATATGCACTTTATAAGGTCTGTATGAGCTAATCGGCACTTCTGCCTTTTGCCACTGAATGTTGGAGCTTTCATTGAAATGACACATAGTAAGTGACGACAGGAGTGACATGACTCTCTTGCTTGGCGTGATTAGAACTTCAACTGGTCATACTACCTCAAGCTTACAATAGTACAATGATTCCGTGATGCACCAGCTGTAAACCTCAGTATCTAAGACAGTTTGGAGTTCACACGCCTACAACCAATCAGGGTCCTTGCATATAATGTGCTGCTTAGTCACATATTAAAGCTGAATCCCCCTTGAGTTTAGTGCAGAAAGTTGGAAAAAGGGCACTGGAGAGTTAAACACATCGAGAGAACGTCAGTAAGTCTTTAACCATTTCGTATCCAGCACCAGCATACCGTGAGCAAAACCTGTCAATGTCTGCCCGGTCTTCCAAGGCTTTGTGAACAGAGCGGTTGCTCTCAATGCATATCCAGTTGGCACTGTTTAAATGGAGTAGGCATCTGCCATAACCTATTGTTCTCCACCACTTTTATTTTCAAGGGTCGGGGAATACTTTAATGGGTAAGTGACAGACCTACCTACTTAACAGTGAAATTATACTTTCAGTTTTTCGCCTGGACGCAATCACATTCGAAGCACGAGTACTGTGCCCTACTATCTCTACATCTCCAACAATGCCAAATTGCTGGTATCCCCAGGGTTAAGAATAAGAATTTACACGCTTTTTGCTCGTACACATCCAGCTGTCCGCTGGGTACAAAAACAATTTTGTTGTCAGCTGAAGCCACAACTTATGTATTTTCTTTAGTCATTTTTAGTGTAGTTATTAAAGTTTAATTGAGCTATTTTGGCTAGCGCCTTCAAGGATGCAAACGTTACCAGTAATACAGTAAATTGAGTTTTCTGTGGTTTTCTTTTGCAAATAATGCTTCCAACAACGTAACAGATACTTAGGTTTACATTATGGTCGTTACCTGTTTCCTTTATTTCTCGTTAGGGGTTGCCCAATTTTCTGTTTAGTGAGGGATATGCCTGTGTTCGAAGATTCCAAGCACAGTAAGGTATCTGCTTTATCTTTTTCTTTTCTTCTCGTTTGCAGTTTCGTCTTCTGTCATTGCTTCTTTCCATTTTCATTTCCATTTTCTCTTTCAGTTTTCTTCCCGTCTCCTCATTTCTATTTCAGGCTTTATATCTTACTTCTGAAATGTATTTCTATTTTATCTTTTTTTAAAGTTTTACTTTCTTTTATTTACTCCTTTTATTATTTTGTCTCTATCATTGTTCATTGTGTTATTTTTCCTTTCCTTACATGTTTCTCTGTAGCTTCCACCGTCTATTAATTTCACTCTTTATATCTGTTCCCCTTTAACTCAACCATCCTTTTCCTTCTTTTATATTTTTATTAGTGCAGTTTTTACTCTTTTGCCTGATATTTCTTAGTCCTTTCCGTTTCACCGATTTTCCTTAGTCTTATGTCTGTTGCTAAATTTCCACTTCTGGTCTTGCCTTGTATTCTTCTACTACTTTTCTCTTTTAGTTCTGTATCCCCTTTTACCCCCTCCTTTCCCTTTCCCAAGCATTTTTTTCTTCCTGGAACTCATTTTGGCAGTGATCTGATCCAACTTTTTCTTTTTGGCTCAAACAGCATATGCTGTTGTGTCTGTTAAAAAGAATTCCCCGGCTCTCTAAAGTTGTAGAGATGAATGCTGTAAACCAACAGTTTTGTGTGTTTGTGTAGGAGCAGTAGGGGTATGGGGGGGGGTGGGTGGGTTCCTTCAAAGCACTACTTTCTAGGCAAAATGCCTGGCTGATATCCACTGTGATTTAAAATTTTCTGTTGGTCCTTGTCTATGCCTTCGAGAGACATTTTCTAAAGGCAGGGAGTGAGGATTGAGGGCTGATTAGGAGGGCGCACAAACGAGGAGGTATGTGAGACCTCTAGAAAGGGCTTTAGAAAGCTAACCACACGCTCGTGCGTGTGGTTTTGCTTTCGCCTGCTGGTATTGGCTTTCGCGTGCTTTTTTTTAATAAATACAGCACGCGATTGGGCAAAGGCGGGCGCATGTCCCGCCTTAGCTCCTCCCATTCCCACTGGTGGCTAGCACGCGCAGCAGCGCGCGTTCGCCTCGCTGCTGCGCTCCCTACCCCTGCTCCTCTGTGGTGCGCGCGCACCACTGTTTTTAATGGATGTCTGTAGCATTCCTGAAAGAAAACTGTATGCTCTGGAAGAGTTGATGCAGCTGACCCCACCATCGCATGCAAGGGTCACCTTGGCGCTGATTAAGTTTTCAGAATCCGCAAACCGTGCTTATTACAGGCCGGCACATTTAGAGTATGATTGCCCGCTCTAAGAGTTTGTTTTGATAATTTATTTATCATATTGATTTGTAAAGCGCTGGCTTGTGGCAACAAGTCTGTTCATAGCGCTTTAAGTGATGAATTGTTCAGAAGTAAAAAGCATACCCGGGAGTTATCAAAACTGAAAGGTAAGAGTGGTTTGGATTGAAAGAAGTGCTTACCTTTAGAAGGAATGTAAATTGTAAAAAGTTTTGGTTGATACCGTGTTTCACAAACTGTCCATTATAGGTCGACCTTGAAACCTTTGTGCAGACTACAGAATGAGCCTTCTGTTTAGAATGTTATTGATTTTTACTAATTTGGGTTCGTTTTATGCTCTACCCTAATAACCACTTGAAGTATAACTATCAATGTAGACTACAGGGCAGACATAGCTGGGTCCGTCACACAGTGTTAGGTTGCCAAACGAGTGATCTCACCGCAATGTATTACTGCAAATAGCTGCTTTGTATTCTTCCAAAGGAAGCTGAACGAATGCCTTACACAAGAGATGCAGGAATACAGTTCCCGGAAGTGACCTACTGAGCAGCACAGAACAGGCATGGCTGAGTGGTGCTTGCTCACTGCTTGTTTGACATGTTGTTACGGAACCGCTTGCAGCGTACAAGGCGGAGTCTGCACGGGGCAAAAGCTCTTTCCTCTGTTCTCCTTGTGCCTTGGCCTCGTCTACTCCACTCTCCTGACTTGGCTGCCCCTTTTGTTTTGAACCATCTCTTGCTCCATGCCCCTTCTCTTTCCTCTTTCTCATCGCTATTACTTATGTCCTGTTCTGCCCCTGTGTCTACTTGGTGCTCGACCCCAATTATTGTCCATTTGCTCTCTTTCCTGTCTCCTCTTTTCTCGCCCCATTGCCAGCTTCCTGTTCTGTCCTCTATCACCTTATGGCTCTGGACTCTAGTCCCCTCTCCCACATCCCTTACCTGTATACCGTCCAGCCGGTATCCCCTATCCTGTGTGTCCAACTGTATAGTGTATTTCCCACCCTTCTAAGGAAGTACGCTTACTTCACTGGCTAACTCCTTGGTGTTTGACACTGGGAAAACTGACTTAGTACCTTCCCCACGGCACCAGCACCGGGACATGCGCCCGCCTTTGCCCAACTTAGACTTTACAAGTCCAGAACACACTGTCTGAGAGGCAACCACTGCACAACCATTTGGCCATATACTTGAAGGGCCCGTCTTCCGGGCTTTTTCATGATACCATTGTGGGTAGAAAAACCTGTTTTCACCGGAATTGCAGTAGTGTGTTTGAATTGTGCTGCCATCCTTCTTTCCTATTCACATTTCCCAAGGAGGAATCATTTAATGGGAAAACCACCTGGTTAGGATGGAAAATGTGCATGAGTTGGTACCCAAGCACCAATACCTACGATTATTTCCACAATTAGAGTGCAAAACCCAGGGCTTTAAGTGGGCCGGGTCTCACCGGTGCTGAGCACCGGCAGTTTTTAAAAGGGGGCCTTGAAACGGGTCTCTATCGGGCTCGGTTTTGTTCCCTGGCACAAAGTAATATCCAAGTATTCCCCAAGCTTAGTTGTTAAAAATATGCTTCATGGCTACACACTTACACGGTCCACACATGCTTTCTTTTTTTAAAAGTCGCTGCTTGTTTGGTTTACTTTTGGCCAGTCACTCTCCAACAGAGCATTTTGGCACTCCGACACCAACTGCTCCCTCCATCCTCCCTTAGTAGGTAACAGACATTGCCGTTTACAATGCCAATAGCTCTAACTTAAAAAAATGCGAGACCTATTGCATTTCCAATGCTTGTTTGTTGTTTCCAACAAAAACCCTGCGTTAGAAGCACAACGGGAGGTGTCGAATCAGCACCCCGAGTGCGCTGTACACATAGCCACCAGTGAGCGAGCCCCCTCCTTACTGGACCCCTGGCCCTCCACTGAACGAGCCCCCTCCTCACGAGACCCCTGGCTCTTCACTGAACGAGCCCCCTCCTTACTGGACCCCTGGCCCTCCACTGAACGAGCCCCCTCCTCACGAGACCCCTGGCCCTCCACTGAACGAGCCCCCTCCTTACTGGACCCCTGGCCCTCCACTGAACGAGCCCCCTCCTTACAGGACCCCTGGCCCTCCAATGAACGAGCCCCTCCTCACGGAACCCCTGGCCCTTCACTGAACGAGCCCCCTTCTTACTGGACCCCTGGCCCTTCACTAAACGAGCCCCCTCCTCACCAGACCCCTGGCCCTTCACTGAACGAGCCCCCTCGTTACTGGACCCCTGGCCCTCCAATGTACGAGCCCCCTCCTCACGGGACCCCTGGCCCTTCACTGAACGAGCCCCCTCCTCACGGGACCCCTGGCCCTTCACTGAACGAGCCCCCTCCTCATGGGACCCCTGGCCCTTCACTGAACGCACCTCCTCCTCACGGGACCCCTGGCCCTCCACTAAACGAGCCACCCTCCTCACGGGACCCCTGGCCCTCCACTGAACGAGTCCCCTCCTCACGGGACCCCTGGCCCTCCAGTGAACGAGCCCCCTCCTCACTGAGCCCCTGGCCCTCCACTGAACGAGCCCCCTCGTTACTGGACCCCTGGCCCTCCAATGAACGAGCCCCTCCTTACTGGACCAATGGCCCTCCAATGAACGAGCCCCCTCCTCACGGAACCCCTGGCCCTCCACTGAACGAGCCCCCTCCTCACGGAACCCCTGGCCCTCCACTAAACGAGCCCCTCCTCACCAGACCCCTGGCCCCTCACTGAACGAGCCCCCTCGTTACTGGACCCCTGGCCCTTCACTGAACAGAGCCCCTCGTTACTGGACCCCTGGCCCTTCACTGAACGAGCCCCCTCGTTACTGGACCCCTGGCCCTCCAATGAACGAGCCCCCTCCTCACGGGACCCCTGGCCCTTCATTGAACGAGCCCCCTCCTCACGGGACACCTGGCCCTTCACTGAATGAGCCCCCTCCTTACTGGACCCCTGGCCCTCCAATAAACGAGCTCCCTCCTCATGGGACCCCTGGCCCTTCACTGAACGCACCTCCTCCTCACGGGACCCCTGGCCCTCCACTAAACGAGCCACCCTCCTCACGGGACCCCTGGCCCTCCACTGAACGAGTCCCCTCCTCACGGGACCCCTGGCACTCCAGTGAATGAGCCCCCTCCTCACTGAGCCCCTGGCCCTCCACTTAACGAGCCCCCTCGTTACTGGACCCCTGGCCCTCCAATGAACGAGCCCCCTCGTTACTGGACCCCTGGCCCTCCAATGAACGAGCCCCCTCCTTACTGGACCAATGGCCCTCCAATGAACGAGCCCACTCCTCACGGAACCCCTGGCCCTCCACTGAACGAGCCCCCTCCTCACGGAACCCCTGGCCCTCCACTAAACGAGCCCCCTCCTCACCAGACCCCTGGCCCCTCACTGAACGAGCCCCCTCGTTACTGGACCCCTGGCCCTTCACTGAACGAGCCCCCTCGTTACTGGAGCCCTGGCCCTCCAATGAACGAGCCCCCTCCTCACGGGACCCCTGGCCCTTCACTGAACGAGCCCCCTCCTCATGGGACCCCTGGCCCTTCACTGAACGCACCTCCTCCTCACGGGACCCCTGGCCCTCCACTAAACGAGCCACCCTCCTCACGGGACCCCTGGCCCTCCACTGAACGAGTCCCCTCCTCACGGGACCCCTGGTCCTCCAGTGAACGAGCCCCCTCCTCACTGAGCCCCTGGCCCTCCACTGAACGAGCCCCCTCTTCACTGAGCCCCTGGCCCTCCACTGAACGAGCCCCCTCCTCACGGGACCCCTGGCCCTCCACTGAACGAGCCCCCTCCTCACCGGTCCCCTGGCCCTCCACTGAACGCGCCCCCTCCTCACGGGTCCCCTGGCCCTCCACTGAACGCGCCCCCTCCTCACGGGACCCCTGGCCCTCCAATGAACGAGCTCCCTCCTCACGGGACCCTTGGCCCTCCCCTGAACGAGCCCCCTCCTTACTGGACCCCTGGCCCTCCAATGAACGAGTCACCCTCCTCTTTGGACCCCTGGCCCTCCAATGAACGAGTCACCCTCCTCATTGGACCCCTGGCCCTCCAATGAACGAGTCACCCTTCTCATTGGACCCCTGGCCCTCCACTGAATGAACCACCCTCCTCACTGAGCCCCTGGCCCTCCACTGAACGAGCCCTCTCCTCATCGGACCCCTGGCCCTCCACTGAACGAACCACCCTCCTCACTGGACCCCTGGCCCTCCACTGAACGAGCCCCTCCTCTTTGGACCCCTGGCCTTCCAATGAACGAGTCACCCTCCTCATTGGACCCCTGGCCCTTCACTGAACGAGCCCTCTCCTTACTGGACCCCTGGCCCTTCACTGAACGAGCCCGCTCCTTACTGGACCCCTGGCCCTTCACTGAACGAGCCCGCTCCTTACTGGACCCCTGGCCCTCCACTGAACGAGCCCCCTCCTCACGAGACCCCTGGCTCTTCACTGAACGAGCCCCCTCCTTACTGGACCCCTGGCCCTCCACTGAACGAGCCCCCTCCTCACGAGACCCCTGGCCCTCCACTGAACGAGCCCCCTCCTTACTGGACCCCTGGCCCTCCACTGAACGAGCCCCCTCCTTACAGGACCCCTGGCCCTCCAATGAACGAGCCCCCTCCTCACGGAACCCCTGGCCCTTCACTGAACGAGCCCCCTTCTTACTGGACCCCTGGCCCTTCACTAAACGAGCCCCCTCCTCACCAGACCCCTGGCCCTTCACTGAACGAGCCCCCTCGTTACTGGACCCCTGGCCCTCCAATGTACGAGCCCCTCCTCACGGGACCCCTGGCCCTTCACTGAACGAGCCCCTCCTCACGGGACCCCTGGCCCTTCACTGAACGAGCCCCTCCTCATGGGACCCCTGGCCCTTCACTGAACGCACCTCCTCCTCACGGGACCCCTGGCCCTCCACTAAACGAGCCACCCTCCTCACGGGACCCCTGGCCCTCCACTGAACGAGTCCCTCCTCACGGGACCCCTGGCCCTCCAGTGAACGAGCCCCCTCCTCACTGAGCCCCTGGCCCTCCACTGAACGAGCCCCCTCGTTACTGGACCCCTGGCCCTCCAATGAACGAGCCCCCTCCTTACTGGACCAATGGCCCTCCAATGAACGAGCCCCCTCCTCACGGAACCCCTGGCCCTCCACTGAACGAGCCCCCTCCTCACGGAACCCCTGGCCCTCCACTAAACGAGCCCCCTCCTCACCAGACCCCTGGCCCCTCACTGAACGAGCCCCCTCGTTACTGGACCCCTGGCCCTTCACTGAACGAGCCCCCTCGTTACTGGACCCCTGGCCCTTCACTGAACGAGCCCCCTCGTTACTGGACCCCTGGCCCTCCAATGAACGAGCCCCCTCCTCACGGGACCCCTGGCCCTTCATTGAACGAGCCCCCTCCTCACGGGACACCTGGCCCTTCACTGAATGAGCCCCCTCCTTACTGGACCCCTGGCCCTCCAATAAACGAGCTCCCTCCTCATGGGACCCCTGGCCCTTCACTGAACGCACCTCCTCCTCACGGGACCCCTGGCCCTCCACTAAACGAGCCACCCTCCTCACGGGACCCCTGGCCCTCCACTGAACGAGTCCCCTCCTCACGGGACCCCTGGCACTCCAGTGAATGAGCCCCCTCCTCACTGAGCCCCTGGCCCTCCACTTAACGAGCCCCTCGTTACTGGACCCCTGGCCCTCCAATGAACGAGCCCCTCAGTTACTGGACCCCTGGCCCTCCAATGAACGAGCCCCCTCCTTACTGGACCAATGGCCCTCCAATGAACGAGCCCACTCCTCACGGAACCCCTGGCCCTCCACTGAACGAGCCCCCTCCTCACGGAACCCCTGGCCCTCCACTAAACGAGCCCCTCCTCACCAGACCCCTGGCCCCTCACTGAACGAGCCCCCTCGTTACTGGACCCCTGGCCCTTCACTGAACGAGCCCCTCGTTACTGGAGCCCTGGCCCTCCAATGAACGAGCCCCCTCCTCACGGGACCCCTGGCCCTTCACTGAACGAGCCCCCTCCTCATGGGACCCCTGGCCCTTCACTGAACGCACCTCCTCCTCACGGGACCCCTGGCCCTCCACTAAACGAGCCACCCTCCTCACGGGACCCCTGGCCCTCCACTGAACGAGTCCCCTCCTCACGGGACCCCTGGTCCTCCAGTGAACGAGCCCCCTCCTCACTGAGCCCCTGGCCCTCCACTGAACGAGCCCCTCTTCACTGAGCCCCTGGCCCTACACTGAACGAGCCCCCTCCTCACGGGACCCCTGGCGCTCCACTGAACGAGCCCCCTCCTCACCGGTCCCCTGGCCCTCCACTGAACGCGCCCCCTCCTCACGGGTCCCCTGGCCCTCCACTGAACGCGCCCCCTCCTCACGGGACCCCTGGCCCTCCACTGAACGCGCCCCCTCCTCACGGGACCCCTGGCCCTCCAATGAACGAGCTCCCTCCTCACGGGACCCTTGGCCCTCCACTGAACGAGCCCCCTCCTTACTGGACCCCTGGCCCTCCAATGAACGAGTCACCCTCCTCTTTGGACCCCTGGCCCTCCAATGAACGAGTCACCCTCCTCATTGGACCCCTGGCCCTCCAATGAACGAGTCACCCTCCTCATTGGACCCCTGGCCCTCCACTGAATGAACCACCCTCCTCACTGAGCCCCTGGCCCTCCACTGAACGAGCCCTCTCCTCATCGGACCCCTGGCCCTCCACTGAACGAACCACCCTCCTCACTGGACCCCTGGCCCTCCACTGAACGAGCCCCCTCCTCTTTGGACCCCTGGCCTTCCAATGAACGAGTCACCCTCCTCATTGGACCCCTGGCCCTTCACTGAACGAGCCCTCTCCTTACTGGACCCCTGGCCCTTCACTGAACGAGCCCGCTCCTTACTGGACCCCTGGCCCTTCACTGAACGAGCCCCCTCCTTACTGGACCCCTGGCCCTTCACTGAACGAGCCCCCTCCTTACTGGACCCCTGGCCCTTCACTGAACGAGCCCCCTCCTTACTGGACCCCTGGCCCTTCACTGAACGCACCTCCTCCTCACGGGACCCCTGGCCCTCCACTAAATGAGCCACCCTCCTTACTGGACCCCTGGCCCTTCACTGAACGAGCCCCCTCCTCATGGGACCTCTGGCCCTCCACTGGACGAGCCCCCTCCTTACTGGACCCCTGGCCCTCCAATGAACGAGTCACCCTCCTCCAATGACCCTATTCGAAGAGCGCTGCTCCTCTGTTGAAGCCCCGCTGAGTAAGACTCCCCCCACCACTGGTCTTACATTAGCTGTGCTACCCTTAACCACTGTGCTACCCCAGAGGTAGCCCCCCCCCCCAGCCCCACTGCCCCACCAGTGTGCAGACTAAGATATTAAAAGGCTGAGTTATGGAGGTGCCACCAGAAGAGGGGCCATTCTACCCTGAGCACGAGGAGTGTGGGGTTTGAAAGGCTCAATGGAGGTGGGGCCAGGGGGAACCCTCAGAGCTGTGTCACCCTGTGCACCAGTGTGTGTGTCTTATCACAAAGATGTGTGCCATCTTGTGCGTTAGTGTCTGTCTGTCACTCAGAGCTGTGTCACCCTGTGCACCAGTGTGTGTGTCTTATCACACAAAGGTGTGCCATCCTCTCCGTTGGTGTCTGTCACTCAGAGCTGTGTCACCCTGTGCACCAGTGTGTGTGTCTTATCACAAAGATGTGTGCCATCCTGTGCGTTAGTGTCTGTCTGTCACTCAGAGCTGTGTCACCCTGTGCACCATTGTGTGTGTCTGATCACACAAAGGTGTGCCATCCTCTCCGTTGGTGTCTGTCACTCAGAGCTGTGTCCCCCTGTGCACCTGTGTGTGTATGTGTGTCACACAAGGGTGTGTCATCCAGTGCATTAGTGTCTGTCTGTCACTCAGAGCTGTGTCGCCCTGTGCACGTGTGTATCACACAGAGGTGTGCCATCCTCGCCGTTGGTGTCTGTCACTCTGAGCTGTGTCACCCTGTGCACCAGTGTGTGTGTCTTATCACAAAGAGGTGTGCCATCCTCTCCGTTGGTGTCTGTCACTCTGAGCTGTGTCACCCTGTGCACCTGTGTGCATGTGTGTCACACAAGGGTGTGTCATCCAATGCGTTAGTGTCTGTCACTCATAGCTGTGTCACCCTGTGCACCAGTGTGTGTGTCTTATCACAAAGAGGTGTGCCATCCTGTGCGTTAGCGTCTGTCTGTCACTCTGAGCTGTGTCACCCTGTGCACGTGTGTGTGTATCACACAGAGGTGTGCCATCCTGTGCGTTAGTGTCTGTCTGTCACTCAGAGCTGTGTCACCCTGTGCACCAGTGTGTGTGTCTGATCACACAAAGGTGTGCCATCCTCTCCGTTGGTGTCTGTCACTCAGAGCTGTGTCCCCCTGTGCACCTGTGTGTGTATGTGTGTCACACAAGGGTGTGTCATCCAGTGCGTTAGTGTCTGTCTGTCACTCAGAGCTGTGTCGCCCTGTGCACGTGTGTATCACACAGAGGTGTGCCATCCTCGCCGTTGGTGTCTGTCACTCTGAGCTGTGTCACCCTGTGCACCAGTGTGTGTGTGTCTTATCACAAAGAGGTGTGCCATCCTCTCCGTTGGTGTCTGTCACTCTGAGCTGTGTCACCCTGTGCACCTGTGTGCATGTGTGTCACACAAGGGTGTGTCATCCAATGCGTTAGTGTCTGTCACTCAGAGCTGTGTCGCCCTGTGCACCAGTGTGTGTGTCTTATCACAAAGAGGTGTGCCATCCTGTGCGTTAGTGTCTGTCTGTCACTCTGAGCTGTGTCACCCTGTGCACCAGTGTGTGTGTCTTATCACACAAAGGTGTGCCATCCTCTCCGTTGGTGTCTGTCACTCAGAGCTGTGTCCCCCTGTGCACCTGTGTGTGTATGTGTGTCACACAAGGGTGTGTCATCCAGTGCGTTAGTGTCTGTCTGTCACTCAGAGCTGTGTCGCCCTGTGCACGTGTGTATCACACAGAGGTGTGCCATCCTCGCCGTTGGTGTCTGTCACTCTGAGCTGTGTCACCCTGTGCACCAGTGTGTGTGTCTTATCACAAAGAGTGTGCCATCCTCTCCGTTGGTGTCTGTCACTCTGAGCTGTGTCACCCTGTGCACCAGTGTGTGTGTGTCTTATCACAAAGAGGTGTGTCATCCAATGCGTTAGTGTCTGTCTGTCACTCAGAGCTGTGTCACCCTGTGCACCAGTGTGTGTGTCTTATCACAAAGAGGTGTGCCATCCTGTGCGTTAGCGTCTGTCTGTCACTCTGAGCTGTGTCACCCTGTGCACGTGTGTGTATCACACAGAGGTGTGCCATCCTGTGCGTTAGTGTCTGTCTGTCACTCTGAGCTGTGTCACCCTGTGCACGTGTGTGTGTATCACACAGAGGTGTGCCATCCTGTGCATTAGTGTCTGCCACTCAGGGCTGTGTCACCCTGTGCACCAGTTTGTGTGTCTTATCACAAAGAGGTGTGTCAACCAATGTGTTAGTGTCTGTCTGTCACTCAGACCTGTGTCGCCCTGTGCACCAGTGTGTGTGTCTAATCACAAAGAAGTGTGCCATCCTGTGCGTTAGTGTCTGTCTGTCACTCAGAGCTGTGTCGCCTTGTGCACCAGTGTGTGTGTCTAATCACACAGAGTTGTGCCATCCTCTCCGTCGGTGTCTGTCACTCAGAGCTGTGTCATCCTGTGCACCAGTGTGTGTGTATCACAAAGAGGTGTACCATCCTGAGTGTTAGTGTCTGCCACTCAGGGCTGTGCCACCCTGTGCACCTGTGTGTGTGTCTTATCACAAAGACGTGTGCCACCCTGTGCGTTAGTGTCTGTTTGTCACTCTCAGCTGTGTCACCCTGTGCACCTGTGTGTGTATGTGTGTCACACAAGGGTGTGCCATCCTGTGCGTTAGTGTCTGTCTGTCACTCTGAGCTGTGTCACCCTGTGCACCAGTGTGTGTGTCTTATCACAAAGAGGTGTGCCATCCTGTGCGTTAGTGTCTGTCTGTCACTCTGAGCTGTGTCACCCTGTGCACCAGTGTGTGTGTCTTATCACAAAGAGGTGTGCCATCCTGTGCGTTAGTGTCTGTCTGTCACTCTGAGCTGTGTCACCCTGTGCACCTGTGTGTGTATGTGTGTCACACAAGGGTGTGTCATCCAGTACGTTAGTGTCTGTCACTCAGAGCTGTGTCGCCCTGTGCACGTGTGTGTGTATCACACAGAGGTGTGCCATCCTCTCCATTAGTGTCTGTCACTCAGAGCTGTGTCACCCTGTGCACCAGTGTGTGTGTCTTATCACAAAGAGGTGTGTCATCCTGTGCGTTAGTGTCTGTCTGTCACTCAGAGCTGTGTCACCCTGTGCACCTGTGTGTGTATGTGTGCCATCCTGTGCGTTAGTGTCTGCCACTCAGGGCTGTGTCACCCTGTGCGCCTGTGTGTGTATGTGTGTCACACAAGGGTGACCTACTCAAAAAACCCAAGGCGGACCCAAGAGACCTCAAGAACTTCCGGCCCATCTCCCTGCTTCCGTTCCCAGCCAAGGTCATCGAGAAGATCGTCAACAAACAGCTAACCCGATACCTAGAAGAAAACAGCATCCTGGACCCATCCCAATCGGGGTTCCGCAGCAACCACAGCACTGAGACTGCCCTCATCGCCGCCACCGACGACATCAGGACCCTGCTGGACAACGGTGAGACCGCAGCCCTCATCCTGCTGGACCTCTCCGCCGCCTTCGACACTGTCTGCCACCGCACTCTACGCGCACGCCTCCACGACGCAGGGATCCGAGACAAGGCCCTGGAATGGACCACCTCCTTCCTCGACGGCAGAACCCAGAGAATCCGCCTCCCACCTTTCCGATCCGAAGCCTCCGAGATCATCTGCGGCGTACCCCAGGGATCTTCCCTCAGCCCAACACTGTTCAACATCTACATGGCCCCGCTCGCACGCATCGCCAGACAGCACGATCTCAACATTATCTCCTACGCCGACGACACTCAACTGATCCTCTCCCTCACCAAGGACCCCCTCGCCGCTAAAGCCAATCTCCATGAAGGAATGAAGGCCGTCGCCGATTGGATGAAGATCAGCCGACTAAAGCTGAACACGGACAAGACGGAGGTCCTCATCCTCGGCCCCAACCCCTCAGCCTGGGACGACTCCTGGTGGGCAACGACGCTGGGAGCAGCCCCGACACCCACCGACCACGCACGCAACCTGGGAGTCATCGTCGACTCAACGCTCTCCATGGCCAAGCAAGTCAACGCAGTCTCCTCCTCCTGCTTCAACACCCTCCGCATGCTTCGCAAGATCTACAGGTGGATCCCGACAGACACAAGAAGAACAGTCACCCAGGCCCTCGTCAGTAGCAGACTTGACTATGGGAACGCCCTCTACGCGGGAGCCCCGGCCAAGCTCATCAAGCGACTGCAACGCATACAAAACGCCTCCGCACGCCTGATCCTCGACGTACCACGCCACAGCACCCCCCACCTGAGGAACCTGCACTGGCTCCCCGTCGACAGGAGGATCACCTTCAAACTCCTCATCCACGCACACAAGGCACTCCACAAAACTGGCCCAGCCTACCTCAACAGACGACTCTTCTTCTACGTCCCCAACCGCCAGCTCCGCTCCGCCGACCTCTCCTCGCCACCGTCCCTCGCATTCGAAGAACAACCACCGGCGGCAGATCCTTCTCACACCTCGCCGCCAAGACCTGGAACACCCTTCCACTAAGCCTACGACAGACCCAAGACCTGCTGACCTTCAGGAGGCTACTCAAGACCTGGCTGTTTGACCAGTAGCAGCACCCCCCCCCTCCCTCTCCCCAGCGCCTTGAGACCCTCGCGGGTAAGTAGTGCGCTCTACAAATTCTGTGATTGATTGATTGATTGTGTCATCCAGTGCTTTAGTGTCTGTCTGTCACTCAGAGCTGTGTCACCCTGTGCACCAGTGTGTGTGTGTCATATCACACAGAGGTGTGCCATCCTCTCCGTTGGTGTCTGTCACTCAGAGCTGTGTCATCCTGTGCACCAGTGTGTGTATCTAATCACAAAGAGGTGTGTCATCCTGTGCGTTAGTCTGTCTGTCTCTCAGAGCTGTGGCGCCAGGTACGCGAGAGCTGTTTATGTTGAGAAATGTACCCCATGACGGTGAACATGATAAACCTGGCGTCCTGAGAGGGCCAGTGTGTCGCCAGCCACGTGGTGATCGGGCCCCACCCTTAAAATGAGGCTCTACATATCCAATAGAATCTTAACTACACCAAAAGGCCACCGTACAAAAAGCGTCTGAGGGGCTGCTGGGCGAAGGGGCCTCCCGCCCGTCAGACAGAAGGCGACCATAAGTGCCGGCTGACAAAAGTATAGAGTCCGGTGGGACCAGAAATTAGATTCTTTCTTAGAGAGCTAGAGATAGTTAGTGGAGGCAGAGTTGGAAAGAGTTTTTGGAGAGAGTTTTAGGACAGAGCTGGAGAGAGTTTTAGGACAGAGCTGGAGAGAGTCTTTGGACAGAGCTGGAGAGAGTTTTTGGAAAGAGTTGGAGAGAGTTTTTGGAAAGAGTTTTTGAAGAGATTTTGAGTTTTTGGAGAGAGAGTGAGTTTTTGGAGAGATTTTTTTGAGATATTTGGTGAGAGAGAGAGTTTTGGAGAGCTGGAGAGAGTTTTGGAGCTATATTGGAGAGAGAGAGTTTTGGGCGAGATTTGGAGAGGGTTGTGGAGATATTTGGAGAGATAGACTTTTTGAGAGAGTTGGAGAGTTTTTGAAGAGAGTTAGAGAGTTTTGGGGAGAGGTTTTAGAGAGAGAGAGTTTTGGAGAGAGTTTTTGGAGAGAGTTAGGGAGAGAGCTTTGGAGAGAGTTTTTAGAGAGAGTTGCAGAGAGAGTTTTTGGAGAGAGTTAGAGAGAGTTTTGGAGAGCGTTGCAGAGAGAGATTTTAGAGATATTTGGAGAACGAGTTTTGGAGAGAGTTGGGTAGAGAGAGAGTTTTTGGAGAGAGTTGGAGAGCGAGAGTTTTGGCAGGAGTTGGAGAGAGGATTTGGAGAGAGAGAACGTTTTTGGAGAGAGTTTTTTAGATATTTGGGCAGAGAGTTGGAGGGAGAGAGTTTTTGGAGAGAGATTGAGGTTTGGAGAGAGTTGAAAAGAGAGAGAGTTTTGGAGAGAGTTTTGGCAGGAGTTGGAGAGAGAGAACTTTTTGGAGACAACAGTTTTTGAGATATTTGGAGAGAGAGTTTTGGGAGAGAGTTGGAGAGAGAGAGTTTTTAAAAAGAGTTGGAGAGAGAGAGTTTTGGAGAGAGGGTTTTGGGGAGAGGTTTTGGAGAGAGGTAGAGAGAGTGAGTTTTGGACAGAGAGACATGGGTTTTGGAGAGAGTTTTTGGAGAGAGTTTTTAGAGAGAGTTTGAGAGAGAGTTGGGGAAAGTGAGGAGTTCTTGGAGAGAGTTTTTGGAGAGATTTGGAGAAAGAGAGTTTTGGAGAGAGTTTTTGGAGAGAGTTGGAGAGAGAGAGTTTTGGATAGAAAGTTTTGGGGAGAGGCTTTGGAGAGAGTTGGAGAGAGAGAGTTTTGTAGAAAGTTTTTAGCGAGAGTTAGAGTCTTTGGAGAGAGTTGGATAGAGAGAGTTTTTGGGGAGAGATTGGTGTTTTGGAGAGAGTTGGATAGAGAGAGTTTTTGGAGAGAGATTGGGGTTTTGGAGAGAGAGAGAGTTTTGGATAGAGAGTTTTGGAGAGAGGTAGAGAGTGTGAGATTTGGAGAGAGAGACATGGGTTTTGGAGAGAGATGGGTTTTGGAGAGAGTTTTTAGAGATATTTTGAGAGCGAGTTGGGGAAAGTGAGGAGTTCTTGGGGAGAGTTTTTGGAGAGATTTGGAGAAAGAGAGTTTTGGAGAGCTTTTCAAGAAAGATGGATAGAGAGAGTTTTTGGAGAGAGTTGGAGAGAGAGAGTTTTGGATAGAGAGTTTTGGGGAGAGGTTCTGGAGAGAGTTGGATAAAGAGAGAGTTTTTGGAGAGAGATTGGTGTTTTGGAGAGAGTTGGATAGAGAGAGAGAGTTTTTGGAGAGAGACTGGTGTTTTGGAGAGAGTTTTTGGAGAGAGTTGGAGAGAGTGAGAGTTTGGGAGAGAGTTTGAGAGAGTTTTGGAGAGAGGTAGAGAGAGTTTTGGAGGGAGAGAGGTGGGTTTTGGAGAGAGTTTTTAGAGCTATTTGGAGAGAGAGAAAGTTTTGGGGAGAGTGAGGAATTCTTGGAGAGAGTTTTAGGAGAGATTTGGAGAAAGAGTTTTTGGAGAAAGTTGGATAGAGAGAGTTTTGGGAGAGAGTTGGAGAGAGAGAGTTTTGGAGAGAGAGTTTTGGGAAGAGGTTTTGGAGAGAGTTGGAGAGAGAGCTTTGGAGAGAGTTTTTAGAGAGAGTTAGAGAGAGTTTTTGGAGAGAGTTGGATATAGAGTTTTTGGAGAGAGATTGGGGTTTTGGAGAGTTTTTGGAGAGAGAGAGAGTTTGGGAGAGTTTTTGGAGCGAGGGGGAGAGCGATTTTTTGGAGAGTTTTCGGAGAGAATTTTTGGAGAGAGTTTTTGGAGAGAGTTGGAGAGAGAGTGGGTTTTGGAGAGAGTTTTTGGAGAGAGTTGGCGAGAGAGAGAGTTTTGGAGAGAGGGAGTTTTGAAGAGAGTTTCTGGAGCGAGTTGGAGAGAGAGAGAGAGAGAGTGTCTTTGGACTCTATAGTCTGGCCCAGCCCTTGTTCCAGACTTCCACGACACAGAGCCGCGCACCAGATCTCAGCCTACAAGGACAGCTTCATGCTTTGTCTGTAGTGAATGTAATCTCCGAGAAAGGGGAGACAGTAGACGTGTCCAGCGCACAATACACTCCGCAGTCAATGCACTTCATTACTGCTCAAGGCTTTAACACGTCATGGAAAGGATTCGAAATACAATTGACAATATACAAATCATGACCAATGCCGTTGTGTTTGGGGAGGGGGGGATATATATGCCTTAGATTGCTAAATTTGCTGGATGTGTGGAAATAATGCACATTGCGACTGGAAGCAGCGAACATTTCTGCGCGGCGCTATGAGTCTGTGCTCTATGCACGCGCAAAGTAATGACCGTCCGGCCTGCAACAGAGACTTCCATGGTAGGACCTGAGCAGGTCTTTGGCTGTTCCTGGCACCCACTTCACTAGACAGAAGAAATAGACCGATTTTTCTTCAAAAGAAACAGGTCACATTTCATATTCTGTTCCATTTGTGCTGTATTCGAGGCCTCTGTGAGGCTCCGCAGAGCGCCTCGAGGTCGCCCCGGGGGTCCTTGCAGTTATGTATGGGAGGAGCCCTAGAGGTGGGAGAGCATCCCCCCAAGAGAGGGCATCTTTACCCAGAGCCAACACCTCTGCCCAAGTTTGGATGTGTCCTGGAGGAGTGGGGGAGGGGCAGGGCTCCCATTTATATTGACTACACCCTGTCAGGACACAGCAGCGTTGGCTGGCTGTTCTGCTCATACCAAAGCCCCTCTGTGAGGCCCAACCGAGCCGTCCCTTCAGCCTGATGCCACCCGTTCTCCCCGTTCCACCCAAAGCCAGCACTCCTTACCTATTCACTCAAGATCAGACATTCAGACAGTTCTCAAAGAGCGCCGGGACTTTGGAAGTAGAAGATTCTAACCTTCGCCTTCTCTACCTCTTTCTCTTCCTTCCCTTTTCCACCTTCCATCCCCCCTCCACCCAGACCGTTAGCTTTTCACAAAAGGAGAGCATAGCTCTAAATATATCGTGTTTTGCAGCGTGTTACTAGTCCACCATCTTACCGTTCTTTACGTACTCAGAGTGGTTTCTTGAAGGGTCCACCGAGTCCTCACTACAGCTGCGGTGCTGGGGTAGCAGTCAGACTTATCAACGTTGAGTTTCGGTGTTGTGCGTGAAGGGTTCACTGAGTAATTTACTCCTGCGGTGCATGGATGGGACAAGGCTCTGCTAGTAGTCAGTCCTAACTGCGTTTAGTTTTCCTGTCGTACGTGAAGGGTTCACTGAGTAATTTACTCCACCGGTGCATGGATGAGGGAAGGTGCTAGTAGCAGTCAGACCTATCAGCGCTGAGTTTTGGTGTAGTGCGTGAAGGGTGTACTGAGTAATTTACTCCTCCGGTGCATGGATGTGCGAAGGTGCTGATAGCAGTCAGACCTAACAGCGTTGAGTTTTGTGTCGTGCGGGAATGGTCAATGGAGTAATTTACTCCTGCGGTGCATGGATGGGAGAAGGTATCCGCTTTGAGTTCGATGTCATGTGTGAAGGGTCCACTGAGTAATTTACTCCTCCGGTGCATGGATGTGCGAAGGTGCTGGTAGCAGTCAGACCTATCAGTGTTGTGATTTCGTGTCGTGCGTGAATGGTCAACTGAGTAATTGACTCTTGCGTGCATGGATGGGAGAAGGTAACACCTTTGAGTTTGATGTCATGTGTGTAGGGTCCACTGAGTAATTTACTCCTGCGGTGCATGGATGAGAGAAGGCGCTGGTAGCAGTCAGACCTATCAGCATTGAGTTTTCGTGTCATGCGTGAAGGGTCCACTGAGTAATTTACTCCTGCGGTGCATGGATGAGAGAAGGCGCTGGTAGCAGTCAGACCTATCAGCATTGAGTTTTGGTGATGTGCGCGAAGGGTCCACTGAGTAATTTACTCCTGCAGTGCATGGATGGGCGAAGGCCCAGGTAGCACACAGACCTATCAGTGTTGAGTTTTCGTGCTCGAAGGGTCCACTGAGTAATTTACTCCTGCGGTGCATGGATGGGAAAAAGTGTCAGTGTTGGGTTTTGGTGTTGCGCGTAGGGTTCACTAAGTAATTTACTCCTGCATTGCATGGATGGGAAAGGTGCTGGTAGCAGTCAGACTTTTCAGCGTTGAGTTTTGTATTTCTGTGTGAAGGGTCCACTGAGTGATTTACGCCTGTGGTGCATGGATGGGAGAAGGTGCTGGTAGCAGTAATACCTATCATCGTTGAGTTTCAGTGTCGTGCGTGAAGGTTCTACTGAGTATATTACTCCTGCGGTGCATGGATGGGAGAAGGTGCTGGTAGCTTTCAGACCTAGCAGCGTTTAATTTTGGTGTCATGCATGAAGGGTCCACCGAGTAATTTACTCCTGCAGTGCATGGATGGGAGAAGGCGCTGGTAGCAGTCAGACCTATCAGCATTGAGTTTTGGTATCTGAAAGAGACTATTATAGATTCCTTACCTCCGAATTACCCCCAGTCGTCAGACTGGATCCGGAGAATTTTATTTCAGCAGTACCCCTGAGCGTCGGTAGGTGGCGTCGTCGACTCCACGTTTGTTGTTGGCGTCATGATCGCCGGAATGACGTTGCGGTATCTACTTAGACGCCGCCCCTGCGCGCTGACGTCAGTTCTTTCTTTTTCCGCGCCAGCCAGCGCAGATCCGGAGAGAGCAGTACCCGTAGTCACTTTTTGACTAACACTTTTTTGACTTTTGTCGACATCTTTTTCTAGTAGTTCGACTCCTGGTGCACGTAGGAATGTCCCATCGTCGGACCGGCTTCAAACCTTGTGACTCCTGTCACAAGTTGATGTCGGTCTCGGACCCGCACGTCGTGTGCCTCTGGTCCCTGGAGCACGACCCGAAGTCGTGCTCCGACTGTTGGGCCATGAACCCAAAGTCTTTGCGGGAGCGGTCCCGAAAGCTTCTGGAGGCCCGACAGTCAGCTCCGCGCCGCTCAAGGTCCTGGTTGAGAGGGAGGTCGGGGACCGGTCGCGGAGTCACCACCATCACTCCTCATCGAAGTCTTCGTCTTCGGGTAAGTTGAAGCACAAAAAGAAGGTGAAGCACAGTCGCTCTTCGCCTTCTCCCCGTCCGTTGGCCGACACGGAAGGTAGTCGTCCTTCGGCCCCGCCTGTAGAGCCTGCTGGGACGGCTCTGAGCTTCCCTCCCTTCCTGGGAGCCAGAGCGTCCCCTGCCCAGCTTTGTGCATTTTACAAAGGTCTCCACTCCATCTTTTGGCGGCCGGACTCCGCCGGCGCACCTTCGGGCCCCGCGGACTCGGCTGGGGGCTCTAGGACTTCGATGCTGGTGGCTCCGGCCTCGGCACCACAGGGCCTCCAGGGATCCAGGCCTGGATCTGGATCGGTGCCGGTCGACCTCACGACACCTCCTTCGGCACCGATACCTCTGACGACGCCTCCGCCACTTCTGACGCCAGTTGTGTCCCCGGCCGGCGTCGACCCCGGCCTCCCCCTCGGCTTGGACACGGAACTGGACCGGCGTTGACCGACGCTGGTACCGGCGCCGACCGGTACTTTTGTACCACTGTTCTACCCTGGCATTCCCTATCGCCCTGAGTGGCAGCCAGAGGAGGGGGAGGAGGACTGGGAGGGGTCTGTTGACCTTTTGGAAGACCAGCTTGAAGAGCCGGACTGGAGAGAGGAGTTGGGTGAGGCCAGTGGTCTGGACACCTCCCCAGACCTTGGCATGCTTTCTCCCCCTACCGTGGCCATGGAGGAGGGAGCCGCCTATGCTGTGGTGTTGCGTAGGGCGGCTAAGGCCTTGGGCCTTGAGCTTCCTACAGTGGCAGTCAGGACTAACCTCCTGACTGAGGTGCTTCAGCCGGCACCGGCCTCTTCGGAGCCCCTGCTGCCGTTCAATGAGGCCCTTACAGACATCCTTCTGGGCACTTGGTCCAAGCCCAGCAGAGGGGCTCCTGTGGATAGGATAATTGCCCGACGCCACCGCCCGGCCCTGGGCGACCCAATTTTCCTCTCCCAACACCCTACCCCTGAGAGCTTGGTGGTCCAAGCTTCAACATCCAAAGGCGCGTTCCCTTATGCACCCCCGGACAGGGAATCCAAGAAGCTGGACCATCTTGGGAAGAAGATGTTTTCTTCCACCAGCTTAGGACTGCAGTTGGTGAACACCACATGTCTCTTGGGCTGGTACACCCACTCTGTGTGGAATACGGTTGAGCAAGTGCTGCCACTGTGCCCGGAGGAGGCCCAGGACACAGTCTCCCGTGCGGTCGCGGAGGGGAGAGACGCAGCACAGTTCGCCATCCGATGTGGGCTGGACACTGCCGACTCGATGGGTAGAACGATTTCTACGTCAGTAGCCTTAAGGCGCTACGCCTGGCTGAGATCCACTGGCTTTTCTGGGGATGTCCAATCTACTGTTTTGGACATGCCCTTTGATTGCCGTCGCCTGTTTGGCCACAAGGCGGACAGTTCGCTCGAGCGCTTCAAGGATTCTAGGGCTACGGCCAGATCCTTGGGCCTCATTGCCACCTCTTGTCCTGTGCAGTCTGCCTTTTGCCCCTTTCGTGACTACGGAAGGGGTGCCCCACCACGTTCCACCCAGGACCACAGGCCGGCGCAAGCTACCCAGTCTCTGCGCTGCCAGGGAAGTGGGACCCAGCACCGTGGGTCTGGGGGTCAGCGGGCGGGCCAGTCTACCAGTGCCCCCTCTGCAGCAGCCTCTAAGCCTTCCTAGTCCGACCTTTCAGGGCCACCAGTTGCCAGTGGGTGGCAAGATCCGGTAACACCTCCCTCACTGGCACAACATCACGTCGGACAGGTGGGATTTGCAGATAGTCCGAAGGGGCTACTCCTTCCCCTTCGAGACTACCACTGCCTCCATGCCACCAACACTCCATCGCATGTCGGAGGATCACTTGGCCCTTCTCCGTCATGAAGTTACGGCTCTCTTGGCCAAGGGAGCTATCGAGCGAGTCCCTGTCCCAGAAGTAGGTCAGGGTTGTTACTCCCACTACTTCCTGGTGCCCAAGAAGGACAAAGGCCTGCGTCCTATCTTGGATCTCAGGGATGTCAACCGCTTCCTCCGGAAGGAGAAGTTCAAAATGTTGACATTGGCTCAGGTCCTGTATGCCCTCGACCATGGAGACTGGATGGTAGCGTTGGACTTGCAGGACGTTTACTTCCACATTCCCGTCCTGCCAGCCCACAGGCGTTACCTACTGTTCACAATAGGCCACGAGCATTTTCAGTTCACCATGCTCCCCTTTGGCCTTACCACCGCCTCTCGGTGGTTCACGAAAGTGATGGCGGTGGTCACAGCTCATCTGCACAGATCAGGGGTTTCAGTCTTCCCCTATCCCGATGACTGGCTGTTAAAGGCGGGTTCGCCCCAGGCTGTCGTCTCCCACCTCCAGACTACGGCGGACCTCCTGCATTCACTGGGGTTCACTATCAACGAGCTGAAGTCACACCTGATTCCCTCTCAGAAGCTCCTTTTCATCGGAGCAGTTCTGGATACAGCGCAGTTTCGGGCTTATCCTCCCGAGCAGCGAGTCTGGGATATTCGGGCTATGATACCGATGATTCAGCCTCTATCCCGGGTTTCGGTGAGATTGACCTTGAGGCTGCTGGGCCTCATGGCCTCCTGCATCCTTCTGGTGGACCATGCCAGGTGGCATATGCGGGCTCTGCAGTGGGACCTGAAGTTCCAGTGGGCGCAGCATCAGGGGAATCTTTTCGATGTTGTCCAGATCTCGGAGGGCACTGCACACCAATTGCAGCGGTGGATAGCGAACCAGGATTGGGTCAACTGGCAGATCCCTCTCCCTTCCCCAACCAGACTTCACAGTGGTGACAGATTAGTCACTTCTGGGATGGGGCGGCCACATGGGAGAGGCGGAGATCAGAGGCCTCTGGTCTCCAGCGGAGTCCGGGCTCCACATCAACCTGTTGGAGCTCCGGGCGATTCGTCTTGCACTGAAAGCATTCCTTCCTGCTGTCAAAGGAAGAGTAGTGCAGGTGTTCACGGACAACACCACCGCCATGTGGTACTGCAACAAACGGGGTGGGGTTGTGGACCCTATGTCAAAAGGCTCTCCGCCTCTGGATGTGGCTGGAACATCAGAGCATGTCCCTGGTGGTTCAACACCTGGCAGGTTCCCTGAACGTCAGGGTGGACAAACTCAGCCGCCGGTCCATGATGGATCACGAATGGCATCTTCACTCAGAGGTGGTGCAAGGTCTCTTTCAGCAGTGGGGAGAGCCTTGGTTAGATCTGTTCGCCACCGAAGAGAACGCGCAATGTCCGCAGTTCTGCACATTGGAATTTCCAAGATGGCACTCGCTCGGTGACGCTTTTCGTTGCGAGTGGAATTGCGGTCTTCTATACGCCTTTCCGCCAATACCACTTCTGCCCAGAGTGCTGAAGAAGATCAAGCACGACTGGGCCCAAGTCATTCTTGTGGCTCCGGATTGGGCACAAAGAGTCTGGTATCCTGAGCTCTTGAACATGGCCATCGATCCTCCGATCAGACTGTCTCTTCTGGAGGATCTTCTGTCACAGCAACAGGGGACGGTCCTCCAACCGAACCTGTCCACCCTCCACCTCCTTGCGTGGAGATTGAGCGGCGACAGTTGACAGCTTTTGACCTTCCTCCTAAAGTTTGTAATGTCATCTTGGCAGCCTGGCGTCCCTCCACTAAAACGGTATACGCCTGTAGATGGAACAAATTTGTGGCATAGTGCACAGCAAAGGCTGTGGATCCCCTTTCTGCCCCTCTTTCAGAGGTTCTCCTCTTCATTCTTTCTTTGGCCCAGCAGGGCTCTGCCCTGGGCACCCTTAAAGGCTATCTTTCAGCCATTTCGGCCTTTCTCCTCCTTCCTGATCAGCCTTCTCTTTTCAAGTCCCCTACTGTAAATAGATTTCTTAAGGGCATTACTTGTCGGGTTACCGTGGTGGTGTGGGCACCAATCCGATAAGAACGCCCAGCGGGGATGATGGAAGCTGCTAATCCCCCTAATTCCCCTCACACTCAACACAGGGAGCAAGAATAAGAACTACCACCCTGTGAGGAAAAAGGGAATGGGATAAAATAACAAACAGCGCTGGATGGATGGGACGTCCCTCAAGGCTTCTAGACACTACACAGTTGAGGCGCACCCTGTATGCAAGAGAGGAGAGAGAGAAAGGAAAGCGTAAACACATACACCTATTCCCTGAGTAATGCACTCTAATACTACGGAAATGCTCTCCCCACTCACATCCACCAGCATCCACTGCAGCCGGGTAGAAACAACAAATCAGTCTCTTCCGAGTGGTAGCCGACCCTGGAGCCTGAAGTAAATGAAATAATGAGGAAGGAGAAATAAGAAATGTCAAAAAGCACAAATCCAACAATGCTCCAGGGTGCCAGCCACCTACCGACCCCCAAAGTGGATACCAATTGTCACAGTTTTCTCATCAACAGAAAAAGCCCCAATCACTTATCTGTAGCCAGGAGTCCAATGTTCACTCAGGGTGTTTCCTGAAGTAGGACTGTAAGAACCCCAGCCCTTCCTGGCTGAAGGCACGGTGGCTTCGTGCAGAGAAAATAACGAATTAAATAGAAACCCAAAATATCACACTCCTTGTTACTTCACAGGAGTGGGTTCACCATGGAGGCACGAACACAGAAACACCATGGGTCTGGAATCTCGGGACGCGCATACATCCTCGCTGATCCCGATTCCAGAGGAAACAAAAATGAGCGAGCAGGACCGTGGAAGCTCCCAAGGTCGAGCGCTATCCGAGGACCTGAGCGCTAGGGAAACGCCGTGATCCGAGGCCCAAATTCCGGGCGGCAAGTCGAAAACAGAACAGGATCCAGAACGACAAGCACGGAGCAGCGGAGCGGCGCAGGCTAAGTACCGCCTACCCGCTCAGCTGACTTCCGCTGCCTCCGTAGCTGCGAGCCGCGTGGATGCTGGGACATGTAGTTTCCCCCAGCCCGTGTCAGCAGATACATCAAGGTTAGAGCGGTGTGTGCCTGTGCCTGTCTCTCTATGCAGCCCCGCCAAGGTCATGACATTACTCACCTCTTTCCTCATATTCCTTTCGTAATGCCCCAGTGGGACTTGAATCTGGTCTTAACTTACCTCATGTGTGCTCCTTTCGAGCCTCTACATAATTGTCCTCTCAGACTCTTGACCTTAAAGACTGCTTTTCTGGTTGCCATCACCTCTGCTCGCAGGGTGAGTGAGCTTCAGGCTCTTTCTTCTAAACCTCCTTTCCTTGCTGTTCATCCGGACAAGGTTGTCCTTCGAACTAGACCTTCTTTTCTTCCCAAAGTGGTTACCTCTTTCCACATAGGACAGACCATCACTTTGCCCACCTTCTTCCCGCCCCCGCACCCTTCCAAGGAGGAGGAGAGACTCCACTGTCTGGATCCAAAATGTGCATTATCCTTTTATTTTGATCGCACAAGACAATTCCGGGTGGACGATCAACTCTTTGTTGGCTATGTGGGCACCAAGAAAGGCCGGGCTGAGCAAAAACAGACTATCTCTTGATGGGTCGTTCTTTGCATTAAGATCTGCTACTCCTTGGTGGAAAAGGAACCTCCGGTAGGGCTGCGCGCCCATTCCACCAGGGCGACGGCAGCCACTACTGCTTTGGGACGTGGAGTCCCCCCTCGGTGACATCTAAGCATTACTGCCTGGATAGTCAAGTCCGGAGAGACGGCTTCTTTGGCCGTTCAGTTCTCCAGGACTTTCTGGTGTGAACTTGGTTCGCAGACCAACCTCCGGGGTTGGTATTCTTGGGATATCTATTCTAAGGTAAGGAATCTATAACTAATAGTCTCTTTCAGATTAACAAGTTATTTACCTTCGGTAACAATATATCTGTAAGAGACATATATTAGTTATAGATTCCTTACCGCTCCACCCATCCTCCCCGTTCTGCTAACTGACTTCTAGAGTAAGGGACTACCTTTCTGGGCCCTAGTTTTGTGCACCAGTGGTCAGTGTCTTGCATGGCTCTGCGCTTCTGGCGTGGAATGTTGTATAAAGAACTGACGTCAGCGCGCAGGGGCGCTGTCTAAGTAGATATCGAGACGTCATCTCGGCGATCACGACGCCAATGACGAACACAGAGTAGACCAATGCCACCTACCAACGAGCAGGGGTATTGCTGAAGAAAAATTCTCCGGATCCAGTCTGACGCCTGGGGGTAATTCTAAGGTAAGGAATCTAGAACTAATATATGTCTCTTACAGATGTATCGTTACCGAAGGTAAGTAACTTGTTTGTCATGCGCAATGTGTCTACCAAGTAATTTATTCCTGCGGTGCATGAATGGGAGAAGGTATCAGCATTGAGTTTGATGCCATGTGCGAAGGCTCCACTGAGTAATTTCCTCCTGCAGTGCATGGATGGGAGAAGGTATCAGCGTTGAGTTTGATGTTGTGCTCAAAGGGTCCACTGAGTAATTTACCCCTGTGGTGAATGGATGGGAGAAGGTGCTGGTAGCAGTCAGACCTACCTGGGTTGTGTTTTCGTGTCAGGCGTGAAAGGTCCAGTGAGTAATTTACTCCTGCCGTGCATGGATGGGAGAAGGCGCTGGTGGCAGTCAGACCTATCAGCGTTGAGTTTTGGTGTCGTGCATGAAGGTTCCACTGAGTAATTTACTCCTGCGGTGCATGGATGAGAGAAGGTGCTGATAGCAGTCAGACAAATCAGCGTTGAGTTTTGGTGACGTGCGATGTGTCTACTGAGTAATTTACTCCTGCAGTGCATGGATGGGAGAAGGCGCTGATAGCAGCCAGACCTATCAGCGTTGAGTTTTGGTGTCATGCGCGATGTGTCTACTGAGTAATTTACTCCTGCAGCACATGAATGGGAGAAGGCTTTTGTAGCAGTCAGACCTATCAGCGTTGAGTTTTGGTGCCCTGCGTGAAGGGTCCACTGAGTAATTTACTCCTGCGGTGCATGGATGGGAGAAGGCACTGATAGCAGTCAGACCTATCAGCGTTGAGTTTTGGTGTCATGCGCAATGTGTCTACTGAGTAATTTACTCCTGCAGTGCATGGATGGGAGATGGCACTGATAGCAGTCAGACCTATCAGTATTGAGTTTTGGTGTCATGTGCGATGTGTCTAGTGAGTAATTTACTCATGCAGTGCATGGATGGGAGAAGGTAACCGCATTGAATTTGATGTCATGCGTGAAGGGTCCACTGAGTAATTTACTCCTGCGGTGCATGGATGGGAGAAGGTATTAGCGTTGTTTGATGTTGTGCATGAAGGGTCCACTGAGTGATTTACTCCTGCGGTGCATGGATGGGAGAAGGTATTAGCGTTGAGTTTGATGTTGTGCATGAAGGGTCCACTGAGTGATTTACTCCTTCGGTGCATGGATGGGAGAAGGTAACCGCATTGAATTTGATGTCATGCGTGAAGGGTCCACTGAGTAATTTACTCCTGCAGTGCATGGATGGGAGAAGGCGCTTGTAGCAGTCAGACCTATCAGCGTTGAGGTTTGGTGCCGCTCGTTAAGGGTCCACTGAGTGATTTACTCCTGCGGCACATGAATGGGAGAAGGCGCTTGTAGCAGTCAGACCTATCAGCGTTGAGGTTTGGTGCCGTTCGTTAAGGGTCCACTGAGTGATTTACTCCTGCGGTGCATGGATGGGAGAAGGTATTAGCGTTGAGTTTGATGTTGTGCATGAAGGGTCCACTGAGTGATTTACTCCTGTGGTGCATGGATGGGAGAAGGCCCTGGTAGCAGTCAGAGCTATCAGCGTTGAGTTTTGGTGTCGTGCGTGAAACGTCTACTGAGTAATTTACTCCTGCAGCACATGAATGGGAGAAGGCTTTTGTAGCAGTCAGACCTATCAGCGTTGAGGTTTGGTGCCGTGCGTGAAGGGTCCACTGAGTAATTTACTCCTGCGGTGCATGGATGGGAGAAGGCGCTAGTAGCAGTCAGACCTATCAGCGTTCAGTTTTGGTGTCGGGCACGAAGGGTCCACTGAGTAATTTACTCCTGCGGCACATGAATGGGAGAAGGCGCTTGTAGCAGTCAGACCTATCAGCGTTGAGGTTTGGTGCCGTTCGTTAAGGGTCCACTGAGTGATTTACTCCTGCGGTGCATGGATGGGAGAAGGTATTAGCGTTGAGTTTGATGTTGTGCATGAAGGGTCCACTGAGTGATTTACTCCTGCGGTGCATGGATGGGAGAAGGTATTAGCGTTGAGTTTGATGTTGTGCATGAAGGGTCCACTGAGTGATTTACTCCTGCGGTGCATGGATGGGAGAAGGTATTAGCATTGAGTTTGATGTTGTGCATGAAGGGTCCACTGAGTGATTTACTCCTGCGGTGCATGGATGGGAGAAGGTATTGGCGTTGAGTTTGATGTTGTGCATGAAGGGTCCACTGAGTGATTTACTCCTGCGGTGCATGGATGGGAGAAGGTATTAGCATTGAGTTTGATGTTGTGCATGAAGGGTCCACTGAGTGATTTACTCCTGCGGTCACTGGCGTAGCAAGGGGGGGGCGGAGGGGGCGGTACGCCCCGGGCGGCACGAGATTTCGGGGCGGCAGGTAAATTTAACGCCAGCACCCCCCCCCCCCCCCCCGCTCTTAGGCGCTCGGCGGCGGCAAAAGGCAGGGACCGCCACGGGCGGCAGAGTGCCTAGCTACGCCACTGCCTGCGGTGCATGGATGGGAGAAGGTATTGGCGTTGAGTTTGATGTTGTGCATGAAGGTTCCACCGAGTAACTTACTTCTGCGACTCCTTGGGCTGCGGCGCTCGGGGTGCCTTGGCACGCCCCGGTTATTTGTCTTCGAGTGCCGAGTCCATCTGCAGGGTTCGGGGGGCCCTCACTAGGGCCACAGATGCCTGTATCCTGTGTGAAAGAGCTAAGAAGGGTAACATACTCCCTGCTCAGGATGCTTTCCTGCCACTTTGTTGATTTGGGTTCGAGTGAGAGCTTCGGTCCATGGTCAGGCCAAGGCTTCTGACGTCACTTGGCGCTGGTGGCCGCGGTCCCATTTCAATGACGCAGGAGGACATAGAGTTCGGATCTTGCCAGAATCCACAGGTGAATATTTGTTTTTTAGGAGTCAAGTTTGAGGTGATTTTTGGCACCAGTTATTCAGCACCTTCAAAACATCCGTCAAGTCCGAATGTGTGGAGTTCGGAGGATTGTTCCGGTTCTAGAAGGATCTGAGGGTGATCAGCCCAGCCCAGCTGTGGGAAGGGCGATGAAAGGATGTCAGAGTGAGGACGAGATGCTCGGGGAGCAACCCTTGCTCCCGGCAGTACCCCCGGGGCCCTGCGTGAGAGCAACCTTTGCTCCCGGCAGTACCCCTGGTGAGCGCAACCCTTGCTCCCAGCAGTACTCCTGCATGAGAGCAACCCTTGCTCCCGGCAGTACCCCTGCGTGAGAGCAACCCTTGCTCCCGGCAGTACCCCTGCGTGAGAGCGACCCTTGCTCCCGGCAGTACTCCTGCATGAGAGCAACCCTTGCTCCCGGCAGTACCCCTGCGTGAGAGCAACCCTTGCTCCCGGCAGTACCCCTGCGTGAGAGCAGTACCCCCGGAGCCTTGCGTGAGAGCAACCCTTGCTCCTGGCAGTACCCCTGCATGAGAGCAACCCTTGCTCCCGGCAGTACCCCTATCTGCGTGAGAGCAACCCTTGCTCCCGGCAGTACCCCTGCGTGAGAGCGACCCTTGCTCCAGGCAGTACCCCTGAGTGAGAGCAACCCTTGCTCCCGGCAGTACCCCCGGACCCTGCGTGAGAGCAACCCTTGCTCCCGGCAGTACCCCTGCGTGAGAGAAACCCTTGCTCCCGGCAGTACCCCTGCGTGAAAGCAACCCTTGCTCCCGGCAGTACCCCTGCGTGAGAACAACCCTTGCTCCCGGCAGTACCCCTGCGTGAGACCAGTACCCCCGGAGCCCTGCGTGAGAGCAACCCTTGCTCCCGGCAGTACCCCTGCATGAGAGCAACCCTTGCTCCCGGCAGTACCCCTGTCTGCGTGAGAGCAACCTTTGCTCCCGGCAGTACCCCTGCGTGAGAGCAACACTTGCTCCCAGCAGTACCCCTGCATGAGAGCGACTCTTGCTCCCGGCAGTACCCCTGCGTGAGAGCGACCCTTGCTCCCGGCAGTACCCCTGCTTGAGAGCGACCCTTGCTCCCGGCAGTACCCCTGCTTAAGAGCGATCTTTGCTCCCGGCAGTACCCCTGTGTGAGAGCAACCCATGCTACCGGCAATACCCCTGCGTGAGGGCAACCCATGCTCCCGGCAGTACTCCTGCATGAGAGCAACCCTTGCTCCCAGCAGTACCCCTGCGTGAGAGCGACCCTTGCTCCCGGCAGTACCCCTGCTTGAGAGCGACCTTTACTCCCTGCAGTACCCCTGCGTGAGAGCAACCCATGCTCCCGGCAGTACTCCTGTGTGAGAGCAACCCATGCTCCCGGCAGTACCCCTGCATGAGAGCGACCCATGCTCCCAGCAGTACCCCTGCGTGAGAGCGATCCATGCTCCTGGCAGTACCCCTGCGTGAGAGCGACCCTTGCTCCCGGCAGTACCCCTGCGTGAGAGCGACCCTTGCTCCCGGCAGTACCCCTGCGTGAGAGCGACCCTTGCTCCTGGCAGTACCCCTGCGTGAGAGCGACCCTTGCTCCCGGCAGTACCCCTGCGTGAGAGCAACCTTTGCTCCCGGCAGTACCCCTGTCTGCGTGAGAGCAACCCTTGCTCCCGGCAGTACTCCTGCGTGAGAGCAACCCATGCTCCTGGCAGTACTCCTGCGTGAGAGCAACCCATGCTCCCGGCAGTACTCCTGCGTGAGAGCAACCCTTGCTCCCGGCAGTACTCCTGTGTGAGAGCAACCTTTGCTCCCGGCAGTACTCCTACCTGAGAGCAACCCATGCTCCCAGCAGTACTCCTGCGTGAGAGCAACCTTTGCTCCCGGCAGTACTCCTGCGTGAGAGCAACCCATGCTCCTGGCAGTACCCCTGCGTGAGAGCAACCTTTGCTCCCAGCAGTACCCCTGCGTGAGAGCAACCCTTGCTCCCGGCAGTACTCCTGCGTGAGAGCAACCCTTACTCCCGGCAGTACCCCTGCGTGAGAGCGACCCTTGCTCCCGGCAGTACCCCTGCGTGAGAGCGACCCTTGCCCCCGGCAGTACCCCTGCTTGAGAGCGACCCTTGCTCCCGGCAGCACTCCTGCGTGAGAGCGACCCTTGCTCCCGGCAGTACCCCTGCGCAGGGCTTTAAGTGGGCCGGGTCTCACCGGTGCTGAGCACCGGCAGTTTTTTAAAGGAGGCCTCGAAACGGGTCTGTGTTTTTTTCCGGACTGCAGTGACAGCAGGCACATCGATGTGCGTGTGCTCACACTGCTCACTTTTCACTAGTGAAGAAGTTACGGCATGACGTCATGCCAGGTGACGGTTGTAGGGGAAGGGAAATCCTTTAAAGAAAGTAATTTTCTCTCTGGATTTCCCTTCTCTTTTTGAAACTCAGGAGCAGCAACATTGTTGTGGTGTCACCAGGGCTTTAAGTGAAAGCTTTTTCAATATTCTATACAAGCCATAGTTGCTGCGTATTTATCTTATGCAACTAACAACCATTGACAAAGCCAATAGTCCTGACTTGTTGTAGGTATGATGTTACTTGTTGTATCATATAGCTGGATACAATGACGGAAACAGCAAAATACAAGTCGGGCGGCACACTATGCTAAGCACAGATTTTAGCTTATGTGTTTTCAAGCCACGCCCTTAATTACATTGGCCACGCCCCTTTGAGAGACCCCCCAGTTTTTTCATCCCACTTAAAGCCCTGCCCCTGCGTGAGAGCAACCTTTGCTCCCAGCAGTACCCCTGCATGAGAGCAACCTTTGCTCCCGGCAGTACTCCTGCGTGAGAGCAACCCATGCTTCTGGCAGTACTCCTGCGTGAGAGCAACCCATGCTCCCGGCAGTACCCCTGCGTGAGAGTGACCCATGCTCCCGGCAGTACCCCTGCGTGAGAGCAACCCTTGCTCCCGGCAGTACCCCTGCTTGAGAGTGACCCATGCTCCCGGCAGTACCCCTGCGTGAGAGCGACCCTTGCTCCCGGCAGTGCCCCTGCGCGAGAGCGACCCATGCTCCCGGCAGTACCCCTGCGCGAGAGCGACCCATGCTCCCGGCAGTACCCCTGCGCGAGAGCGACCCATGCTCCCGGCAGTACCCCTGCGCGAGAGCGACCCATGCTCCCGGCAGTGCCCCTGCGTGAGAGCGACCCATGCTCCTGGCAGTGCCCCTGCGTGAGAGCGACCCATGCTCCCGGCAGTACCCCTGCGTGAGAGCGACCCATGCTCCCAGCAGTACCCCTGCGTGAGAGCGACCCTTGCTCCCGGCAGTGCCCCTGCGTGAGAGCGACCCATGCTCCCGGCAGTACCCCTGCGCGAGAGCGACCCATGCTCCCGGCAGTACCCCTGCGCGAGAGCGACCCATGCTCCCGGCAGTGCCCCTGCGTGAGAGCGACCCATGCTCCCGGCAGTGCCCCTGCGTGAGAGCGACCCATGCTCCTGGCAGTGCCCCTGCGTGAGAGCGACCCATGCTCCCGGCAGTACCCCTGCGTGAGAGCGACCCATGCTCCCAGCAGTACCCCTGCGTGAGAGCGACCCTTGCTCCCGGCAGTACTCCTGCCTGAGAGCAACCCATGCTCCCGGCAGTACTCCTGCGTGAGAGCAACCTTTGCTCCCGGCAGTACTCCTGCGTGAGAGCAACCCATGCTCCTGGCAGTACCCCTGCGTGAGAGCAACCCTTTCTCCCAGCAGTACCCCTGCGTGAGAGCGACCCTTGCTCCCGGCAGTACTCCTGCCTGAGAGCAACCCATGCTCCCGGCAGTACTCCTGCGTGAGAGCAACCCATGCTCCTGGCAGTACCCCTGCGTGAGAGCAACCCTTTCTCCCAGCAGTACCCCTGCGTGAGAGCGACCCTTGCTCCCGGCAGTACTCCTGCCTGAGAGCAACCCATGCTCCCGGCAGTACTCCTGCGTGAGAGCAACCTTTGCTCCCGGCAGTACTCCTGCGTGAGAGCAACCCATGCTCCTGGCAGTACCCCTGCGTGAGAGCAACCTTTGCTCCCAGCAGTACCCCTGCGTGAGAGCAACCCTTGCTCCCGGCAGTACTCCTGCATGAGAGCGACCTTTGCTCCCGGCAGTACCCCTGCGTGAGAGCAACCCTTGCTCCCGGCACTACTCCTGCGCGAGAGCAACGCTTTCTCCCGGCAGTACTCCTGCGTGAGAGCAACCCTTTCTCCCGGCAGTACTCCTGCGTGAGAGCAACCCTTGCTCCCGGCAGTACTCCTGCGTGAGAGCAACGCTTTCTCCCGGCAGTACTCCTGCGTGAGAGCAACCCTTGCTCCCGGCAGTACTCCTGCGTGAGAGCAACCCTTGCTCCCGGCAGTACTCCTGCGTGAGAGCGACCTTTGCTCCCGGCACTACCCCTGCGTGAGAGCAACTCTTGCTACCGGCACTACTCCTGCGTGAGAGCAACCCTTTCTCCCGGCAGTACTCCTGCGTGAGAGCAACCCTTTCTCCCGGCAGTACTCCTGCGTGAGAGCAACCCTTTCTCCCGGCAGTACTCCTGCGTGAGAGCAACCCTTGCTCCCGGCAGTACTCCTGCGTGAGAGCGACCTTTGCTCCCGGCAGTACCCCTGCGTGAGAGCAACTCTTGCTACCGGCACTACTCCTGCGTGAGAGCAACCCTTTCTCCCGGCAGTACTCCTGCGTGAGAGCAACCCTTTCTCCCGACAGTACCCCTGCGTGAGAGCAACCCTTGCTCCCGGCATTACCCCTGCGTGAGAGCAACCCTTGCTGCACCCGGCAGTACCCCTGCGTGAGAGCAACCTTTGCTCCCGGCAGTACTCCTGCGTGAGAGCAACCCTTGTTCCCGGCAGTACTCCTGCGTGAGAGCAACCCTTGTTCCCGGCAGTACCCCTGCGTGAGAGCAACCCTTGTTCCCGGCAGTACTCCTGCGTGAGAGCAACCCTTGTTCCCGGCAGTACTCCTGCGTGAGAGCAACCCTTGTTCCCGGCAGTACTCCTGCGTGAGAGCAACCTTTGCTCCCGGCAGTACCCCTGGGTGAGAGGTGTGGAGTGGGGACTTGAATGGGGGTCTTTGGACACTTTGGGGTTTATCCTTAAGGTCCGATTGCATCAGTTTGATCCCAGCGCCTTGAATGTCGGAGTCGCACAGTCATTGTGCTCCTATTAAGAGATCGACCCTACAGATGCCGAAGATAGGTCGAGTAGGCATAAGGCGGCCACGTTTCAGTGTCAAGTTATTGTTGAGGTCACCCCGGCGCAGATTGTTTCGGTTCCGTGCTTCCACTGGGTGAAGCCTTCCGTCCATCCCACAGTCGGCAGAGCTCTTCGACGTAGGGTGTGTGAGGAGTTCCCCCGAGAGGGTTCCATCTCTTCTTGCTCAGTAGACTCTTGGCTCAGCCTGGGAAGTCCCTCCTTCTTTAGTTGAGGGTTATTGAAGGGTGTTTTGCTTTTGATTTGGAAGCGCCCTATCGATAGGGAAGAATTGACGCTCTCTCTCGCTGGAGCGCAGCAAAGGACTGTAGGAGGGGGTTTTGAGGATGTTTGGAGGGCCAGGAGCCTCCGCGGAGCCTCCAAGTTTGTGCGTCTGATGAGGCCGGAAGCTTTCTGTGCAGTCAGTGCGTTGAAGGAGCTTCGCTTTGGTTGTGTATTTGATACTCAGTTTTGGGTGCAAGGGTGCTGCCTGCAGCTTGCCTCTGAGTGGCTGGAGCAGTCAGTGAAGGGTGTCACTAAGGTGATGGGGTTAGAGGGTGCTTTACACCTGTTTTGGTGCTGGTGGGTCACAGAATGTGCTGACCACCTCGGAGAGGTCTTGGATTGGGAGTGTGGCGTCCGTGAGGTATTGGGTGTAGTGGGGCATTGCCCCCTGTAGGCTCCCTGGGGGCTGCCATGGGAGGTGGTGGTTCCATTGGGTGACGTGATGGTCACTCCTTAGGGTGGGGTTCTTGTATTTACTATCAGGCGACCCAGGCCGGTGTGGCACCACGGGTGTGGACGCTGAATGGCTGGACCTGGTGACCATCTGGTGAAGGTTAAACCTCAATGTGTGAGGAGGAAGGAGTTATGAATTAAATTTGTACTTGTAAAGCGCACCCATACCGCTGTGGAACCCTTCCTGGCTTTTCCCTGTGAAATGTCCACTCCTGGGCACCCCCAGGGTGAAGCCAGGCATCCCAGCGCTGTTGGGGCCGTTGTGGAGATTAAGCAAGCTATTGCCCAGAGTTGCAGAGTGGGACCCATGATTAGAATAGGCACCGAGGCGAGAATTATCAGGTCCGAGGAAATTGAGCCCAAGACCCGCCGAGGCGGGAATTGAACCCTGGTCCCGGGCCAGATCTCTGCATCAGGGTCTGCCGCTCTAACCATTGAGCCACACTTCTCCACCAGTTATGGTGAGGGATTGGAGGTAGGGTTGTCTTTGAGGAGAAAGGAGGTACAACCGTTGCCTTTAGTGGTCGTAGGGGCTCTAGGACACGGGGCAGGAGCGCACTTCTGACGCTTGATCCAGTCAAGGCCGGCTCTAGGGCGGTGCAATCGGTGCCACAGCACCGGGCGTTGACTTGGGGTGGGGGCGTCATTTTTTAAAATGTGTATTATCATTTTAAAAGCACCTGCTGCAGTGTTCATGGCCTCCAGCAATTTTCAGACATCAATTAAAAGGTCAAGATAACTCCGGTGATTAATCATCTTCCTGGAAAGAGACCTGAGGTTTGTCTAGTGTGTGTTTGCAGAGGGTTAACATACCTGCTGCTAAGATCGTGTACCATGGAGATAAGGAAGTGCATATCATGTAAATAGGTGAGTGGGTTACTGCTTCTGTAAGAGAGCTCCTTATGTTACTTGTCGTTTATAAGTCAAAATCCTAATATAGGACATTGAGCTATTAACTGTCATCACGAGCTGCATGCAAACTGCAAGTATATGTTTTTTTAGCACAGTCTTTCATCCTCCTAATCTTGTGAAAAGGGATCATTTGGGCAGAAAACAATTCTTATTATGAAAGAGAACTCCTAACAATGATGTTACGTTTTAAATTCTGAATTTGTGCTTTTCCAGAATAAGGACTCAAACTACATTGCCTGCCAGTATCGATGACATGTCACTCCTACACTACACCTTGTAGTACCTATACACTGATTTACACACACATTATTGTCTCTGTGCAATCAGTTCTGTGTATGATGTAAAGTGCTCTGACACCTTACATTGGTATGAGTGGTGCTATCAAACTAAATGAATCTGAGAGACAGTGGTTATGGAGACTTGAGGGGGTCTGTTAAATGGTGCTAGTGAGGGAATCTGTGGCAGAGGTGGCCATTGGGGGCTAGGGGGCGCCAACAGACATTGTCGCACAGGGCGCCACCAGCGCTAAAGCAGGCCCTGGGTCCAGTTGATCAGTGTGGCTGGTAGGTACAGAAAGAAAGTGGTGGTGACTAAAAGGCTGAAAAAGAGGGTGGGCCTGGGGCAGCCGAGAGAGCATTCAGCGCCCCTCTAACCACTGCTTTCCTCTTTCCATCTCTGCAGCATGGACGTCCAAGGGGACTACGAACCCTGCGACGCCTCCGGGTTCATCAAAATCAACGCAGTCAGGTGAGTCACCTGGGAAGGTGGAATGCATGCTCAACACCCCCAGAATGGAGCGCCTGTGTGAGCCCCAGACCCCCCCAGAATGGTATGCGCAAGTACACTGTGAGCCCCCGACACCTCCAGAATGGACCACCCGTGTTAGGCCCCAACACCCCGAAATGGAAAGCCTGTGTGAGGCCCCCGACACCCCCAGAAAAGGAGCATCTATGTGAGCCCCAACACCCCCAGAATGGATCATCCGTGTGAGTCCCTGACACCCCAAGAATGGACCACCCGTGTGAGGCCCCGACACCCCAGAATGGAGCGCTTGTATGAGCCCTCGACACCTCTAGAATGGAGCATCTGTGTGAGGCCCGACACCCCCAGAATGGAACGCCTGTGTGAACCCCGAACCCTGGGCTTTAAGTGGGCCGGGTCTCACCGGTGCTGAGCACTGGCATGTTTTTTTAAAGGAGGCCTCGAAACGGGTCTCTATCGGGCTCTGTTTTGTGCCTTGGCACAGGCAGCCCGTATTTTTTCCAGACTGCGGTGACAGCAGGCACATCATGTGCGCGAGCTCACACTGCTCACTTCTCACTAGTGGGGAAGTTACGGCATGACGTCATGCCAGGTGAGCGTTGTACGGGAAGGGAAATCTTTTAAAGAGAGTCATTTTCTCTCTGGATTTCCCTTCTCTTTTTGAAACTCAGGAGCAGCAACATTGTCGTGGTGTCACCAGGGCTTTAAGTGGAAGCTTTTTCAATATTATATACAAGCCATAGTTGCTGCTTATTTATCTTATGCAACTAACAACCACTGACAAAGCCAATAGTCCTGACTTGTTGTAGGTATGATGTTACTTGTTGTATCATATATCTGGATGCAATGACAGAAACAGCAAAATACAAGTCAGGCGGCACACTATGCTAAGCACAGATTTTTAGCTTATGTGTTTTTAAGCCACGCCCTTAATTACATTGACCACGCCCCTTTGAGAGACCCCCCCAGTTTTTTAATCCCACTTAAAGCCGTGCCCGACACCCCTTCAATTGAGCGCCTGTGTTGGCCCTGACACCCCTAGAATGGCATTCCTGTGTGAGACCCCAACACCCCCAGAATGGCGTTCCTGTGTGATGTCCCGACACTCCCAGAATAGAGAGCCTGTGTGAGCCCCCAATACCCCCAGAATGGAGCACATGTGTGAGACCCCGACACCCCAGAATGGAGCACCTGTGTGAGACCCCAAAACCCTCAGAATGGGGCACCTGTGTGAGGCCCCAACACCCCCCAAATGGAGCGCCAGTGTGAGCCCCCAACACCAACAAAAGGGAGCACCTGTGTGAGGCCAGACACCCCCAGAATGGAGCACCTGTGTGAGGCCCCGACACCCCAGAATGGAGCACCTGTGTGAGACCCCGAAGCCCTCAGAATGGGGCACCTGTGTGATGCCCGGACACCCCCAGAATGAAGCGTCTGTGTGAGGCCCCAACACCCCCTAATGGAGCGTCTGTGTGGGCCCCCCAGCACCCCAGATTGGTTTGCACAAGTGCACTGTTAGCCCCCGACTCCCCAGAATAGAGCGCATGTGAGGTCCCGACACCCCCAGAGTGGAGCACCGGTGTGAGACCACGACACCCCCAGAATAGAGCGCCTTTGTGGGTCCACGACACCGCAGAACTGTATGCGCAAGTACACTGTGAGGCCCCGACACCCCCAGATTGGAGCGCCTGTGTGAGGTCCCGGCACCCCCAGAATGGAGAGCCTGTGTGAGGTCCCAGCACCCCCAGAATGGAGCACCTGTGTGAGACCCCGAAACCCTCAGAATGGGGCACCTGTGCGAGGCCCCGACAACCCCCGAATTGAGCGCCTCTGTGAGACCCCGGCACCCCCCTAATGGAACACCTGTGTGGGCACCCGACACCGCAGAACGGTATGCGCAAGTACACTGTGAGCTCCTGACACCCCCAGAATAGAGCACCTGTGTCAAGCCCCGGCACCCCCATAATGGTATGCGCAACTATGAAGCAAGCAAGAGAAGCGCAGGCCCCTTATAGCCCCACAGATTGTTGTACTCAGTCATAGAGTAAGGTCAGCCCCCCACACCCATAGTAGAAGCTAAGAGTGAGTCCCCAAAACACATAGTAGAAACGAAGAGTGAGACCCCAACACCCATAGTATAAGAGAAGAGTGGGCCCCCAACACCCATAAAAGAATCGAAGAGTGGGCTCTCAACATCCATAGTAGAAGCTGAGTGAGTCCCCAAAACACATAGTAGAAGTGAAGAGTGAGCCCCCCACACCTATAGTACAAGCGAAGTGAGTCCCCAAAACACATAGTAGAAGCGAAGGGTGAGCCCCCAACACCCATAAAAGAATCGAAGAGTGAGCTCTCAACACCCAGAGTAGAAGCTAAGAGTGAGTCCCCAAAACACATAGTAGAAGCGAAGAGTGAGCCCCCAACACCCATAGTAGAAGCGAAGAGTGAGCCCCCAACACCCATAGTAGAAGCGAAGAGCGAGCCCCAACACCCATAGTAGAAGCGAAGAGTGAGCCCCCAACACCCTTAGTAGAAGCGAAGAGTGAGCTCCCAACACCCATAGTAGAAGCGAAGAGTGAGCCCCCAACACACATAGTAGAAGCAATGAGTGAGACTCACACACCCATAGTAGAAGCCAAAGCCCCCAACACCCATAGTGGAAGCGAAGGGTGAGCCCCCAACACCCATAGTAAAAGCGAAGAGTGAACCCCCAACAACCATAGTTGAAGCGCAGAGTGAGCCCCCAAAACACATAGTAGAAGCGAAGGGTGAGCCCCCAACACCCATAAAAGAATCGAAGAGTGAGCTCTCAACACCCATAGTAGAAGCTAAGAGTGAGTCCCCAAAACACATAGTAGAAGCGAAGTGAGACCCCAACACCCATAGTTGAAGCAAAGAGTGAGCCCCCAACACACACAGTAGAAGCAAAGAGTGAGCCCCAACACACATAGTAGAAGCGAAGTGTGAGCTCTCAACACCCATAATAGAAGTGAAGAGTGAGCCCCCACACTTATAGTAGAAGCTAAGAGTGAGTCCCCAAACACATAGTAGAAGCTAAGAGTAAGCCCCCAACACCCATAAAAGGATCGAAGAGTGAGCTCTCAACACCCATAGTAGAAGCTAAGAGTGAGTCCCCAAACACATAGTAGAAGCGAAGAGTGAGACCCCAACACCCATAGTAGAAGCAAAGATTGAGCCCAACACCCATAGTAGAAGCGAAGAGTGAACCTCAAACACCCATTGTAGAAGCGAAGGGTGAGCCCCCAACACCCATAGGACATGCAAAGAGTTAACCCATAATACCCATAGTTGAAGTAAAAATTGAGCCCAACACGCATAGTAGAAGCGAAGGGTGAGACCCCAAAACCTATAGTAGAAGCGAAGAGTAAGCCCAACACCCATAGTAGAAGCAAAGATTGAGCCCAAAACCCATAGTAGAAGCAAAGAGTGAGCCCCCAACACCCATAGTAGAAGCGAAGATTGAGCCCCCAACACCCTTAGTAGAAGCGAAGAGTGAGCCCCCAACACCCATAGTAGAAGCGAAGTTTGAGCCCCCAACACCCATAGTAGAAGCCAAAGCCCCCAACACCCATAGTAGAAGCGAAGGGGGAGCCCCCATTACCCATAGTAGAAGCGAAGAGTGAGCCCCAACACCCATAGTAGAAGCGAAGAGTGAATCCCAGCAACCATAGTTGAATTGAAGGGTGAGCCCCCAACACCCAAAGTAGAAGCTAAGAGTGAGCCCCCAACACCCATAGCAGAAGCTAAGAGTGAGCCCCCAACAGCCATAGTAGGAGCGAAGGGTGAGCCCCCAACACCCATAGTACAAGCAAAGAGTGAGCCCCCAACACCCATAGTACAAGCAAAGATTGAGCCCAACACCCATAGTAGAAGCGAAGAGTGAACCTCAAACACCCATTGTATAAGCGACGGGTGAGCCCCCAACACCCATAGTACAAGCAAAGAGTGAGCCCCCAACACCCATAGGACATGCGAAGAGTTAACCCATAATACCCATAGTTGAAGCAAAGAGGAATCCCAACACCCATAGTAGAAGCAAACATTGAGCCCAACACCCATAGTAGAAGCGAAGGGTGAGACCCCAAAACCTATAGTAGAAGCGAAGAGTAAGCCCAACACCCATAGTAGAAGCAAAGAGGAACCCCAACACCCATAGTAGAAACAAAGATTGAGCCCAACACCCATAGTAGTAGCGAAGAGTGAGCCCCCAACACCCATAGTAGAAGCGAAGAGTGAGCCCCCAACACCCATAGTAGAAGCGAAGTTTGAGCCCCCAACACCCATAGTAGAAGCCAAAGCCCCCAACACCCATAGTAGAAGTGAAGGGTGAGCCCCCAATACCCATAGTAGAAGCAAAGAGTGAACCCCCAACACCCAAAAGTAGAAGTGAAGAGTGAACCCCCAACAACCATAGTTGAAGCGCAGAGTGAGCCCCCAAAACCCATTGTAGAAGCAAAGAGTGAACCTCAAACATCCTAATTAGAAGCAAACAGTGAATCCCCAACACCCATAGTAGAAGCGAAGAGTGAGCCCCCAACAACCATAGTTGAAGCGACGAGTGAACCCCCAACACCCATAATAAAAGCGAAGGGTGAGCCTCCAACACCCATAGTAGAAGCAAAGAGTGAGCCCCCAACACCCATAGTAGAAGAGAAGAATGAGCTCTCGACACTCATAGTAGAAGCAAAGAGTGAGCCCCCATAACCCATAGTAGAAGCGAAGAGTGAGCCCCCAACACCCATAGTAGAAGCGAAGAGTGAGCCCTCAACACCCATAGTAGAAGCAAAGATTGAGCCCAACACCCATAGTAGAAACGAAGAGTGAGCCACCAACACCCATAGTAGAAGCGAAGAGTGAGCCCCCGACACCTATAGTAGAAGCGAAGAGTGAGCCCCCAACACCCATGGTAGAAGCAAAGGGTAAGCCCCAAACACCCATAGTAGAAGCGAAGGGTAAGCCCCCAACACCCATAGTAGAAGTGAAGAGTGAGCCCCCAACACCCTTAGTAGAAGCGAAGAGTGAGCTCCCAACACCCATAGGAGATACGAAGAGTTACCCATAATACCCATAGTAGAAGCAAAGATTGAGCCCAACACCCATAGTAGAAGCGAAGAGTGAGCCGCCAACACCCATAGTAGGAGCGAAGAGTGAGCCCCCAACACCCTTAGTAGAAGCGAAGAGTGAGCTCCCAACACCCATAGTAGAAGCGAAGTTTGAGCCCCCAACACCCATACTAGAAGCAAAAGCCCCCAACACCCATAGCAGAAGCGAAGGGTGAGCCCCCAATACCCATAGTAGAAGCGAAGAGTGATCCCCAACACCCATAGTAGAAGCAAAGAGTGAGCCCTCAACACCCATAGCAGAAGCGAAGAGTGAGCCCTCAACACCCATAGTAGAAGCGAAGAATGAATCCCCAACACCCATAGTAGAAGTGAAGGGTGAGCTCCCAACACCCATTGTAAAAGCAAAGAGGAACCTCAACACCCATAGTAGAAGCGAAGAGTGAGCGTTCAACACCCATAGTAGATGCGAAGAGTGAGCCCCCCACACCTATAGTAGAAGCGAAGAGTGAGCCCCCAACACCCATGGTAGAAGCAAAGGGTAAGCCCCAAACACCCATAGTAGAAGCGAAGGGTAAGCCCCCCAACACCCATAGTAGAAGTGAAGAGTGACCCCCAACACCCATAGTAGAAGCGAAGAGTGAGCCCCCAACACCCTTAGTAGAAGCTAAGAGTGAGCCCCCAACACCCATAGTTGAAGCTAAGAGTGAGCCCCCAACACCTATAGTAGCAGCGAAGAGTGAGCCCCCAACACCCATAGTAGAAGTGAAGGGTAAGCCCCCATTACCCATAGTAGAAGCGAAGAGTGAGCCCTCAACACCCATAGTAGATGCGAAGAGTGAGCCCTCAACACCCATAGTAGAAGCAAAGATTGAGCCCAACACCCATAGTAGAAGCGAAGGGTGAGCCCCCAACACCCATAGTAGAAGCAAAGAATGAATCCCCAACACCCATAGTAGAAGCGAAGGGTGAGCCCCCAACACCCATAGTAGAAATAAAGACGAACCTCAACGCCCATAGTAGAAGCGAAGAGTGTGCCCCCACACCTATAGTAGAAGTGAAGAGTGAGCCCCCAACACCCATAGTAGATGCAAAGGGGGAGCCTTCAACACCCATAGTAGAAGCGAAGATTGAGCCGAACACAAATAGTAGAAGCCAAGAGTGAGCCCCCAACACCCATAGCAGAAGCAAAGAGTGAGCCCCCAACACCCATAGTAGAAGCAAAGAGTGAGCCCCCAACACCCTTAGTAGAAGCGAAGAGTGAGCCCCCAACACCCTTAGTAGAAGCGAAGAGTGAGCCTCCAACACCCTTAGTAGAAGCGAAGAGTGAGCCACCAACACCCATAGTAGAAGCGAAGTTTGAGCCCCCAACACCCATAGTAGAAGCCAAAGCCCCCAACACCCATAGTAGAAGCGAAGGGTGAGCCCCCAACACCCATTGTAGAAGCAAAGAGGAACCTCAACACCCATAGTAGAAGCGAAGAGTGAGCGCTCAACACCCATAGTAGAAGCGAAGAGTGAGCCCCCCCAACACCCATGGTAGAAGCAAAGGGTAAGCCCCCAACACCCATAGTAGAAGCGAAGGGTAAGCCCCCAACACCCATAGTAGAAGGGAAGAGTGAGCCCCCAACACCCATAGTAGAAGCGAAGGGTGAGCCCCCAACACCCATAGTTGAAGCGAAGAGTGAGCCCCCAACACCCATAGTTGAAGCTAAGAGTGAGCCCCCAACACCCATAGTAGAAGGGAAGAGTGAGCCCCCAACACCCATAGTTGAAGCGAAGGGTGAGCCCCCAACACCCATAGTTGAAGCGAAGAGTGAGCCCTCAACACCCATAGTAGAAGCAAAGAATGAATCCCCAACACCCATAGTAGAAGCGAAGGGTGAGCCCCCAACACCCATAGTAGAAGCAAAGAATGAATCCCCAACACCCATAGTAGAAGCGAAGGGTGAGCCCCCAACACCCATAGTAGAAATAAAGATGAACCTCAACGCCCATAGTAGAAGCGAAGAGTGAGCCCCCAGACCTATAGTAGAAGTGAAGAGTGAGCCCCCAACACCCATAGTAGATGCAAAGGGGGAGCCTTCAACACCCATAGTAGAAGCGAAGAGTGAACCCTCAACACCCATAGTAGGAGCAAAGAGTGAACCCTCAACACCCATAGTAGGAGCAAAGAGTGAGCCCTCAACACCCATAGTAGAAGCAAAGAATGAATCCTCAACACCCATAGTTGAAGCTAAGAGTGAGCCCCCAACACCCATAGTTGAAGCTAAGAGTGAGCCCCCACACCTATGGTAGAAGCGAAGAGTGAGCCCCCAACACCCATAGTAAAAACGAAGAGTGAGCCCCCAACACCCATATTAGAAGCGAAGAGTGAGCCCCCAACACCCATACCTCACACGCTCTAGAGCGCACCACCTCCACATTCTGCACACGCTCTACAGAGCACTGCCTCCACATTCTGCGCCCACTCTGCAGTGCACTGCCTCCATATGCTGCAAACACTCTGTAGCGTCCTGCCTGCACATTCTGGGCACGCTCTACAGAGCACTGCCTCCACATTGTACACATGGTCTACAGCGCACTCCCTCCACATTCTGTGCTCACTCTAGAGCGCACTTCCTCCACAAACATACCCACACTCCAGGCTAATAACTAAAGCATACCGCCTCCATGTTTTGCACACGCTCCACATTGCGCCGCCTCCACATTTTCCGCACGCACACTGCCTCCACATTCTGCACATGCTCTAAAGCACCCTGCCTCCACATTCTGCACATGCTCTAAAGCACCCTGCCTCCACATTCTGTGCATGCTCTACCGAGCTCCGCCTCCACATTCTGCGTACATTCTAGAGCACACTTCCTCTACATTCTGCACACACACTAGAGTGCACTGCCTCCACATTCTGTGCAAGCTCTACAAAACACCGCCTCCACATTCTGCACATGCTTTGGAGGGCACTTCCTCCACAATCTGTGCACACTCTAGAGCGTACCGCCTCCACATTCTGCACATGTTGTACAGTGCATCTCTCCACTTTCTGCGCATGCTGTACAGCGCACTGCCTCCACATTCTGTGCACGCTCTACAGAGCACCTCCTCCACATTCTGTACACACTCGAGCGCACTGCTTCCACATTCTGCACACACTGTACAGCCCACTCCCTCCACATTCTGCGCATACTCTAGAGCGCACTTCCTCCACATTCTTTGCATACACTCTACAGAGCACCACCTCCACATTCTGCGCACACTCAAGATGCACTTCCTCCACATTCTGTGCACACTCTGGAATGCACTGCCTTCCCATTCAGCACACGCTCTACAGAGCACTGCCTTCACATTCTGCGCACACTCTAGAACGCACTGCTTCCACATTCTGCGGACGCTCTACAGAGCACTGCCTCCATGTTCTGCACACATTCTAGAGCACACTGCCTCCACATTCTGTGCATGTTCTAGAGTGCACTTCCTCCAAATTCTGCTCACGCTCTACAGTGCGCTGCCTCTGCATTCTGCTCACACTACAGCGCACTGCCGCCACATTCTGTGCACGCTCTACAGTGCTCTGCCTCCACATTATGCCCATGCTGTACAGTGCATCGCCTCCACATTCTGCACACACTCAGAAGCACACTGCCTCTACATTCTGCACACGCTCTACAGAGCATTCTGCACACATACTAGAGTGCACTGCCTCCATATTTTGCGCACGCTTTACAGTGCACTGCCTTCACCTTCTTTGCATGCTGCACAGTGCACGGCCTCCATATTTTGTGCACATTCAGCGCACACTCTAAAGCGCACTGCCTCCACATTCAGCTCACTCTCTACATAGCACTGCCTCCACATTCTGCGCACACTCTTGCGCGCATTGCCTCCACATTCAGTGCCCGCTCTACAGAGCACCTTCTCCACATTCTGCGCAAGCTTTAAAGCACACTTCCTCCAAATCTGCGCACATTCTAGAACGCACTGCCTTCACATACAGCACATGCTCTACAGAGCACTGCCTTCACATTCTGCGCACACTGTAGCGCACATTGCCTGCACATTCAGTGCACACTCTAGAATGCACTGCATTCACATACAGCACACGCTCTACAGAGCACTGTCTTTACATTCTGCGCACACTCTAGAGTGCACTGCTTCCACATTCTGTGCACGCTCTACAAAGCACTGCCTCCACATTCTGCATACACTCAGCGCACCCTCGAGAGCGCACTGCCTCCACATTCAGTGCACCCTCTACAGAGCACTGCCTCCACATTCAGTGCACCCTCTACAGAGCACTGCCTCCACATTCTGCACACGCTCTGCAGTGCACTGCCTCCACATTCTGCACACGCTCCACAGTGCCCCGCATCCATATTCTGCACACACTCCACAGGGCCCCGCCTCCACATTCTGCACACGCTCCACAGTGTCCCGCCTCCACATTCTGCACACACTCTACAGTGCATGCCTCTAAATACTGATCACACTACAGCACACTGCCTCCACATTCGGTGCACACTCTACAGTGCTCCACCTTCACATTCTGCACATGCTGTACAGTGCATCGCCTTCACATTCTGCACTCACTCAGAAGCACACTGCCTCCACATTCAGCGCACTTTCAGCACACACTTGAGAGCGCACTGCCTCCACAGTCAGCGCACCCTCTACACAGCACTGCCTCCACATTCTGCGCACACTACAGCGTGCACTTCCTCCACATACTGCACACTCTAGAACGCACTGCCTCCACATTTGCACATGCTCTACAGTGCACTGCCTCCATCTTCTGTGCATGCTGTACTGCGCACTGCCTCCACATTCTGAACACATTCAGCACACACTCGAGAGTGCACTGCCTCCACATTCAGTGCACCCTCTACAGAGCACTGCCTCCACATTCTGCACACACTCTAGGGCGCACTGCCTCCACATTTTGCACATGCTCTACAGTGCACTGCCTCCATCTTCTGTGCATGCTGTACAGCGCACTGCATCCACATTCAGCGCACCCTCTACAGAGCACTGCCTCTACATTCTGTGTGCTCTCTAGCACGCATTGCCTCCACATTCAGTGCCCTCTCTATTGAGCATTGCCTCCACATTCAGCGCACTCCCTGCAGAGCACTACCTCCACATTCTGTACATGCTCTAGAGTGCACTGCCTCCACATTCTGCACACACTCTAGAGCTCACTGACTCCACATTTTGCGCACGCTCTACGGCTCACTGCTGCCACATTCAGCGCACCCTCTACAGAGCACTGTCTCCACATTTTGCACACACTCTGCAGTGCACTGCCTTCACATTCTGTACACGCTCTAGAGTGCACTGCTTCCATATTCTGTGGACGCTCTACAGAGCACTGCTTCCACTTTCATGCTGTACAGCGCACTGCCTCCACATTCTGCACACATTCAGTACACACTCGAGAGCGCACTGCCTCCACTTTCAGCGCACCCTCTACAGAGCATTGTCTCCACATTCTGTGCACACTCTGCAGTGCACTGCCTCCACATTCTTCGCACATTCAGCGCACACTCGAGAGTGCACTGCCTCCACATTCTGCACGCACTCGAGAGCGCACTGCCTCCACATTCTATGTGCACTCTAGCGCGCATTGCCTCCACATTCAGTGCCCTCTCTATAGAGCACCTCCTCCACATTCTGCACACGCTGTACAGCTTACTGCCTCCACTATCAGCGAACACTCGAGAGCGCCCGTCCTCCACATTCTGCACACTCTCTACAGAGCACTGCCTCCACATTCTGCATTCAGCTCACACTCTACAGTGCACTGCCTCCACCTTCCGTGTATGCTGTACAGCGCATGCCTCCACATTCTGCGCACACTCTACAGAGCACTGTCTCCACATTTTGCGCACCCTTTAGAGCGCACTGCCTCCACATTCTGAGCACACTCTACGGTGCCCTGCCTCCACCTTCCGTGCATGCTGTACAGCGCACTGCCTCCACATTCTGCGCACACTCTAGTGTGCACTTCCTCCACATTTTGCGCACCCTCTACAGAGCACTGCCTCCACATTCTGCATTCAGCTCACACTCTACAGTGCACTGCCTCCACCTTCCGTGTATGCTGTACAGCTCATGCCTCCACATTCTGCGCACACTCTACAGAGCACTGTCTCCACATTTTGCGCACCCTCTACAGAGCACTGCCTCAACATTCTGCATTCAGCTCACACTCTACAGTGCACTGCCTCCACATTCTGCATTCAGCTCACACTCTACAGTGCACTGCCTCCACCTTCCGTGTATGCTGTACACAGGGCACAAGTCGGGGGTACACGCAGGTACACGGCGTCCACCCACTCTTTTCACAGGGTGGACGCCGTCCCCCCTGCCAAGAAGTAGGGCCCCACAGAAATATGCTGAACGTGTCCCCGTGTAATTTTCAGACACGTTCAGCAGCGCCTGCAGCGTGCAGGCAGGAGCTTTTTTTCACCTCCAGCTGGGCCGAAGTTAAGGGGCCATCAGGCCTCCTTTTGTTTGAATATCCTGACTGAAAGGGTCCTGGAACCTCACACTTAAATTTAAATGCCAGGGAGGGGAAACAAAGGCACACAGCTTATCTCTTCACAAGCACTTAAGAGAGGCATCCTTTTGCCTTTGTTCAGTCCCTGTATATAATAGATGCATGCACTTTAAGAATGTCAGGTGTGTTGGTCTGTCCCAGTAGTTACACAAATAACAATTTCAATAGCACTATTTTATTTCTTTTATAGCGCTATGTAACCTAATGCAGGGTGTCAGAGCTCTTTACGTAACATACACATTATACATTGACAATAAATCATGTACATGTGTAAATCAATGTACAAGATGAGTTACATCAGACAATGAGGGTTACAAGGTGTAGGAGTCACATGTCCTTCATACCTCACTGTGGTCTTTTAGAAGGATTACAATTTATGAACTGCAGATAACAAAAGGATCTCTGTGTTAAAAGCAGTAACCCACTTTACTATCTACATAAAGTAAAAATCTGTCATCTGCGTGTTACATGAAGTGCTTTGCCGGAGACACATTTACCTTCTCTACTACTTTGATTCAAATCTGGGACTTTACAAAACACAAATCTCTCTGGCAAGTGCTTTAACCACCAGAGTTATCTCACCATTATTACTATTCCCTGAGATTCACTGGGCACCTTCACAGCAGATATCTTAACCCAATCAAATATTTTAAAATGTAGACTTTGCAACCAATTAAGCATAACAGATCTACTGCCATGCTTCTCATTGTTGCCAATTTCTTTGTGGCAAGGTTTAAAAAATAAATGTATTAGTTGAGGCCCAGATTTTGCATCGGGATTGCGCCACTTTTTTGGCACAACCCCAACGCCAAATCTCATTTGTTAAATCTCATAATGCGCTTAAATGTACTCATGATATACTTGATAAACATATGTGTGAGGTCTTAATATCTGATGTCACTTCTTGTGATGTCACTTCCAGTGAGGTCATGTGCAATGTCACACGTCGTGACATCATGCGCTGTGATGGCACGTGTCATGATTTCACTTGCATACTACCTAACCTGGTTAGTCCCCCCACTTCTTTTTTTAGGACTTGTGCCCTGGCTGTACAGCTCATGCCTTCACATTCTGCGCACACTCTACAGAGCACTGTCTCCACATTTTGCACACCCTCTAGAGCGCACTGCCTCCACATTCTGCATTCAGCTCACACTCTACAGTGCACTGCCTCCACCTTCCGTGTATGCTGTACAGCTCATGCCTCCACATTCTGCGCACACTCTACAGAGCACTGTCTCCACATTTTGCACACCCTCTAGAGCGCACTGCCTCCACATTCTGCATTCAGCTCACACTCTACAGTGCACTGCCTCCACCTTCCGTGTATGCTGTACAGCTCATGCCTCCACATTCTGCGCACACTCTACAGAGCACTGTCTCCACATTTTGCACACCCTCTAGAGCGAACTGTCTCCACATTCTGCGCACCCTCTACAGAGCACTGCCTCCACATTCTGCGCACCCTCTATAGCGCACTGCCTCCACATTCTGCGCACCCTCTACAGCGCACTGCCTCCACATTCTGTGCACCCTCTACATACAGCGCACTGCCTCCACATTCTGCACACATTCAGCGCACACTCTAGAGCGCATTGCCTCAATATTTTGCGCACCCTCTACAGCGCACTGCCTCCACATTATGCGCACCCTCTACAGCGCACTGCCTCCACATTATGCGCACCCTCTACATACAGCGCACTGCCTCCACATTCTGCGCACATTCAGCGCACACTCTAGAGCGCATTGCATTCAAGACGCTAAGCCGTTCAGGAGACGGCTGAAAACTCTGCTTTTTGCTTAAGAATACTCCTCGATCTGACTCACCCCCATAAGCAAGGTCTCCGCGCCGGGACACTCCTGAGTATCCGTGCGCGTTATAAATGCTCGTAACATAACATAACATAACATTGCCTCCATATTTTGCGCACCCTCTACAGCGCACTGCCTCCACATTCTGCGCACCCTCTAGAGCGCACTGCCTTCACATTCTGCGCACCCTCTACAGCACACTGCCTCCACATTCTGCACACATTCAGCGCACACTCTAGAGCGCATTGCCTCCATATTTTGCGCACCCTCTACAGCGCACTGCCTCCACATTCAGTGCACACTCGAGAGCGCACTGCCTCCACATTCTGCACACATTCAGCGCACACTAGAGCGCATTGCCTCCATATTTTGCGCACCCTCTACAGTGCACTGCCTCCACATTCAGCGCACACTCGAGAGCGCACTGCCTCCACATTCTGCGCACATTCAGCGCACACTCGAGAGCGCACCGCCTCCACATTCAGCGCACACTCGAGAGCGCACTGCCTCCACATTCTGCGCACCCTCTACAGCGCACTGCCTTCACATTCTGCGCACCCTCTACATACAGCGCACTGCCTCCACATTCTGCACACATTCAGCGCACACTCTAGAGCGCATTGCCTCCATATTTTGCGCACCCTCTACAGCGCACTGTCTCCACATTCAGCGCACACTCGAGAGCGCACCGCCTCCACATTCAGCGCACACTCGAGAGCGCACTGCCTCCACATTCTGCGCACATTCAGCGCACACTCGAGAGCGCACCGCCTCCACATTCTGCGCACCTTTTACAGCGCACCGCCTCCACATTCTGCGCACACTCTAGCGTGCTCTTCCTCCACATTCTGCGCACATTCTGCGCACCCTTTACAGCGCACCGCCTCCACATTCAGCGCACACTCGAGAGCGCACCGCCTCCACATTCTGCGCACACTCGAGAGCGCACCGCCTCCACATTCTGCGCACACTCGAGAGCGCACCGCCTCCACATTCTGCGCACACTCGAGAGCGCACCGCCTCCACATTCTGCGCACACTCGAGAGCGCACCGCCTCCACATTCTGCGCACATTCAGCGCACACTCGAGAGCGCACCGCCTCCACATTCTGCGCACATTCTGCGCACACTCGAGAGCGCACCGCCTCCACATTCTGCGCACACTCGAGAGCGCACCGCCTCCACATTCTGCGCACACTCTAGCGTGCTCTTCCTCCACATTCTGCACACACTCGAGAGCGCACCGCCTCCACATTCTGCGCACACTCGAGAGCGCACCGCCTCCACATTCTGCGCACATTCAGCGCACACTCGAGAGCGCACCGCCTCCACATTCTGCGCACATTCTGCGCACACTCGAGAGCGCACCGCCTCCACATTCTGCGCACACTCGAGAGCGCACCGCCTCCTCATTCTGCGCACATTCAGCGCACACTCGAGAGCGCACCGCCTCCACATTCTGCGCACATTCTGCTCACACTCGAGAGCGCACCGCCTCCACATTCTGCGCACACTCGAGAGCGCACCGCCTCCACATTCTGCGCACACTCTAGCGTGCTATTCCTCCACATTCTGCGCACACTCGAGAGCGCACCGCCTCCACATTCTGCGCACATTCAGCGCACACTCGAGAGCGCACCGCCTCCACATTCTGCGCACACTCGAGAGCGCACCGCCTCCACATTCTGCGCACATTCTGCGCACACTCGAGAGCGCACCGCCTCCACATTCTGCGCACACTCGAGAGCGCACCGCCTCCACATTCTGCGCACACTCTAGCGTGCTATTCCTCCACATTCTGCGCACACTCGAGAGCGCACCGCCTCCACATTCTGCGCACATTCTGCGCACACTCGAGAGCGCACCGCCTCACATTCTGCGCACACTCGAGAGCGCACCGCCTCCACATTCTGCGCACATTCTGCACACACTCGAGAGCGCACCGCCTCCACATTCTGCGCACACTCGAGAGCGCACCGCCTCCACATTCTGCGCACATTCAGCGCACACTCGAGAGCGCACCGCCTCCACATTCTGCGCACATTCTGCGCACACTCGAGAGCGCACCGCCTCCACATTCTGCGCACACTCGAGAGCGCACCGCCTCCACATTCTGCGCACATTCAGCGCACACTCGAGAGCGCACCGCCTCCACATTCTGCGCACATTCTGCTCACACTCGAGAGCGCACCGCCTCCACATTCTGCGCACACTCGAGAGCGCACCGCCTCCACATTCTGCGCACACTCTAGCGTGCTATTCCTCCACATTCTGCGCACACTCGAGAGCGCACCGCCTCCACATTCTGCGCACATTCAGCGCACACTCGAGAGCGCACCGCCTCCACATTCTGCGCACACTCGAGAGCGCACCGCCTCCACATTCTGCGCACATTCTGCGCACACTCGAGAGTGCACCGCCTCCACATTCTGCGCACACTCGAGAGCGCACCGCCTCCACATTCTGCGCACACTCTAGCGTGCTATTCCTCCACATTCTGCGCACACTCGAGAGCGCACCGCCTCCACATTCTGCGCACATTCTGCTCACACTCGAGAGCGCACCGCCTCCACATTCTGCGCACACTCGAGAGCGCACCGCCTCCACATTCTGCGCACACTCTAGCGTGCTCTTCCTCCACATTCTGCGCACACTCGAGAGCGCACCGCCTCCACATTCTGCGCACACTCGAGAGCGCACCACCTCCACATTCTGCGCACATTCTGCGCACACTCGAGAGCGCACCGCCTCCACATTCTGCGCACATTCTGCGCACACTCGAGAGCGCACCGCCTCCACATTCTGCGCACACTCGAGAGCGCACCGCCTCCACATTCTGCGCACATTCAGCGCACACTCGAGAGCGCACCGCCTCCACATTCTGCGCACATTCTGCGCACACTCGAGAGCGCACCACCTCCACATTCAGCGCACACTCGAGAGCGCACCGCCTCCACATTCAGCGCACACTCGAGAGCGCACCGCCTCCACATTCAGCGCACACTCGAGAGAGCGCACCGCCTCCACATTCAGCGCACACTCGAGAGCGCACCGCCTCCACATTCTGCGCACCCTTTACAGCGCACCGCCTCCACATTCTGCGCACCCTTTACAGCGCACCGCCTCCACATTCTGCGCACACTCTAGCGTGCTCTTCCTCCACATTCATACCCACACTTCAGGTTAATATCTATTGATGTCACCAGGTCCTGTTTAAATGAAATCCTGTTTCCTCTTTTCATCTGTTTGCTCGTGTGAGAGAATGCGGAGGGGAGAGGGGCTGCCCTCTGCCCGTTCTCAAGATATTAATGGCAAGCGCCCGCGGAATCGCGCCATGATACTCTTAACAAACAAGCCCCGCCACCCCCCTCGCTGGGTCCCTCGCCCCAGCTTGGCCCAAACTGAATTAACGCGCTGAATGGATGTTAATTTCCCGTTTCTTCTCTTCCCTCCAATTTCCAGGCTGAGGGAACATCAGCGCCTCATGAGCAAGGTCACCGCCGAGACAAAGTGAAGCTGCGCCGTGAATCGCGCCAGGCTACTGTCCGCGCAGACGAGGATTGCGCCCATTGTCCGCCACATTTTGCGATTGTTGTAACTTTTCTAAAGCCTTCGGGTGGGTGGGGGCCGGGCCCGCGCTCAGCCGCCGCGGAGACCAGAAGATGGGATGATAAAAAGCCTGAGAGCGCTTAATGAAATAAAGATATCCTTCCATTAAAACCCTCTCTGCCTCCTTGTCTCCATTAGCACCTGTTTGACTCAAGGAAAGAAGATGTTTCCTCCTCTGTTCTCTGCTTCTTCATGCTAAGAGCCACTCGTTTTTTAATGTCTTCTTTTTTCTTTTTTTTCCGTCTGTTTATTTTTATCTCCTCTGCAGTTTCCAGGTCTTTTTATTCCATTTTATTTTTGTCTGCCACCGTGGTTTTTGTTATATTCCCATCTCTCTTGGTTTCCGTCTCCTCTGTTCACATTTTTTCTCCTGATTCATTCTTTTCTCTTTCTCTTTCTTTTCTCTTTCTATCTCTTCTTTTGTTTCCAACTCTCCTTCTCTTTCCATCTCGTCTTCTTGTTCTCCTGTTTCCAAGTCTTTTTCATGTTTCCATCTCTTCTGTTCTCATGTTTCCGTCTGTTTGTGTGTTCTCTTCCTGTTTCCATGTCATCTTCTGCCTTCTTCTAATTCTGCCCCTTTTTGTCTCCTTCTCCTGTATTCTGTTTACATCTCTTCTTCTTTCCCTCGTTTCCTACGTCCCTCTTTCAGTCTGTTTCCGTCTCTCTTCTAAATGTTCAATTTTTCTGTTCAAGCTCCTTCTCAGTTTCCTTCTCTTCTGTCTTTTATTTTTCTATCCCTCCTTCTCTTTACATCTCTCTTTTTTTCCCATCTGGTTACATTTCTTCTTCTGTGTCAATCGCCTTTCCCCCCTTTCCATCTCTCTTGTTCTATTTCCATCTCTTGGTTTCATTCTCTTCTATCCTCACCTCCTTTTCTATCTCTCTTCTTCCGCACATTTTCTCTGTCTCACTCTTTCAGTTGCTTCCTGTATTTCAATCTCTTCTGTTTCCATCTCTTGTTCTGTTTCCTCCTCTTCTTCTGTTTTCATCTCTTTTTTATTATTATCACAGATTAAAAGATAATGGGGAATAACGAGCAGGAACCAGTGTTTTCGCACCCATCTCCACGTTTGCATTATCTACTGGACTTTCACTGATTTTCACCTGCTGTCAGCAAGCAGAGTGTCTCGTTGCACGTTTCTTGGGGACCAGAGAGCGGCATACCGGGGGCGGGGCTGAGATTGGGATCCGCCCCCAAAGCTCTGGGCATTCCAAGGTCTGGTCCCCTGAATGGGAATAAACCACAGGCCCTGGAGCACCAGGCCCCTTTCAGCAATGTACCCCGGTGCCAGGGAGTTTTCTGTTCACAATCCTCCGCTGTGAGCAGGTGGCAGATGTAAGTGGGGGCCATGCGGGGTCACAAGGAGGGGGCGGAAAGCTGTGGGCGGGCTTACCTCTCAGGTGAATTCCTACCAATGGCTTTAATGTTGTCTGAAAGACTCTAGAGCACGGTGTCCATGCAGATCTTGTAACCCCGGGGGACACTCGTGAGCCCCCCCGTAATGCTGTCCTAATGTCTTCCCTTCTGTCTGGCTGAAGTACGTACTTGATGTGAGAGTTGTGAAGGGACAATGAGGTGATGTGAGCCAGGCAGTGTCCCTCACAAAGCCTCCATACAATGCACCACTGAAATCCACTGGAGTGTCACATTGGCGTAGACACCGAATGTTACCCCCCCTCCCGGAACTTCCACAGAGTACAAGGGCACTTCCTAGGTTCTGCCTGAACACGTGCGTTCCTCCCCCTGCCCTCACCTCACAGCCCACACGAAGCCCAGGTAGGTTTATGGGCCCTCATGATGCCCAGCTATGTTTTGGGGCCCTCATTATGCCCAGGTATGTTAGTAGGCCTTCATGATGCCCAGGTATATGTGGAGGCTCTCGTGATGCCCAGGTGTGTTTAGAGGCCCTCATGATGCCCAGATATGTTTATGGGCCCTCATGATGCCCAGATATGTTTATGGGCCCTCGTGATGCCCAGGTATGTTTGGGCGCACTCATGATGCTCAGGGATGTTTAGGGGCCCTAAAGATGCCTATGTATCTTTGGAGGCCCTGATGATGCCAGGTATGTCTAGAGGTCCTCATTATCTTTAGGTATGTTTAGGGGCCCTCATGATGCCCAGATATGTTTAGGGGCCCTCGTGATGCCCAGGTATGTTAGTAGGCCCTCATGATGCCCAGGTGTGTTTAGAGGCCCTCCTGAATCCCAGGTATGTTTAGGGCACTTCATGATCGGGGATGCTTAGGGGCCCTCATGATGCTCAAGTATGTTTAGAGGACTTTGTGATGCCCAGGAATATTTACAGGCCCGCATGATGCCCAGGTACGTGTAGGGGCTCTCATGATGCCAAGGTATGTTTAAGGGCCCTCATAATGCCCTAGTAGGTTTAGGGGCCCTCAAGATGATCACGTATATTTAGAGGCCCTCATGATTCCCAGAAATGTTTAGAGGCACTCGTGATGCCCAGGTACGTTAAGGGGCCCTCATGATGCCAAGGTATGTTTAAGGGCCATCAAGAGGACCCGGTATGTTTAGGGGCCCTCATGATGACCAGGTATGTTTAGAGGCCCTCATGGTGCCCAGGAATGTTTAGAGGCCCTCGTACTGTCCAGGTATGTTAGTAGGCCCTCATGATGCCCAGGTATATGTGGAGTCCCTCATGATGCCCAGGTGTGTTTAGAGGCCCTCCTGAATCCCAGGTATGTTTGGGGCGCACTCATGATTCTCAGGGATGTTTAGGGGCCCTCATGATGCCTATGAATCTTTTGAGGCCCTCATGATGCCAGGTATGTCTAGAGACCCTCATTATCTTTAGGTATGTTTAGGGGCCCTCATGATGCCTAGGTATGTTTGGAGGCCCTGATGTTGCCCAAGTAAGTTTTAGGGGTACTCATGATGCCCAGGTATGTTTAGGGGTCCTTATGATGCCCCGGTATGTTATGGGGCCCTCATGATGCCCAAGTATGTTTAGGGACCTTCATGATGCCAAGGTATGTTTAAGGGCCCTCGTGATGCCTCGGTATGTTTAGGGGCCCTGATGGTGCCCACTTATGCTTGGGGCCCTCAAGATGCCTAGGTATGTTTAGGGGCCCTCATGATGTCTTGGTATGTTTAGGGGCATTATGTGTCCCAGGTATGTTCTGGGGCCCTCATAATGGCCAGGTATGTTTAGGGGTCCTTCTAGTGCCCTGGTATGTATAAGGGCCCTCATGATGCCCAGATATGTTTAGGGGCCCACATGATGGCCAGGTATGTTAAGGGGCCCCAATGATGCCAAGATATGTTTAAGTGCCCTCTTGAAGCCCTGGTATGTTTAGAGGCCCTCATAATGCATAGGTATGTTTAAGTGCCCTCTTGATGCCTCATTATGTTTAGGGGTCCTCACGATGGTCAGGTATGTGTTGAGGCACTCATGATGCCCAGGTATGTATAGGGGACTTTATGTTGCCAAGGTATGTTTAAGGGCCCTTATGATGCCCCAGTATGTTTAGGGGCCCTCATGATCTCCAGGTGTGCTTCAAGGCCCTCATGATGCCCAGGTATGTTTAGGGCACTTCATGATCGGGGATGCTTAGGGGCCCTCGTGATGCTCAGGTATATTTAGAGGACCTCGTGTTGCCCAGGAATATTTACAGGCCTGCATGCTGCCCAGGTACGTTTAGGGGCTCTCATGATGCCAAGGTATGTTTAAGGGCCCTCATAATGCCCTAGTAGATTTAGGGGCCCTCATGATGATCACGTATGTTTAGAGGCCCTCATGATTACCAGAAATGTTTAGAGGCACTCATGATGCCCAGGTACGTTAAGGGGCCCTCATGATGCCATGGTATGTTTAAGGGCCATCATGAGGACCCGGTATGTTTAGGGGCCCTCGTGATGACCAGGTATGTTTAGAGGCCGTCATGGTGCCCAGGAATGCGTAGAGGCTCTCATGATGCCCAGGTATGTTTAGAGGCCGTCATGATGAACCAGGTATGTTTAGAGGCCCTCGTACTGCCCAGGAATGTTTAGAGGCCCTCGTACTGCCCAGGTATGTTTAGGGGCCCTCATGATGCCCAGGAATGTTGAGAGGCCCTTGTGATGCCCAGGAATGTTTAGAGGCCCTTGTGATGCCCAGGAATGTTTAGAGGCCCTCGTACTGCCCAGGTATGTTTAGGGGCCCTCATGGTTCCCAGGAATGCGTAGAGGCTCTCATGATGCCCAGGAATGTTTAGAGGCCCTCGTACTGCCCAAGTATGTTTAGGGGCCCTCATGATGCCCAGGAATGTTTAGAGGCCCTTGTGATGCCCAGGAATGTTTAGAGGCCCTCGTGATCCACAGGTATGTTTAGGGGCCCTGTGGATGCCATGCAGTGCAGACCTGTTCTTCTCCATCCTTACAGTGTCTCTTCCCAGGCAGGGTTTTTATTTCTCTTGCAGGTATTTTAGTGCCGGGTGCAGTTCCATTGGAGCAGGATGTGAAGACAATGTCTGCAGCACAGGGAGACATGCTCCTGTGTGGTGGGCTATGACACATGAACCGTGTGATCCCAGCGGCCATAGAGGCTAAGCACCTGTGAGCGAACACACAGGCAGCCGGGCCACAGCAGACATACAAGCCAAGTGCCTGTGAGAAAACACAGGAGCAGCAGGACCTCAAGAACAAAACAGGCCAATCACCTGTGAATGAACACACAGGAGAAGCCGGGCCACAGGAGCCGTACAGGCCAAGCACCTGTGAGCGAACACACAGGCAGCCGGGAAACAGGAGCCGTACATGCCAAAAGCCTGTGAGAAAACATAGGAGAAGCAGGACCACAAGAACGAAACTGGAAAATAACCTGTGTGCGAAGTGCGAACACACAGGCAGCCAGACCACAGGAACTGTACAGGCTAAGTGCCTGTAAGAACACACAGGAGCAGCAGGACCACAAGAACTAAACAGGCTAGGCACCTGTGAGTGAACACACAGGCAGTCGGGCCACATGATCCGTACAGACCAAGTGCCTGTGAGAAAACACAGGTGCAGCAGGACCACAATAACTAAACAGGCCAAGCAGATGTGAGCGAACACACAGGAGCAGCTGGGCCACAGGAGCCGTACAGGCCAAGTGCCTGTGAGAAAACACAGGAACAGCAGGACCACAAGAACTAAACAGGCCATGCACCTCTGAGCAAACACACAGGCTGCCAGGCCACAGGAGCCGTACAGGCCAAGTTTCTGTGAGAAAACACAAGAGCAACAGGACCACAAGAACTAGACAGGCTATGCACCTCTGAGCAAACACACAGGGTGCCAGGCCACAGAAGCCGTATAGACCAAGTGCCTGTTAGAAAACCTAGGAGCAGCAGGACCACACTAACTAAACAGGCCAAGCACCTGTGAGCGAACACAGCAGCAGCTGGGCCACAGGAGCTGTGCAGGCCAAGTGCCTGTGAGAAAGCACAGGAGCAGCAGGACCAGAGCTAAACAGGCCAAGCACCTGTGAATAAACACACAGGAGAAGCCGGGTCACAGGAGCCGTACAGGCCAAGCACCTGTGAGTGAACGCACAGGAGCAGCCCGGCCACAGGAGCCGTACAGGCCAAGTGCCTGTGAGAAAACACAGGAACAGCAGGACCACCAGAACTAAACAGGCCAAGCACCTGTGAGTGTACACACAGGAGCCCCCAAGTCCCTGAAACCACACAGTGCAAGAGCCTGTGAGTGTAGCCAGTCCACGCTGTGCCGAAGGCACTGCACACCCCAAGCTCCTGTGAGTTCAAGGACTGTCCGCAAAGATGGTCTCTCTAGTTTCCTTATGACGTCCACGGAAATGAGACTCCCCTCCCCCCCCCCCCCCCCAGTCGCCACGGTGCCACCCTGACGTTGACGACACATGAAAGGTTTCAAGTGACTTCTTAAGAGGGACCCTGAGAGGAGGAAAAAACCTCAAAGGCAACACTCTCCTTAACAATCTGGCTGGTTTTTGATTGTAGTTGAGAGGCAGGATTTAGGATGATTAGCAGAAGCAGCCTGAATCAGCATCAGTTTTCCTGAATCAGCATCAGTTTTCCTGAATCAGCATCAGTTTTCCTGAAGACCGAACCAGCCTGAATCAGCATCAGTTTTCCTGAAGACCGAACCAGCCTGAATCAGCATCAGTTTTCCTGAATCAGCATCAGTTTTTCTGAAGACCGAACCAGCCTGAATCAGCATCCGTTTTCCTGAATCAGCATCAGTTTTCCTGAATCAGCATCAGTTTTCCTGAAGGGAGAACCAGCCTGAATCAGCATCTGTTTTCCTGAATCAGCATCTGTTTTCCTGAATCAGCATCAGTTTTCCTGAAGGCAGAACCAGCCTGAATCAGCATCTGTTTTCCTGAATCAGCATTAGTTTTCTTGAATCAGCATCAGTTTTCCTGAAGGCAGAACCAGCCTGAATCAGCATCTGTTTTCCTGCAGACAGAACCAGCCTGAATCAGCATCAGTTTTCCTGCAGACAGAACCAGCCTGAATCAGCATCAGTTTTCCTGCAGACAGAACCAGCCTGAATCAGCATCAGTTTTCCTGGAGGCAGAACCAGCCTGAATCACCATCCGTTTTCCTGAAAACAGAACCAGCCTGAATTAGCATCAGTTTTCCTGAAGCACCATCAGTTTTCCTGAAGGCAGAACCAGCCTGAATCAGCATCAGTTTTCCTGAATCAGCATCAGTTTTCCTGAATCAGCATCAGTTTTCCTGAAGGCAGAACCAGCCTGAATCAGCATCTGTTTTCCTGAATCAGCATCAGTTTTCCTGAAGGCAGAACCAGCCTGAATCAGCATCTGTTTTCCTGAATCAGCATTAGTTTTCCTGAATCAGCATCAGTTTTCCTGAAGGCAGAACCAGCCTGAATCAGCATCTGTTTTCCTGCAGACAGAACCAGCCTGAATCAGCATCAGTTTTCCTGCAGACAGAACCAGCCTGAATCAGCATCAGTTTTCCTGCAGACAGAACCAGCCCGAATCAGCATCAGTTTTCCTGAAGGCAGAACCAGCCTGAATCAGCATCTGTTTTCCTGAAGACAGAACCAGCCTGAATCAGCATCAGTTTTCTTGGAAGCAGAACCAGCCTGAATCAGCATCAGTTTTCCTGAATCAGCATCTGTTTTCCTGAAGGCAGAGCCAGCCTGAAATAGCATCAGTTTTCCTGAATAAACATCTGTTTTCCTGTAGACAGAACCAGCCTGAATCAGCATCAGTTTTCCTGGAAGCAGAACCAGCCTGAATCAGCATCAGTTTTCCTGGAAGCAGAACCAGCCTGAATCCGCATCTGTTTTCCTGCAGACAGAACCAGCCTGAATCAGCATCAGTTTTCTTGGAAGCAGAACCAGCCTGAATCAGCATCAGTTTTCCTGAATCAGCATCTGTTTTCCTGAAGGCAGAGCCAGCCTGAAATAGCATCAGTTTTCCTGAATAAACATCTGTTTTCCTGCAGACAGAACCAGCCTGAATCAGCATCAGTTTTCCTGGAAGCAGAACCAGCCTGAATCAGCATCAGTTTTCCTGGAAGCAGAACCAGCCTGAATCAGCATCTGTTTTCCTGCAGACAGAACCAGCCTGAATCAGCATCAGTTTTCTTGGAAGCAGAACCAGCCTGAATCAGCATCAGTTTTCCTGAATCAGCATCTGTTTTCCTGAAGGCAGAGCCAGCCTGAAATAGCATCAGTTTTCCTGAATAAACATCTGTTTTCCTGCAGACAGAACCAGCCTGAATCAGCATCAGTTTTCCTGGAAGCAGAACCAGCCTGAATCAGCATCAGTTTTCCTGGAAGCAGAACCAGCCTGAATCAGCATCTGTTTTCCTGCAGACAGAACCAGCCTGAATCAGCATCAGTTTTCTTGGAAGCAGAACCAGCCTGAATCAGCATCAGTTTTCCTGAATCAGCATCTGTTTTCCTGAAGGCAGAGCCAGCCTGAAATAGCATCAGTTTTCCTGAATAAACATCTGCTTTCCTGCAGACAGAACCAGCCTGAATCAGCATCAGTTTTCCTGGAAGCAGAACCAGCCTGAATCAGCATCAGTTTTCCTGGAAGCAGAACCAGCCTGAATCAGCATCTGTTTTCCTGCAGACAGAACCAGCCTGAATCAGCATCAGTTTTCCTGCAGACAGAACCAGCCTGAATCAGCATCAGTTTTCCTGAATCAGCATCAGTTTTCCTGAATCAGCATCAGTTTTCCTGAAGACAGAACCAGCCCGAATCAGCATCAGTTTTCTTGGAAGCAGAACCAGCCTGAATCAGCATCAGTTTTCCTGAATCAGCATCTGTTTTCCTGTTGGCAGAGCCAGCCTGAAATAGCATCAGTTTTCCTGAATCAACATCTGTTTTCCTGCAGACAGAACCAGCCTGAATCAGCATCAGTTTTCCTGGAAGCAGAACCAGCCTGAATCAACATCAGTTTTCCTGGAAGCAGAACCAGCCTGAATCAGCATCTGTTTTCCTGCAGACAGAACCAGCCTGAATCAGCATCAGTTTTCCTGAAGGCCGAATCAACGAGAATTCCTGATAGAAAGAGGGAAAAGTCAGGGACAAAAGTGGTTATCGACGAGCGATGAACATGATGAAAATCAGGTAATGGTTGCATTGCGGAGCTTCCTGCTACAGACCAAGCTTTCTTATGCTTGAGACAGGAAATGTTATCACAAGAAGAAAGGGAAAAGACATCTTGGTTTGAGATTTTCTGAAAAAAAGCACTGGAGAGACAACCATCTTGTATAGGCATAAATATAAGTTAGATTTACCTTCTCTTCCAGGAAAATGGCCTCTCCGGCTCGTGCCTGGCGCAGGACAAAGAGGCGTATGCTTTACATCCCTCGTGTCAGCCTCCTAGACTCAGCCCTCTGCTTAGTCCTTGAAGCGGACTCGACCACGGAGAGAGACACTGATGCCCAACACCGAGTGGGAAAAACCTTCAACCAAGTGCTGCACGTGTGCACCGCAGATCTGCTGCCTTGGCCCGCACAGCCTGAAGACTCAGGAGCACACCGCTGCATGCCAGCCAAACCCAACACAGAGTGGGAAAAACCTTCAACCAAGTGCTGCACGTGTGCACCGCAGATCTGCTGCCTTGGCCCGCACAGCCTGAAGACTCAGGAGCACACCGCTACATGCCAGCCATACCCAGAATCCTCCTCTGAGATGGAACAGCAGGAGCCATAGAGGCCAAGCGCTAGATGGAGATGTCTCCTGTAGGGCTCCGTAGCTCACACATCACTGATCTATGCCAGACTATCAGGTCTCGGCTAGACAGCGCTTGCCCTGTCTCTTACAGACATGTTGCTTATACTTTGTGGGCTTCAGCCCGCCCATAAGCTTCCTATTTGCTGGTTCCATCGTAGCTCTCCTAATGTTTCTCCCCATTTGTCCATGGCATGCATGCATCATGTCGCTTGCTGTCTTTAGCCCTACCTGAGAGCAGAAACCAATTACTATATCAATTCGCTGGTCCCCATTTTAGCATCTGCTTTGGAACTACTTTTTTTGTATGTTTTTAGCTCTTAACATGAGCACTTGCGTTTTCAGCCACTCAGAGCGCCAACGGCCCTTTAAATCTTGCACGCCTTTTTTATATCGGCACGGCAACCTCTTTCATGTTTCTCCATCGCAGCCACATCAGACGGCCATGCACCCACTTCACGGCCACTGCACTTCATGTTTCAGCATGGCGGCCACTTTAGGAGTCCACATGCCTAACTATTATCTACATGGAGCCCACATGCGCCCGCTTCAATACCGCGCTTCATGTTTCAGCATGGTGGCCACTGCAGGAGGCCGCGCGCCGTACATTTATCAGCATGGCGCCCGTTTTAATGGTTCAGTATGGCGGCTGCTTCAGGAGGCCGCACACCTTTTATTTTATCAGCACGGCGCCTGCTTGTTTTCTACAGGGCCTTTGTATCAGCTTAAAACTCAACATCTTAGAGCTTGGAGCTGATAAAGAAACTCCGCTCCATATCGCACTACGCCCTCTGCTGCACACGCACGCACACTATGTCCCCTTCTGCACACGCATGCACATACACCATCCATGCCACTGCTAAAGTTAGCTACTTTATCCCTTTTATGTACCAGATCCAGTGGTAGCCCTATTACAAATGTATTTTGGGTTTGCTCCAACACAATTCAGGATGTGCTGCCAGAACTCCCCAGTACATCTGGTGGGTAACACCGAAGCCAACTCAAAAAATTTCACACAAAGCCACTTCCTTTTCTTTTGCATGTCAGCATCCTGATAACCGGAAGCATAAAAGGCAAAGCTCAGCAGTCACGGGAAGAGTACTGCAGGCAGCGTAGCCAGCAATAATGTTTCAGTAGCAGCCCATGTTGCAGTTGGCGGACAGGTGATGACCTTCGAGATTATTGCAAACCTAGTGACATAATTTTATGAGAGTGCAGGGTGATGCCATTTGCAACAAGCATTGGCAAAGCCAATAGGTCACGCCTATGCAAGATCTGTTGGGTTTGTCAAAAAAATGTTTTATCCACTTTGCACAGCAGTGCAGCCACTGTGCAACATGGCTGAAAGTAAAGAAAATAAAAGAGCTATGATGTGGCCAACGCAGGCCATGTCATAGTGCTGTTTCTGTTTTTCAACTTTCATCAATGTTGTACAACGGTTGCTGTGCAACATCTAAATGAAAGTACTTTATTTTTGAAGCCTTGAAAAAGTCACGCAGTGACGAAACATGTGTCTGCAGAAAGAATTTGTCATAGTGGAATATACAGAAAAATACAAGATTGCTGCACCTGTTAATAAAGTGTACCTTCATTTGAACTCAATCTCTACTGTGTGTACTGTATAATATTGTGTAACGCCATATGAGTGCTTTGGTTTTCTTTTATATAAACATTGTGTACAGTTGGGGTCCTCTGACCCAATTTGTAAACAACACCTGGTGTAGTAGGGTGTTGATAACCATATAGTACCATCTTCTCAGTTCTTACTACTGTCACTTATACTGAACCCACAAAAAATACGTGTTTGAAATGAGATGAACATAGATGAACACTGGGCTAAAACACCAAGGGGTCGATTCCGATTCGGGCCGGAAATCTCTCCGACCGAGCCGGACCCGGAGAGATTTCCGACCGAATCGGACCCGTGCAGTCCGACCGAACGAGTACGATGCGTCCGTATGTTATCGGACACGAGTCGGTCGGACTCCCATTGAACTCAATGGGAGCCGGTCGCACAACGCGTACGCGGGCTCCCATTGCCTCAATGGGTGCGAGGCGGACAAGGGCGCTCCTACAGCGAGTACGCCGCGAGCGCTTCGCGGCGTACACGCACAGGTAGGGGGACCCTTGGGTCCCCCTGTGTGCGCCTCGCACGGGTACGCGTACAGGGGGTCCGACACGGACCCCCAAAGTACGGCTCCGACAGCGAGTTCGAGTCGGACGGCGCGAGTCGGTCGGAGCGGTCGAGGTGCGCATCGTACTTACCCGGCCGGAAAACGTCTCCATTGCGCGGTGCGAATCGGGTCCGAGCGAGTCGGTCGGAGCGGTTCGAGTCCGAGCGAGTCGGTCGGAGCAGTCGGGACGCCCGGACGAGTCGGTCGGTGAATTCGCATCGTACTCGCTCGGCCGGACCCGCGTACGGTTCGGTCGGGAAACAGGCTTTCGCATGGCTTTTTTCCCGACCGAATGGTATTGGGTGCGCCTCCGACCGAGATCGGAATCGGCCCCCAAGTCTGTCCCAGGGCTTCCTCGCTGACCAGTGTCCAGGATCCACACAGTCACATGGGCGAAGAGTCCTGAGATCCTGGGAGTCTTTGACAGCCCCGCCCCCGTCAGGATGGGAGTAAACCCTGAGGCAAGTTCTGGAAGGAGAAGTGAAGACCTCCAAGAGAAGCAGGAACTGCCTCCTGCATGCAGTGGGTTTCAGGACTGCAGCCCTCATAGGAAGACCTGCCTTGTGGGGTCATCAGCCCCCCCAACTGCCAGGATGTGAGTAAAACCCGAGGCAAGTCCAGCAATGAGAAGCAGGAACGGCCTCCTCCGTGCAGTGAGTTTCAGGACTGCATCCCTCACAAGAACACCTGCCTTATGGGGTCATGCGCCCACCTGGCAGGATGGGAGTAAACCCTGAGACAAGTCCAGCAAGGAGAGGACCTCCTGGAGAAGAAGGAACTGCCTCCTGCATGCAGTGGGTTTCAGGACTGCAGCCCTCATAGGAAGACCTGCCTTGTGGGGTCATCAGCCCCCCCAACTGCCAGGATGTGAGTAAAACCTGAGGCAAGTCCAGCAATGAGAAGCAGGAACGGCCTCCTGCGTGCAGTGAGTTTCAGGACTGCATCCCTCACAAGAACACCTGGCTTGTGGGGTCATGCGCCCACCTGGCAGGATGGGAGTAAACCCTGAGACAAGCCAGCAAGGAGAGGACCTCCTGGAGAAGAAGGAACTGCCTCCTGCATGCAGTGGGTTTCAGGACTGCATCCCTCACTGGAGCACCTGCCTTGTGGTGTCATGAGCCCGCCTGCCAGGATTGGAGTAAACCCTGAGGCATGCCCTGCAAGGAGGTGAAGACCTCCAGGAGGAGCAGGAACTGCCTCCTGCACGCAGTGGGTTTCAGGACTGCATCCCTCACTAGAGGACCTGTCTTGTGGAGTCATCACCCCCCCCCCCCTGACAGGATGGGAGTAAACCCTTAGACAAGTCCAGCAAGGAGAGGACCTCCTGGATAAGCAGGAACTGCCTCCTGCATGCAGTGGGTTTCAGGACTGCATCCCTCACAAGAACACCTGCCTTATGGGGTCATGCGCCCACCTGGCAGGATGGGAGTAAACCCTGAGACAAGCCAGCAAGGAGAGGACCTCCTGGAGAAGAAGGAACTGCCTCCTGCATGCAGTGGGTTTCAGGACTGCATCCCTCACTGGAGCACCTGCCTTGTGGTGTCATGAGCCCGCCTGCCAGGATTGGAGTAAACCCTGAGGCAAGCCCTGCAAGGAGGTGAAGACCTCCAGGAGGAGCAGGAACTGCCTCCTGCACGCAGTGGGTTTCAGGACTGCATCCCTCACTAGAGGACCTGTCTTGTGGAGTCATCACCCCCCCCCCCGACAGGATGGGAGTAAACCCTGAGACAAGTCCAGCAAGGAGAGGACCTCCTGGAGAAGAAGGAACTGCCTCCTGCATGCAGTGGGTTTCAGGACTGCATCCCTCACTGGAGGACCTGCCTGTGGAGTCATGAGCCCGCCTGCTGGGTGATCATGAGCTCGGCCAGGGACCTGCTTTCTCCCTCGGTAGGTCCGCTGCTGTGCTGTGCCTCTGCCCTGTGCAGGGCTTACTGCAGGTAGGGGTTCGAGACTCAGAACCAGTCTAGATTGCGCCCGTTTTTAGATTTACTCTGTGGTCTCTCTGCTTGCCTTTTTCATCATTGTACTGTAACAATTGTTGTTATTGTGCCATTCTTGTTCTTGCCTTTTCATTACTGTATCACTGATTGTGCCTTTTTCCCTATTGTACCCTCGCTGTTATTGTGCCATTACTGTTTGCGCTCTCTGCCCGTTTTTCTTCCCGTTTCCCCGCCCGCCACTGCTGCCCCCGTGGCCCCTGCTGATTCCAACTCCCGCCTTCCAGCTGTGCCTCCCTCCCCCTCCCCTATTTAATGGCAGCTGCTGTGCGGCTGCGCCGCTGGCACGCCGAAGGCGCGCCTAAGGCAAGCCCGTCTGCGCCCGTCCCCGACCAGCGCCAGGGACCCTGGATCTCCAACCGTCTGCCGCTATGACTCAGCTGCCCTCCTCGTACTCAACCCCGGAAGAAACAACAACTGCTAGCTGTCCGCGCCAAACACCACCCATGGCCAGTTCTCCTGCCGCCATTGCCGCCAGACTTTCACCACCGCCCCCGCCGCCAACACCGCAGACGCCTTGAGGTGCATCCTCCTCAACGTGCGCTCACTACACAGACATGCCGTAGAGATCTGGGACCTCCTCGACACCCTCTCACCAGACGTCGCCTTCTTCACAGAAACCTGGACATCACCATCGCCATCCCGGACGGATACAAGATCCAGAGGAAGGACCGCCCCAACCACCCAGGAGGAGGACTTGCCATCGCACACAAAAGTTCCCTCCGAATCTCCACCTCGAGCGACTCCTTCTCCACCGCCGAACACCTTCACTTCCAGATCCAGACCAGCCCTAGTACCACACTTCGCGGAACCCTCGCCTACTGACCCCCCGGCCCCCGCGCTTCATTCGCCACCACCATTACCTACCTCATCGCACCCCACACCATCACCTCCATGGACTACATACTCATCGGAGACCTGAACTTCCACCTCAACAACCCCAGCGACCACAACTCCACCACCCTCCTGGACAACCTCACCAACATCGGACTGAAACAGCTCGTCACTACGCCTACCCACAAGGCAGGACACACCCTCGACCCCATCTTCGCAAAAGGAAACAACGTCCACTTCAGCCACACCACGCACTGGACGGACAACTACTGTGTACACTTGCACGTCGACAAACCCAAGCCGCCCAAATTTGCACCACGCCCCCGCAAAGGAACTGGAGCAAAGTCACGGAGGAGCAGCTCAACCCCACCTCAACCGCGACACCCCCACCATTGCAATTGACGCCAATCTTGCAGCCAAGGACTACACAAATGGATCTCCAACTGCGAAGACGAGCTCGCACCTCTACGCAACCCCGACAGACCGTGCCCCAGGAATGCCACCTGGTTCACCAATGACCTCCAAGAAGCCAGACACACCTGCAGACGCCTCGAGAAGAACTGGAGAAACAGCAAAACGGCATAAGACCACACCACCTACAAAAACGCTATGACTGAATACCACCAATGCATCAGAACCACCAAAAGGACCTTCATTCAAAACAAAATCCTCGCCAACTGCAGCAACTCCAAGAAACTCTTCAGCGTCATCCAGGAATTCACCAACCCCCGCAGCGAAACCACGAACATCACCCCTTCCCAGGACCTCTGCAACAAGCTCGGATCCTACTTCCATCTGAAAATCAAGAGCCTCTACGACAACTTCAACAACCAGACACCTTACCCCGCAACCATCCCCTTCTCCAGCAATGCCAGCCAGTCCACCATCTCCTCCTGGACACTGGTCACGACCAAAGAGACCACATCGACCACGAAAGGCATCCATGCGGGGGCCCCCACAGACCCCTGCCCGCCGCCCATCTACCACAGAGCTGCCACCACCATCGCTCCAGAGCTACGACGCACCATCAACGCCACCTTCAAGACCGGCACCTTTCCCGACAACTGGAAACGCCTTCTCAAGAAGCCCTCAGCAGACCCCACGGACCTCAAGAACTACCGGCCCATCTCCCTCCTCCCCTTCGCGGCAAAAGTCACTGAGAAGACCGTCAACGCACAACTAACTAGGTTCATCGAAGAGAACTCCATCCTTGGCCCCTCCCAATCCGGATTCCGCAGCAACCACAGCACCAAGACCGCCCTACTCGCCGCCACAGACGACATCCGCACCCTCCTCGACCAAGGACACACCACGGCCCTGATCCTACTCGACCTCTCAGCAGCGTTCGACACCGTCTCCCACCGCACTCTCGCCACCAGACTCCACAAGGCTGGCATACAAAGAACCGCCCTCGACTGGATCCCCTCATTCCTCACCGACAGATCCCAAAGAATCAGTCTGCCTCCCTTCCTCTCTGAACCCATGGAAATCAACTGAGGAGTACCCCAGAGATCATCGCTCAGTCCCACTCTCTTCAACATCTACATGGCCCTCCTCACCGCCATCGTCAGACAGCACGGTTTCAGCATAGTATCCTATGCCGACGACACCCAGCTCATCTTCTCCCTCACCAAGGACCCCACGACCACCAGACTCAACTTCCAGGAAGGTATGCAGGACGTTGCATCCTGGATGAGCGACAGCTGCCTGAAGCTCAACTCAGAGAAGACGGAAGTCCTCGTCCTCGGACCCTCCCCCACTGCATGGGACAACACCTGGTGGCCCACCGCCCTCGGCAGCCCCCGACCCCCACGGACCACACCCAACCCTTGGCATCGTACTAGACTCCTCACTCTCCATGAACCGACAGGTCAACGACGTCCCCTCTATCTGTTTCAACACCCTCCACATCCTCCGAAAGACCATCAAATGGATCCCCCCTGAGTCAAGGAAAACCTTCACCCACGCATTCATAACCAGCAGACTGGACTACGGAAACGCCCTCTATGCCGGGATCAACAAGGCACTACTCCGTAAGCTCCAGACCATACAGAACACCGCAGCTAGACTCGTCCTCTGCATCCCTCGACACAAATACATCACCCAACACCTACGGACAGGGCCGGACTGGCTACCGGGCGTTTTGGTCGGCTGCCAAGCTGGGGCTCGATTTTACTGCCGTGGGGGCTGATTTATGGTGATGGGGACCTGCATTTTCTACCAAGTAAAGAAAGCAAAACAAATGGTTTAAAAGCATGTTTAAAACCATTTGGTTTTCCATTCTTTACTTAGAAATGCCCGGTAGCCAGTCCGGCCCTGCCTACGGAACCTCCACTGGCTCCCCGTTGAGAAGTCACTTTCAAGATACTCACCCACGTCTACAAATGCCTCCACAACACCGGACCCCAATACCTCAACAAGAGAATCTCCTTCCACGTACCCAAAAGAAACCTCCGATCCGCCGACCTTGCCCTCGCCGAAATTCCCCGCATACGCAGAGCCAGAACAGGAGGAAGAGCCTTCTCCTACATTGCGGCCAAGACCTGGAACGAGCTCCCGATCGACATCAGACGCTCCCCCTCCCTGAACATCTTCAGGAAGATGCTCAAGACCTGGCTCTTCGACTGAACGGAGCTGCCTACCTCATCCCTAGCGCCTTGAGACCCTCACGGGTGAGTAGCGCGCTTACAATTCCCTTATTGATTGATTGATGGATTGTGTGGGACCTGGGTCCTGAAGCTGATGGAAGTGCACCTGGAGGTTAGAGGCCAGCCTGCTGTGAAAGGGGTGCTGTAGGCGTGCCTCTAGAGGTGGGCCCACAGCTGTGCATGCAGGACAAAGAACTACCATCATCGGGAAGGGGAAGGAACTGTGGTGAGCCCCCTCCTTCTTTCAGACCCTCAGTTTGGGCCCCTGCTTCACCGACCGTGTGCTGCAGAATGCAGCACACATAGAAAGGAAAAAACAACGAGAAATGAAGATAGTTCTCCTTGTTAGGAGAGCCGTAGCAGTTTTGGTGCATTCCCACAATGCGCGCTGCGCGGCGTTACTCCAGATTTATAAAGCCGCTGAGTGCCACCCAAAGTGGCCTTGCGCGGCGCGATAAATTGCATTTTTGGGTTGCGTCGCGCATGCACCCCGTTGCATGGAGCAAAAGCAATGCAACTCTTACATAGATATGACCCTAACCCTTTATTTACTGGCCCTTTGGGGCAGTTATATTCCGTTGTTAAAGCCAATAGGCAATGACTTACTGTTTGTGAAAAACCCTGGGTCAGAGTTTGTAGGCAGGGAAAGTTTATTGTGAAAACCTCTTCTTGAAGCCCACGGGCTGTACCTTACTCATTAATAAAACCCTGTGTCAAAGTCAAAAGGAAGAATTTTTTAATTGTGAAAAGCATGTTTTTAACTTGATTGCTGTTTCCCTGTGTTTATTTGAATTTTAATGCGTATTCTTTAGCTGTGTGTAGAATAAAGTACCTTTTCTTATTCATTTAAAAGCGCCACATGAGGTGGTAATGTTATTGAGTGTTTTAATTGTCGCTAGAAAGTTCTGAGTGTCTAAACAACCACATCTCTAGACTCTGCCCAGATTCCTGTGGTCAAGTGTTAGTTGTACCCACGTGGTCCTCAGTTTTGGGTCCAATCGTTAGATGGCTCCGGTACAAGGGAGGTAAAAGGATGTAATGGACACAGCTGGAGCCCAGCTAACTCTGACTGACCTTGGACAGAAAGGGGTTGGGAGCCGTTGTCACTCCCGAGAAACTGCAAACGTCAAAAGAACACTATATATTTTCTGGGAATTCTAATGTTGGTTTGTGTCTCTGAACAACATATAAAAGGACGGCGCTGTACCAGGGGTAAGGCAGGATATGTTAATTTAGGTAGTCAGTCATCACACTCACTGCCTGTGTAGGGTGCAGAGACTGAATATCGATGCAAAAATATCGACTTGCACAAATATCGAGGTAAAAATATCGTGGGTCAGAAATATCGTCAGACAAAATGTCGTGGTCAAGAATATCGATTTCAGGTAAGTAATATCGATGTTTAAAATATCGAAGTGTTTAATAACGTTTGCAAAAATATAGTTGTTAAAAATATCGATTTTTTTTATTAATGTTATGTATTTTAGTATATATTTTATATGTATGTGATGTATGTTTTTTTGTATATGAATTGTTTGTATTTTTATCATATCTGTTAAAATTTTAGTAGTGATTCATTTTTTTTAATTTGAATCTTGCGTTTTTAGTTCCGTAGCGGGTTGTGGGTTTATAGGGGAATAGGGTGGGAAGTAATTTAATTATATAAAATGTATTGAATATTTTTTATTTATTAATATTAGTTTAATTGAGATGTTATAGTGTTAAATGTGTAAAGTAATTTATTATGAATTAATTAATAATTTGTTGTTAATTAATTTTAATTAATGAATTGGCAATTAATTATGGTAATTGTGTAATTAGTTTTAGGTGTGTGTTGTGGTGTTTATAGGTGTAAATGGTGGGAAGTAATTTATTTTTAGTTGAATTAATAATTAGTTGTTAATTTTAATTAATTAATTAGAAATTAATTATGGTAATTGTGTAATTAATTTTAGGTGTGTGTTGTGGATATTATAGTGTGAAAGCATGTGTATTTAATGAATGTTTATTATTTTTTTATAACAAATATTTTTTTAATTGATTATTAATTATGTTAATTATGGAAATAAATGTAAATAACACTTTAGAAGTGTTTTTTTATTGGTGTGGTGTTATAGGGTAGGAAATAAAATAAATACATTTATGTTTTAAATGATTTATTTGTTTGTTAATATTTGCTCCTTTTAAATAATTATTGTTTATAAATGTATTTATGAATTTATATTATATAATATCTGTAGCTTTTTGTTATATGTAATTTATATTATAATATGTGTTCTTTTTATATGTTTAACATATTTAATCGTATTTTTTTATATTGTTTCATTATTTTTATGATTTTTTAAATTTTTTCTATTGTTTAAATGTTATTAGTAATTTGTGTTTCTCTGCTATCCAGCACATTCCCTAATGTTGCACCTACTGGAGTGGGAATAGTAATTTTTACCCCTCCGCTATCCAGCACTTTCCCTACTGTTGCATTCACCGGAGTGGGAATAGTAATTTTTACCCCACCGCTATCCAGCACTTTCCCTACTGTTGCATTCACCGGAGTGGGAATAGTAATTTTTACCCTTCCGCTATCCAACACTTTCCCTACTGTTGCACTCACTGGAGTGGGAATAGTAATTTTTTCCTCTCCGCTATCCAACACTTTCCCTACTGTTTGTCTTACTGGAGTGGGAATAGTAATTTTTACCCCACCGCTATCCAGCACTTTCCCTACTGTTGCACTCACTGGAGTGGGAATAGTAATTTTTACCCTTCCGCTATCCAACACTTTCCCTACTGTTGCACTCACTGGAGTGGGAATAGTAATTTTTTCCTCTCCGCTATCCAACACTTTCCCTACTGTTTGTCTTACTGGAGTGGGAATATTAATTTTTACCCCTCCGCTATCCAACACTTTCCCTACTGTTGCACTCACTGGAGTTGGAATAGTAAATTTAATTATTTTGCTATCCAACATTTTCCCTACCGTTGCATTTATTGTATTGCGAAATGTAAGTTTTATTTTTTTTAAATAATTTAATGTTTTCATTTATTATAGAATGTTTTTTTATTTTAAATTATTGATATATATATATATTATTTTTATATAATTTTAAAGTATAACAATTTTAAAAAGATAATAGTTAAATATATGTATATGTATAAATTATTATGTTTGTGTGTTTATAATTTTTTAATTAAGTTTATTTGTTATATTTAGTTAAAATGTATGTTAAATTTAATTTATTTTTAAAAATATTAATATTCAATATATTTAATATATTTTATTTGATTTTATATATATTTTTAAATCAATATTTTTTACATCTATATTTTTTACTTCGATATTTTTGATTTGATATTTTTGTACTTACCTGTTTAGGTATAGTGAGTCGATATTTTTGCATTCGATATTTTTTCATCGATATTTTTGTCATCGATATTTTTAACATCGATATTATGTCAGTGAACCCTGTGTAGTGCTGAATACAAACTGCAGCATCTTTTGGGGCTAATGTTCACCCAGCCCTATCCATCTTTTAATCAAAATTGCTATTAATTGAACTTGGCACTCCGTGATTTCTATCAGATATTGGCAACAAGTGCATTAACCCACAGGGCTCTCAGAGTTGCACTTCCGGGGTGGCTGGGCCTCCTATGCTGGAGCTAGCTGAGCATTTTGGGTAAATTTCATTTTGTTGAGCTGTGAAAACGAGAGTTTGCTAAAAGGTAAGGATACATTGGGGCAGGGGTTTATGCAGCATCCATGTTGGGTCAGTGGAACAGTCATTTTAATTGCATGTGTGTAGCAATTCGTGCCCCAGTATGAGATGCCGAAGTGCATTATTGGTAGCACGCTGTGGGCATGGCTTGCTCAAAGAGTGTTGTACTTGCATTGAGGCCTGTGTGGAAGGCATCCCTTACCAGAGTGGAGCTCTTAGCCTGACCTGGGCCACGAAGCTTGACAGTATGATGGAGAGGAGGAGAGATAGCACATGCCTAGTTCACATTACTCAGCCGCTGTGTAACTCTGCTGGGCCTGGGTCAGGTGGCTTAGTGGACTAATGCGACCAATGTAGGGTCCTGCGTTCGACCTACTGGTCACAGGTTCAAATCCCCGCAGGTCCACTCAGCCTTTCATCTTTCCCAGGTCGATAAAATGAGTACCATTGAGTTGGTAACAATAAACATCTGTTATTCAGCATAGGGTTCAAATCCTGCTTGTGATTCTAAGCATTAGGCCCTTGCATTCCCACCTCCACTTGTAGAGTTCCCCAGTACCTCTGATCCCAGACGTCTTATTGGGGACACTACTCTTATTAGGCCCCGGTGCAGCCACTCAATCACCCCCCAGGCGTGTATGCACCCAACAGTTCAGTATTTTCCCTCTGTGCAACACTTGCACGGGAAGAAACTGGGGCCATATTTACGAGTTTAGTGGCTCAGGGCAGGACACCAAGCCACCTTGCTGCACTCCCCTCCGTCAAGGGTTAAAGGGCAGGAATGTGACGATTTATCCAATGCAGCGCATCCCTGCCCATTTCCCTTGTGCTGCCGCCGTCTTAGCAGCCTAGCACCAATGCAGGCACCTTTGCATCGTGGTGCAAGGGTGCCTGTGTTGTAGGCAGGATTGCTTTTGTGCAGGAAGGGAAGTCTTCCTGCACAAAAAAAACCCAGAGATGCTTTTTCCTCCTGCAGCACACATAGAAAAAGGAAAAAAATGAGGAGAAATTAACATATTTCTCCCAGTTACGCATTCCCCTGGACAGGCGTAACTTTTTGGCACATCCCAGGATTACAAGGCCTTGTAAATCTGGGAATGCGCCAAAAACAATGGGAGTTATGTGGGAACGCCCATGCAACGCCCATGCAACACCAACCCAGGGAAGAGTAATGCAACAGCGATCTGCATTACGTTACTGCATACTCAGTCACGCAAAGTGGCTTTGCGTAGCTTCAAAAATATGACTTGAAGTTTGCGTCACTCTTGCACCCTGTTGAGTGGTGCAAGAGCGATGCACACGAGGTCATAAATATGGCCCACCGTTTGCGTGGCAGGCTTCAGCCTGCTTCAGTCTCTCATTCACACTCGGGGAATTGGCGTAGGCCAGCGCCACAAGTCTTCTTGCTGTGCTGCTCTATGCCAATGTGAAAGGGCAGGAATGCACCATATTTATGAAATTCCTAACCTTTCTCCCTGCACTGGTGCACAATTTGCTGCCTAGCGTCAATGTAGGCACCCTTGCACCATGGTGCAAGGGTGCACCATGGTGCAAGGGTGCTTCCATTGCAGGTAGGATTGGTTTTGTGGAGGAAGGGGCACCTTCCTGCACAAAAACAATCCAGAGAGGCGTTTTCCTCTTTCTTTGTGTGCTGCAGAATACACACGTGGAAAGAGGAAAAAACAAGTAGAAATACAAATATTTCTCCTCACTCTGCCTGCTCTGGGAGGCATAAGGTTTTGGCACTGCCCCAGGTTGACGTGATTCAGTAAATCTGGGGCAGCATCAAACTCCACGGGTGTTGCGTGGGAAAACTTAAAGCAATGCCCATGGAAAGCCTCCCGAGCGCAGTGTAAGGCAGTGCAGTGCTTTGCACTGCCTTGCCTTACTCCATATCTATGAGGTCATGCAAGGACACACAGAGTGCCTTTGCGTCGCCTCATGGAATTGGTTGAGAGGTTTGCACTGCCCAGACGTCAGAAAAAGTGATGCTCCGGTGGCACAGGCCTTTTGTACACAGGCCCCTCAGTTCTTATTCCCCATGGTTACCTGCTTTTGGCAGTTCTTGTCCTGATGGTGTGGGACACAGACATGCTGTGTCGGCTCCTGTGGTGTCGGCTTCAGAGCTGCCGGGGGTCGCTGCGGAGGCCTCGCTGAGGATTTGAAGACTTCATGAGATCTTATGTGCCAGCCTCCTCAGCAGTTTGCAGTCTTCTGCAGTTGCAGCCATCCTATGCCTGGTGCAGAAGGCACCTGGGTTTGGAAAGCGTGGCCTCTCAGCTGATTGCGACCACGCAGAAGACTTCAGCAGTCGTGGCCTCTGGGCTGATCAGGGTGCACAGCTCGGTGTTGCTGGAGCCCACACAGGCTCCACCACTGGCGCCATCTTTTCAGCTGCAGGGGCTGCCAATCTTGCTTGATGCATGGTGTCGGAAGAAGTCTTGATGTGGTTCACGTTGAGAATCATTGAAGGAGCCCGGAGGACCCTTGTTCAATGCTTAGGCTTCATTCCCTGGTAGATTCTCACTCTCTATTCCCCACTCCGGGAACATGCTGGGCTTCCCATGGACCATCACTCCTCCTCCAGGGACACTCTGGGCAGGCAGGCAGGCAGGCAGGTGGGAGGCAGGAGGCAGGTGGCAGGCAGGCAGGTGGCAGGCAGGCAAGGTGGCAGGCAGGTGGCAGGCAGGCAGGTGGCAGGCAGGCAGGCAAGGTGGCAGGCAGGCAGGCAGAAGGCAGGTGGCAGGCAGGCAGGTGGCAGGCAGGCAGAAGGCAGGTGGCAGGCAGGTGGCAGGCAGGCAGGTGGCAGGCAGGCAGGTGGCAGGCAGGCAGAAGGCAGGTGGCAGGCAGAAGGCAGGTGGCAGGCAGAAGGCAGGTGGCAGGCAGGTGGCAGGCAGGCAGGCAGGTGGCAGGCAGGTGGCAGGCAGGTGGCAGGCAGGCAGGTGGCAGGCAGGCAGGTGGCAGGCAGGCAGAAGGCAGGTGGCAGGCAGGTGGCAGGCAGGCAGGTGGCAGGCAGGCAGAAGGCAGGTGGCAGGCAGAAGGCAGGTGGCAGGCAGGTGGCAGGTGGCAGGCAGGCAGGCAGGTGGCAGGCAGGCAGGCATCTACATTCTAGACTGTCAGGGAGTCATCAGCCCTGGTCACTTAGCAGTCCTTTGAGTACTCTGCACAGCACTCCCACACTTTGTCATGAAGAACTTGGAACTGGAAGAAAGTTGGTTGTTTTGGCTCCTACCTTTATACACAGCTTCTAGACCGGGGCTGTGGTCCTAACATCTCAATCTGCAGAAACTGTTTGCATCAGTTCTCTTTATAATTGTTATTTTCTGGCTTCTCTCCAGACTCGGCCGTTGGGCACCGTGAAGTCTGACAGCAGATATCAATGGGCCTGGCCAAGAAAGCAGTAGTTTCTGCAACAAAGACCCAATGAACTGTGAGTTGTCTGCACCTGGGTGTGATTCCAAGAGCAATGATCGGGGACAGACCAAAGGCATGAAACGTCCTCACCTTAAACAACAGAAACTACAGCCCTCACCCGACGCCAACCACCTACCAAATGGCAGGGCTCGGGAAGAACTCATCAGCTGTGCTTTGCCAGCGAGGCCCTCATTGAATCTCCAAAGGTAGCTCTGACTCCATCCGCCTCCCTTCCGTGTCTGGATCTTCAGCCTGCAGCCACAGAAGTGCAAGCAAAACACTTTAAATATCTGGGGACTCTCTCCTCATCCTCCATCCTGTGCCGGAGTAAACCAGGGCATCCGAAATGGATGCCACCAGACCCAGATTTCGACTCACACACCACACCTGGCTCTGCTACCATATATGTGCGAAACACTCTGCACTCGACATACACATGGGATACCAGCGCAAGGTTCTTGGATTCATATAAGAGCAGACGTATAAACGAGAGGGGTCAGTGAGCGCAATCTCACTGACACAGGAAAAAGGTCTGTCCACACTAAAGATTCAAAGGATGGCACGCAGCCACCACTGCGTCACGTGATGCACCCAGTGCACGGACGTGAGTCCACTGCCTATTATGAGGGCACGTTTTGTGTGCACCTCCAAGTAACAGGACCGGTCTTAGACTCGCATTGTCAGGGACTCTGCGCACCTGATGGATTATCATGACATCAGGGCCAAAAGTAAAAGTCAGGAGACCAGCCTCGCTTGCAGTCACACGCAGGACAGGGGTACACATCCCTTTACCATGCTGGAGTCAGACCTGTTCCAATAACTGTCATGTTCAACCCCTGGGTTAAAGAAGCAAGCTTCAGTCTGGTTACAAGTACTCTGGTTACAAGTACTCTGCTTACAAGTACTCTGGTTACAAGTACTCTGGTTACAAGTACTCTGGCTACAAGTACTCTGGCTACAAGTACTCTGGCTACAAGTACTCTGGCTACAAGTACTCTGGTTACAAGTACTCTGCTTACAAGTACTCTGGTTACAAGTACTCTGCTTACAAGTACTCTGCTTACAAGTACTCTGGCTACAAGTACTCTGGCTACAAGTACTCTGGTTGCAAGTACTCTGGTTACAAGTACTCTGGTTACAAGCACTCTGCTTACAAGTACTCTGGTTACAAGCACTCTGCTTACAAGCACTCTGCTTACAAGCACTCTGCTTACAAGTACTCTGGTTACAAGTACTCTGGTTACAAGTACTCTGGTTACAAGCACTCTGCTTACAAGTACTCTGGTTACAAGTAGTTAGACCACAAAGAAGGTACGAGTGTCGCATGTGCCTGGGCTGATTGTAGCGGGCCATAGTAGTGTCCAACTGTGGTAGTTCACGTGAAGTGTAGGAGCACTCTGGTGCAGAGTGTTCTGATCTGACCTCCGATGTTGCTCAGTTTTTTGATCCCAGGCACCTGCTTGGTTCTGCCTACTCATCTCAGGAGGAGCCCGGCCATTACTTCTTTCCTGAGCTCCTGCTGATAGTCGATATCCTGAACCTTGGCTGGCAAGGAGTTTAAAACTCTTGCCGCCTGTGCTGAGAAAGGTGCTCCACCAATTGTCTTTATGGTCTAGATTGGAACTATAACAGCTGGGCCTGTTTTCAGCACAGTGTCCTGTCCCTGGTATGGCTGGAGTTCAGTTTGTAGCTACCACATGCCTTGTCCTTGGATGACTGAGTCAACAATGCAAAGTTAGGGAGGGCCAGATATTTAGAACCAAAAACCAGGACAGGTCTAGACACAGAAACAGGACTAAACTTTGGCACATACCATAGACAAAGTAGCACAATGACAACACAGGAAACATAGGGCTACATAGACATAATATACAAACATTTTAACAAGGCTACATATAATACAACAAAAAAAGCGGTTCAAAAGTTGTGCAACTTGTTCCTTTTCAAAAATGTAAGACTAGCTCAAAGCATGGGCGTAGAAAGTGTGGGGGCGTCGGGTATATATCCTGCCCCCCCCTGATTTTGGAGTGGGGGGGCGGGGGATAAGGGTGGGGGACGAGGGGACAAAAGAATTTCCCCTCTCCCTTCTGTGACTGGGAGGGCCATTAGCACGCAAAAGCGCTACCTATAATGGCCCTACACTTGACCTGTGACCTGCCTCCAGTCACAGAGGACACCCACCCTTTGTTATGCAGCTTCCCTCCAGTAATTCCCCTCACCTCACTGCCACAGTGTGAGAAAGTGCCCTTTTTCTGCATGGTTGCCCCCACTTTTTGCTGAACTGCTGATGTACTTTGACTGAGTGTGCCCTGGGCTCCTACCAATCAGGGACCCAGGGCCTATGTTCTTTCCCTAAAACTGCATTGAAGACCAACCCCAATTGGCACTCTCTGGCCACAGGTCAGTCCCTGGTAAATGGTACCACAAGTACCCAGGGCACTGTGACCAGGGAAGGCCTCTAAGGGCTGCAGCATTATTGTGCCACCCTTAGAGACCCTGTACCTTTACACTCACACACTGCCTTTGCAGGCTGTGTGTTTTGGTGCAGAACAAAGTGAAGAGTCGACATGGCACACATCCCTGTGTGCCATGCCTACAACCCACTGCCCTGGCATAGATCAGCCACCCCTCTAGCTCGGTGCACTATACCAGTGATGAGGGTACAGGTGCATGAGCACTGTACCCCTACAGTGTCTAAGACAATTCTTAGACATTATAGGTGCAGTAATGCGATTAAGAGTATATGGTGCTGGGAGTTTCTCAGTACGAACTCCACAGTACCATAATGGCTTTACTGAAGACTGAGAAGTTTGGTATCAAACTTTCCAGCACATTTAACACACTGATGCCAGTGTGGGATTTAATGAAAAATGCACACAGAGGGCATCTTAGAGATGCCCCTTGAAAAACGACCTACCACTAGTGTCCAGGCTGAGTGGCTGCTTTCAGCTGCCACCACCAGACATGTTTCTGGACCCCTGGGTCGAGAGCCTACTGCTCTTGGGGGCCTGAAACACTGCACATCGTGGGACGAGGTGCCAAGCCTCCTCCCCCAGGATGGGCAGGGTTCACGAAGGGGAAGCTTCAAAGGTTTGCCGCCTTTGTGAGCTTCCCCGGGCTTTTTGCTGCTTTCAGCAACTGGTCCCCACCGGTTCTGTCCCCCACTTTGGGCTGGAGAACCGGCGGGAAAAACAGGTGAGGAAGAGAGGTGTGCCCACCTCTGCCAACTCCACCCCTCAGGTGGGGGAGGCGATGTTAAGCACAACTCTCAGTCCCCGCCATCTTGCAGATGGGGTGACCCAGCCAACCAGAGTGAGGCATATGCCCCCCTCCCACTGGAGGGTGGTATAATAGGGGCTGTACCCACCCCAGGGAAGGGACCCATTGGTCCCAACCTTTTAACCTACCTGTAACGCCCCTAAATCTAGTATTTAGGAGCCCCCCTGAACCTTGCTTCCTCAGACAAGAAACCACAAGAAGAAAAGAAGAAGAAGGACCAAACAGCTGTGCCTAAGCTAAGAAGAGGAGGACGCCCACTGACTTAGCCCCAGCCCTACCGGCCTGTCCCCACCTCGAACCTGCAGAAGCAAAACTCCGGTGTGTCCTGCAGTCAGCAACCTCAAGAGCCCCAAGGACCTGCCCTGCCTTCCAAAGAAAAGACTTTGTCTCCCGTGAATACCGGATTTGTTCACCCACAGACTCCAGCTCAGGCAAAATCCGCGAGTCTGCACCACTCTGCACATGTCGCCCACGGCCCACGTTCGAGTAGCCCAACACCACGAGGAGGTCTCCCCGGCGATCCTGACCCGAGATCCAGTGACCCTTGACCTGCCTCAAGCCTCCAGCCGACGCCTGCAGCCTCAAACCGGAAGGTCCCCCCAACCGCGACCAGGAGCTGTTAAGAAGATCAGACGCTAAAAGACACCCCTGCACCCGACGCCCCACGGCCTTGGGTGGCCCAACCGACGGTGTCTAGCCAACCCCCAGCATCCCAACTTACCTCTCCAAGTGGTGGTCACACCCGGAAGACCTTCGTCCCCGAGCCTGCAGTGTGTTTGCAAACCGGAGACTCCCCATTGAAAGTAACAGGGCACCCGCCGACAAACCAGCACCCTGCACCTGGTCGCCCTCGTGCCACTGAGGGTGCACTTTTGGTGCTATCTTGAACCCCCATTTGCCCTGAGCTTAAGTCCAGGAGCTTTGCTCCCACAACCTTGTGGCCTGCTCGTAAGCAGCCACCAACCGGAGGTCCCCTATCCCCCATTGGATAACATTGGGCCTCAGCATTCTGCACCCGGCCGCCCTAGTGCCGCTGAGGGTGCAACAAGAGTGCATCGTTGACCCTGGGAGACCCCTGAGTGTAACCCCAGAAACCCAACTCCCACAACGAAGTACTTACCTGTTAACCGATAACACTATTTCCTCCCATAGGATAACATTGACTGTTTTTCTATGAAACGTTTTTAAGTGTGGAGTTAGATAATCTATGAAAATCTTTAAAACTGTAACCAAATAACAAAAACGCTTTTACTTACCTGTTTACAGGAAATGTCCCAGTGCAGTATCCAGGTATACTACACTGTGTAAGAAAAGTAATCCTATTGAAAAGTCAATACAAAGTATATGTACAATATTCAAAGCATTGCATTACCAGTGATTCTACTGTAATCAAACCAAAGTATATTTACAGCTGCAATTCTAACTGTATTATTACTGCAAAGTATAAATCACTTACATGTGCCAGGCTTGCTTGGTTCTAGAAAAATAAAATAACTAAAAGAATATTTTTATACAAACAAAATTGATCTGAGTTCAGTCTTTGAGTGTGTGACAATCTTTTGCTGATTGAGTGTGTACAACAAATGCTTAACACTGTCCTCTGCTACAGCCTTACTGCTCGCCCACACTACCACAAATAGAGAGTGAGGCGCTATCTAACTTTACCTCTGCCTGCCTCTGGGGTCACCTGGACTCTGTGCACACTATGCGTCACTTTGGTATAGTATAGTATGGTATAGTATAGTATATAGAGCCAGATTCCTATACACAGCTACCAGCAGTCTGCACTGCACTGTTGATTGCTGTCTGATCCTGCCCCATCTCAGCGCTCCCCTATCTGCCGACTTGAACACCGAGGCCTAAGGGCAGAAGGAAGATTTGAATAAGCAAGGTAAGGAGGTTTGGGAAATACAGTATTGACCTAAGTCCTCCTTTACTGCTCATGCTGCGAGCGCTGGTCGCCTTCCCGGCCCTTTGACTGGCAACCTGCCGCTTCCCTCACGTTTTCATTCTCCTTGATTTGTTGATGTTTCCTGCATTGTCTCTGTGCTTTCAGTCTCCTAATGGGTGTTTTCATGATCCAAGTGCCGGCTCTTTGCCAACGCGTCAACTTTATCCACCTCTTTCTTCTTATTGTGTTTTGAATGTCGAGGCCTCACGAATTGAAGTATTATCAGAGCGGAACCGTGGGGTTAAGCTCAGCAGTCGCAGATCACACTTGGCTCAGGTGGGAGCTGGGACTTGAAATGACGAATCGTGGGCTGCATAGGGCACCTTTACCTGAGTCTTCCCGCTTCACCAAGAAAGCCTAGTAAGACTACCAAATAACAACGTGCCACAAAAAAACAAAATATTCCTGTCCTAAATGTTCCTTAAACAAAATAATGCATGCTGGGATATGTAGTCTTGTGTTACATCAGCTTAACCAAATGGACTAATACACCTGAGAGCAATGACAGGAAAAGGGAAAGCCCATGACTTCACCACTGTGTCTCTGATGATATTATGGAGTCCTCTGGTAACATTAAAAGTAAGCCACGCTTATTCAGGCAGAACCACCCTGGACCCGGATAGATGGCGCGCCAAGTGTAAACCAAGTTGCCCCATTATCGAGTCTGTACCATTAATGGCCTGACAATGTTCCCAAGTTACAACTTAATTTTTCCACTTAGGTAACTGTAATGGGTGGAGAAATCTGGGTTTATGTGCTACAATTGTCAGGGCCCAGTCTTAGTGATGGCACATTCCTCACAAATGGCTACACCCAAAAGCCATTGTAGGGTAAGTTTAGAGAAGGATGGAGGATTGTGCCTTTTCAAATTCTGATGTATTTTTGATAAATGATTTCCAAGCGTTCTTTGGTGATTTTCAAATGCATAATATTTATTTGTATTCTCATGCATAGGGCACAAACAAAGTAAAGAAACAGCCGACACGTGTTTCGCCCATATGGCCCATCGGCCGAGGGCTTTTTCAAGGCAGGGTTCGTGGCAGACGGTCGTGTGTCTAGAAGTAAGGTGAACAGGTCTCTGCGGTCCCAGGAACCGCAGAGACCTGTTCACCTTACTTCTAGACACACGACCGTCTGCCACGAACCCTGCCTTGAAAAAGCCCTCGGCCGATGGGCCATATGGGCGAAACACGTGTCGGCTGTTTCTTTACTTTGTTTGTGCCCTATGCATGAGAATACAAATAAATATTATGCATTTGAAAATCACCAAAGAACGCTTGGAAATCATTTATCAAAAATACATCAGAATTTGAAAAGGCACAATCCTCCATCCTTCTCTAATTTTTCCACTTAGGCCTGTTGTGCTTGTGTTTGTGATTCACAAAAAGTGCAAGAGATTTACTCACAGTATTGCACCAACATTTGAAATGTGAGTGGCCCTTATGACCCCACTGCGCTAGTTGGTGCCCCGTCCACCTTTAGAAATCCCAGGCCTGCTAGGTCATCTTCTTGAAACACTCAATAAAACGTGTGACAGGTGCTTTAGCACCACATGCCCTCTGAGCTGTCTCTTTGTGTTTGTCGGTGACAGCTGTGGGTCTTCTTGAATTAGGGACACACAGGTGGGCTTTCAAGGAAAAACGATGCTTTTGAAGACCTGTACAAGTTAGATTTTTAGCAGAGTGACTTTAAATTTTAAAGCTCCAAGTGGACAAGAATGATAGATGAGGTCATCAGCCAGTCCGGGCTTTTAAGCCAGCAGCCCTTTGCATTCTGGTACTTGTAGTTTTATGTTTTCTACTATAGGCATGGACTTTGAAATCCAGGCATGAAAAGTACAGGCATGGATCTGGGTCCAGGATGACAGAGGGATGTTGGCTCTCAAAGCATGCAATCTGCGGAATTCACTTGTCAACAATGTGGGGCCAGTATGAATACTTCTGGATTGCATGTTGCGGTGTAAACTCAGCAGACAGTTGTAAGTTCTGTACACGTCACTGGTGAGGCCTTGTCTGCAGTATTGGGCCCAGTCATGCAGGTCACATCTAAAAAAACAAAGCAAAATTATCAACGGGCCAGTCAGGGACATAGTCAGACACCTTCATTTAGGGGGAGAAAAATGTGCAACAACCAATAAAACAACGAGGAAACAGGCCTTCCTCATCCACACACTCCGGATCTGTAACTACATCCCTGTATCCATCAGGACCACCCCAAGGATGCTCCAGGTTAGGAAGGAGCTGAAGATGCACGTCTTTAAAGAAGACTGCATCACAACACAATAAAGAGTCCCCCTCCCATCGCAGAACCCAGGAGCTCCCACCCAGATTGACTTTCTGGTTGAATCTCTACCTTTGACCCTGTACAGCACTCCGCTGCCTTTCAACTACGTGTGCACTTTACCGATACCACCAATGCGAATACGATGGCACGGGGTTCAAGCGACAAGTCCTGCCTGTGGAGGCTCCATATTCTTGCATAGTCCGGGGGAGGCTGTGTGTGGAGAGGCATGAATGTGAAACAGCAGAAGCTGCTCACAGTGGACAAGCACTCTTTAGTGGTGGAACCTTCCGGCAATTACAGACAAGAGACTGGCAGCTGGTGATGCTCTGAAACCGCTTTCACTCTGATGGAAATAGTAATGTAAGTATCCAAGCAGAAGTAAGAAGGATAGGAGAAGATACATTAAAATGGGCTCGGAGTAACGCTAGAGTCAGTTGTGCTGAGTAAGCACAGTTAATGTGGGAGGCTGTTTTGGGTAGAGAGGGGGCCCTGTGGCCCTTATTTCTGGTCATATGTAATGTTTCTGTGCTACGCCATGGGGAAGGGAGAAGGCTGGGGTCCCTGTGTCTTGCAAGAGGAGAGAAAAGGGTGGATCCGCTCTTCAAGCCGGAGATAAAATGCAGAAAGGGCCAGACTAGCCACTCTGGCATTACCTTTGTGGGCTGCAAGATAAGGATGCTTAATTTAAGCAGGTGGCTGCAGGTGGGTCCCAACTGCATTCTTTTTTAGAAACTGGTACATGTTTTAAACCATCAGACTGTAAAAAAGAACGAGAGAGAAAGGCATCAAGGGGTGTGGGCAGAAGGAGGAAAGGAAATATGGAAAACAGTGAAAAGGGAGAAAGCAAAGATGAGAAAGAACCTGCACGAGTGAGATAATGTGGACGGAGAGTATGTTAGTGGATGAAAGAGCCAGGAGCTGAAATCAAGAGTAGACAGTCTTAGTATTCAACAACCTCTGCATTCGCCAATGGTGCATGCAAGCTTCTCCTCGGCATTCACCAATGATGCATGCGAGCTTCTCCTCGACGTTCACCAATGATACATGCGAGCGTCTCCTCTGCATTTGGCAATGATGAATGAAAGCGTCTCCTCAGTATTTGGCAATCATGCATGCGAGCTTCTACTCGACATTCACCACTGATACATGCGAGCTTCTCCTCAGTATTTGGCAATGATGCATGCGAGCGTCTCCTCAGCTTTCGCCAATGATGCATGCGAGCTTCTCCTCGACGTTCACCAATGATACATGCGAGCTTCTCCTTGGTATTTGGCAATGATGCATGTGAGCGTCTCCTCAGCTTTCGCCAATGATGCATGCGAGCTTCACCTCGGCATTCACCAATGATGCATGCGAGCTTCTATTCGCATTCACCAATGATGCATGCAAGCTTCTCCTCGGCATTCACCAATGATGCATGCGAGCTTCTATTTGCATTCACCAATGATGCATGCAAGCTTCTCCTCGGCATTGGCAATGATGCATGCGAGCTCCTCTTCTGCATTCACCAAAGATGCATGCAAGCGTCTCCTCAGCATTTGGCAATGATGCATGCAAGCGTCTCCTCGGCATTCACCAATGATGCATGCAAGCTTCTATTCGGCATTTGGCAATGATGCATGCGAGCTTCTATTCGCATTCACCAATGATGCATGCAAGCTTCTATTCGCATTCACCAATGATGCATGCAAGCTTCTCCTCTGCATTGGCAATGATGCATGTGAGCGCCTCCTCTGCATTCACCAAAGATGCATGGAAGCGTCTCCTCAGCATTTGGCAATGATGCATGCAAGCGTCTCCTCGGCATTCACCAATGATGCATGCGAGCTTCTCCTCGACGTTCACCAATGATACATGCGAGCGTCTCCTCTGCATTTGGCAATGATGCATGCAAGCGTCTCCTCAGTATTTGGCAATCATGCATGCGAGCTTCTACTCGACATTCACCAATGATACATGCGAGCTTCTCCTCAGTATTTGGCAATGATGCATGCGAGCGTCTCCTCAGCTTTCGCCAATGATGCATGCGAGCTTCTCCTCGACGTTCACCAATGATACATGCGAGCTTCTCCTCGGTATTTGGCAATGATGCATGTGAGCGTCTCCTCAGCTTTCGCCAATGATGCATGCGAGCTTCACCTCGGCATTCACCAATGATGCATGCGAGCTTCTATTCGCATTCACCAATGATGCATGCAAGCTTCTCCTCGGCATTCACCAATGATGCATGCGAGCTTCTATTCGCATTCACCAATGATGCATGCAAGCTTCTCCTCGGCATTGGCAATGATGCATGCGAGCTCCTCTTCTGCATTCACCAAAGATGCATGCAAGCGTCTCCTCAGCATTTGGCAATGATGCATGCAAGCGTCTCCTCGGCATTCACCAATGATGCATGCAAGCTTCTATTCGGCATTTGGCAATGATGCATGCGAGCTTCTATTCGCATTCTCCAATGATGCATGCAAGCTTCTATTCGCATTCACCAATGATGCATGCAAGCTTCTCCTCGGCATTGGCAATGATGCATGTGAGCGCCTCCTCTGCATTCACCAAAGATGCATGCAAGCGTCTCCTCGGCATTTGGCAATGATGCATGCAAGCGTCTCCTCGGCATTCACCAATGATGCATGCAAGCTTCTATTCGGCATTCGCCAATGATGCATGCAAGCTTCTCCTCAGCATTTGGCAATGATGCATGCAAGCTTCTATTCGGCATTTGCCAATGATGCATGCTAAGATTCTCCTCGGCATTTGGCAATGATGCATGCAAGCTTCTATTCGGCATTCGCCAATGATGCACGCAAGATCGGCATTCGCCAATGGTGCATGCAAGCTTCTCCCCGGCATTTGGCAATGATGCATGCAAGCTTCTATTCGGCATTCACCAATGATGCATGCAAGCTTCTCCTCGGCATTTGGCAATGATGCATGCAAGCTTCTATTTGGCATTCGCTAATGATGCATGCAAGCTTCTCCTCGGCATTTGGCAATGATGCATGCAAGCGCCTCCTCAGTATTTGGCAATGATGCATGCGAGCTTCTCCTCTGTATTTGGCAATGATACATGCGAGCTGCTGTTAAAAAAAAGAATTGGGTCACCTGCACTTACTCTTTTACAAATTAAGCTTACTGCCTATCCAACAGTGCCCCCATGGCTCCCTTTATCTCTCAGCCTCCTGTAGTTTGAGGCCGATTTGAACATTTTCGAGCTGATTTTAGTTTCCAGTGGGGTGCTAAAGGCTGCGAAGGTGATGGCCAAGCTGCTGTTACCAATGATAATGGAATGTCAGCAGAGGATTCCACAGGCTGCATATTATACAGGGTGGGTAGGTAGTTCCCTCAGCTGCCCTCTTTCTTGGTCGGTTCTCCTAGAAAGTGATCAGAAAGTATCCCCAAACACACAGGGCAATGTTTAATAACAGGTCTGAGCTGGAAAATGGGAAAATACTCCTTTTTGGTTGGCAGGATCACGCATTTTCTTTTGACCAAGTGTTTCGCTATCACTTTTTCTCATGGCACTAGTCTTCGTGTATGTTTGTATGTATGTATGTATGTATGTATGTATGTATGTATGTATGTATGTATGTATGTGGTATTTCCGAGCACTGTACAGGATGAAAGACAAGCTCAAAGTCAACCAGTGGTGGTAGAGTCAGCTGGTTTCTGGGCCATTAATGCTTTGTGTAGTAATGTTCGTTTAAGCGGTGTTTCTTCAGTGTGTAAAATGTCCCTGCAGGGGTTCCACCTTTTGTACAAAAAATGAACATAGTATTTGCACTATTTTTCATTTGATTTTTAAGTCCGGGGACTGCCATTAACTGCCTTTTTGGTATTCACTCCCCTATATATTTTGAGAGCCAGGCCCTGGCAGTGTAGTGGTTGAACAGAGCTAGCGGTTCCCTGCACCATGTCTGAGCCTTCAAGCATCATGAAGCCACCCTTCAGCGAGTTAGGAGCGTCAAACACTCCTTAGGTTATCACTGGATCTGCTTTTAGGTAGATAGCCGGGCCCAAAACCTTCCTGCCAGAGGCGCTGAGGGGTATTGGACTCATCAGGCACTGTTTATTGGGCGTACGGTCTCACCCAACGGGCGAATTGTATAGGGTCACTGGAACGTCCACAAAGTTGTCCCTGTTCCCCCCAGAAATTTTGTGTCTCCTCCACCCCTGGCTCAAAGTCAGTCTATTTTCTTTGCCTTCTGGGACTTGTAGTCCTGTGCTTAAAATGGTAAAAGAAGGCTGCAAGTGCCAGAAAGGAAATTAAAACAACAGCTGGATAAGCTTCAATCGGTGCTGCTGTAAGGAGGAGGAGCAGTTCTCTCTAGATCCGCGTGACCTGAGCTGCCTCACGCCCCACGTCAGCCCCAGCCCCACCAGCTGCCCGAGCCACTCTGGTTGGGCCAAATCTCTCAGTTCTGTGATGATCCCCAAGCAGTGGATGCGGATTCACTCCTCTTTAAAACCTGCTGCGTGAATCAGGCAGCACAGAAGGCGACTCTTTCAAGAACGTCTGTTCCTGGTTCACAAACACGCAACCACCGCACTGTCATGTATGCGTTTCCCGACCTTCTTCAAAAACCAGGATAAGTATTTACATTACAAGAAAACATGAGGACCTTGGGGCAGGCCTTGAAGAACCGGTCCTGTCCAGGAAAAATCGCAAGTGCCTTACAATGTCAAACATCTGGCTAGCAGTCACTAGGGTAGTTTATTAAGCACTGGTGTGGTGCGTTCCCTGGCTAGCAGTCACCAAGGTAGTGCACGAAGCACCACTGATGCGCATTCCCTGGCTAGCAGTCACCAGAATAGTGCACGAAGCAACGGTGTTGTGCGTTCCCTGGCTGGCAGTCACCAGGGTAGTGCACGAAGCACCGTTGTGGTGCGTTCCCTGGCTAGCAGTCACCAGAGTAGTGCACAAAGCACCAGTGTCATGCGTTCCCTTGCTAGCAGTCACCAGGGTAGTGCATGAAGCACTGCTAGCCATTGTACGCACGACACCAGTCACGAGGGTAGTGCACGAAGCACCGCTGATGCACGTTCCCTGCCTGGCAGTCACCATAGCAGTGCACAAAGCAATGATGTTGTGCGTTCCTTGGCTAGCAGTCGCCAGGGTAGTGCAAGAAGCACTGATGTGGTGCGTTCCCTAGCTAGCAGTCACCAGGGTAGAGCACGAAGCACCGGTGTCTTGCATTTCCTGGCTAGCAGTCACCAAGGTAGTGCAAGAAGCACCGCTGATGCGCGTGCCCTTGCTAGCAGTCACCAGGGTAGTGCATGAAGCATTGTGGCCTAACGGCTAGGGCGGTCGACCTCAAATCTGGGGAAACGGGTTCGAGTCTCGGCAAGGACACACAACATCCAGTGATTCTGGGCAAATCACTTAACCTCCCCGTGCCTAACAAAAATGAATGTGTCCTCATGTAACGCAACTGGTGCTCGTGTAAAGCGCTCTGATACCTGATACCTTTGGGTCAAGTTTGCGCTATATAAAAAAAACCTCTGTATTGGTGTCGTGCGTGTACCGGTGTCGTATATTCCCTGGCTAGCAGTCACCAGGGTAGTGCATGAAGCACCGGTGTCGTGCATTCCCTGGCTAGCAGTCACCAGGGTAGTGCATGAAGCACACGGGTAGTGCATGAAGCACCGGTGTGGTGCGTTCCCTGGCTAGCAGTCACCAGAGTAGTGCATGAAGCACTGGTGTTGTGCGTACAATGGCTAGCAGTCACCAGGGTAGTGCACGAGGCACCACTGATGCGCATTCCCTGGCTAGCAGGCACCAGAGTAGTGCACGAAGCAACGGTGTTGTGCGTTCCCTGGCTGGCAGTCACCAGGGTAGAGCACGAAGCACCGGTGTCGTGCATTTCCTGGCTAGCTGTCACCAAGGTAGTGCAAGAAGCATTGTGGCCTAACGGCTAGGGCGGTCGACCTCAAATCTGGGGAACCGGGTTCGAGTCTCGGCAAGGACACACAACATCCTGTGATTCTGGGCAAATCACTTAACCTCCCCGTGCCTAACAAATATGAATGTGTCCTCATGTAACGCAACTGGTGCTCGTGTAAAGCGCTCTGATACCTGATACCTTCGGGTCAAGTTTGCGCTATATAAAAACAACCCTCCGTATTGGTGTTGTGCATACAATGGCTAGCAGTCACGAGGGTAGTGCATGAAGCACCGGTGTGGTGCGTTCCCTGTCTAGCAGTCACCAGAGTAGTGCACAAAGCACAGGTGTCATGTGTTCCCTTGCTAGCATCACTAGGGTAGTGCTTGTAGCACTGGTTTCGTGCGTACAATGGCTAGCAGTCACGAGGGTAGTGCATGAAGCACCGGTGTCGTGCATTCCCTGGCTAGCAGTCACCAGAGTAGTGCACAAAGCACCGGTGTCATGAGTTCCATAGCTGGCAGTCACCAGGGTAGTGCATGAAGCATCGGTGTGGTACGTTCCCTGGCTAGCAGTCACCATAGTAGTGCACGAAGCACCGGTGTGGTGCGTTCCCTGGCTAGCAGTCACCAGAGTAGTGCACAAAGCACCAGTGTCATGCGTTCCCTTGCTAGCATCACTAGGGTAGTGCTTTAAGCACTGGTTTCGTGCGTACAATGGCTAGCAGTCACGAGGGTAGTGCATGGAGCACCGCTGATGCGCATTTCCCGGCTAGCAGTCACCAGGGTAGTGCACGAAGCACCACTGATGCACATTCCCTGGCTAGGAGTCACCAGAGTAGTGCACGAAGCAACGGTGTTGTGCGTTCCCTGGCTGCCAGTCACCAGGCTAGTGCACGAAGAACCGTTGTGGTGCGTTCCCTGGCTAGCAGTCACCAGAGTAGTGCACGAATCACTGATGTGGTGCGTTCCCTAGCTAGCAGTCATGAGGGTAGTGGCACAAAGCACCAGTGTCATGCATTTCCTGGCTATCAGTCACCAGGGTAGTGCACAAAGCACCAGTGTCATGCGTTCCCTTGCTAGCAGTCACCAGGGTAGTGCATGAAGCACTGGTGTCATGCGTACAATGGCTAGCATTCACGAGGGGAGTGCACGAAGCACCGCTGATGCGCGTTCCCTGCCTGGCAGTCACCATAGTAGTGCACGAAGCAATGATTTTGTGCATTCCTTGGCTAGCAGTCACCAGGGTAGTGCAAGAAGCACTGATGTGGTGTGTTCCCTGGCTAGCAGTCACCAGGGTAGAGCACGAAGCACCGGTGTCGTGCATTTCCTGGCTAGCAGTCACCAAGGTAGTGCAAGAAGCACCGCCGATGCGCGTGCCCTTGCTAGCAGTCACCAGGGTAGTGCATGAAGCATTGTGGCCTAACGGCTAGGGCGGTCGACCTCAAATCTGGGGAACCGGGTTCGAGTCTTGGCAAGGACACACAACATCCTGTGATTCGGGGCAAATCACATAACCTCCCTGTGCCTAACAAAAATGAATGTGTCCTCATGTAACGCAACTGGTGCTCGTGTAAAGCACTCTGATACCTGATACCTTCGGGTCAAGTTTGCGCTATATTAAAAAAAACATCCGTATTGGTGTCGTGCGTGCACCGGTGTCGTACATTCCCTGGCTAGCAGTCACCAGGGTAGTGCATGAAGCACCGGTGTCGTGCATTCCCTGGCTAGCAGTCACCAGGGTAATGCATGAAGCACCGGTGTCGTGCATTCCCTGGCTGGCAGTCACCAGGGTAATGCATGAAGCACCGGTGTGGTGCGTTCCCTGGCTAGCAGTCACCAGAGTAGTGCACGAAGCACCGGTGTGGTGCGTTCCCTGGCTAGCAGTCACCAGAGTAGTGCACAAAGCACAGGTGTTGTGCGTACAATGGCTAGCAGTCACGAGGGTAGTGCATGAAGCACCGCTGATGCGCATTTCCTGGTTAGCAGTCACCAGGGTAGTGCACGAAGCACCACTGATGTGCATTCCCTGGCTAGCAGTCACCAGAGTAGTGCACGAATCACTGATGTGGTGTGTTCCCTGGCTAGCAGTCACCAGAGTAGTGCACGAATCACTGATGTGGTGCGTTCCCTGGCTAGCAGTCACCATAGTAGTGCACGAAACACTGATGTGGTGCGTTCCCTAGCTAGCAGTCATGAGGGTAATGGTACAAAGCACCGGTCTCATGCATTTCCTGGCTAGCAGTCACCAGAGTAGTGCACAAAGCACCAGTGTCATGCGTTCCCTTGCTAGCAGTCACCAGGGTAGTGCATGAAGCACTGGTGTCGTGCGTACAATGGCTAGCAGTCATGAGGGTAGTGCACGAAGCACCGCTGATACGCGTTCCCTGCCTAGCAGTCACCATAGTAGTGCACGAAGCAATGATGTTGTGCGTTCCTTGGCTAGCAGTCACCAGGGTAGTGCAAGAAGCACTGATGTGTTGCATTCCCTGGATAGCACTCACCAGGGTAGTGCACGAAGCACCGGTGTGGTGCGTTCCCTGGATAGCAGATACCAGAGTAATGCACAAAACACTGGGGTCGTGTGTTCCGTGGCTGGCAGTCACCAGTGTAGTGCATGAAGCACCAGTGTGGTGCGTTCCCTGGCTAGCAGTCACCAGGGTAGTTCATGAAGCACCGCTGACGCACGTTCGCTAGCAGACACCAGAGTAATGCACAAAGCATTGGTGTCATGTGTTCCCTCGGATGGAGGCCTAGTAATTGTTTTGCTGCAGTGTTTTGGCCTCTAGGTAGAGGCTATTTGCATAAACTGCCTGTGATGTTACGAGTGTGAGAATGGCCTGTATTGATGTCACGAGTGTGAGAATGGCCTGTATTGATGTCACGAGTGTGAGAATGGCCGGCAGTGATGTCACGAGTGTGAGAATGGCGTGTAGTGATGTCACGAGTGTGAGAATGGCCTGCAGTGATGTCACGAGTGTGAGAATGGCCTGCAGTGATGTCACAAGTGTGAGAATGGCCTGTAGTGATGCCACGAGTGTGAGAATGGCCTGTAGTGATGCCACGAGTGTGAGAATAGCCTGCAGTGATGCCACGAGTGTGAGAATGGCCTGCAGTGATGTCACAAGTGTGAGAATGGCGTGTAGTGATGTCACGAGTGTGAGAATGGCCTGCAGTGATGTCACAAGTGTGAGAATGGCCTGCAGTGATGTCACAAGTGTGAGAATGGCCTGTAGTTTCTGAGCACATCCCAGGTGAGGAAAGAAGCGCAGCTCTATCCGTGTTGTGCTCGTATGGGTCTGACGCCTTCAGTGGCCAAGGGTTGGTGTGATGCTGGTTACTGCAATGAGATATACTGGAATGCCCCTCGTGCCACCCAAACCACCCCCGTCAACCCCTCCCACGCCTAGTCACCCCCATCCCCCTGGCCGGTAAAATGTTCCCACTTGAACACACGAGACTGAATGGTGCACACAATGACCTCACACTTCACAGCTCCTCAATGTGCCCTGAGGCACACGGGACGGAATTGTGCACACTATAACCTCACACTTCACAGATCCTTGGAGAGCCTCGAGGCACACGGGACTGAATGCTACACACAGTTACCTCACACTTCACAGCTCCTCAGTGTGCCTTGAGGCACACGGGACTGAGTGATGCACACAGTTACCTCACACTTAACAGCTCCTCAGTGTGCCCTGAGGCACATGGGACTAAATGGTGCACACAATTACCTCACACTTCACAGCTTCTCAGTAAGGACTCAGGCACACATGACTGAATGGTGCGCACAATTATTTCACATATACTTCCTCAGTCATCCTCGATGCACACATGACTGAATGGTGAGTGATGAGGGTTTTTGTGTTCAGGTATGGGTGAGTTTTAGGGGTGATGAGGGGTTTTAGGGCTTCAGGGATGGGTGGAGTTTAGGGGTGGTGATTTTTTTTTAACAGTAACTTCATTTGGAGGTAGTCAGGGGTTGCAACTGCAACCTCTAGCTTACTCCCTGATACTCCTGGCACTTCCTTTGCGAACCCTGGCCTCTGAGGGGGCAAAACGTTTGTTTCCTGTGAGGCCAGGAAGTGCCCGGAGTAGCAGGGAGCACTGTTTTTTTAGGGATCAGGCATGGGTGGAGTTTAGGGTAGTGGGGGTTTTTTAGGGTTCACAGATGAGTGGAGTTTAGTGGTGGTGAGGGGTTTTTAGCATTCAGGGATGGATGGCAATTAGGGGTGTTGAGGTTTTTTAGGTTTTACAGATGGGTGGAATTTAGGGCTGGTGAGTGTTTTTATGGTTCAGTGATGGGTGAAGAAGGGTTTTTAGTGTTCAGAAATGGGTGGTTTTCGGGTGGTGTGGGGTTCATGGATAGGTGGAACTTCTATGTAGAAACAGGTTTTAGGGTTCAGGGATTAGTTGAGTTTAGGGGTGGTGCAGGATTTTAGGGATCAGGGATGGGTGGGGTTCAGGTGCAAAAAGGGGTTTTAGGGTTCAGAAATGGGTGACGTTTAGGGGTAGTGAGGGGGGTTTTAGGTTAAGGGATGAGTAGAGTTTAGGAGTAGAAAGGGTGAAGTTTAGGGTTCGGAGATGGGTGGAGTTTAGGTGTGGTAAGGGGTTTTTAGGGTTCAGGGATGGATGGAGCTTAGGGTTAGAAAGGGCTTTTAAGGTTCAGGAATCAGTGGTGTTGAAGGTTCAGCGATGGGTGTAGTTTATGCACGGTGAGACATTTTTAGGGTTCGGAGATGGGTGGAGTTTAGGGGTAGTGAGGGGTTTTAGGTTAAGGGATGAGTAGAGTTTAGGAGTAGAAAGGGTGAAGTTTAGGGTTCGGAGATGGGTGGAGTTTAGGTGTGGTAAGGGGTTTTTAGGGTTCAGGGATGGATGGAGCTTAGGGTTAGAAAGGGCTTTTAAGGTTCAGGGATCAGTGGTGTTGAAGGTTCAGCGATGGGTGTAGTTTATGCACGGTGAGACATTTTTAGGGGGCAGAGATGGATGGTGTTTAGGGGTGGTGAAGGTTCAGCGATGGGTGTAGTTTATGCACGGTGAGACATTTTTAGGGGGCAGAGATGGATGGAGTTTAGGGGTGGTGAGGGGGTTTTAGGTTAAGGGATGAGTAGAGTTTAGGAGTAGAAAGGGTGAAGTTTAGGGTTCGGAGATGGGTGGAGTTTAGGTGTGGTAAGGGGTTTTTAGGGTTCAGGGATGGATGGAGCTTAGGGTTAGAAAGGGCTTTTAAGGTTCAGGGATCAGTGGTGTTGAAGGTTCAGCGATGGGTGTAGTTTATGCACGGTGAGACATTTTTAGGGTTCGGAGATGGGTGGAGTTTAGGGGTAGTGAGGGGGTTTTAGGTTAAGTGATGAGTAGAGTTTAGGAGTAGAAAGGGTGAAGTTTAGGGTTCGGAGATGGGTGGAGTTTAGGTGTGGTAAGGGGTTTTTAGGGTTCAGGGATGGATGGAGCTTAGGGTTAGAAAGGGCTTTTAAGGTTCAGGGATCAGTGGTGTTGAAGGTTCAGCGATGGGTGTAGTTTATGCACGGTGAGACATTTTTAGGGGGCAGAGATGGATGGTGTTTAGGGGTGGTGAGGGTTCAGCGATGGGTGTAGTTTATGCACGGTGAGACATTTTTAGGGGGCAGAGATGGATGGTGTTTAGGGGTGGTGAGGGTTCAGCGATGGGTGTAGTTTATGCACGGTGAGACATTTTTAGGGGGCAGAGATGGATGGTGTTTAGGGGTGGTGAGGGTTCAGCGATGGGTGTAGTTTATGCACGGTGAGACATTTTTAGGGGGCAGAGATGGATGGTGTTTAGGGGTGGTGAGGGGGGTTTTAGGTTAAGGGATGAGTAGAGTTTAGGAGTAGAAAGGGTGAAGTTTAGGGTTCGGAGATGGGTGGAGTTTAGGTGTGGTAAGGGGTTTTTAGGGTTCAGGGATGGGTGGAGCTTAGGGTTAGAAAGGGCTTTTAAGGTTCAGGGATCAGTGGTGTTGAAGGTTCAGCGATGGGTGTAGTTTATGCACGGTGAGACATTTTTAGGGGGCAGAGATGGATGGTGTTTAGGGGTGGTGAAGGTTCAGCGATGGGTGTAGTTTATGCACGGTGAGACATTTTTAGGGGGCAGAGATGGATGGAGTTTAGGGGTGGTGAGGGGGTTTTAGGTTAAGGGATGAGTAGAGTTTAGGAGTAGAAAGGGTGAAGTTTAGGGTTCGGAGATGGGTGGAGTTTAGGTGTGGTAAGGGGTTTTAGGGTTCAGGGATGGATGGAGCTTAGGGTTAGAAAGGGCTTTTAAGGTTCAGGGATCAGTGGTGTTGAAGGTTCAGCGATGGGTGTAGTTTATGCACGGTGAGACATTTTTAGGGTTCGGAGATGGGTGGAGTTTAGGGGTAGTGAGGGGTTTTAGGTTAAGGGATGAGTAGAGTTTAGGAGTAGAAAGGGTGAAGTTTAGGGTTCGGAGATGGGTGGAGTTTAGGTGTGGTAAGGGGTTTTTAGGGTTCAGGGATGGATGGAGCTTAGGGTTAGAAAGGGCTTTTAAGGTTCAGGGATCAGTGGTGTTGAAGGTTCAGCGATGGGTGTAGTTTATGCACGGTGAGACATTTTTAGGGGGCAGAGATGGATGGTGTTTAGGGGTGGTGAGGGTTCAGCGATGGGTGTAGTTTATGCACGGTGAGACATTTTTAGGGGGCAGAGATGGATGGTGTTTAGGGGTGGTGAGGGTTCAGCGATGGGTGTAGTTTATGCACGGTGAGACATTTTTAGGGGGCAGAGATGGATGGTGTTTAGGGGTGGTGAGGGTTCAGCGATGGGTGTAGTTTATGCACGGTGAGACATTTTTAGGGGGCAGAGATGGATGGTGTTTAGGGGTGGTGAGGGGGTTTTAGGTTAAGGGATGAGTAGAGTTTAGGAGTAGAAAGGGTGAAGTTTAGGGTTCGGAGATGGGTGGAGTTTAGGTGTGGTAAGGGGTTTTAGGGTTCAGGGATGGGTGGAGCTTAGGGTTAGAAAGGGCTTTTAAGGTTCAGGGATCAGTGGTGTTGAAGGTTCAGCGATGGGTGTAGTTTATGCACGGTGAGACATTTTTAGGGGGCAGAGATGGATGGTGTTTAGGGGTGGTGAAGGTTCAGCGATGGGTGTAGTTTATGCACGGTGAGACATTTTTAGGGGGCAGAGATGGATGGAGTTTAGGGGTGGTGAGGGGGTTTTAGGTTAAGGGATGAGTAGAGTTTAGGAGTAGAAAGGGTGAAGTTTAGGGTTCGGAGATGGGTGGAGTTTAGGTGTGGTAAGGGGTTTTTAGGGTTCAGGGATGGATGGAGCTTAGGGTTAGAAAGGGCTTTTAAGGTTCAGGGATCAGTGGTGTTGAAGGTTCAGCGATGGGTGTAGTTTATGCACGGTGAGACATTTTTAGGGTTCGGAGATGGGTGGAGTTTAGGGGTAGTGAGGGGGTTTTAGGTTAAGGGATGAGTAGAGTTTAGGAGTAGAAAGGGTGAAGTTTAGGGTTCGGAGATGGGTGGAGTTTAGGTGTGGTAAGGGGTTTTTAGGGTTCAGGGATGGATGGAGCTTAGGGTTAGAAAGGGCTTTTAAGGTTCAGGGATCAGTGGTGTTGAAGGTTCAGCGATGGGTGTAGTTTATGCACGGTGAGACATTTTTAGGGGGCAGAGATGGATGGTGTTTAGGGGTGGTGAGGGTTCAGCGATGGGTGTAGTTTATGCACGGTGAGACATTTTTAGGGGGCAGAGATGGATGGTGTTTAGGGGTGGTGAGGGTTCAGCGATGGGTGTAGTTTATGCACGGTGAGACATTTTTAGGGTTCGGAGATGGGTGGAGTTTAGGGGTGGTGAGGGTTCAGCGATGGGTGTAGTTTATGCACGGTGAGACATTTTTAGGGGGCAGAGATGGATGGTGTTTAGGGGTGGTGAGGGTTCAGCGATGGGTGTAGTTTATGCACGGTGAGACATTTTTAGGGGTCAGAGATGGATGGAGTTTAGGGGTGGTGAGGGTTCAGCGATGGGTGTAGTTTATGCACGGTGAGACATTTTTAGGGGGCAGAGATGGATGGAGTTTAGGGGTGGTGAGGGGTTTTTAGGGTTCAGGGATGGATGGAGTTTAGGGGTGGTGAGGGTTCAGCGATGGGTGTAGTTTATGCACGGTGAGACATTTTTAGGGGGCAGAGATGGATGGAGTTTAGGGGTGGTGAGGGGTTTTTAGGGTTCAGGGATGGATGGAGTTTAGGGGTGGTGAGGGTTCAGCGATGGGTGTAGTTTATGCACGGTGAGACATTTTTAGGGGGCAGAGATGGATGGTGTTTAGGGGTGGTGAGGGTTCAGCGATGGGTGTAGTTTATGCACGGTGAGACATTTTTAGGGGGCAGAGATGGATGGTGTTTAGGGGTGGTGAGGGTTCAGCGATGGGTGTAGTTTATGCACGGTGAGACATTTTTAGGGGGCAGAGATGGATGGTGTTTAGGGGTGGTGAGGGTTCAGCGAATTGAAAGCATCTAAAGTAATTGTTTGACAACGTAAAAAGATATCATCCCAAATAATGTCCCCTGATGTACAAGATTGAAATAAATACCTTCAGTAAAATATTTCTAAAAGTGACCTGCAAACATTTCTTTTACACTTTAAAAAATAAATATTCAGAAGTCAATATCGAAAAAAAAAAGACATTCTATGAATAGGTTTCTATAAAATGGTAAGCTCCATTCATCCTGAAAATTTCCATTAAACCATTTATATGAAATGGTTTCTCAGTAATGGTATTCTACGAAATCGTTTTTTTATTAAAACACATACAAGCAATGGTGAGAAAATGATCTCACACTTCACAGCTCCTCAATAAGGATCGAGGCGCACATGACTGAATGGTGAGAAAATGACCTCACACTTTACACAGGACGGAATGTTGCACACAATTGCCGCAGAGCAGTCAGGTGCTGAACAAAGCTGCTGATCACAGACCACTCTCGACCCTTAGCACTTAACAATATGCGCGCTTCTCCCTTGCTTTCTCGTGAATAAACAAGACAATATATGTTGCTTTATCCACAGATTTGGACATGAGTTGGCAAGTGTTTACCATGCAGGAACAGCCCCGGGGTGGCAACTGATGGTGGAGTTTTATAACGTGCAGGTCAGTGCAGTGCAGCACTTAAACACTGCCCTCTCGCGTGCTTGTCTGCTCGAGACCCAAGGGGGCAGGTGAGAAGTCATGTGCATGGGCGGAGAGCTGGAACAGGTTGAGGACAATCTTCCATGGAAGAGGGGAGCCATGCTGCACTGGGCTGGCACCTCGGTGACCAAGGGTATGGGCGAGCCACTGAACACTCGAGCCAGGCTTGAGACATAAGTCCGGCGCTAGCTGGCTCGAAGTTCTCTGGGCCCTCGAGCCCAAAGCGAGCCACGTCACCCACGTTGTAACCTCTCGCACCAAAAATTGAAGACAAAGTAGTAACCTTTGATGTAAAACATGAGATAGAAAGTGTTACCCTCAGTAGCTGAATTGCAGAATGTGAAACCAGAAAACCTGGAATCAGTCCCCGCTCCTCATTGAACAAAGTCTGTTATCCTAGGCAAATATTTTATTTCACCATACTTTCTTTTTTAGGTCGAAGTCTTCCAGACAGTGCAGCTGTCTGATTGCGAAAGACTTGCATTATATTGCAGCATTATATAGCACTTGCTACCCCTATGTAGGGCATTGAAGTGCTCGTCTATGTGAGTAGCATGCTACACAGTGTAGAGTGTGTGGTTGGAAGAGTGTTGTCTTTGTTTTGTGTTCCTATGTGGGTAGTGTTGCCATGTCCACTTAGGTAGGGTTATCGTGTGTTGGGACACGGTGTTTAGCAGTGTGGTGAATGATACGAGGTGAGAGACAGAGATGCAGCTCATGGTTTTTGGCAAGCTGACATCTTTCATCAGCTGCCGATCTCTCCATGGTATTTCTAGGTTCATAGAGCTCTTAGCTGGTGACTGCCGGTATTTCTAAGTTCAAGGTGCTCTTAGCTGGTGACTGCCTGTATTTCTAGGTTCATAGAGCTCTTTAGCTGGTGACTGCCGGTATTTCTAGGTTCATAGAGCTCTTAGCTGGTGACTGCCGGTATTTCTAGGTTCAAGGTGCTCTTAGCTGGTGACTGCCGGTATTTCTAGGTTCAAGGTGCTCTTAGCTGGTGACTGCCGGTATTTCTAGGTTCAAGGTGCTCTTAGCTGGTGACTGCCTGGGTTGTCAAACCTCATACTTTGTTTATAGTTTTGCTCCTGAGCTGGCATAATTCGGAGAGTGAAACAAAATTGCAAGATCTGCTGGGATGGACTTCACTACTATCATTTCATGTCTGAATGTCATTGTGAGATGCACAGAAGCGGTCATAGAATATTGCTAGTCGGTACCTGTTGTGCTGGATTCATTTAAAGACCTTTGATTGGCCAGCAGTGTACGGCAGATCTCTTTGATCCCATTCCTCTTCAGTTGGTGATGGCGGTTGTCGGCTGGTCCAGTGCTGGGGGATTGACAATCCCCGTAGTGAATATGTCGTATAAGAATGCAAGAGGAGTAAGTTATATTTTGATGCCGATCGCTGAGTGTTGTTGTATTCGTTAGAGGAGGCCAGAAATGTTCTATATGAATTGACTGAACTGTACTATATCCAGGCACCCCACGGGTCAGCCCTTCTTAGCTTACCTGGATAGAGAAAGCAGTCTGTTGATGGTTGGGTTGTTCCATATATATAGGTTGGGCGATGAAGACTGAACCTGGAGGTGCTTGTCATTCTGGATTCTATCCCACTGATGGGGGATGATGACGTTTTCTGGGAAATAGCCTTGTTTTTAACTGCCTTCTGCCGTGTTTCTGCTCCTGGATGCTTTGAATGTTGGTTTGTAGTGTGTTGCAGTGATTGGCGGCCTATACTGCAAGTGCAGTGACGCCTATGGATTTCTTATAGTAAGGTGGTATGATGGTCAGTGGTGCAAGCCTGGACCGGTGTGTCCTATTTTGTTTGTATTTCTGGAATTGAAGTTATAGGTGTAGTGGTCCTTTTCATTGGGTGGCTGTGTGGGCAATGCAGAGATCCCTGAGCATTGCCCTTCGAGCTGTAGGTAGAGAGTCGATTGATTGCAGGCCTGGAGTTCCATGGGTCATACGGCGGTCTGCTGGTTTTTTGCCAATTTTCTGCAGGTCAGGATCTCTGTCTTTGCGGTGTTGGGCTTTTGGTGGTTACTTGTCATCCATGTATTTATGGCAGTCATCAAGTTTTGAATTTTAGGGGTCTCTGGGCCATTCGGTGTTAGAATGATTTGCGTGTCAGATGCATAGCTGTAAGGGGTCAGGTTGAATGATTTAATCAAGTTTGGTAAGGGGGTTAGGTAGGTGTTGAATAGTAAAGGGGATATGATGGACCCCTGAGGCACACCACAGTGTTGTGTGTGAGGAGGTGATGTGAAAGGAGGCAGGTAAACTACACTTTCTCTGTCTCTTAGATAAGAAGCAATCCCTGTGAGAGCCTTTTCACAGACTCCAAGATGACGGAGTCTTAGTAACAGCATGTAGTAGTGACTAGTTTCAAATGCAGAAGATAAATCAAGAAGCAATACCGTGGTCACTCTGTTTTGTCCACTGTTAGTTTGAGGTCATCATAAATGGAAACGATGGCCTGTGCCTTGCCTGAAGCTGGACCATTGGACTGACATTAAGTTATTATCTTCTGTAAAATGTGAAAGTTGGATAAACACTGCTCTTTCAAATATTTTTCTAAGGATGGTCCATTTGATATGGGGCTGTAATTTGCTGGATCAGATGGGTCAAGGTTTGCCTTTTTCAGGAGAGGGCTAACGTGGGTGGTTTTCAGCACAGTGGGACTTAACCTAGTTCCAGATACTCGAGAAAGTATCTAGCTACCTCCCCTGCACAGGTTGTACGAAGGATATCTTTAAAGATATTTAGAGGTGCCTGGTCTGAAGATGAAACTGGTGGTCTGCTTGCAAAGATAATGTAGAGGAAAGCTTTGTCTGAAAGGGTACTGAAAGGTGGAAGATTGCTTCCGTCTCTTTCTATGTTGGTTCGGTCATGTGTTGGTGTGATGTTGTCTGTGTTCTCCTTGAGGTAATTTTCAATTGTGTTAATTTATTAGATCAATTCCAAGGATTCAATGGTCAGAGCAGTCTTACAGTTGTGGCGTGTCTCTGTTTTGGCACTCTGGATTGGCAAATTCTTCTAGAATCTTGTGGAGTGGTTTAGAAGGGCATTCTGCGTGAGCTATGCGTGTCGAGTGGTGCTACTATTTGTGGTTCTGTTGGCTCTTTTATAGGGTCTGTTATACTTGTGTAGTGTGCTTTTGTCTATTTCATCTCTTTTCTCCACCTGCATTGTAGTATGTTGAGGTGTGTTTTCATTCTTTTTATGCTATAATCCGTTGTAGTATGTTGAGGTGTGTTTTCATTCTTTTGATGTTATAATGCATGTGGTGTTGTCTTTGTAGTCAACCCTGGCTGTGTTTTTATTGGCATCTGTTTGTCCACTTTCGGCCACATGTTTATTGGTGTTCTTTCAAAACGGGAGTTTGGTTTGTGAATGTCTATTTTTTTCATTGCCTGTTTGAGCGTTGTTGTTGGCTTTTGGTGTCTTTGAAGTTTAGTTCTTGATAGGTATGTTGATCTTGCAGGTGATGATGTTGTGGTCTCTCCGGCTTACAGGTGAGTTGCCTGTATCTGTGTCTTGTCCTAAGGGTGCCTATACGGCATCCAGAGCGCGTCCAGGGGAGTGAGTTGGGCCAGAAACAATTTGTTGGAGGTTGAAAGTTGGTTGTGATTGCTGTGGTTGTGGTTAGATTCTTCTTGTCAAACCATATCTTGAGGTCTCCTGGAATGTACAGGTTTGGGTGGTCCAGCTTGGTCTTGGACACTGTATCTAGTAAGACATTTTTAAAGTTTGCACTGCTGGGGGATATATATAAAGTGGGGAGACATGCTGATAGCTGACCTGGAAAGCATCTCCGCCCATTACTTTCCATTGTCCTCTTGTTTTGCCACTTTTATTTTCCTGCTTTCTATTTGATGATTTTATTTGTTTTAGCCCGCCCACCAAGACTTTGTCTCTCCCAATTAACATAGCCTCTGTACCATCTCTCTGATTGGCTTCTTTTATCCTTCCACAAGTGTCTGCTTTTCAGGAACTGTTTCTTTTTCTAAAAGCACCTGCTGAGAATGCATGTGTTTTCCCTATTCTCTGTGTTTTCCCAGTTGTCCCAGCACATTTCTTATCATTAGCATTCCATGAGAGTACATTTCATTGTGTTTGCCCGCTTCTCTCAGCACATTTCTTTTCATAATATCAAAAAAATGCCATTTTTCACAACTTTGCCCTTCAAGTCGCTCCTACTTACGCTTTCACTGTTACACAGCTTCACCCTTCGAGCGCCCTCCCAAGCGTTTTGACTCTCTTGCGCTCTCTTGTTCGTTCGCGTCCACCCTGCCTCCACATTGCTCCGCCTCCGTTTGCTTCCCTCCACGCGCCCTCATGTTCTTTCCCTCCAACTGTGCCCTCGATGTTGCTCCCGCCACGAACACTTGCGTTGCTTCTGCCCACCTTCAATGCTGCTTCTGCCATCCTCCCGTTGCTTCTCTGCTCTCATCGATTCCTCCCTCCACGTTGCTTCCCCTCACCCGCTTTCTGTCCTTGCACCCATGATCTTTCCCCCACCCGCTTGTGTTACTTTTGTTTTGTTTACTGATCCAACTATCATTTTGTAGGTGCGTGCACGCATGGGTGCGTGCACCTACAAAATGATGCAGCCGGCCACTTCGGCTTTTTTTTATCTATGTTGCACAGCAGCAAGGATTTGCAGAATGTCAAAAACCATTGGCAAAGCCAATAGGTGAACCATGTGAGACTGATTGTTTTTGCCAATGCTTGTGTTCATTACTACATATGAGAGTCCCTTCAAATTTGTGAGTTCAGGATGTGCGCTGTACAAAGACCTTTGTGTACTGCACACAGACCTCTCTGGTCCATAGTCAGTACACTACAATGCTGCCCTGTTTATAATTAGACCCTAGTCCGCATCATACCGGCCTGGTTTCTTGGTTCACTATTGACAGTGTCGCCAGGGCACTTGGGGGCGCATGAATGTTTCTACACTAATTCACCACTAATCCTTCTAGGGTACTGGAGTAGCATGCTACTCGCCGAAAAGTGCTTCAACACCTCATCAGAGTTAGCAAGCGCTATGTAAATGCAAACCCTACCCTCTTCCATCCCTCCATTATCCTTTTCAATCCAAATAACAGACTAACATGTCCACCGCTCAAATTAATTTCATATTTCCCTAGACTGATTCAGCACATATTCTTATTTGGTTCTGGAGTAGCGTGCTACTTGCCAAAAAGTGCTTCAACACCTCATCAGGGGTAGCAAGTGCTATATAAATGCAAACCGTTTCCCTCTTGTATCCCTCCACTATCCTTTTCAATCCAAATATCAGACTAATATGTCCACCGCTCAAATGAATTTCTAATTTCCTTATACTAATTCACCACTAATCCTTTAGAGTTTCGGAGTAGCGTGCTACTTGCTGAATAAGCGCTTCAACGCCTCGTCAGGGGTAGTAGGCGCTATATAAATGCAATTACAATACAATACAATGGTTAAAAACACTCACTTTTAATAAATGCCGCTCAATGTAGTGATTGAATCTGATGTACTAAGGTGAAACGCGTCCGTGTGTTAAAGAAATACACTTTTTACTACTGAAGCTTCTTCCTTAGTTTTACGTTACACGCCAACCGTTTTGATGGCTCGACTCATGCATGGGCTCTCAGAGCCAAGTCCTTGGCTCGGTTCTGGCTCGGCTCGCCCTTATTTAGCTGGCCCACCTCGAGGATATTGCCTGCCTGCGGTCCGTCCGGTAGGCCCATCCTAGGCTAGGGTGACCAGATCTTGAGAACCAAAAACCGGGACATTTGGGGAAAATAGAAGAAGGACTACAATTTTTTCATCCACGGAATGGCGCAGAATGACAGCTGTCATCAACATAGGATCACAGAAGATGCATTAAGAAAGTAAATACAATGTAATTTCTACAATCAAAATTATATCTATTAATTAAACTGCTTACTTATAACAGTTGCTAACTAGCAAAGCTTTTGAACACCCAAAAAGTGCCTCTCACTGTTTTCAGTCAACCCCATCTAAAAACCGGGACATGAGACAAAATTGCCGAAATCTGCCCGGACAGCTGGTGAAAAACCGGGACTGTCCGGGCAAATCAGGGACGTCTGGTCACCCTATCCTAGGCCCGTCCCTACCCGTGAGCCAGTCCCCGAGTCCCGGCGCCTCTGCCCCGTGCCCCGCCGCTCCGTCTGATCTGCAGGCTGTTCAGGTCCTCGGGTCAGCCCAATCGATATCTCATCTTCGGGCCTCTCGTAGCGGAAGTGATGGACCCTGGAGAGGGTAATGTCTCCTCTCTGCTGGAAAGGACTCATCTCCAGCTGTACGGCGGCGCCACAGGTGTGCCACTAGCAGCGGGGTGGGTTGTGGAGGTCTGTGCTAGGGGGGGTACAGGGAGCTGGAATAGATGTGGAGGAGAGAGAGGCACAGAAGGGAACAGAGAGGGGGAGAGAGAGGGTGAAGTGAGAGGCGAGAGGCAGGAGGGAGAGGAAAAGCTGTGGAGAGAGAGGCACAGAAGGGAACAGAGGTGCATGCAGGCAGAGGAGGAGAGAGAGAGTGAGGGGTGAGAGGAGAGACTGGAGGGAGTGTAAGAGCTGTAGAGGAGAGAGAAGGTAACAGAGCGGTGTATGGGGTCAGAGAGGGAGGAGAGAGAGGGTGAAGGGAGAGGCGAGAGGCAGGAGGGAGTGTAACAGCTGGGGAGGAGAGAGAGGCACAGAAGGGAACAGAGAGGGTGGAAGGAGAGAGGGTGGAGGGAGAGATGAGAGACTGGAGGGAGTGTAAGAGCTGTAGAGGAGAGAGAGGCACAGAAGGGAACAGAGGTGCATGCAGGCAGAGGAGGAGAGAGAGAGTGAGGGGTGAGAAGAGAGACTGGAGGGAGTGTAAGAGCTGTGGAGAGAGAGGCACAGAAGGGAACAGAGGTGCATGCAGGCAGAGGAGGAGAGAGAGGGAGAGAGTGAGGGGTGAGAGGAGAGACTGGAGGGAGTGTAAGAGCTGTAGAGGAGAGAGAGGCACAGAAGGGAACAGAGAGGGTGGAAGGAGAGAGGGTGGAGGGAGAGATGAGAGACTGGAGGGAGTGTAAGAGCTGTAGAGGAGAGAGAGGCACAGAAGGGAACAGAGGTGCATGCAGGCAGAGGAGGAGAGAGAGAGAGAGTGAGGGGTGAGAGGAGAGACTGGAGGGAGTGTAAGAGCTGTAGAGGAGAGAGAGGCACAGAAGGGAACAGAGAGGGTGGAAGGAGAGAGGGTGAAGGGAGAGGCGAGAGACAGGAGGGGGTGTGAAGGGTGAGAAGAGAGAGTGGAGGGAGCTGGGATAACTGTGAAGGAGAGGGAGGCACAGAAGGGAACAGAGGTGCATGCAGGCAGAGGAGGAGAGAGAGAGTGAGGGGTGAGAGGAGAGACTGGAGGGCGTGTGAAGGGTGAGAAGGGTGAGAAGAGAGAGTGGAGGGGGCTGGGATAACTGTGAAGGAGAGAGAGGCACAGAAGCGAACGGAGAGGGTGGAAGGAGAGATGAGAGACTGGAGGGAGTGTAAGAGCTGTAGAGGAGAGAGAAGGTAACAGAGCGGTGTATGGGGTCAGAGAGGGAGGAGAGAGAGGGTGAAGGGAGAGGCGAGAGGCAGGAGGGAGTGTAACAGCTGGGGAGGAGAGAGAGGCACAGAAGGGAACAGAGAGGGTGGAAGGAGAGAGGGTGGAGGGAGAAATGAGAGACTGGAGGGAGTGTAAGAGCTGTAGAGGAGAGAGAGGCACAGAAGGGAACAGAGGTGCATGCAGGCAGAGGAGGAGAGAGAGAGTGAGGGATGAGAAGAGAGACTGGAGGGAGTGTAAGAGCTGTAGAGGAGAGAGGGGCACAGAAGGGAACGGAGAGGGTGGAAGGAGAGAGGGTGGAGGGAGAGATGAGAGACTGGAGGGAGTGTGAAGGGTGAGAAGGGTGAGAAGAGAGAGTGGAGAGAGCTGGGATAACTGTGAAGGAGAGAGAGGCACAGAAGGGAACAGAGAGGGGGGAGAGAAAGGGTGAAGGGAGAGGCGAGAGGGAGAGGAAAAGCTGTGGAGGGAGAGGCACAGAAGGGTCCAGAGGTGCATGCAGGCAGAGAAGAAGGAGAGAGAGAGTGAGGGGTGAGAGGAGAGACTGGAGGGAGTGTAAGAGCTGTAGAGAAGAGAGAGGCACAGAAGGGAACAGAGCGGTGTATGGGACAGAGAGGGAGGAGTGAGAGGGTGAAGGGAGAGGCGAGAGGCAGGAGGGAGTGTAACAGCTGGGGAGGAGAGAGGGGCACAGAAGGGAACAGAGAGGGTGGAAGGAGAGAGGGTGGAGGGAGAGATGAGAGACTGGAGGGAGTGTGAAGGGTGAGAAGGGTGAGAAGAGAGAGTGGAGGGAGCTGGGATAACTGTGAAGGAGAGAGAGGCACAGAAGGGAACAGAGAGGGGTGAGAGAGAGGGTGAAGGGAGAGGCGAGAGGGAGAGGAAAAGCTGTGGAGAGAGAGGCACAGAAGGGACCAGAGGTGCATGCAGGCAGAGAAGGAGGAGAGAGAGAGTGAGGGGTGAGAGGAGAGACTGGAGGGAGTGTAAGAGCTGTAGAGGAGAGAGAGGCACAGAAGGGAACAGAACGGTGTATGGGACAGAGAGGGAGGAGTGAGAGGGTGAAGGGAGAGGCGAGAGGTAGGAGGGAGTGTAACAGCTGGGGAGGAGAGAGAGGCACAGAAGGGAACAGAGAGGGTGGAAGGAGAGAGGGTGGAGGGAGAGATGAGAGACTGGAGGGAGTGTGAAGGGTGAGAAGGGTGAGAAGAGAGAGTGGAGGGAGCTGGGATAACTGTGAAGGAGAGAGAGGCACAGAAGGGAACGGAGAGGGTGGGAGAGAGGGTGGAGGGAGAGATGAGAGACTGAAGGGAGTGTGAAGGGTGAGAAGGGTGAGAAGAGAGAGTGGAGGGAGCTGGGATAACTGTGAAGGAGAGGGTGGAAGGAGAGAGGGTGAAGGGAGAGGCGAGAGACTGGAGGGAGTGTAACAGCTGGGGAGGAGAGACAGGCACAGAAGGGAACCGAGAGGTGTAGGGGGGCAGGCGGAGAGGGTCGAGAGAGAGGGTGAAGGGAGTGGCGAGAGACTGGAGGCAGTGTAACAGATGTGGAGGAGAGAGAGGCACAGAAGGCAATACGTTTAGGGCAGATGGAGTGGAAGAGGCCTGAAACAGGAGTGTATCTACCATTGGTGCAGCAGGTGCAGTGCCACCGTGCCGTGAGGGACCCACTGAGACCCGATTATTGCAGTATTTCACATTTTAAACAGTGACCATGGGGTCACCATTTCATTCCTTGCTCTAGGACCCTTGACACTGTTAAAAGCAAAATGACAATTATGAACATTACCTGCGCCATCTTGTCTGGTGGAATTCTATGTGCACATAAGTTGCAGTCATTTTGATCTATCACAGCCATTTTGTACTCTGTTGGTCACCTTTGTTTCACCCTGCCCTTACTAGCATCCCTCTGACCCTCTGACCGACCTGGTATGTGTGCTGGGGGCTATAAACTCTATTGCCACAACAAACCTCAGCGCCACTTGCTGCCACAAACTCGTTTTTCCTCTCATCCCTGTTTTCAGACAAGCCTTTGGACGCTCTACCCTTCACTACACCTAGTTACACAAACAGGTTCCAAACACCAAAAAGACTCTTGCAAAATGATTTATTGCACTGCAAACAGCAAGACTTGTTGTTACCAACAATGGGACCTGTTTTTATCAACAGAACGGACTCTTAGATCTGACCGGTCTCACATGTTTTAGACCCTGAAGCAAGGTCCAGCTGCAAGATAAGATTGTCTGTTTGACCTGGGTGGGAAGAGAATTACTGTTGGGCTTGTGTGACAACCTGCCCGGGGCGGGGACCCCAAGCTTTTGTAACCATGTTGATCAAACAAATGCATTGTGTCAAACCTGTATAAAAGGAAGAGCCAAGGGAGTTGTCAGCAGAACACTTCCCTCAGACATCCCGGTGTCTCAGTTGACGTGATCTCCTCATGAGAAATAAACCATTTTCTTCTCTTCCAGTTTCCAGCGCTTGCCTCATTATTTTGATAGCGAACCCAAAGTGAATTAGAGGTGGAACCCTGCACCGGGCAGCATTGAGGTTCTTAGAAGACTCGCTGCCTTTCACAAATTGGCGCCCAAGCGTAGGGGCCCATCAGCAACGCGTGGGTCCGGTAGAGAGGTCCTAACGACGGAGTGAACAACTAAACGATTGGGGTATACCTGCCTGAGAAGACCCTTGTCTGGCTGCCGATCGACTGAACTTCACCGGTTCCGAACTGACCTCTCTCGAGTGACCTGCGGTCCTGACTGGGACCTTAGAGGAACGCCGCATTGATTGTTGGAGTGAGAGGACAACCAGGCGCTGGAAGGGGAAGACGAAGAACTGTCCATACGGTCCGGGTAAGGTCGTGAAAAAAACGACTTAAATTGATTGATTGATTGAATAGTTTGATTGAAATACTAGTATTCCTTTTTTGATATTGAGTTATTTGCGACAATTCCCTGCTTGCAAACAACAAAGAATAGGAATATTCTCTCTCTTTGCAGGCAGCGAAGGACAGGTAGTGCAGACTTTTTGTCTAAATTGATTGATTGAGATATTCATTTTGACCGATAAATACGTCATGCCTGTTTTCTCTAGATTGTTTGATTGTAATTGTTTTGGACCAGACCGTTCGTTAGAGGTCAGTCAGCCGGCACCGCCGGAAGGCACCCCTAACAAGGACATGTACGTAAAGTATGGATTAGCCAGCGTAGCTTATAGCAAACTATGGCATAAATACACTAGGAAGGACCGGGTAAATCAGTGGCCACTGACGGGATCTTTCGATCCCGCTAAAATAGAAACGTTAGAATTAGCTCTCCACAAAAAGAAAACTATACCAGCCATGTTTGACAGTTTTGGCTTATGGCGAAAAGAGGCAGCTCAAAGAAAGAAAAGGGACGAAGCTAGACAAGATAAAGAAACGCGAAAATCAGCTTACCAAGCCTGTAAAAGATTAGAAGAAAAACTAAAAGAAAAGGAAATCGATAAAAAGGAACAGGAATCAAAAATATCAGATCAATGCCCTGTTAGAACGCCCTCGACTCTTTACCCCAAGTTACCAGCAAAACAAAGGGTAGATGATGATTTATTGTTAGGTCCCCCAATCATATACATGCCACCCCCTTACCCCCTACTCATCCCGTAGTACAACGACAGGACCACCAAAGTATAGCCGGAGATGGCACGATCGCCTCAGTCTCCACCGCCTCTGCTCCCACCGAGTCACCCACACCAAATGCCTCATCAAAGGATACAGTAGTAGAGGTAGGATCAAAAGAAACAGGAGCGCCCAGGGTCCCGCGATTAAGTAAAAATGAGCGAGCAGGCATTGATAAAATAGTTAAATCCCTCATAGATAGGAAGGAGACAGAAGAGCATGTAACTGACATATGCAACTCCTATGTTGAAAACCGCAAACGATACTTTATTGTACGTCTCTGTTACCACACTCTTACTGCATATGAAGAGAAGTACCAAGATGTAGGGCCTGAGCGATTAGTGGCTCTCTACAGGAAGGTAGACACCGGAGATGAAGGCGACAACGATGTTACAGAACTCTTTTCATCCACACTGGAGGTATTCCGTCACCTCGTGGAACAAGGACGGATAGATAAGGACAGGACATCTAAGATAGCAGGACCCCCGGTGGAAAAACCAGATAGCATGATGCCGATAAAAGAAGCTGCCCCTTATTGGGTACCTCCTAGAGGACAAGGGACTCATGACGATATGAACCATCAAGACGCTAGAGGAAGGGTGGTCTACAATTGGGTGTATCAACAATGGGACAGACAGGACATTTTGACGTTCCGTAAATCTTTACCGGATTTGCGAAAGAACCCCACCGCCTTTTACACCGAGCTAGGTACCGCTCTGGGATCAACAATAATGACACTTGCCGACATAGACTTGTTCTTCGGGTTATGTTTGCCAGCAGATGTGTGGAAACAGATTAGGAAAATAGACCATACCGAACTGCTTGGTCATACCTGGGAACAACTTAACACACTAGATAAACAGCGGAACCCTGGTCAAAAACCGGTTAAAGCAATATTGGACCTCCCTGACAAAATAGTGCAGAAAGTGAAAACGCTGATCCCAGAGAAAAAGATAGACTGGTCCATAGTAACCGCGTGCCGCCAGAAACCACAAGAGGATGTCTCAAAGTATTTCTCCAGATTTGAAACGGTGTTCTCCGATTACAGTGGACAAAACATGTCCACCGCAACCGGACACCACTTATTTGTGCAGAACTATGTCAAAGGACTACTACCAGATGTATCCCAGAAATTACAAGCCAGCGAAAGTAGTTGGGCAGCATCTAAACCGGCGGCCATTCTCCAAATGGCCCAGTACTATGAGAATCAGAAAAACGAAAATGACAGGGCTACAGAAAGGAAAAAGAAGGACTTGAAGGAGAGGGTAATGGTAGCACAACTCCAGGGGGCGAATACAGGAAGGGAGCAATATAGGGGAGGATACCAGCAGAATACCCCTAGAGTACAGCCACCTAGAAACAATTCATCGACATCATATGTAGGATGCCAAGACCTAGGACAGGATCAATGTGCATTTTGCAAAGAATATGGACACTGGAAAACCCAATGCCCGGCTTTGTTAGGAGCTGGTAGGGGCAGAGGGGCGAGGGAAATAGCAAGTGGACAGAGAGGAAGAGGACGTGGGAGAAGGTACGCGAGTGAAGCAAGCGAGGAAAGGCCAGGAAGAGTGAACACATTTGACCATCCCAAACAGAATCAGTACCAACAGACAGATTATGACAATATGTATGACTTTGCATAGGACAGCCAGGGGCAAGGGAGGGATCCAGTCGAGCTCTATGTTGATCAGCCAGGCCCTTATGTTACCGCTGAGGTCCTGGGCACAAAGTCGCCATTTCTGGTAGACACGGGAGCAACACGTAGTGCACTATCCAAACGACTGATTCCAAGGGCACCCTTGTCAGGCTCACATGTGACCTCAATAGGATTTGACGGTACGCCCTCCACCAACCCTTTGTCCCGACCGATCCCTTTTAACCTTGACAACAATAGCGTCGAAGCGACATTCCTCCTCTCTTCCAACACCCCAGACGCCATTATGGGTCTCGACCTTTTGAAACACTTCCATGCGACTATCAGATGCTCACCAGACGGAGTGCGTGTCGTCCTGTATGACAACCCCCAGCGCCATAGAGAGAACCCTAATCAGCACATGTTTCCCATCTCCGAGGCTGACGCATCCCTACTGGACACTTTGCCATCACACTTATGGGCTAGGGCTGATTCAGACGTAGGACGAATGATGATTGACCCAGTACACGTAACAATACGACAGGACGCAACCCTACCGAAAGTACCGCAGTACAAAATATCGCCAGAGGGTGAGAAGGCACTGACAGAGATCATACACTCTTTGGTAGAGGCAGGGGTGGTAGAGGAAGTAGTGAGCAACGTTTGTAATAGTCCCATACTACCGATTGTAAAGAGACAGGGAGAGGGAGACGGAAAAGCCTACTGCTTCATCATTGACCTGCGGGAGATAAACAAAATCGTAGTGCCACAATACCCAGTAGTTTCCGACATCACAACAATTTTGACCTTAATCCCCTCCACTGCCACCACCTTCACTGTAATTGACCTCAAAAACGCATTCTTTTCCATACCTATACACAAGGACAGCCGCTATCTATTTGGATTCACCGTTAACTCCCGTTCGTACAGATTTTGCAGAGCACCTCAGGGGTACACTGAGAGCCCAAGCATCTATAGCCAGGCGCTTAAAAGACAGTTGGACGCCATACAATTGCCAGATGGAGTGGCACTAATACAATATGTAGACGACATCCTTCTAGCAGCGGACACCATACCAATAGCCGTCACAGCCACCATCAAACTACTCCATTTTCTTGCTGAGAATGGTCACAAGGTCTCCCGAAAGAAATTGCAGTTCTGTAAATCACAAGTGACCTATTTGGGTCACCTTTTATCCAAAGAAGGGAGGAAACTCACGCCTGACAGGATCCAGACAATTCTAGACACCCCTGTCCCCAAAGATCAGAAACAAGTCCGCTCTTTGATAGGTCTCACCTCATTTTGCCGACAGTGGTTACCGAACTTTAGCCTCATTGTCAAACCCCTTCTCTCCCTCCTAGCTAAAGACATCCCCTCACCTCTCCCCTGGACCCCGAATGCCAATCAGCCTTTAAAGAACTACGCAATGCCCTTTGTTCAGCACCTGTCCTAGGAACCCCGGATTACTCCAAACCATTCTTCCTCTACACGCACGAGAGGGAAGGATGTGCATTGTCTGTCCTAACACAATCAATTGGTCAAAAACAACGCCCTTGTGCATATTTCTCTGCCACCCTCGATCCAGTAGCCAGAGCACTGCCAGCGTGCCTGCGCGCTGTGGCAGCTGCAGCAGTATCGATATGCCAGAGCGAAGGAATAGTACTCTCCAATCCAGTCACTGTTTTAGTACCCCATGCAGTCGACACACTACTAAACCAGACCAAAACCCAACACTTGACTAGCGCCCGACTGACAGGATATGAGTTGACCCTGCTAGCACCGCACATTACCCTAAAGCGATGCACCACCCTCAATCCAGCCACACTGTTACCCCTACCCGAAAATGATCCTAGCGTGACTCCACTACACGACTGTGTGACACTAACCGATGAACAAACAAAGAGTAGAATAGATCTCAGAGACACCGCCTTTCTAGAACCAGATGGAGAACTATGGGTGGATGGTTCGTGCATCAAACTCCCCGACGGCACCACCTCAACTGCATACGCTGTCACCACAGCCCGAACCGTTCTGGAAACAGCCCGTATTCCTCAACGTTCAGCCCAGGCTGCAGAACTCATTGCCCTCACACGAGCATGTATCTTAGCGACTGACACGACAGTTAACATATACACCGACAGCCAATATGCCTTCGGGGTGGTTCACCATTTTGGGATCTTATGGAAAGAAAGAGGGTTCCTGACTTCACACGGTACACCCATCCTGCATGGAGATTTAGTCTCCGCCTTGACGCAAGCAGTCCTCCTCCCCAAGAAGTTAGCAGTGATAAAATGCCAAGCACATAGGAAAGTGACTGATCTCATTGGACAGGGAAATGCACTAGCAGACGTTACTGCCCGAGCCATGGCAGGAGACAGAACTACGACACGAATGTATGTGACCAGGTCACAAGCTGAACGATGGACTGACGCTAGGACCACTGTAAGGGACATACAGACTACAGGCACACAAGACGAATTGACCGAGTGGGAAAAGGTGGGACTAAAAGACGAGGAAGATTGCTGGAGAACTAAAGACGGAAATAAATGGCTGTTACCCAATGCCTACCTCATCCCCATATTGACCATGGCACATTTACCAGCACACATAGGCTCCACCCCCATGATTGAACTAATCACCAGAGTATGGCATAACGTCAAGATAGCAGAATCTGCAAAACGCCTAGTACAACAATGTATAGTCTGCCTACAACACAACCCAGGGAAGGGGACAGTAGTACCACGGGGAGGGTTTGGAGTCCCTGACCACCCCTTTGAAATCCTTCAAATGGATTACATTCAACTAGAGAGATGCCTTGGTCTAAAATATGTCCTGGTGGTTGTGTGCGCTTTAGCAAATGGGTGGAGGCCTATCCCACCCGCGACAATACCGCCTTAGCCACTGCAAAAGTATTGCTGAAAGAATTCTTCCCCCGATACGGCCTTTGCAGAATTTTATGGAGCGACAACGGCCCCCACTTCGTAGCCGAGGTGATACAGAACATACTGAGAGGGTTGGGGGTAAAACAAAAGTTCCATGCCGTCTTCCACCCCCAATCAGCGGGCCTGGTAGAGAGACACAATGCAACGTTGAAACTAATACTAGCCAAAATAGTTGCCACGACCGGGTTGAAATGGCCAGATGCCCTCCCATTGGCATTGTTATCGATGCGCTCCACCCCAACCAAACACCGACTGACCCCGTATGAGGTGGTCTTCGGCAGGCCTATGAGCATTTGGGCGGCACCAAGACCCACCTCCATTAACGATGTCCCGAACATATTAATGTCGGATTACTTGCATAAATTGACAAACGAGCTAACAATTATCCACCAACAGGTGCAGCAAGCCTTGCCTGACGTATCCAGGGGCCCGGGACATGAAATAAAGCCAGGCGACCATATATTAACTCGCAACTTCCAAAGAACGAAGAATCTGGAGCCTAGGTGTACGGACCCCTGGCAAGTCCTGATCACCACCCGAACTGCTCTCCGAGTGCAAGGAAAACGAAACTGGCTGCATGCCCATCACTGCAAACGAGTCCCTCCAACCCTGGCAACCTGTGAAGGGGTGGAGGTGCAAGAGGAAGTACTCGCGAGAGACCGACCAGCTCTGAGTTGCTACCCACAAGAAGACACCCTCGAACTATAAGAATTTCCCGACCCCACGGTGCCATCCAGGAAAGGGTACAACCTAAGATCGACGAAAGGAGGGAGCTCCAACGACCAGGCCACTAACTGAGTCAAGGTCTCAGATCGGTAGCACAGTCAAACAACGCTACCAGGAAAGCGCCAGACAAAAGTCTGTGGTCCTAACAGTTGTTGAGCTCCTCGAAGATGATGGAAGAAACTGAACACCTGCAAAACCACCGCAAAGACACCAAGACTGCTAACTTGCACAGCACAAAGACAATTGCACTTGTAGCCGCATTTCTCACCTGTCTCCTGCTAATGGTCGCACTCTGGATCATTGAAGAGAATGCACCTGCATACAGAACATTGTCACCCACCATGCAACCAACCACCAAGAAAGAACACTACCTGGTATCACTACCGCCACATCTCCGAGAACGACGCAAAGAATTCTGGAATAATTCTTCCGTGCAGATGTTGCACCAACACAATCTTGCCACCAATGCTACCAACTGTTGGGTCTGTGGGCTGTTACCACATGCCACTGAACATTCCATCCCTTTCATCCCTTCGCCCTTTTCTATTCACGGATCTTGCCTTGCCTGGATGATGCTCCTACAAGAAAGTTACAAAGACAATGCCACTTCCGAGGGAACAATCGCCCAGTTCTACAACGAGTTCTGGCGAAACAAAACAGGAACGACAGCCGCCCCTTCTGCCCTCACACCTTCAATGCGACATTCCAGATTGATGTCCCCGCCAAAGAACGAGTGGAAATGCAAGTGTTCAATAATCCTAACAGAGCCACATTTTCCTACCTGAAGAAAAGAACTGCTGCAACACTGACTGTGGCCCTATCTGTGGTGAACGTCTCTGGCCTTGTATGCATTGAAGGCCGTGGGACTAAGAATGTGGGTCACAGCACCTGTAGCATTGTAAGGACTTTGAACACTGCCAACCCCCCAGCGCTTGTTGCATCACCCAATATGTACTTTGTTTGTGGAACCAAAGCCTACACCTGGCTCCCAAGAAACTGGGGGGCACATGCTACATCGCCTTTGTTTTGCCACCAACCTACACAGCCCCTGCAGAGCATCATCGAGAAAAGCGTTCTAAAGACATTGATCAAGCAGACTCTGCCTCATCACAGTTCCTCGACGCAGCAAAAGGGCTCGTCCCGCTATGGGGTCCGATGGCAAACAGCCGAGCCATCAGACATCTGTCCCAAGCGGTAGAGACCGCCCTGAACGTCACTGCTGGCATCCTCACCAACAACACTGCTGAGCTCCAAGCGGTCCGTCTGGTTACCCTGCAAAATCGCATGGTCCTGGACGTGGTACTAGCGGACCGTGGAGGAGCATGCCGCATCATCGGTGCCAGCTGCTGTGTATACATTCCTGATAATTCGCCTTCTGTCTATGAAGCAATCGAACATCTCCATAGACTATCTTCAGAAATTCATCACGGATCAGAGACTTGGACAGTTGGAAGTTGGCTTTGGGGCATCTTGAAGGAGTGGGGTTGGAAAATATCAATGATTCTCTTGGTCCCAGTATTGACAATATGTGGTTGTTGTTTGGGTATACACTGTATACCACCTTTGTGTTCTCTTTGCATAACTACCTTACACCCTAAGACTATGGACACTCAGCTAACAAAAATGAGAGTGATGTATGATCAAGAGATACAGGACATTATGGAGATCGAAATAGACTGACAAGCTGGCTAGTTATGTTCAAAGGGGCCACTGTTAAAAGCAAAATGACAATTATGAACATTACCTGCGCCATCTTGTCTGGTGGAATTCTATGTGCACATAAGTTGCAGTCATTTTGATCTATCACAGCCATTTTGTACTCTGTTGGTCACCTTTGTTTCACCCTGCCCTTACTAGCATCCCTCTGACCCTCTGACCGACCTGGTATGTGTGCTGGGGGCTATAAACTCTATTGCAACAACAAACCTCAGCGCCACTTGCTGCCACAAACTCGTTTTTCCTCTCATCCCTGTTTTCAGACAAGCCTTTGGACGCTCTACCCTTCACTACACCTAGTTACACAAACAGGTTCCAAACGCCAAAAAGACTCTTGCAAAATGATTTATTGCACTGCAAACAGCAAGACTTGTTGTTACCAACAATGGGACCTGTTTTTATCAACAGAACGGACTCTTAGATCTGACCGGTCTCACATGTTTTAGACCCTGAAGCAAGGTCCAGCTGCAAGATAAGATTGTCTGTTTGACCTGGGTGGGAAGAGAATTACTGTTGGGCTTGTGTGACAACCTGCCCGGGGCGGGGACCCCAAGCTTTTGTAACCATGTTGATCAAACAAATGCATTGTGTCAAACCTGTATAAAAGGAAGAGCCAAGGGAGTTGTCAGCAGAACACTTCCCTCAGACATCCCTGTGTCTCAGTTGACGTGATCTCCTCATGAGAAATAAACCATTTTCTTCTCTTCCAGTTTCCAGCGCTTGCCTCATTATTTTGATAGCGAACCCAAAGTGAATTAGAGGTGGAACCCTGCACCGGGCAGCATTGAGGGTCTTAGAAGACTTGCTGCCTTTCACAACACTGGCTAGATACTGGCCTGAAAGTCCTTGAAATGACCTTGGATGAAGGTCTTTGGACCTTGGCAGGAGTTGGGTGGTATTTGTAGCGGGAGACTTGGAGGCCTCTTACTGAGAATGTCACGTAGTGCAGCGCACCACGTCACCTTGCTGTGCTGCACTGCGTCACAGGGAGAGGGCAGGAATGTGCAGTATTTAAGGCAATACTGCGCATTCCTGTCTTTTCCCCTGCACTGGTGCCCTTTTGGCCAACGCAGTCACCCTTGCCCCATGGTGCAAGGGTGCCTGCATTGCATGCAGGATTGTTTTTGTGCATGAAGGGATACCTTCCTGCACAAAAACAATCCTTAGCGGCCTATACCTCTATCTATGTGTGCCTCGGAATGCAGCACACTTAGAAAGAGGAAGTAAGGAGTAGAGAGAAAGATAGTTCTCCTTGTTACACCTCCCCTGGGAAGGCGTACCTTTTTGGCACACTTCCAGGTTTACCAGTTCCATTACTTTCTCCTGTATGGGTAAAGAGGGTGGGGCACCGGTGCATGCTCTAGGCAGCTGGGGCTGAGGTGTATGGTTAAGGTGGGTGGGGCAGTGGTCTATGGTTAAGGCGGGTGGGGCAGTGGTCTATGGTTAATTTTGGTGGGATAGTGGTGTATGGTTAAGGTTGGTGAGCAGAGGTGTATAGTTATGGCGGGTGGGAGGAGAGATGTATGGTTAATGCGGGTGGGGCAGAGGTGTATAGTTAAAGTGGGTGGGGCAGTAATGTATGGTAATGCGGGTAGGGCAGAGATGTATGGTTTAGGTGGGTGGGGCAGAGGTGTATGGTTAAGGTGGGTGAGCAGAGGTGTATGGTTAAGGTGGGTGAGCAGAGGGGGGCAGAGTTGTATGGTTAAGGTTGGTGAGCAGAGGTGTATAGTTACGGCGGGTGGGAGGAGAGATGTATGGTTAATGCGGGTGGGGCAGAGGTGTATAGTTAAAGTGGGTGGGGCAGTAATGTATGGTAATGCGGGTAGGGCAGAGATGTATGGTTTAGGTGGGTGGGGCAGAGGTGTATGGTTAAGGTGGGTGAGCAGAGGTGTATGGTTAAGGTGGGTGAGCAGAGGTGTATGGTTAAGGCGGGTGAGCAGAGGTGTATGGTTAAGGCGGGTGGGGCAGAGTTGTATGGTTAAGGTTGGTGAGCAGAGGTGTATAGTTACGGCGGGTGGGAGGAGAGATGTATGGTTAATGCGGGTGGGACAGAGGTGTATAGTTAAAGTGGGTGGGGCAGTAATGTATGGTAATGCGGGTAGGGCAGAGATGTATGGTTAAAGTGGGCAGGGCAGTGGTGTATGGTTAAGGCAGGTGGGGCAGAGGTGTATGATTAAAGTGGGTGGGGCAGTGGTGTATGGTTAATGTGGGTGCGGCAGAGGTGTATAGTTAAAGTGGGTATGGCAGTGGTGTATGGTTAAGGCGGGTGGGGCAGAGGTGAATGGTTAAGGGGGTGGGGCAGAGGTGTATGGTTAAAATGGGTGGGGCAGTGGTGGATGGTTAAGTTGAATGGGGTAGTGGTGTATGGTTAAGGTGAGTGCGGTAGAGGTGTACAATTAAAGTGGGTGGGGCAGTGGTGTATGGTTATGGCGGGTGGGGTAGAGGTGTATGGGTAAAGTGGGTGGGGCAGGGGTGTATGGTTAATGCGGGTGGGGTAGAGGTGTATAGTTAAAGTGGGTGGTGCAGTAATGTATGGTAATGCGGGTAGGGCAGAGATGTATGGTTAAAGTGGGTAGGCAGTGGTGTATGGTTATGGCAGGTGGGGCAGAGGTGTATGATTAAAGTAGGTGGGGCAATGGTGTATGGTTAATGCAGGTGGGGCAGTGGTGTATGGGTAATGCGGGTGTGGCAGAGTTGTATAGTTAAAGTGGGTGGGCAGTGGTTTATGTTTAAGGTGGATGCAGTAGAGGTGTATGGTTAATGGGGGTGGGGCAGAGGTGTATGGTTAAAGTGGGTGGGGCAGTGGTGGATGGTTAAGTTTGGTGGGGCAGTAGTGTATGGTTAATGCGGGTGGGGCAGTGGTGTATGGTTATGGCGGGTGGGGTAGAGGTGTACGGGTAAAGTGGGTGGGGCAGTGGTGTATGGTTAATGCGGGTGCGGCAGAGGTGTATAGTTAAAGTGGGTAGGGCAGTGGTGTATGGTTAAGGCGGGTGGGGGCAGTGGTGTATGGTTAAGGCGGGTGGGGGCAGAGGTGTATGGTTAAAGTGGGTGGGGCAGTGGTGGATGGTTAAGTTTGGTGGGGCAGTGGTGGATGGTTAAGTTTGGTGGGGCAGTGGTGTACAGTTAAGGCGGGAGGGGCAGACGTGTACGGTTAAGGTTGGTGGGGCTGTGATGTATAGTTAAGGTAGGTGGGGCAGCAGGGTATGGTTAAGGTAGGTGGCACAGTGGTGTCTGGTTGAGGGAATATTGATTGTCAGAATATTGTGCTAAGGAGAGTTTACAAAAACATTGCACCTCCGGAGCTAATAGCAAATCTACACCTAATGAGACAGTATTTGCTTAAGGTGGATGGGGGGGAAGTGGTCTTTGCTTGAAGTGAGTGGGGGCAGCAGTCCTTGCTTTGAGTGGGTAGGGGCAGTGATGTTTGCTTGGGGTGAGTGCACAATGATGTTAGCTACGGGTAGGTGGGCGCGGCAATGTTTGCTTACGGTGGGTGGGCAGCAGGCCGCTTGGAGTGAGTTGGTGCAGCGATGTTTGCATAGTGTGGACGGGTGCAGTGATGTTTGCATAGTGTGGACGGGTGCAGCGATGTTCGCTTGGAGTGGGTTATGCAATGGTGTTTGCTTGTGTTGAATGAGGGTAGTGGTCTTTGCTAGTAGTGAGTGGGGCAGTGGTGTTTGCTTGGGATGAGTGTATAGCGATGTTTACTTGGGGTTGTGGAGCAGTGGTGTTTGCATGAGGTGGTGGGAGCACTGATGTTTGCCTGGGGTAGGTGGGCACTGGTGTTTGCTCCTAGTGATTTTGAGCAGTGATGGTTACATGGAATGTGAGGGTGCAGCAGTGTTTGCTTGGGGTGGGTGGGTGCAGCAGAATTTACTTGGTGTTGGCGGGGCATCTGTGTTTGCACATTGTGGGTGGGGGCAACGTCTTTGCTTAGGGTTGGTGGGCAGTGGTGTTTGTAATGTGTGGGTTTGAGACAGCGCAGAGGTGTTTGCTTACGGGGATAGGCAGTGGTGTTTACATGAAGGGGCGAGGCATCTGTGTTTGCTTTGGGCAATGGCAGTGGTGTTTGCATGGAGTGGTGGGAGGGCAGTAGTTTTTGCTTGGGTGGGGGGCAGTACTGTTTGCTGCACCTGACGGTCGGCAGAGGTGTTTTCTTGATGTGTGTCTGGAAGTAGCGTTTGCATGGAGTGATGGGGCAGTGGTATTTGCTTTGGGTGGGTGAGGCAGTGGTGTTTGCATTAAGTGGTGGGGCAGTGGTGTTTGCTTGGGGTGGGTGGGGCAGTAGTGTTTGCATGGAGTAGTGGGGGACAGCAGTGTTTGCTTTGGGTGGGGGCTAGCAGTGTTTGCTTTGGGTGGGGGCTAGCAGTGTTTGCTTGGGTATGGCTGGAGCAGTGGTGTTTGCAGGGCGTGGGTGGGGGGAGTTGTTTGTTTTGGGTGGATGGGGCAGTGGAGTTTGCATGGAATGGTGCGGGCAACAGTGTTTGATTTGGATGGGTGGACAGTAGTGTTTGCTTGGGGTGGGTGTGGCAGTGGTATTTGCAGGACGTGGGTGGGAGGCAGCGGTGTTTGCTCACAGTGTATCGGGCAGTGGTGTTTGCATTGAGTGGTGGGTGACAGCAGTGTTTGCTTTCAGTGAATGGAGTAGTGATGTTTGCTTTGGGTGGGTGGGTTGTAGTGCTTGCTTGGTGTAAGTCAGACAGTGGTATTTGCATGGCGGGGAGGCAGCGGTGTTTGCTTGAGGTGGGTGGGCAGCAGTGTTTGCCTGAGTCAGACAGTGGTGCTTGCAGGGAGTGGGTTGGAGGCAGCAGTGTTTGCTTGGGTCGGACAGTGGTGTTTGCAGGGCGTGGGTGACAGGCAATGGTGCTTACTTTGGGTGGGGTAGCAGTGTTTGCTTGGGGGTGGATGGAACAGTGGTGTGTGCTTTGGGTGGGTGGGCAGTAGTGTTGGCTTGGTGTGAGTCTGACTGTGGTGTTTGTATGGAGTGATGGGGCAGTGGTGTATGCTTCGGGTGGGTTGGGCAGTGTTGTTTGCTTAGAGTGGTGGGGTAAATGGTGTTTGCTTGGGGTAGGTGAGGCAGTAGTGTTTGCATGGAGTAGTAGGGGCAGCAGTGTTTGCTTTGGGTGGGGGCTAGCAGTGTTTGCTTTGGGCGGGGACGAGCAGTGTTTGCTTGGAGGTGGATGGAGCAGTGGTGTTTGCAGGGTGTGGGTGGGAGAAGTGGTATTTGTTTTGGGTAGATGGGGCAGTGGTGTTTGCATGAAGTGGTAGGGATAACAGTGTTTGCTTTGGATGGGTGGACAGTAGTGTTTGCATGGGGCGGGTGTTGCAGTGATAATTGCAGGACGTGGGTGGGAGGCAGTGATGTTTGCTTGGAATGAGTCGGACAGTGGTGTTTGCATGGAGTGGTGGATGACAACAGTGTTTGCTTTGGGTGGATAGAGAAGTGATGTTTGCTTTGGGTGGGTGGGCAGTACTGTTTGCTCGGTGTTAGTCAGACAGTGGTATTTGCAGTGCGGGGAGGCAGCGGTGTTTGCTTGGGGTGGGAGGGCAGCAGTGATTGCTCAGAGTGAGTCAGACAGTGGTGCTTGCAGGGAGTGGATGGGAGGCAGCGGTGTTTGCTTTGGGTGGGTTGGCAGTAGTGTTTGCTTCAAGTCTGACAGCGGTGTTTGCAGGGCGTGGATGAGAGGAAGCGGTGACTGCTTGGGTGGGAGCAGCAGTGTTTGCTTGGGGTTGTATGGAGCAGTGGCGTGTGTTTTGGATGGGTGGGCAATAGTGTTTGCTTGGAGTGAGTCGGACAGTGGTGTTTGCAGGGTGTGGGTGGGGGGCAGTGGTGCTTGCTTAGGGTGGGAGATCAGTGTTTGCTAGGGAGTGTAAGGAGCAGTAGCATGTGCTTTTGGGTGGGTGGATGGTAGTATTTGCTTGGAGTCTGACAGTGGTGTTTGCAGGCGTGGATGGGGGGCAGCGGCACTTACTTTGGGTGGGGCAACAGTGTTTGCTTGGGGGTGTATGGAGCAGTGGCATGTGCTTTGGGTGGGTGGGCAGTAGTGTTTCCTCAGAGTGAGTCATACAGTGGTGTTTGCAGGGCATGGGGGGGCAGTGGTGTTTGCTTTGGGTGGGGGCAGCAGTGTTTGCTTGGGGGTGTATGGCGCAGTAGCATGTGCTTTGGGTGGGTGGGCAGTAGTGTTTGCTTTCGGTGGGTTGGTAGTAGTGTTTGCTCGGAGTTTGACAGTGATGTTTACATGGAGGGATGGGGCAGTTGTGTTTGCTTGGGGTGGGTGGTTCAGTTGTGTTTGCATAGAGTGGTGGGTCAGTGGTGTTTGCTTGGGGTGGGTGGGGCAGTATTTGCTTTGGGTGGGGGCTAGCAGTGTTTGCTTGGGGTGGATGGAGCAGTGGTGTTTACAAGGCGTGGGTAAGGGAAGTGGCGTTTGTTTTGGGTCGATGAAGCAGTGGGGTTTGCATGAAGTGTTAAGGGCAACAGTGTTTGCTTGGGGTGGGTGTTGGCAGTGATATTTGCAGAACGTGGGTGGAAGGCAGTGATGTTTGCTCGGAGTGAGTCGGATACTGGTGTTTGCATGGAGTCGTGGGTGACAACATTGTTAGCTTTGGGTGGATGGAGCAGTGATGTTTGCTTTGGGTGGGTGGGCAGTAGTGTTTGCTCGGTGTGAGTCGGACAGTGGTATTTGCAGGGCGGGGAGGCAGTGGTGTTTGATTGGGGTGGGTGAGCAGCAGTGTTTGCTCAGAGTGAGTCATACAGTGGTTCTTGCAGGGAGTGGGTGGGAGGCAGCGGTGTTTGCTTGGGTGGGGGCAGCGCTGTTTGCTTAATGGTGGATAGAGCACTGGTGTTTGCTTTGGGTGGGTGGGGTGTTTGCATGGAGTGGTGATGGAGAGCAGTGTTTGCTTGGGTGGGGCAAACACTGTTTGCTTGAGAGTGGATAGAGCAGTGATGTTTGCTTTGAGTGGGTGGGCAGTAGTGTTTGATCAGAGTGAGTCTGACAGTGGTGTTTGCAGGACGTGGTTTGACATGCAGTGGTGTTTGCTTTGGGTGGGGGCAGGAGTGTTTGCTTTGGGTGTATGGAGTAGTGGCATGTGCTTTGGGTGGGTGGGCGGTAGTGTTTGCTCAGAGTGAGTCGGACAGTGGTGTTTGCAGGGTGTGGGTTGGGGGCAGCAGTGCTTGCTTTGGGTGGGGGCAACAGTGTTTGGTTAGGGGTGGACGGAGCAGTGGTGCTTGCTTTGAGTGGGGGCAGCAGTGTTTGCTTGAGGGTGTATGGAGTAGTAGCATGTCCTTTAAGTGTTTGCTCTGAGTGAGTCAGACAGTGGTGTTTGCAGGGTGTGGGTGGGGGCAGCGGTGCTTGCTTCGGGTGGGGGACCAGTGCTTGCTTGGAGGTGTATGGAGCATTGGTGTTTGCTTTGGGTGGGGGCAAGAGTGTTTGCTTTGAGTGTATGGAGCAGTGGCATGTGCTATTAGTGTTTGCTCGGAGTGAGTCGGACAGTGGTGTTTGCAGGGTGTGGGTTGGGGGCAGCAGTGCTTGCTGTGGGTGGAGGCAACAGTGTTTGGTTAGGGGTGGACGGAGCAGTGGTGCTTGCTTTGGGTGGGGGCAGCAGTGTTTGCTTGAGGGTGTATGGAATAGTAGCGTGTCCTTTAAGTGTTTGCTCTGAGTGAGTCAGACAGTGGTGTTTGCAGGGCGTGGTTTGACATGCAGTGGTGTTTGCTTTGGGTGGGGGCAGGAGTGTTTGCTTTGGGTGTATGGAGCAGTGGCGTGCTTTGGGTGGGTGGGCGGTAGTGTTTGCTCGGAGTGAGTCGTATACTGGTGCTTGCAGGGTGTGGTTTGGGGGCAGCAGTGCTTGCTTTGGGTGGGGGCAACAGTGTTTGGTTAGGGGTGGACGGAGCAGTGGTGCTTGCTTTGGGTGGGGGCAGCAGTGTTTGCTTGAGGGTGTATTGAGTAGTAGCGTGTCCTTTAAGTGTTTGCTCTGAGTGAGTCAGACAGTGGTGTTTGCAGGGTGTGGGTGGGGGCAGCAGTGCTTGCTTTGGGTGGGGGAGCAGTGCTTGCTTGGAGGTGTATGGAGCAGTGGCGTTTGCTTTGGGTGGTAGTGTTTGCTCTGAGTGGGTCAGACAGAGGTGTTTGCAGGGCGTGGGCGGCGGTGTTTGCTTGAGGTGGGTGGAGCAGTGGTGTTTGCATGGAATGGTGGAGGCTGCGTGTTTGCTTAGTGTGGGTGGCTGACACTACATCGCCTTATAACAGGGGGTCTTTGTCCAGCCCTCTGCAGGGTCCCTGCCCCCTCCTGGTTCTCAGGCCCGTCCGGTCTCCCTTTCAAAGGCCGCTTTATGCGACTCCTGGGGTGGGGGAGGGCTGGGATCAGAGACCCCCGATGCCAGAAACATATCCACATTGCAAAGTGTGTCCTGGGGGCGCGGAGCCTCAAAGGCCCAGTGCTGGAGCGGGACAAGGGCCTACACAGGCAGAGTACCCCCGGGGCCCAGGGGCCTGGGAGAGGCCGCTCTGTCCATCTGCTCCTTCCATAGCGGTGGCCGGTGACCTGCCCCCCCCCCCCCCCAGTGTAAGGGCTCCCAAAGAAGGGAGGGGCACCTGGGAAAGAGAAAGGTGGCAGTTTTTCCAAGAGGTTCTCTACAGGTAGGGTTTGTGGCTCTCCTGTAATTGGAGCCTTCCTTGTGGGGGCTTGTCCCTGCCCCTGCTGACACTGCTTCCCCTCCACCCCCACCCCTCCCTCCGGACTTGACAGAGCCCAACCAAGTGTCTGCCTGCTCTTTTAAACAAGCATTGGCAAAGCCATGAGGTCTCGCCTACGCAACTGCAATATGTTTTATCCATGTTTTACACCAGCGTGGCTGCTGTTCAACATGGCTAAAAGTTAGTGGGGTAAAGGAGAGTGGAGTGTTGTAAAGTGGAGTAGAGTGGAGTGTTATGGAGTGGCATAGAGTTGAGTGGCATGGAGTGAAGTAGAATGTTGTATCGTTGAGGGAGTAGGGTGGCATAGAGTGGAGTAGAATGTCAGAGTGGAGCAGAGTGTCATGGAGTGGAGTGGTGTAGAATGTTGTGGAGTGTCATGGAGAGAGAAGGGTGTTGTAGAGTGGGAGGGCGTGGAGTAGAGTGGCATATAGTGTCGTGGAGTGGTGTAGAGCAGAGTGTTGTGGCATAGAGGGTGTTGCTTTGAGTGGAGTGGAGTAGATTGTCATAGAGTAGTGTAGGAGAGTGGAATGGCATAGAGTGGAGTAGAGTGTTGTAGAGTCACATGGCGTAGACTAGAGTGGCATAGAGTGGACAAACAGAGTGGAGTGAAGTAGTGTAGCATGGAGCAGTGGAGTGGAACAGAGTGGAGTAGTGTGTCGTAAAATAGAGTGAAGTAAAGTGGCATAGAGGGAGTTGCAAAGAGTGAAGTTGTGTTTTAGAGTGGCATAGAGTGAAATAAAGTGTTGTACAGTGGAGTGGCATAGAGTGGAGTAGAATGACATAGAGTGGATTAGAGTTTAATGGAGTAGAGTGTCAAAGTGAAGCATCGTAGAGCGTAGTCTCATAGAGTAGAGTAAAATAGAGTGGCCTAGAGTGAAGTGGCTGAGTAGATTGGGGTAGAGTGCAGTGGCGTGGAGTGCATTGATTTGAGTAAAGTAGTGTAGAGTGCATTGGCGTAAAGTGCAGTGCCAGAGTAGAGTAGCATAGAGTGCAGTAACATAGAGAACAATGGTGCAGAGTAGATTGCAGTGGCGTAGAGTGCAGTGGTGTAAATTGCAGTGGCATACAGTAGATTGTTTCAGAGTAGAGTGAAGTGGAGTAGAGTAGAGTGGATTGGTGTCGGGTAGAGTGGAGTGGTGCAAGGTAGAGTACAGTGGCATAGAATAGTGGCATAGAGTCCATTGGTGTAAAGTGCAGTGGCATATAGTGCAGTGTTGCAGAGTAGAGTGGTGTAGATTGGAGTGGTGAGTAGTGTAGAGTGGAGTGGCCTAGATTGGAGTGGTGTAGAGTGCAGTGGTGAAGACTGTAATGGTGCATAGTAGAGTGGGATAGAGTACACTGGCGTAGAGTAGAGTGAAGCAGAGCACAGTAGAGAGGTGTAGAGTGCTGTGTTATAGAATGCAGTGGTGCAGAGTAGATTAGAGTGGCGTAGAGTGTAGTAGTGTAGACTGCATTGGCATGGAGTGTATTGGCGTTGAGTGCACTGGTGTTGAGTAGAGTGGTACAGAGGCACAGAGTAGAGTGGTGCAGAGTGGAGTGGTGTAAAGTTCACAGGTGGAGAGTGCAGTGTTGCAAAGCAGAGTGTTGTAGAGTGCAGTGGTGTAGAGTAGAATGGTGAAGAGTGCATTGGTGTAGATTGCAGTGGAGTAGAGTGGAGCAGAGTAATGTGATGTAGAGTGCAATGGCGTAGAGTGGCACAGAGTGCAGTTGCATAAAGTAGAGTGTTACAGAGTAGAGTATAGAGGTGTACTGTGCAGTGGTGCAAAGTAGATTTGCAAAGAGTGCAGTGGCTTAGAGTGTACTGGTTTTGAGTAAAGTGGTGTGAGTGCATTGCATTGGAGTGTAGAGTACAGTGGCATAGAGTGCAGCTGCATAAAATAGAGTGACGTGGAGTAGAGTGGCTCAGGATAGATTGCAGTGGTGTAACGTGGAGTGGCATAGAGTAGAATGGCGCAGAGTGGAATAGAGTGCAATAGAGTGGAGTGGCATAGAGTAGATTATTTCAGAGTAGGTTGCAGTGGTGCAGAGTAGATTGTTTCAGAGTAGAGTGCAGTGTCCTAGCGTGCAGTGGTGCAGAGTAGAGTGGCGTACAGTGGTGGGGTTTACAGTGCATTGCTTTAGAGTGTAATAGAGTGGTCCAGAGTAGAGTGCAGTGGCACTGAGTGCAGTGGTGCAGATAAGAGTGGTGCAGAGTGAAGTGACATAGAGTGGCGTGGTGAAGAGTAGAGTGGAGTGGTGCAGGGTAGAGTGCAGTAGCATAGAGTGTATGCTATGCTATAAAGTTTTGTATAGCGCTCTATACCCCAAGGTGTCTTGGCTCTGTGCTGCATACAGGCGATCAGCGAGGCAGGATGGATACCAAGTAGCCCAGGTTTAGAAGAGCCACGTCTTTAATGCTTTCCTGGACTGTCGAAGATTCTCGGAATTGTTCAGTTCAAAAGGGAGGGAATTCCACAATTTAGCGGTAATGGTCACAGAGCTTTTACTGCCCCAATGGGCAAGTCTGAAATTGGGCATCACAATATTTTTCAAGCCAGAGGAATGTAAGAGTCTAGGAGGTGTATACCAGTTAAAGCGTTGCCTGAAGACAACTGGTCGAATACTGTGCAGTGCCCTAAAGGCGGTGCACGAAGCCTTGAAAGCAATTCTTTTTTTCACAGGTAGTCAGTGCAGTTGGTTCAGTGCCATAGATGTTGAATGAAATTTAGGGAGATTAAAAATGAGAGGGGCTGCCGCATTTTGTAGTGTCTGAAGTTTTGATATCATGTTTTGTTTTAGGCCGATATACAATTCATTGCAATAATCCAATTTGGGCAAAATCAGTGCTGACTTGATCAATTTTTGGAGATTAAAGGGGACAAATGGTAGAATTTTTCTCAGGATTTCCAAACGAAAGAAAACTGAGGAGGCTATTTGGTTAATCTGGTTCTCAAACGAGAGCTTTTGGTCAAAAATGACCCCCAGGTTTGTAACCTTTTCCACTGGAGATGGCGAAGATCCCATGTCTGGTGGCCTCAAGTCTGGGGACCAAAAATTGGTGTTATCTTATTTTCGAAGAGCAAAACTTCGGTCTTACCTGAGTTTAAGCTCGGGCAGTTTTTTGCCATCCAAATGCTGATATTTTCCATACAGAGGCGTAATTGAGAGGCTGTATGGACCGGATTTCCTGAGGCAGACACCACGATTTGTGTGTTGTCTGCTTAGGAGACAACTGAGAACCCAAAGGTTCTGACAAGTTTAACCAGGGGACTAATGCTCAAATTGAATAGGGTGGGTCTTAGTGACGCCCCTTGAGGGACGCCACAGGTGAGATTCCATGTTTTAGAGGCACATTTTCCTAGAGAGGTATATTGTTCCCTGTCTGCCAAAATGGATGTTAGTAGGGCGAGGGCTTTGTCTCTGATTCCTAGCTCATGCAATCGATGATCAGAATGCCTTGATTGACATAATCAAACGCCGCTGAGAGATCCAGAATTATCAAGGCTGCGTGGTCTCCTCTGTCTACAATGGATCTAATGCTCTCTGCGGCTATTATGAGAGCTGATTCGGTGCTCTGCTGGCTCCGAACCCCGAATAGTGAATCATTTAGCAAGCTGTTTTCATTTATGAAGGCAGAGAGTTGCTGATTGAGGCTATTGGGTGGAAGAGGCAGGCGTGATATGGGTCGATAGATTGCGGGGTCGGATACTGGAAGGGTGGCCTTTTTTTATAAGCGGGAGAATTGCTGCTCTCTTCCATGATTTCGGAAAAATACCTGTATTAATGTCTTCATTAAAAATAAGTGTAAGGTATGCGGATGTGAAAGGTATGCAGAAATAGGCTCTGTTACAGAGTGTAACACTTTGGGAGGTCATGGGTCGTCTGGAGAACCTGATTTGGTACTTAATATGAGGTTCTTCACTTGTTCTTGGGATAAGAGAGTAAAGTTAGAAAAGCGACATTGTGAGTCCGTTTCTGGTTGGGGTTATATTTGTTAACTGTTCTAGGAGCGTTTGAGGAAAAAGTTGAATAAATGCTGAGTACTTTATTTTGGGCTGTGTTTGACCATTTAAAATAATTCTTTAATTTTTTGCTGATTCAGTTTTTTCAGAGGAGTAAACTGATTTTTTTGCAAAACTCATAGATTTTTAGGTTTTTAGAGCTTGCTTGTATCTGATTTTGTCTTCCTGGGTATAGTTCGATCTCCACTTCCGTTCTAGCGTACGGCAGACCTTTTTCTGTTCTTTAAGACTAGGAGAATACCGAGGTTCTGAGGGTTTTTTACGTTGGCTGGTTGTGATGGTTGCTGGGACTAGAATATTTATAGCTTTAGATAGCCAATAGTGGTAGTTTTCTGCCATTGTTTCAGTGTCTGTTATCCAAATGGAGTCGGAAGCAGATAGGGAGTTCATTAGGCTGGCAGCGTCCATTTTGTGCCTGGGCAGCGTTGTACAAGGTGTTGGACGAAAGGCAGTAGAGCTGGCCAGATTAGAGATGGGAAGATTGAATAGTATGGCGTGGTGGTCGGGCCATATTAATGGTACGGGCTCCTGGAAATGGAGGGATAGTTGTTCTGTAAAGATCCAGTCAATGGTGTGTCGACCTCATGTAGGACATTATTAACTATTTGCTTAAGCCCCAAAAAAGACATGTAATCTACTAGATTATTGATCTATGAGTCAAATTTTCCAGGTGATAATTGAAGTCACCAAGAATAGTGAAATTTGTGGTCTTAAGTCGAGTTTCTAAGTAGGAGCCTAATACTTCTAAGAAGTGGGACTTTGTAATGGGAGGTCGATACAGTAGTATTCCACTAAAAGTATTTTTTCTGTCTCATTTTATTTTAAAAACAAGTGCTTCGCATTCAGAATTTTGCAGAAGCGTAGTGCAGGAAGCCTTGAAAATTTCCCTTGAAATAATTGCAATCCTACGTCCTCTGCGATCTATGCATTCGTGGGTAAAGATTGTGTAGCCGGGAGGGGTAGCTGTAATTAGTTCAGGTTCCGAGGACGCATTGGACCAGGTTCTCTTATGAATATAACATCGATCTTGTGTTGCTCATTAAAATCTTTAATTTCATAGCATTTTTTTACTAGTGATCTTGCATTGATGAGGGCACAATTGATGGGATGCGCTATCAGTTGCGTATTAGCTGTGGGTGGTAGTAAGCTGCTTTCATTCATGTGGGGGTTTGGGGCAAAGAGGCAAGTGTGACAGACTATGTTTTTTACCTCTAATCTTGGATGGAGAGTGATGCAAGTTTCAAACTTATCGGCTGGCTGCATTAATACAAGGTCGTCCTTGGAGTGCACTAGCCTACTCGTGTGATCAGGCAAAAAATGGGCAGGGGGGCTGGCACCTGTCGCGATCAGGCCCCGGACGGGCGCAGATAGGCTTGCCGGCGGCATGCCCGCTACGCGCATTCGGCCTGTCATTTGTTTTTATAGCAGAGGTGTGGCGAAACTATACCGCTAACTCCCTGATGACGGCGTATGGGTGGAAGTGAGGGTGTTTGCAGTGACTTCCTCCACTCAATTGGCTAACCCGCTCTGGACCAGGAAGTCAATGGGAGCCATTAAGTTAAGGATTTTTAAAAGAGTAGTGTAGTGGCGTAGAGTGCATTGGCGTAGAGTAGAGTGGTGCAGAATAGAGTGCAGTGGTGTGCAGTGCAGTGGCAGAGAGTACAGTGGTAGAGGGTGCAGGGCTCCAGAGTAGGCTGTGTTAGAGTGAAGCAGTGGTGTATAGTAGAGTGGCATGGAGTGCATTGGCGTGGAGCACAGTGGCATAGAGTGGTGCCGTGTAGAGTGGCATAGAGTGCAGTGGTGTATAGTGCAGTGGCCTAAAGTCTTGCAGAGTAGAGTATAGTGGCATAGAGTGTTGCAGAGTAGAGTAGAGTGGCAAAGAGTACAGTGGTGCAGATCAGGTGGCATAGAGTGCATTGTTTTGAGTAAAGTGGTGTAGATTGCAGTGGTGCAGTGTGGAGTGGCGCAGAGTGGATTGGCGCAAAGTGGAGTGGCACTGGGTGCAGTGGCATAGAGTAAATTGTTTCAGAGTAGAATGGAGTGTTGCACAGTTGAGTACAGTGGCATACAGTGGCATAGAGTGCAGAGTAAATTAGAGTGGCATGCAGTGGATTGGCATAGAGCACACTGGTGTAGGTTGCAGTGGTACAGAGTAGAGTACATTGACGTAGAGTGCAGTGGCATAGGGTGCAGTGTTGCAGAGTAGAGTGGCATAGACTAGAGTGGCATAGAGTGAAGTGGTGCAGAGTTTAGAGTGCAGTGGCGAAGAATGCAGTGGTGCATAGTAGAGTAGTGTGGGGTAGAGTGCATTAGCATTGAGTAGAGTGTTGTAGGGTGGTGTGGTGCAGAGTAGAGTGCAGTGACGCAGTGTAGAGTGGTGTAGTGTGGAGTGGTGTAGAGTAGAGTGGAATGGCGTAGAGTGGAATATGCATGGTGTGGTAGCACACATCCATTACAGACAACATATCTTAAATTGAAATCACCATTACATTTTCACAGACATACAGTTTCACTGATAAAAGTATACAGCGCACAAATGATAATGTGTGGAAATGTCATTACCTAGTGAATTGATTTGTTTTGATCATTTAAAAATGTGTACCCACCACTCTTCAGAATTACCCAAAAATGTGCTTCATTTGAGCTTTTCTAATTCTGAAATATCTGTGCAGTTCATTTATAGACATTTAAATTTTGTTGTGTGCTAGAAAAAAAATAACATTGTTCAGCCTTCCTCAAGCATTCTCTCAGAGCCAGCGTGATCCTCACGTGAATCCTCTCACATCGATGGAAAAATAAACACCAAGCTTCCTGGAAGACAGAGCCTGACATTTGACCTCTGACTTTGAATGCACAACAAATGTGACACGATAAGAACAACATTTAAAGGCCTTTTTACAGAAATCGAGCATTAGTGGACAAATACAGCAATTAGGGTTTGGGCAACAGAAGGGACAAACTTGAGCTGGACAGCGAGTATTTTACCAATGGTTGTCTGTTTTTAAAAGTTTAACTGTCCCCTCTGTTCTAATCAATTAGTATATCCGGATGCCATGGCAACATGTTTACACACCTGTACGTAAAAGTAGAAAACAATGTCACACAACACGTTGTAAAATGTAGCAAGTGCTTACGGCGCCATGAAAGTGACGAGTGAAATGATCTGCTGTAGCAAGTGCTTACGGCGCCATGAAAGTGACGAGTGAAATGATCTGCTGTAGCAAGTGCTTACGGCGCCATGAAAGTGACGAGTGAAATGATCTGCTGTAGCAAGTGCTTACGGCGCCATGAAAGTGACGAGTGAAATGATCTGCTGTAGCAAGTGCTTACGGCGCCATGAAAGTGACGAGTGAAATGATCTGCTGTACGCGAACCAAGTTCCAGCGACCCTCAGGCATGGGGATGGACCGCGGTCCCTGCTCTTTATTGGGTACGAGTGTGGAAATTATTTTTAAAGAGTTGTGAACTCGATTTGAACTCTCTCACACTCTGGAAATACCTTTGTGTTGAGTCTGGCACTTTCTGGTCGGCTGAGGCAGTACGCCAGCCAGGCAGAACCTACCACTTCCGTCAGGGGCAGGGGATTACACCCACTGTATAATCTGCGCTCACCCTTGGGTAGCTTGGCACTGAGCAGTCAGGCCTATCACAGGTGCAATGTGGAAAGCAAAGGCACAGCACTCACTCACAATAAATACACTGAGCGTCACAAAAGAGACTTCATATGTGATGTATGTAAATAACGTTTGTATTCCACACACATGGTAATCAACACAGCATAAGCATCATGTATTTCTGGGCATAAATCACATTGCGAATTATTACTAGCAGTGCTAGGCCCAACCGTGTTCGAATGACATCAGCAATATGCACACTTGGGAAAGATCCTATTCTACAACCCCTGCAGCACCCTTATGCGTATGCAATACGTTGTCCACCCCAAGCCCACCCTAGCAATTCTTATAATTCAATACCAAACAGTTATAGGGTGCACCTCGGGTCACAACAACATCAGAAATATGTACATACCACAAATATTAACACTTTTTAGCAGCACCGCAGGCCGAGGCTGCGCGGGTAAAACCAATGTCACACATAATGCTATTCTGGCAAGAAATCAACATATCAGGCAAATCGCCGTCCAGTGTTGTGAATCATGGGTGGTTCCCCACTGTCACTCCCACACACACACTCTCCGCTATGCGGTGCAAAGGAAAGCGAAAAGTCCGTATGGAAGCGCTCGCACACATACGCACTTAGCACCCTAATGCAGTGCACTGATACCCAGAAGGTTAATTGGTTACACAGTGCAGACCTCGTCGCCCCAAGACTCCCTCCACCCTCCAACTCACCTCGACTATCCTACACCGACAGATTGGAAACATCCCTTCCTCCCCCTGGGCACTAGGCTGCGTCCCAGGAAGCAGGTGGGGGTAGGCAACAAGGTCAATTAGAAGGCAGTCGGCAAAAGGAGTTTGGCAACCACTTGAGAAGTTCACCTACAGTTCACCTACAGGATGCAGATCAGACACGGTCCGAGGGCAATAGAGGGTCACACCAAAGCGGTCCCCAAGGGCCTTCCGGCACAAGCCTAATTCTGCAAAGCACAGGGTGGGGTCACGCCGTCACTTGACCTGCTTCTGATCGTTCTCGGAAGCATTCCTCCAGTCAGTCACTCTCACCACCGAGGCCTGAGCTGGGCAATGCTACCTGGCAACATGGTGTCGTCGGGAAAGGCTGGGTAAGGAGAGAGCAGATGGCCCGCTGTGCTGAGGGCCAAGTAAGGGAACAGTAGATGAATGCAAAATGAAGTGGAGGGGGCCTCTCAGAAGGAGGAGGCGCCCCGCCAGGTACACATTGATCAGAGCCGCACTTAGGCAATCTGGGCACAAAGTAGGGTGCACAATGATACCAGTCACACCAGACCATTCTGGTCACACACAACGACGTGTTGCAAAATACGTACCTCCTTGGAAATGAGGCACAACATCTGGTCTACGTCGATATTGGTCACACCAGACAGTTCCGGTCACACACACAGGTGCAAGTTCAGCAATGTTTCACAAGGTAGTATTAGGCACTATTATGTTACGCCCCCACCTCCGAGGGTAGCAATCTGTGGCCCGGACACTGCATGCAACGAGCATGCAGTTGGTGTGTTGCACAAGAGAAATGCGGCACGATCGACAAAGCCGGTCATGTGGGTCCTGCAACTGGTGAATCCACTCACCACTTACAAGACACTTATGCGTGCCAAGGTCCTCATGATGAAAGGGGCCACACGCCTCAGATGCGAGCCTAACGTCAGGCTCCGTACAAGGCAATCTGGTCTTCAGGCACAGTTCTTAGTTCCATGCCCATGCCACGCTACCAGTTGAAATCCAGCAGACGAGGTGGGCACTGCTCTTCAGATGTCACAGCTAGATGGTGTGGGTCCCTCTTAGGAGATCTTTGGTGTCCCTGCGACCTCCAAAAGAACAGGGGGCAAGCTCAACAAGCCCTTGGAGAGCACACTTCAGGGTGCCACACAGCAGCATGTAGTCGGCCCAGGCCAGCCGCTATTCAGGAAGGGCCAACGGTCCCTTTCAATGTCAGTAATCCTCCTTGTGCACAACAGAGTTCTCTGACAATGTGCACCACGTAGTTCCAGGTTCTCCCGTCCTACGTCCCCACAAGCGTGTCTCAGCCTGTGCTGAAGTATAGCACCAGTAGTTATACTGGAGTTTGCCTTTGAGTTGGGGGTGGTTCAAAGGGTCTCCCTTTGAACCACAGATGTCTCCCCTAAATTTCAGCCCAGTCTGACATGAGGCCATGGAATGTAGATCTTAATCTTTAGTGGGGCCATGATCTGGCTCCAGAGGCCAAGTGTCAAATCCTCTTCCTCCAATCTCTCCAGCCACCTGCAAATGGCAGAGGTCTGTCATTCCAGTTGCATGCCTAGTGTTTTAGAGCTGTTGCTGGGGAATGCCCAGATGTGCTCCCCCAACCTCTAGTGTGGACTAGAACCAAACATCAAGGCACACACAGAGTTTAGAGCACCGAAATGCCCACTTTCTAGTAGTGGCATTCCTGCACGAATTACGACAAAGCCACCTTTACCACTGGCGAGGGGTTGTCACTGCGAATCCAATTATAGAAAACGTCATGAAGCTGCTCCACGGCAATCCAGTATTGCAGTCTGAAGTGGTTTCAACCATTTAACCATGTCAGCCTTGGGGAAAGGCAAACCTCATAGGTAGTGAAAACACGCATGAGTATTCCTCACTACCTGGACTGGGAACACTCATGCGAACCTGCCCTGCCTCTCACCTACCACTCCCTTCAACCCTTAAGACGTACCCTGGGGGTGCTCGGGTGGTAGTGAAAGGTCCTCTCAGAATGGCTAGTGACAAACAGGCCAGTCTAAGGAAATGCACAATTGCATACATCAGCATGCAAATGCAGGCTGGACACGTATTTAGAAGCACCATCAGGGCAAAGCACATACCAGCCTGCAATGGCAGGCCGGACACGTAGTTAGGAGCACCATTGGTGCAAAGAGCATACCAGCCTTCAATGGCAGGCCGGACACGTAGTTAGGAGCACCATTGGTGCAAAGCGCATACCAGCCTTCAATGGCAGGCCGGACACATAGTTAGGAGCACCATTGGTGCAAAGTGCATACCAGCCTTCAATGGCAGGCCGGACACATAGTTAGGAGCACCATTGGTGCAAAGCACATACCAGCCTGCAATGGCAGGCCAGACACATAGTTAGGAGCACCATCGGTGCAAAGCTCATACCAGCCTGCAATGGCATCCTGGACATGTATTTAGGAGCACCATTGGTGCAAAGCGCATACCAGCCTTCAATGGCAGGCCGGACACATAGTTAGGAGCACCATTGGTGCAAAGTGCATACCAGCCTTCAATGGCAGGCCGGACACATAGTTAGGAGCACCATTGGTGCAAAGCGCATACCAGCCTTCAATGGCAGGCCGGACACGTAGTTAGGAGCACCATTGGTGCAAAGCGCATACCAGCCTGCAATGGCATCCTGGACATGTATTTAGGAGCACCATTGGTGCAAAGCGCATACCAGCCTGCAATGTCAGGCTGCACACGTATTTAAGGGCACCATTGGTGCGAGTGCGCACACCAGCCTGTAATGGCAGGCTGGACCCAGGTCTTAAAACATAATAGGTTTGAGTGTGCACCCACCCACCGGCCGGCAATGGCAGATCTGACCAATGTTTTAGAAATCTCAGATGAGCACCACTTCCTAACATGTGTAGGAAGGGTGTGCGCACTTTCACACTGCACTTACAGTGGGAAAGTGCCCTAAGGCCTTAACAAGAGAATTGGCCACACCCAGGAAGTGTCCTATTGGGAGAGCTGACCCCCCAGGTAGGGAAAACCCACATGGGGGTTTATCCCTACCCGGGCAGTGCACATGTTGATGTACCTACCCGACCACTCACCTACCTCAGTTTGGTGGTAGTGAACGGACCCCTCAGGGTGGCTACGGAGTAAGGCTGGCCACCCTGAGTATGAAACATTTTTAACTGGCTATTCAGGTGGGTGGCACAATCAGTGCAGAGTCCCCCTATTAGGCAGTGTCACCCCCGCCCCGGGTATGTGGGGTACCTTTTTACAGGGCAGTCACAGGTACGACACCTAACCCAATAAAAGTAAGCACCCTATCCTGACATGTGCAGATAGGGCGTGTGCACTTTCTCACTGCAGTACAGTGGGAAAGTGCCCAGAGTCCTAAGGCCATGAAAAGAGAGTCGGCAAAAACCAGGTGGACAAAAAGCAAAACGTTTTACGGAAATCTCCCTCAGAAGGGCCACGTCCAACACTTTGTTAATTCTTTTTTAGGTCTCGCCTGAGCCAGCGTGCATGCGTTGCACTGTGAGGCTTCTAGTAAGGACTTCCAACTCAGACCACACGCTCGTGCGTGTGTTTTCTTTTGTTGCTCACACGCAATTGGCCTCTGCGTGCGTCTTTCTAAGAAAGACAGCACACAATTGGCCAAAGGCGGGTGCATGTCCCGCCTTCTCTCCAAACGTTAACTCCCCTGGCCTAGGGAGCTTCGGAGCGAGCAGCAGCGCAGCTGGATGCCAGCTGCATTCCTGACATTCCTTCGCAGCCGCGCTTGTTCCACTAGGCCGCCGTAGCAATCACACTGCCCGATCAAAGGCATTTTCAAAACGCTTTTCCTTGACGTAGATGTTTTGCTTCTCTAGGTTCCCGTAGCGGCGCGTTGCCCTGGAGACTGACTTGGCGATCTCAGCTGTTTGCGGTGTTTTCGCTGTTTCTCGCCCTCCAAACAGCCAAACTCACTTGTTTTAATAACACTTCTCAGCACGCTGCTCATTTCACGAGCGCTGTGCTTTCTCTTTTCCCAGTGACAAAATCAGCCTGCCTATTGCAGCTCCTCCCACCCACGCTGCCGGGTTAAGGAGACTACGCCTTTGTAATCTGCTGGGCTGAGCCTCTCCCGGGATCACCTCTACAGCCGCTGCCGGCCTCAGACCTGCCCACCTCCCCTTCTCCCCTGCAGCAGCTGATCCACCGTCGTCCACACCGCTCTGTAGCATGGTGGACAGAGAGAGCCACCTGAGGATAGTAGGTGCCCTTCAGGCTTGTTTTTTTTGTTTTGCTGTTGTAAATAGCACGAAGTTATTGGAGCGCTTTACATAAGCGGTGCATTACAGACTGATGCATTCATTTTTAGTCTCCGGTAGAGTGAGCAATTTGCTTAGCTTTCCGTGAGCACTGGTTGCATTACAGACGGACGCATTTATTTTTAGGCTCAGGGAGACTGAGCGATTTGCCTAGCTTTCCGTTGAGCACTGGTTGCAGTACAGACGTGTGCAGTCATTTTTAGGCACAGGGAGAGTGAGCCATTTGCCTAGCTTTCCGGGAGCACTAGTTGCATTACAGACGGACGCATTCATTTTTAGGCACGGGGAGAGTGAGCGATTTGCCTAGCTTTCCGTGAGCACTGGTTGCAGTACAGATGGACGCATTTATTTTTAGGCACGGGGAGAGTGAGCGATTTGCCTAGCGTTCCGTGAGCACTGGTTGCAGTACAGACGGTGGATTCATTTTTAGGCACGGTAAGAGTGAGCGATTTGCCTAGCGTTCCGTGAGCACTGATTGCAGTACAGACGGCGGATTCATTTTTAGGCACGGGGAGAGTGAGCGATTTGCCTAGCGTTCCGTGAGCACTGGTTGCAGTACAGACGGCGGATTCATTTTTAGGCACGGGGAGAGTGCATGGCACAAATTCCCCTAACCTTACTTAACCAATTGTTCCTCGCCAACCATATTAAACGGAGAAACTTTACCGCAGAGGTGGAGCGCTGCTGTCCTTTGCAGACGGAAGTCACAGCACTTGCTGCTGTGTGCACTGAGGCGCACAGACCATTCCTACCATTATTAATATTAATTAAGCATGGAGCCCGCGCCTTAATGGGTGAAGCAATGGGTGAAGTAGGCACTCTGGGCAGCAGACTGATAGTATGCTCACTGCAGTACAGAGTCACACCCGCTTGCAGCTTATAACAAAAACATAGCGCTGCATGCAGCCTCTTTGTGCACGTGGCCTGGGAGTGCATAAAAACAGCACTGGCTCAACAGGAGTGGTGGTATGCTGTGCATTTTACCTCTAGTTTTGTCTTCCTTCCTGCATTGCGTTGTAAAGGCGAGTTGTTAATCGGTGCTACGGCACAAATGGCTTTGCTGCGCCAACAACAGACCTTGGAAAAGAAACTTCTGTTGTATCTTGGGAAAGGCAGAACATTCATTGTTGTGTTAGTCACTCGTGCTCTCAACTTCGTGCAAAGACAACACATGCGTTTATGGAGTTGATCATTTTCTTAGTTGAACTTTTTTTGTTTATTTAAATGCTCCTTCTCGCCTTCCGTTCTCCTTGCTTGCCCCTCTCTCTCCATCACCCTCCCATGTTCCGATGTTGCGTAACAAACTTCCTTCTTCCATTTCACGTGTTACGATTTGTTGCTCCTCATCCTCCTCCCACCCCTTCATTGATCTGATGCCTAAGGCCTGCTGTTTCGGTCCACAATGAACTTTACCCTCTCCATGGTAATTAACAATGTAAACAAGACATAGTAATCCCTTCACTTTTTATACGTAATGAGTGTCCAACAGCTCACGAGGGCAAACATCAAATTCATAATTATAACATGTTTATTTTCATAGCCAAAGCTTTCATTTCTGAATAACATTCCATGCCATTGGATATTTTAAAATTGTGTTGTTTTTGCTAAAGGCTTCTCTATGCCTTTCCTCCGCGTGCTGTTGGAAAGACGAGTTGTAAATCAGTGCTTAAGCAGAAATTACTTTAAAGGTGCATGGCTAAACACTTAGAAGGTCCCAAAGGCGAGACCTATTGGCTATGCCAATGCTTGTTTTCCTGGCAGTTTTCAGGATCGCTCCCCAAGCACCCTGATCCCCGCTGTGGTATAAATGCACTTAATAAATATTATATAAGTAAACATTATAAATATTAAACAAATTAATGTTATTTCTTTCTGTGACTGGGACATGTTTCAAGACGGTTTATTACAGGCGTTGCGCACAATTTATCACATTAAAGCCTTCTCGCGGGGTATAGCCAGTGCTGTGAAAAAAGTAGCTAAAAGGATTGCTGTCTGCATAGCAGACACACAGGAGGTAAACAACTCAATGTAACAGACGGCATAATGACTGTGTGCACTTTTTGGGTGCAAAATAGCCCTCGTGCATCCAAGGGAAGCACTTCTTAGAAAGCGGAATGATACACTAAGTAGCCAATAGCATGATTGGAGCCAGGGCCACTGTACAGCTATTCAGGTGTGGTGTTAGCCAAGACGTCTTGATTTTACTAAAATGATATCTATCATATGATTATAGGGACTTTCAGCCCGCCCTTTCCATTCATGGGTCTGTTGTTGTGCCCTAGGCGCCTCGACGCCTCATCAGGGTTAGCAAGAGCTATGGAAATGCAATTACAATGCATACAATTAACGTTTTTCTTCCGCCGAATATAGCTTATGCCATGGGGCAGTGGGTGAGCCCTCTTCAGCTATGAGCTGACTTCACTGTGAGTGATTTCATTCGTCTTTTATGAGCACAGCCTCCCACAAAGTAGTTCCCAATAGTGCCAGGGCTCCTACAGCAAAGTCTTTTTGAGACGAAAAACATTTTTTTTGCCTTTAGCCAATTTTATATCGACAAACTCTCCTTCCAGTCGGCCTTCTTTTGCATCTTCGAGGGAGGACAGCTTGGGCGCCGGTACCCCGCGCAGGGCTCAGGGGCCGAGGGTGGGCAGCCGGGACCGCATCCTGCGCATGCGCCGTGGGTTCTTCCCGGAGCGCACGGCTCGAGGCCATAATAAAGCTGCTCTGAAATTCTTACTAACTCTGTGAACCCGACTCTCCGCCCTGGTGCCAATCGTTTGTCCTAAATGTATTCTTTGCAGGCTGCTGATTGCAGTGGCGTAACGACGCTTGAGGGGGCCCCCCTGCAAAGTACATGCATGGGGCCCCCACGCTCCGGACCCAGTCTAAAGCTCTCTGGCCAGGGGCCTGCCAGTGCCGGAGGGGGGCCCAGTAGCTCGGGAGCCCCCCTCCCCGCACTGCGGCCGTCTGCGGGGGCTGTGGGGGATTTTGTTACGCCACTGGTTTGATTAACATGTTGGTGATAGAGGGGAGTACCGGGGGAGAGCGGTGGGGGGGGGGCAGGAAAGACCTGTTGAGGTTTTGCTGGATGGCGGCAGGAAAGACAGGCAGGAGGGCTAAGTGATGGTTGGGATGGTGGCAGGACAGTCAGTTCTAGCTCGCTGTGGTGGGGTTGTGATCAGTGACTGGGAAGGTTGAACAGAAAGGGTAGAACAATGGGCTATAACAGTTGACTTTAAGAATGTGTGGAATGTGGTGGTGTTCGTTTGGCTGGTCTGGGCTTCTTCTGGAGGATTAAGGATGAGAATGGTAGATCCAATTAATTGTTTGATTAAGGTGAATATCAGGCTTTAAGACATATACTGTAGAGTGTTGGGTTACCCTGTTACATTAAAACAGCCTTCAGCACTTTAAGGTAGTGTTGAGTGCTTCATTGCACAGTCTACCTTCGTTCTACCTTATTATGGTGTGTATTTTTGTGCACAGGTTGAGAGTGAAGAAAAGAGAGTGAAGAGGGCGTTTCACACCCCACAGCGTGTACCCAGGAAGGGACGGCTGCATAACCTGGCCAACATTAGGTGTTTTGGGCAGAAGGTTCTGCCGAGTGCGGCAGGGTGGTCTGCAGGAGCTCACAGGTCAGCAGCAGAACTTGCCACAGTGTGAGCGGAGGATACAGACTGTAGGGAGCTGAGACTGCTACTGAGGCTGCCGGCGCAGGACTGCCACTCTTTCTGCTCCACACTCACCTCCCAGTGCCTCCACCTTATCTCTCCGCTGCTGGTCTCCTCTTCACCTCTACCGATGTTTCCAGCAGTGCTTAATTTGTAATTAAAAAAAAAGTATGTGCCAAGGCCGTTCTCGTGAGGGCACTGCAGTCTGCACAGGGCCGGACTGGGAACCAAAACCGGCCCTGGCAAAGAGCTCGGACGGCCCCCCAGGGGATTGGGGGTGCGGCCGAGCTGTTTGCCAGCGCCGGTTTCGGTCGATTTTGTTACAGGGGCTGATTTTTTTCAGCTATGCTGCAAAAACGGCTCTCTAACAAAAACGGTCCCCAGTGGCCTAAAATCGGCCCCCACCCTGGCGGCCCACCGGGGAAACGCCCGGTGCCTGCTACGGCCAGTCCGGCCCCGAGTCTGCACCACCCATTGCCCCTGTCAGCACTGCCAATGACCGCACAAACACAACTACTAATCATTGCACTCCTACAGGAGTGACAATTCAGACCACCCAAAGCTATAATAAGATATTATTCATTTTAATGTACATTGACTTATTAAACACTGTTGTACTCATCTCAACATTTGACAGACAACGCCACCATGTGGTGGACTGTCATTAGAGCCGGTGCTGACAATTAAGTGCTGGGCCGAGCACCGGAAACCACCGGCTCAAATTAAGCAGTAGTTTCCAGCCTTAGGACAGTCCGAGCAGCAACTGGAGCCACAGGTGTGAAAAAAGGACCACACTGGAAGCCGGAATGGAGGCTGCTCAGAAGAAACCACCTTCCACAGGAGGCACAATGTGCTGGGCAGCAGGCTGTCCTCCTCCCAGCCACACCTTTGCTGCGCAGGGGTTTAAATGCACCAGCCCCATACTCCATTGCCCCTGGGGTATATGGTCAGCGTACTCTCAACTGCCTCACTGGTTGGTAGTTTCATAGACCAGAAGCGAGTGGACCCAGAGAATTAAAGATTAAAACTGCAATCATTCATGGTGACTGACAGCGCCAGGAAACCTTTTTGGTGAATGTGCGCTATACAAATTTGGTATAACATAACATATTACAAAATGTGAATTACATTTCCAACAAAGTAATGACTGAACGGGGATGACCGATTATCATATTTTATGTATGCTTTCCTGTGTGCCGAACAAAAATATGAATGACACCTTCAAAAACCAATAGCTGAAGGAGGCAACCCAAAACCGCTATCTATATATTTGTTTATCACTTATTCTTCAGTTTACATGCTCTGGTAGACAAATAATCATGTCTTTCTGATATACGAAAATTGGCTCAACATCATCAGTGCTTAGTTTGTGAACGCAAGAGTGCCGGTGCCCGAAGCTCTGCTCAGAAGCTGGCGGCCGTGCAATTAAACATGGGTGCACCAAATACCAAGGCCAACAGTCTTTTATGCACTCCCTGCCCCTTTTTCTCGCTCTTGCAGTTGGCTGCTTTCTGTTCTTTGTGTTTTTCCTCTCTTGCGCTCCCAACGGTGCCGGTCCCCAAAAATAAGTGCCAGTGCCCCCACCGGCTCAAATTAAGCACTGAATGCCATTCTAACAAAGTCCAGTAGCCCACGGGTCTTATCCAAGCACAACTTTTTTTAACCTGAGAGAGGACACTTCTGCCTTTTATTTGGAAAATGTACCCCAAATCCCTAGCTGTCCTCATACTTTTCTTCAGTTTTGGTTTTGAAATGTCTACTAATTCATTATCCAGAGATGAGCACCGTGAGGTGACCTTTGGGTGCACGAGTGCTACAAACCAATAAGATGGTCAAGCTTCATTATTCCTTCTTCGAGCTGCCATGCAGCCCTCTTCCCTCTGTAGGGCCCTCTCCCCTTTCATGCCCCCTCCACCTCTCGTCTGTCTCTCTCCGCCCTTTAATGGGGCCCAGAGACAGCCTAGGCACCGTGTAATCAAGCAGCAGCGTTTGACACTGCGTCGCTTCCTTCCATTTCTCTTACTTCCTCCCTCTCTTTGGTTTTCCTTCCCTTCTTTGTAAATTAAAGCGGCCTAAGGCGGGGAAGCGGCGAAGCGCTATGTGAGCAACCAAGGTAAAAGCATGCTGCTTTGTTCCTCTCTGTTCTCTTCCCTGCTTTATTTCCATTTCTCCTCCTTCTCGTTTTCCTTTTGTCTTCTCTTCCCTCCAGTGATATTTTTTTTATTTACAATTTTTATTTATTATTCTTTTTCCAAAATGTGCAAAGGTAACCATTTATACAGAATGACAACATCACAAAGTAGTTCTGTAATTTCACTGACAAGGGAGTTGTCTCCCATCAGACATTTTTAACTTTAACCCCCTCCCTCTGCCACACCTCGGTGAACCTTTTCCTCTACCATCCACGGGGGTTGCTGGGAAACCTCTCCATCTTCTGTCTCTTCTAACCCTCAGCGGTGGCTCCTCCGCTAAGGCGGAGAAGCGTCGCCCCACTGCTTTCTGAGCAGTGCAAAAGGAAAAAAAAATGATAATAACACAATGTTATTATCATTTTATTTTTAGTACAGAGCCAGGTTAGGGCGGGGCTTGGCTGTCGTCAGAGGGAGGAGGAGTGGTTGCTGCATCATGAGTGCGCATGACGGTTTGGCTTGCCGTCTTCGGCCCGGCCAAACAGACATGCGCACTAGCATTTCTCCACCCACTTCAGGCTGGTGCGCGGTGGAGAGATAAAGAGGCGGTCTCCCCTCTTGCGATGCCTTATAAGCCTCCGGGCGCCCCCTGATGACGTCACCAGCCAGCGACCCTCTTTTTATCCGGAAACCGACGAGGGACTCCCGCTTTTAGGCTCCTTCACTTGGAGCGACTAAGGGCGCCCCACCGCTATTCACGGGGGGCGCCTGGTTATTGTCTGAGCTGCAAACCTGTCCGCCCAGATCAATCACGAGTCTGCTGTAATGCTGGTGACAGTAGCATCGTGATTGACTTAGGGGAGTCTGGGAGCCTGTGTGAGGCCGGGAGGAACAGAAGATGACAGAGGAGAGGCGACGGCGTCTTTTCTTTTTTTCTACCTCCCCCGCCTCACCACTACTGTTCCCTAGCAGCCACCACTGCCCATAGTAGCTCTGCCTTGGCTGCCAAATGTTTAATGAAGTGACCTTTTCAGACTTTATGCATTTGTCCATACCCATGCACCACTCAGCTCTGGTCAGGCACACAGGACTTCTCCACCCTCTAACTCAGTGATACTCAAAGTACGGCCCGGGGGCTGCTTGCGGCTCTCCTTACCTTTCCATGCGACCCCTTAGTGAACAGCAGCACTAGTCTGCTGTTTACTTGACTCGGGACTAACATTCAGAATGGAATTAACTAAGACGTCCTTCAACACTTTAGAAACACCTTCATTTTTGAAAGACATCTTACAGTAAACGTGTAAAAATATGATAAAGTCTCTTCAAAATTCCAAAATGTCTTTTTCATTAACCTGTAGAGCCTTTTCTCCACAGTATATCTGATGATATCACTGCATTGAGAGGTATTTTTTTAATAGGATAGTTTTCACGCATGAATGTAGAAACATTTATGCTTCCACCGACCATGACAACAATGTCAATAGTGCACTAAGAGGCAAGTCAATTGTCATGTGCACCCTCTGGGTGGCCTGGGCTGCTATTATAAATGGACTACATCATAGTTTATTAAATTAAACACAAGAAAAGAAAAAGGAGGCAAAGTGAAAAAAAACAATTGCCTAGAATCACACAGTTTGGTCAAGTGGGGAAGGCGGGATTGATAACAGGTTTTCTGGTTTCGCATTGTGCAAATCAGCCACTTATTGTACATGCTTCGCTTCCTCTACACCCACCTTACAAACCCCATATCACCCGACCACCACCCTGCTGGCATCAGTGTGGCCCTCAGTCACACCACAGACTGTACTTTGTGGCCCCTGGGAAAGTGATTATGAGTACCCATGCTCTAACTACATCCCTCTTCTCTTCCATAAGGCCCAAAGAAGCAACGAGCAAGTCTAGCTCTAGCCAAGTTCACATCGTTTGGTACCTAAAATTATGCATAGTGGCATTTTCTCACTCTTCCTGAGAGTTCACTGGCTGTAGTTCTCCAGTAGATATGTATAGCACTACACACCCAAATCATATGGAAAAAGTCTACTTTTCTTCCTTGCAAATTCAGCTGTTGCTCAGGGGTGGGGGCCCATTAACCCCTCACCCTCGAGTGAGCTGCTCTGCATCCCCTCAAAAGCCCCTTAAGCAAAAGCGAGCGAATTCAGAGAAGTAAAGATTAAAACTGCAGTCAGTCATGACTGGCATTTAGAAATGTAAATGAAGCTTTCAACAAAGCCATGGATAAAGAGGGATGACCGAGTGTCCTGCTCTAAGTATGCTTTCCTGTGGGCTGATCCAAAATATGAGAGACACTGTTCACATTCATGGGCAAGAGGGCCCTATCCCAGGCAGTGCCCACGAGGGGCCCAGATCTCTTTCCCATGAGGTTGTAAGCCTATGGAGGCAGCCAGACATGTTGTTGTTCCGAGCTTTGTAAAGAGCAGAAATTGTCCCTTAGACAAACGTTCCACTAGAACCCCACGTTCCCACAGACTATATTCCAACAATTCAGCCCATATTATGGGCACGACGTCAGGACATAGCTTTGTATGTTTGTATTTATATTCCTTTGCTCAAGTGTCTTCGTGCTCCACTGCCCTGTGTTAGGTCCCCTACTTTGGAAATTCCATAGAGATGCCATCTTCTAAATCCTTTCAATGTGTCCCTTTTCTAAGAAGGTACTTACCCGCAGGGGAGTTTCCCTAGTGATTTTCCTTTTCCATCCCTGGAGTGTTATGGCTCTGTTCCAGGCCCAGGCACTATCTGTGTTGCAGCTGACAGTCTGTGTATTCCCTCCTCTACCTACAGATAGTATGTGTAGTGACATTCCACAAAGCCAGCCTTTTAGAGAGGTTTCTGCAACCAGGGCAAGCGTCCAGTCATTTACCTCTGCGGGGGTCAGTTACGCCCTGGGCCGGCCTACATATTACGTTTTACTTTTATTCCCGATTTCCCGGCAGGGCCCCACCATGATGCCCTCCCTGATCCAAATTATGATCTCATTCCACCCCACCCACCCACTGAGACTCCTCGCCACCACGGACCACTCCTGCCTCGGCTCGGACAGACTCACCTGAGGCCTGGCCTGCAGCTTCAGTGGCAGGCGCGAGCGGGCACCAGAAGAGGGCAAGGGCAAGGCTAGCCAGGCAGCGGCTAGTAATAATTAAATTATGGCCGGGGTGCCGCACGGTGACGGTCTTTCTCAATAGTCACTCTGGCTGGGTCCTGGGTGGGATGCTTCACTGCACTCGTCACGCTCATGCGCCCTTTTAATTGCACTTCTGCGCAATGCGCATGACAATGGTATGGTCACCAGCCCCACCCTATGCCACACCCTGAAGACGTGCAGACGCAGAGACATCTGCGCGCCGCGCACCATAACTAATAAAGAGCCTCAAAGGCCCACCCGGGGCCCGGCGGACATGTGCACCATTTAATTAATTAAGAGGCCGTGCGTGCGCACCATGGCCGTGCGCACCATTTAATTCATGAACTAAGGGGCTTGCTTGCTCCGCTGAGTGAGGGGGCCCCTGGAGCACGGGGCCCCCCCGCGACGTGGGGGCTGCGGGGGCCTGTGTTACGCCCCTACTTATAATTCCATGCCACACAATTCAACAATAAATAATTTAACCCTACAACATTCCATACCACATAATTCCAATCCTAAAAATTAAAAAACACATATTTCCACTTCACTCCATACCACATAATTCCACATCACATAATAACATTCCACACAATTTAATACCACTCCAAACCACATCATTACACTCCACACAACACAACTCAACTACACATAATTCCACTTCAACCTATATAATTACACTTCACACAACATATTTACACTCAACTCCAAAACACATAATTACCCTCCACAAAATACAACTCTGCAACATGCTGCATAATTCTGCTCCACACAATTATGCACCACACCATGCCACATAATTCCACACGTCACACAATTCCACAATTCATCCCCACACAATTTATCACACAGCATAATTACACTCCACATAATACCACTCAGCACCACAAATTTAACCTCCACATAATTATGCTCTACTCCGTACTGCATACATACACTCCACATAAATCCAGTCTATGCCACGTAGCAACACTCCACATAGCTACACTTCACACCATGCCTCATAATACCACTCAACATAATTTCACTCAACACCGCAACTTCCACGTCACACAATTCAACTCTACAAATTTCCATTCCACACCACATAATTCACAACAAACTACATAATTCAAACTAACACAAATGCACAACACACCACATACATCCAATCTACACCACACAATTCCACATCATGCTACAATATTTAACAGCACACCACATAAGTAAGCTCCACTACATACCACTCCACAACACAAAATACCATTCCAGATAATCCCACTCCAAGACACACAATTCTATGTCAGGACCGGAGGCTCCGATTATGCTTCTCATTTTCTTTGCTTTATTTACAGCAGCCAATCAAAACGTTTTTTATTCTCTTAAAAACTACAAATCCCATGAGCCTTCAGCTCATATCAACCATAGAGTACACCATATAAGAGTCCCAGCAGAGGTAACCACTTCCTCTTTCTTTGCTGCTTCGCAGCCAGTTAAGTGCCTCTACTTGTTGTCACTTATTGGTTTACTTTTAAATGTTAATGGCTTATTCACTGCGCTGTGTTTCGCGCTATTGTGGCTTTTATATGTCGCGCGCCTCTGCCTAAGCATTAGACGATTGCTGTCTTTCAGTGAGAGTGTGCGCGCTGCGGCCGGGACTCTGTCCCTCCAACGGCTATTGTTTTTCCTTAACTCGCCTTGCGATTCGGGAGCACTTCGGCCTCCCCTGCAGGGCGCTTCGCGCCCCCGCAGCTGTGTGTGTGGAGAGGGAGTCAGGGGGCGAGGACCGCGCGTCGCGCGATCGCGCGGTCCTCTTTCTACTTTGACGGGCAGCCGCATCTGCGCATGCGCGGCGGCCATCTTTTGATCATTTCCGACGCGTCTCAGTGTAGAGATCGCGGATCGGAGTTCAGGTGCCAAATTTGAATATTTTACAGCCCAAAAGTGCCCGTAAAGCCCCCAGCTTACGCCTGCTGTACAGGAGAGTCAGTGGGCTGTCAAACACGCATAGGCTTTGCCTAGAGAGGTTAAGGCAAGCCCTCCCTCCACTATTTAACAACTTTAAAGCTACTGGCTTGCCTGGGGTTGGTACCTCTCCCCCTTAGTGTCCAGACGCTGGACTGTTGCTAGAGGCTGATCCTCTGAGATTGCGTCAATACCATATTTTGTGGCCATCGGTGCACCAATGGCAGAGTACATGTATGAAGAAGAGGAGTATTATTACGGGACGGAACCGGAAGGTTCTTTGGAACAGGACCTCGTGGAGGCCTTGGATGCCGGGGTACAGAAGTCGGTTAATACAGCCTTAGTCAAGGCTATTGCCCCTCTGAAGCGTCACCTCAATAAGTATGCGTTGCAGCAGGGATGGATTCCCGCTGCGTCTCCTCCTCTTAAGCCCAGCGCTCCGCATGGGTCCAATCCTCACAAAGCGGATTTTGATAAGTTGGCCGAGTCGTTGGCCAAGGATCAAGCTTCGCCCTTGCGAACCGACCCTTCGGACTCCCCTTCTGGGGACATGGGCGACACATCTCCTGACCAGGATTCTGATGACCAGGAGGCAGCCAAGCCGGCTAAACGTAAAAAGAAGGAACATTATCTGGAGCCCTCTCAACCCAAGGTACTTACCTTTGATCCAACGGACATTGTCCACCCCAACTCGACGGCCTGGCTCCCGTCGCAGGAGGTAGCGGACTATGTCCAATCGCACCTCCGCCGGCCGTATGACAAAGATGTCAGGGCTCGACTGCGGTCGGAGTGCCCTAGGCCAGATTTAGCAGCGAAAGTAGCCGAAACCCCCGAGGTGGACCCCACCATGCTTACCTACCTGCGCAAGTATTCGAAGGATCCAAAGAAAGGCATAGACCGAGTGTTAGACCTGTCCGCCCTAGGGTGGTCGTACCCTGTTTTTTTCCCTTTTGCGCCTCATTTTTGCCACCGTATTTTTACTGGACCTAGGTCTCCGGGCGCCTTACCACTGCCAATCAGTGCTGAGGTGCAGGTGCTCTCTTCACCCAAGATGGCTGCCACAGGCCCCTGCTACTGCGGAGTGGCCTTGCACACATACACCTACTAGTAGCCAGGGTCAGGCTGGGACATAGGGATACAGTATCCATCCCGTCCCGCCTCTGGGCCACATAGCCAGACATGGTGGAAGGTTCCAGAACCTTCCGGGCTGAGGGAGGAGTTATGGTTTGCCGCCTTTCTGGAGGGTCACCTGACCTAGGGATATAAGAGGCTTGGAGGGAAACTTAGAAGCCAGTTGGGGCACCACTGATCCTGGGAGAACCTCCGCGGGAGTACAGGCTTTAGGGCCTAGGGGGGAGACCTACACTACTGCTACTGACAAGGCTTAGGCACTGCTGTAGTAAGTTAGCTGAGGAACGCCCACCACCCACTGACCTTGCCCAGCGTGAGGGGACCCAGGGAACCATCTTCAACGTGCTTGGAAGCACCACCCAGCGCCCCAAACACCACCAACTCATTCCCTCCCCCATAAGGAGAAACACCAAGAAGCAACCACCAAGGAACTACTTTCAGCAACCTGAAAACGCAAGCCTGACAAGACAGCAAGATCAGAAGCCAGAACTATCAAACTGGGGATCACCAGGTAAAGCGCTATGCCATGAAGCGCTAGGCCTTCACCCCAATCCTCTACCACCTGTCGCAGTGCTGCCCTGCTGCTGGGCTGCCCAAAGCACTGTTGCATCAACCCCCCTGCCAGCCTGCTGCAAGCGCGCCCCCGCGCTGTGCCTCCACGTGGGAGGAATCGCCCTTAAGCCACTGACCTCGTGGCGGGAATCTGCCTGTTGCCGTGAGTCACCGCCGCGGGCCCAGCGATGCGCGAAGACAAGCGTGCCTGTCACCGTGAATCACCGCCGGGCCCTGGCGCCCCCGCAAAGAAAGCGCGCTGGTGCCGGGAATCACCGCCGCGGCCCAGGAGAAAGAACGAGGCCTTCGGCCCCGCCGACGCCGTTACTAGGCGACCGGGGACGCCGACCGCGTCATCGGCCGCGCCCCCGGGAAGGCCACACAGCGATTGGGCGCCGGCTTCCGCCGCGCCCCAGCGCCGACGGAGGCCGGAGAAGAGCACCGCGTAGGCAGAGGGAGGCGGGAGGCCGGCCGGAGCGGACTGCTGGCTCCCGCTCCCTTCCCCGCATGCCGCAGCTGACTACGGGGGCCGGAGGAGAGCGATACCGGCCCCCAACGACCCGCAATCCCGGCCGGAAGGCCGTATGACCCAGTCCGGGCCCCGCCCTGCAAAACACGGGCCGGCCCGGGAAGAAGCCAGTCGCTTAAGAAAGTGACCAACGAAAACCACTACAGGTGAGCCCGGGAGGCCCCTAGGGCACACAGGAATGCCACTGGGGGCCGGGGGCCACCATTAACCCGTTATTTGAAAGGGGGAAGTAAGGATTAACGGACACACGAGGCGAGGCCCCGGAGAGGAGTGGGCCTGGCCTGATTTAACCCCTAAGCAGCTCCTGAGAACACAGAAGCCCTAATTAACAGGGAAGCCCCAGAGAGAGGGACATGTAGAGGGGTTCCCTAAGCTATTCACCAGCCTAATTGTTACGCCTGCTTTAATTACTGTTTAGGCCTGATGCATATCCGCACTAATGAAATGTCTTTGCCTAGTGTAAAGGTGCTTAACTGAATTGAGCTGAAGTGTACACCGCCAAGAGTTGAAGTGTTTTATGTTGCAGGTATACCGGATTTGCGACGCCCCCTGTACTGCCTATGGGCACGCCTAGATTAACGCAGGCCCTGTTTGAAATGTAACGTAAAATGCCTATTTACAAGTGATTGAATATTCATGAGGTGAACTGCATGTTTTAGGCCCATGTTTTATTCCTGCACCCTGTGATCATTATTGGTGCTACGATTAGGAGATGATTGCTGCGGCCTTTTAGTGGCCTACAATGTTGATGAGCTATGGTGCTTTAATGAGATGACGCACTAATTGAGTACTTCAAAGAGTTGAAATGTTGCCCTGAATTAATCTGCCTCATCTGATGCTGCATTGATTTATATAAAAGAACTTGTTTTTAATACACAGGCCTGGTGTGGTGTCACATTATTGCGTCCGCATTACTGAGTCAGAGTGAGTGTGTGCTGCACAACTGCCTTACACATGGCCTTCGGGTGCCTTTCCGCCTCGCGCCATGCTACCGTGCCGGAATCGGTAACCCCGGTTCCAACACCGAGCCTGGCGGTCTTGCCAAGACAAGCTTCTGGACTTGTCAGGCCCCATTACTAAGATTCTTGAAATTGGCTATAGAGCAAAGGAAACGGGGGCTTCCATCGTTCCCGATGAAATTATTGGTTGGGCACAAAGAGCGGTATGCCAGCTTGGCAATGCAAATTGTGCCATGTCCAGTGAGAGGCATAGATCCATCCTACTCAAATTGGACCCAAAGTTGGCAGAACTGTCCACGTCGGAGGCGGAACCCGTAGCTCAGGGCCTCCTCTTTGGTCAACCATTCTTGAAGGAGCTCACTCGTTTTGTTGCAACCTTCAGTGACCTCGACAAGGTGCAGGAATCCTTAAAACGGGCATTCCGCCCGGTTTTCAATCGGGCCGGACGATATAGAGGGCGGTCATTCGGCCGCGGCACCCAAGGCGCCCCCAGAGGCCAATACCACCAGCAACGAGGAGGCTATCAGGACAACAGCAACAACTCCTCCTTCTACCCCTCCAGGCGTGCGCGTAACAGATTCCGCAGAGGCAGGTACAATGGTAACCAGGCACAGCAGCACGACCATGCAATCTCAGGTGAGACTAATTCCGTCTTCAGAGGTCATACTGGGGGGTCGCATTCGGTTTTTTCTCCCGAATTGGCACACGCTCTCGCAAGATGCTTGGATCTTGGAGACGGTTCAGGGTTACAGACTAGAAATGTACAATACCCCTTGTCAGGACACGCTTCCTGTCCCCAACAAGAGCAGATTTTCATCACAGAGGAGGTCGAGTCCCTGGTGCACAAGGGAGCCATCGCTCCTACACACCTCCACCCACGGGGCTTCGTCAGCAACGTGTTCCTGGTCGAGAAAAAAGGGGGGGGGGGGATACCGGCTGGACCTAAACCTGAAAGAGTTCAATGGGTGGATTGTATATCGCCACTTCAAGATGGAGGGCATCCATCTTTTACGAGATCTTTTGCAGGAAGGAGACTGGCTGGTACGGCTAGATCTCAAAGACGCTTATCTAACCGTTCCCATCTATTCCCCTCATCGACGTTTCCTGCAATTTGTCTGGCAAAGCGTGTGCTACAAGTACAAAGTCCTGCCCTTCGGACTTTCCTCAGCACCGTGGTGCTTTACAAAACTTCTTCGTCCAGTGGTGGAATCGTTACGAGCCCGCGGAGTACGGTTAATCGTTTATTTAGACGGCATCATACTCATGGCGAACTGCCCTCAGCTAGTAATCACGCATCTAGACTGGGCCATATCCCTGCTACAGAGTTTGGGGTTTGTGGTGAACCCTCAGAAATCTATCCTGACTCCCACACAATCCATAGAGTTTCTGGGTTTTCGGATCGACTCGCGGACCTGCCAACTGCGACTCCCGTCACAAAAGATAAGGTCTATCAAGAAGGAGTTGCGAGTGCTTCTGGGCAAGCAAGTGGTGTCATTGCAGTCAGTGGCCCGAATCGTGGGGCTTTTAGCCTCATCGATTCAGGCCATATTCCCGGGCCCTCTGCATTATCGAGCGCTTCAGCGTCTGAAGATACAACATCTCCGCAAAGGCCTCAGCTATGCGCAGAAGGTACCTCTTTCAGAGGAAGCGAGGTGGGAGATTATGTGGTGGCTCGAGCATATGGAGTCGTGGAACGGCAGAGCCATCTTCGGGTCCGATCCCGAGATTATAATCGAATCAGACGCCAGTCGATGGGGTTGGGGTGTGCGTTGCGGCTCACTGTCCACCGGGGGCCGATGGTCCCAACAAGAACTCTCCATGCACATCAACTGTCTGGTGTTGCTAGCCGGCTCCTTTGCGATCCGCAGTCTGTCTCCCCAGAAATCAGATTGTTGCATTCTTTTGAGAATGGACAATATCTCTGCGGTTCGTTATGTCAACAAACTGGGAAGAACGAAGTCCAAGATTCTGGCAGAGATAGCCAAGGATTTTTGGCATTACTGTCTTCTCCACAACATGACTGTTATCGCGGAGTACCTCCCGGGGCGGAGCAACGAGGTGGCCGATTGGCACTCCCGCTATCTTCGGGATTTCAGCGATTGGAGGCTCCATCCTCGAGTTTTTCATGTGTTGAATCAGTTTTGGGGTCTGTGTCACATGGACCTCTTTGCATCACGCCTCAACCGGCAACTTCCACATTTCTACAGTTGGCGTCCAGATCCGGAGGCGATAGCCTCGGACGCGTTTCTCCAGACCTGGCCCCAAACTCTGAATTATGCGTTTCCACCTTTCATGATGATTCCCAGAGTTCTGGCCCAGACTCGACGTCAACGGGCAGAGTTAATATTAATTACTCCGCTGTGGAGGGCTCAAGCGTGGTTTCCCACAGTTTTGGAATTGGTCTGTGCCGTGCCTCTTCTTCTTCCACAGAGGTGGAACTTGTTGTTAGACCCCCAGAAAGCTCCTCATCCGCTGATCGAATCAGGACAGCTTCCTCTGGTGGCTTGGCGAGTTTCAGGGATCGCTGGGAGATCCCAGGCCTTTCGACGGACGCTCACAAGTTCATTAATGCAGCCTGGTCCTCCAACACACATAAGCGGTATTCATCAGCATGGAACAGATGGTGTAGCTGGTGTGTTCAACGGAACGCCGATCCCACTTCAACATCTGTCTCCATGATTGTGAATTTCCTGGCCTCGCTGGCAGCTTCTGGGCTTGCCTACAGAACAGTTAACAATTTTCGCTCTGCCATCTCGGCAGGTCACGTTCGGCTGAATAACAGGCCGGTGGGAGAACATCCTTTGGTCTGTAAGCTCCTTAGGGGCATTAGAATGGCAAAACCCCCGAGTCCTAAGTACTCGGTCCTTTGGGACGTGGCTGAAGTGTTGCGATTCTTGGAGTCCTGGCCTCCCAATAAATATCTGTCTCATAAGCAGCTGTCTGGAAAATTGGCAATGTTGCTATGTTTGGTTTCCTGCAAGAGGGTCTCGGATATTCGAGCCCTTGATCTGGGAGGAAGGCGGTTCTCTCCTGAAGGGGTTACCTTTGTGATTTCTAGACGTACCAAAGGTAATTCTACGTCGGTGTCCTATCCGGCATTTCCAGACAACCCTAAGTTATGTGCGGTGCAATGTTTAAAAGCGTACGAGGTAAGTACGGCTGAATTCAGGTCTGATTTAAATGGTCAATTGTTTATTGCGCTACAAAAACCTTTTCGTCCAGTTACTCCCGCCACTTTATCAAGATCGGTGCGGTGGCTCATGGACGAGGCTGGCATTGATGTTTCCAAGTTTGGTGCTCACTCTGTGCGAGGCGCAATGGCGTCTAAATCTTTTTCAGTGGGAGTCAGCTTATCTGATATTATGAACGCAGCTGATTGGTCAACAGAGTCTACATTTAAGACATTTTATTATAAACCTATTTTGGATGTAGCGTCAATTGTGGTGGCTCAGCTTTGAACAAGCATAATCGGAGCCTCCGGTCCTGACATAGAATTAAAAATTTGCAAACATACGTGACAAGAAATTACAAGTCTATTAAGGACAACGGAGGCGAGGATTATCCTACCCGTAGTTATGGTGTTGTTTTTTCATACTGTAATATTCATAAATAGTATGCGTATTGATGCATTTGCATTTCATAACTCTTCCCTCCCATATAATTCATAAAGACTTGATTAAGTTATCATTCTGTGGTATTCCAGATATTACGGGAGTTTGTTTCTGTTTCAGGTACAGATACTAAATGAAAATACAATGGTCATCGGTTCATCAAGGATACAGAGTTGAGCCCATGTTGTTCTCGAGAGTAGTTCGCCGGCCTATTGCTGGAGATTCGTGGATCGGGATGAAGGTCCCAAGTTCAGCTGTTCATATCCAGGTTCTGTTGGATTGGTCTACTTAAGAACAAGGAGTTCAGTTTCAAGTTCGGACTATGTTACTTTGGACTATGCTCAGGTCACGCAAAGAAAGAGGAAGTGGTTACCTCTGCTGGGACTCTTATATGGTGTACTCTATGGTTGATATGAGCTGAAGGCTCATGGGATTTGTAGTTTTTAAGAGAATAAAAAACGTTTTGATTGGCTGCTGTAAATAAAGCAAAGAAAATGAGAAGCATAATCCTCGCCTCCGTTGTCCTTAATAGAATTGAAAATTCTTGTCACGTATGTTCGCAAATTTTTAATTCTATGACACACAATCCCACTCCACTCAATACCACATAATTACACTGCACACCATGCCACATTATTTCACTACACAGATCCAATCCACACAACACAATTCCACAACTAACAATTCTAATCCAAACCATATATGTCCACTTGACACCACACACATTCACTCCACTCCAAACAGAAAACGCATACATTGTCCTTTACAACATCAATAGCTCTAACTCAGAAATGCGAGACCAATTGCATTGCACATGCTCCTTTACCTTCCAATGCGTCCCAGCAGATCCTGTTTCTGGAGCTGCAAACTTTCTCCGGCCCAAGTCAGCTCTGTGCTGCCTCAGAGGAGCAGTGCCATGTGGTGAATGCTGCTCTGGGGCCCCCACCCCCATCCCTTTTCCGGGCCTGGCTCTGACTGAAGAGAAACATTGTTTCTCTTCAGTCCTGGGTCAGTGCGAGGAGCTCAGAGCAGGCTGCACACTGCAGCTGCTGTAGAGCAAACCTTTCACAGCTCTCTGCAGATGAGTTGAGGGGCCCCCCTTCAGGTACTGAAGACTGGGCCCCCCACCCCGCACCGCGGGGGCTGCAGGGGTGTTTGTTACGCCCCTGGCTGATTGTAGTTTGTGTTTCCTGTTGTAACTGCAGGACAACAAGCAGCACTGCCAAGTGCCAGCATCATGGGTTAGACTAAGGCAATTCGTTGGTCATTCCAGTGTTCCCGTACTGAAAAATTTTGTCACACAATGTGGAGAGTTGCTCTGCACTCAGCAGCAGTCATTCTTTTTTGCGCCATACGTGTGAAAAGCTATTTGTCAGCGGCCCAAAAAGACTGAAAATCAGCACCTAGCTGCTGCCAATATCTGCAGACGGGACAGATAAGGGGTCAAGGAGAGATTAACAGCTGTCATGGTTAAACCTCGGGCAGTGTGTGCTGTTTTACAAGGCTGACGGTGGGTGGTCCCTGCTCCCTATAGATGCAGATAACTTTAAATTCAATGGCTGTCTGCCACCAGTGGGCAGCACTCCCTCAGTTCAAGTCCATTTGAACACAAAGTGTCCCTTCTAGGGCTTCAGATGGCACCAAGTGAGGTAGTTTCTGATATTTATAAATTATTTATATTTATAGGGAATGTTCTGCATGATTTTAATCGCAATTTAGTTTCACACATAGTGTCACACATAACATATAGAATTTGACACATAAGCGCACTTCAACAATGGTAATGTCACTAAGAAATCTGAAACATGACCGCTATGAAGAAGACCCATAATGCAACTGGGAAAACAGGACTGGATGAGGTACCCGGACTGCTTCGGGTGAACCCGGGATTTGAGTAGTCTGCCCCTCCCTTTCATGGCCCCCTGACTGGGCATGGCACGGCAGCAGAGCTGCTGTTACTGTTCACCCCAAGACTTCTACCACTTCCTACCCAGCCTCTCATGGGTCCAATGTGTGATCCAGGGTGCATTCGACACTTAATGGCCTGATAATAGTTATCATACTAATAACAAACAAAATAATAATACCTTGCTTTATAGCCATTCATATTGTTTGCTGTTTCTTAGACTTGTAAATAACAAGTGCACAATATATGGCGCTCGGTAGAATGAAGGGCTTTGTTGTCCCTGCTGGGATTCACAATTGTAATCAGCAGAGAACAAAAGAAGACAACGGCGAGTGCTTAACTCACTGAGCTATCATATCCAAGTATACACATTGCCAGGGCTTTAAGTGGAATGAAAAAACTGGGGGGTCTCTCATAGAGGTGTGACCGATGTAATTAAGGGTGTGGCTTACAACACTTAAGTTAAAAATCTGTGCTTAGCATAGTGTGCTGCCCAAGTGGTATTTTACTGCATCTGTCCATTTATCCAGATATATAACACAACAAGTAACATTACACCTACAACAAGCCAGGGCTACTGGCTTTATCAATGGTTGTAAATTGCATAAGATAAATAAGCAACAACTATGACTTCGTTGTATATAATATTGAACATGCTTCCGCTCTTGAGGGCGAGGCTGTGGCGTAAGGTTGGAGCCTCATGTTGCCTCGATCAACATCATGTAATTCAAAACAGGAATGTGTCCTTGTGTAATGTAACTGGTGCTCATGCTTGCTCCAAGTTTACGCTATAAAAAACTAAAAAATGAGTCCCTTTAAAGTTACATCAAAAGCAGTGACAGATGCAGTGTTAAGCTTTTTTTCCCTCCATCCTGAAGGTAAAAATGGAGAGCCCAATAGGGATCCGTCTCGGTACCTGCTGTGGAGGAGGAGCGTCGCCCCACTGCTTTTAAGCAGAGGAAGAAGAAGCATAAAATGATAAGAACTTTAAGTTATTATCATTTTATGCTTCGTGCTGCTTTGTGGGCAGGGCTGCTCTGCTCTCCGAGCAGGGCAGGGGAGGAGTGGTTTGCCCACTCTTAAGTGCGCAGTGACTGTTTGGTCAGCCCTCTCGGGCCGCCCAAACCAGTCATGCACACTTTCCCCGTTCTACATGCAGGCTGCATTACAGCCTGCGTGGAGAACAAGCCCAGGCCCCCATTCCCTGGTTGAGCGTCGAACCAGGACGCCCAAAACCAATCACGACGCTGCATGGCAGCGTTGTGATTGGTCAAGGGAGCCTGGGTGCCTACCAATCACAATGCTGCATTGCAGCGTTGTGGTTGGTCAGTGGAGCCTGGCTGTCCTTCCGTCCGAGATGGAGAAAAGCAGCAGCTGAGACGCGGGACCTGGCGCAAAGGTAAGTTTTTAAAATGTTTTTTTCAAAAATATGCCCAACCCTGTCCCCCTAGACCCGCGACCCGCCCGGCCACCCGTGAGCCTTACCGGCCGCCACTGCTTTTAAGAACTGCCGGTGCTGAGCACAGGCAGGACCCGGCTCACTTAAAGCTCTGCACATTGCTGTTTTTAGGGTTCCGAGTTATTTGAGGAAGAGGACTTTGTAAGCAGTGCATGAGCCATTTAAAAAGTGTAGGGACTGAGGGTCGTAGTTCGGTGGAAAGAGCGCACCTAGTCCTAGTTCAATTTGTAGTCCGGTACCTACTGCCAGGGGTAGAATTGACATGCAGGGCGCTAAAAGAGCAAATCTAACCCAACCTGGTTCGATGAGTTTAAATAACTCCTTTTCATTCATTAAAACGCCAATGAGGTCTTAGAAAATGACTTATACATATTGTAACACCATACTAATACTAGAGAATGCCATGAGGTGCAGCTCAATCTTACAGATGTTAACTGCAGCTACTCCTAGCAGGTGCGTAGATCTGTCCCTGGTGTACAGAGCCAGGTGTGGGCCCCAAATGTGGGCCCGCCTGTCGGAGGTCCTTCTCTGTGTGCTCTCGCTGGCCCAGTAGGGCTGTGCGGTGGGCATCGGCATGGAATGCATTGCAGCCTCGTCTTCATTTCTCTGCCTTCCAGACCAGTCACTCTTCAAATCTCCAATCATAATGAGGGACTGACATAAATGTTTTCGTCATCTCCATTTGTTATGCCCCAATGGAACTTGAACCTTGTTATCACGTTTTTGATGGCTGCTCCTTTCAGCCCCTCCATAGTTGTAGGCTGAGTTTGTCGACTTTTGAAACAGTTTTTTATTGTGGTCATTACTTCTGCGAGGCATGTCAGTGAGTTCAAAGCACTGAGTGTATGTCCCCTCTACACATGCTTCGTCCCAGACTAACTGGTCCCCAGAACTGAGCCGGCTTTCCTTCCCTAGTAGGTGACCCCTCTTCCAGCTCCGTTAAATCTGTTATCCATGCTACCCTCCACTCTCCTCCTCATCCCTGGCCAGGTGGACCCCAAAAGAGCAGTTAGTTGTAACACTGACTATAGGAAGGTGATCAGACAGACTAATGTCAACCAACGCCTGCTCTGGGGACGACTCCGCTGGAAGCAGAGCAGGTCAAGGCGATTTACCTTTAGACCTTAGTCGGCATCGAAGACAGCCCGCCATGTTTCCTCCGTGTTTCCTTGGAGGACTTCGAGGAAGACGAGGAATAAGGCCAGAAGAAAGACCTCCATCTAGAACATGAACAATGTTGAGCCCGACAATCATTGTCGGCAAGGGCCATATAAAGTTTGGCCAAACACTCTTACATGGCCTTGAGGTGAATGAGGATGCAATGCATGCTCAACCTCGAGTCTTGCCTTGATTCCAAGCCCCACAGGCAGACCTCATGGAGGTCTAGGATGGACATTTGGCCGTTGCAGTTGTGATAAGGCTTAAACACTGACCTCATTCTTGGAAGGAGATTTTTCCCTACGCACTGCACTGAAAAAAATGAGAAAATCTCTCAGAAAAAGCACAAAAGTGAATCAACGAGGAGTGTAGCTCCTGATGCACGTTGGACGGCGCAAAAAAAAGGGAACTGATGTCATTGTCCTGGGGTGTGTACTTTGGCTCAAAAGATGTCCCTGTGACATCACTTCTGGTGCCAAGATGTAGCATCTGCCTTTTGCTGGTGCAGGAGAGCTAGGGAAAAGTTTCTGGAACCAGGCTGGTTCCTGGGGGTATTCGACAGGTGAGGACTCTGCAGGTAGAAGTATCTGTCAGGAAAACTGTTTTGTCTAGGCCTCTGGATAGTTTTACTCTTTATAAATGTGTGGCCTTAATTCTTCACTGTTTTGTGTTGTGGTATGTTATGGTATGTTGATTTGTAGAGTGCGCTAATCCCCGTGAGGGTATCCAGGCCCTAGAGCAGGAGTAAGGCGTGAGGTCCCCGCATGGTTATTCGAATACCCAGATCTTTAGTTTCTTGCGAAACTCATGAAGTGAGGAGGAGGCTCTGATGTGTTGAGGGAATTTTCTCCAAACTTAGGGTACGATGTAGGAGAACACGTGCTATCCTCCTGTGCTTTTGTGAATGCTGTGGGTGTGTGCGAGTGAGCGGCTTAGTGTAGGTGTCTGGTGTTATATTACATATAGGTACCTTAATATAGGCCTTGGTAACTTCATTACCCTTCACCTATATTCTTCCCTACATTACACTTGTCACGGTTTACAGGGACTGACCTTTTACCTAGATACTACACTGTATTCAGAACGCAGGTTTTTCCCTAGTTCGAAATCTCATACATTATGCATGAGGATTCTTGGAAGCACAGCAGGACTACCATCTCCTGTATAAAATCTATGTACAAAGTTCATGCCCAACATCATCGTTAGACCTCCTTAGGCCGACACAGTAACACAGCAAGGTAGGACCCCTGGGGAGACCTATGGGTATATATACATCACATCTTGCTTAGATAGAGCAGAGGAGACAGAGACTTCCCGGCCGACACACTGACCAGAGACGCTGAGGTTCCTGCATGCAGACACTCCTGCTCGCAGTGGTCTAACATCCCTCGCGGGGTGTCCAACTCAAGACCAGGATGGGGTCCCACAGTCTCTCACTTCAGGTAATGGGGTTGACTAAATCCTAGAGGGATTCTTGGCTTAACACCTACATACATGCTAGGTACACTTAGGTACATCTAGTTAGGGAGGCATGGTAGGAGTACGCATCTTTTATCATGTGTTTTATATACTCCTATGTATCCATGATTAGTGTAAGATGGTAGAACTATACCATCCATTTACCTTTATAGTACTACTAATCATTTATATCTTATACTGTCTAACGGTTGTTGCAGCTAATTTATTTTACACCAGAATAACAACTGTTCAATAAATGCTTATTGAAAAACGCCCAGCCTGTTTATTCGGTGTATCTCTCTGAGACAGACTAAGTACGCACGAGTGACTGAGCGAAAGGTAGTATATTGTTTCCACTGTCCTGAGGGATCAGGGTTGTCATGTTCGATGGTTGCCAGGAACTATTCTCTCCTTGGTAAGAGGAGATTCTAGTGGCACTGTGAGCTAGTTGGTACAAAAGGGCCAACATACCCGGTGGGGGTGATCAGAGTCAGTCTGACACCAATCCTACAGTGTATGTTGTCTAAACGCGCAGATCCTGTATACTTTTTATAGGAATTACACAACATGGCGCCACCAACGTTGGTTGGGTACTTATTTAACAGTATAATCTGAGTAGTTCAGTCGTGCTATTCTCAGAAATCCCTATTCACAAAACACCAGAGACGTCTGGAGTGGGTGGGCACAAACTCCGCCACAGCTGAGTAGGCAAAATATCCTATTCATTGGCTGTTGGTTAATCAAGCTTGAAGGACACAGTGTTCCTAAAAACTGCGCAAAACACCTTATCTTAGTTCCCTTGAAAAAATTCTTCACTAAAAACAATGAGTGAAGATGCAGACAACGCAGAAAAAGTCGTGCAAAATGTGCACCTCTCAGACGAAGAAGAAAATGCAGATGCAATTCAGATTGCAGAAAATTTTAGAAATGCAGTCACCCTGAAGCTGCTTGCGCATGGTTTAACACCTAGGGGTAGCATAGTAGCTTTCGTGATTGAAGCACACGAATCATACAGAACAGAGATATTTTATTCGTGGGTTACATTCCCAGCAGCAAATGCAAGAACAAAAACTTTTCATTTTTACACAGAAGATGAACCACCAGCGGAACATTGTCCGTATGAGGACATTGAGGTTCCGCTCACGTACCAGGAACATTTATGCTGGTTTAAAGGCACCCTACCCCATACAAGAAGAAGAGTAAGACTCGGCCCGCTCAGAAGAGAGGGAGCAACATGGCCAATATTAGCAGCCTACACACCACATCCTGACATCGAAACAATGCCAGGACCAAACTTACTCATACTTCACAACAAATTAATAAAACTTTACAGAAACATGACGCAATTCGTCATGAGGACACTTACAGTCCAGCCAGTGATGGTAACAACAAATACAGCTCACGTTCAAAACACAGCAACTAAGATTACACCACAAACGTTACACGCAGTAATGGGTAAAATGCACGCAAAACGTGAACAAATGCCATTCTGGGTAGCTCAGAAAATAACACAGTTAGAAGCAGTATTTCTGAATACTAGCCCTTATGAAAAACACAGAATGCTGACAATCTGCTTGCCCATGGGGATAACACCACAGATAGAGGATTGTACCTCTTTGGGTACAGTTTTCGCTGCCATATATACCAGAACTCATGGTATACCGTCCTTAGCAGTAATACCAGATGTATTAAGACAAATACAAAATGAGTACGGAGCAGAGCCTGCTCTGAACTTAGGGATGAAATGACTAGGTAATTATGCCCAGGTATCAGCCATAATATTAGCAAATATTAAAGGGGAGGCAGCATCAGTGGCTATCCGCCAATGCCTAAGGGAGTTCAGTCCTTTACAACAGGAGCACAAACTACCTAAAATAATTGAAACTGCATATGCAGAATTAGGCAGAGACAGTTTGGGTGGGAAAGCATTAAAACCTCAACTGATGGGAAGTCCCAAGAAGGAGACCTTTAAGCAGACACCTGCTTCTTCTAGAAAGAAGTGGGACAATAACAAAAAACAAAAAGTTAAGGAAAACGGATCTCAATCCAGAGGCAGATCTCCTCCACAGGAGCCCTCCGAAAGGAGGTATAACCTTAGGAATAGGGTCAATATTAGGAAACCTGACCGGTATCAGGATACTGATACACGTTCCTCTCGTTCCTTTCAGGGTTCAACGAAAAACTCCGAGAGAGAAGGACAGTCAGACAGACCAGAAGAGCGTACAAAATCGAGAGACAAGCAGCACGCTCAAGAATATACTTCCAAAAAGAAGATAAACCAAAACAAAAGCCACAGTTCAAAAAGAAGAAGGTTGCAGGTCTAAAGATCAGACATGCCCAGAATTCTGAGGACTCGACTACTGAAGGGGAATGGGCTCTGACGATGCTAGACAGTGCGGCAGAAGTAACAATAGCTCGCCAGAACCTGATGGAATTTCTGGTGACAGCGGACTTGAATGATTATATCACGGTGGAAACACCTGATACTAGGGTAAGTGTCCCACATAAATTGTATGAAATAACACTCCAAATGGAGGGGGACAAATGCAGGACAGTTAGAGGTCTCTTTTGGGAGAACCTAACGTTTGGCTATGACATTTTGTTAGCTGAACAAGATTGGCCGCCAGCATTCGTCATGGTTTGCCCTAGGGGAGAAACAGTAATTTTACCAGCATTCTCCGACCATGTTCCCAAACATTTAAAATATACATATGCGCAGGAGTGGGCGGTAGCCCAAGCTCCAGCATTCTACAAAAACCATGTTGGATGGGATGAGGATTCAACCCACCACATAATTCCATTAAAAAATACTCCAACTGCACAAAGGCAGTATCCAATAAAGCAAGAAGCTAAAAAACAGGTCAGGGAGATCTTAGATCAACTTGAATACCAAAGGGTGATTGAAACCTGCACCTCTCAAATGAATAACCCTTTGTTTCCCGTATCAAAACCGGACAATTCATACCGTCTAGTTTTGGATTACAGACATTTAAACACTTGCACTAAAACATTTGCAGTACAAAATGCACACAGTGCGCATTAATGAATAACATTGTGCGGAAAAAATACAAAACCAATCTAGATATCTCAAATGGATTTTTCTGCCAGAATATAGGACCTGTGAGCAGATATTTGACAACATTCTCAGCGCTACGGTCCCAGCATCAATTTTGTCGACTCCCCCAGGGGTATAAGAACAGCCCAGGGTTGTTTTTGGCCAGGGTAACTGAGTTACTTCAGAATCTGGATGAGGAGGCATTGTCCTATGTGGATGATATTTATCTAACGGATGATGACCTGGAGGAGCACTTGAACAGAGTAAACGCCATAATTTTGGGATTTGCCTCTGAGGGTTACAAATTCAACTTTAAAAAATCGAAGATTGCCCATCTCAATGTCCTGTTTTTGGGATATGAGCTTTCAAGTGAAGGGAAGAGCCTAGCAGCTAATTTTTTGGAAATATGTGCACTGCTCCAACCTCCAAAATCAATAAAAAATTTACAATCAATCCTGGGATTCCTGAACTTTGGCAGAACATACATTTTAGATTACGCAGAAAGAGTAAAACTTTTCAACGATTTAATAAAACCTGATTTCTCAATCAGACAATGGACACAGGAACACACTGATATCCTTTGTTCTTTACAAGCTGACATGATAGCTTCAAAACACTTACAGACACGCGTAAATGTACGCAACCTGGTGATCCATGTAGTTGCGGGTCAATGTGGGTACACCTATCTAACATATAATGAAGGTGAGACAGTACCAATAGCATACAAATCACATTTGTACACAAATGCTGAGATGCGTTTTGCATCACCTGAAAAAATTCTAACAACAGTACAGACTGCTGTAGTTAGAGAAAGAGCCCAGGCTCAAGGGAAACGTATAATAGTCGTTACCCCAGTTCCAGCCTTAGAGGCTGCGACAAAGGAAAGCGTTCCTAATGCTAAAGCCTTACATCCAAGATGGATACAATGGGCTAATTCTCTCACTGCAACAGATGTAGAATACAGGTACGACCCAAATCTAAAAACACAAGCATTTCTGCAATACGAACAAGAATATCCTCTACCAAATGAAATAATGCCTCTGGATCAGTATGAATATATAACTTACACTGACGGTTCGGCCCAACCGGCCATAGCGAGTAAACAGCAATACAGTGCAGCGTGTGCTATTATTAAAGGTTGCATGCAGGGTGTAAAGTTTCATCCGAGTTGTACAAAAACACAGTCTCTAAAAGTCTGCACGGCACAGCTAGCAGAACTAAAAGCACTAATACTGGCACTGGTAAATACGGATCGAGAATTCCTCACACTAATCGTGTGTGATTCCTTTTACTGTGTACAGTTATATAATGAATATTTACATCACTGGGGACAAAACGGGTTTAAAGATGCAAAAGGTGGCACAGTTAAGCACAAAATGCTATGGGAACAGGCAGTGGAGTTGAAAAACGAACTACGAAGGGCTCACGTGATACATACACTGAGTCATCAACGTGATGGTGTTCACGTTGAAGGGAATTCATTGGCTGATGAAGCCACAAAGGGGGCTGTACGCACGGCTTTCGTAGCTGCAATCCCTCGTTCAAAAACGAGAATAGACAGTGAGATAACGGTTGCAATTATTGCCACACGCAATAACTCAGCAGTACCAAAAAGATTTCCACTCAAATACTCCTACAAGTTAGATGCAAACAATGTCCCATTTGCTCAAATTCCTGGAGTGGGGGATAGAGTAATACCAAATATGGATCGTAGGTTAGGATTAATTCTAGCAGCACACGGGGGTGTAGGTTCTGCACATGCAGGAGTTACAGCAACTGTTTCTCTATTGAAACAGCGCTACTGGTGGCCAGGACTAAGAAAGCAGACTAAGGACTACGTCTTGAAATGCGACATCTGTCAGCAGATGAAAGGCTCGACAGTAACATGTCGAGGGCGGAAACCATTACTAATATCAGACAAACCACTCGCGTGTGTTTATCTGGACCAGTGCGGCCCCTTACAGTCAGATGGAGCTTACAAATATATCATGGTTGGAGTGGGTTCCTGCTGTAGGTTCCTATGGGTGTGGCCCCAGCGCTCGGCTGACGCTCGAACTGTTATAAAAGATTTGCGAGTCTTTATAGGGACATACGCAATTGGCACATTACATTCTGACCGTGGCCCCGCGTTTTGCTCTAGGGCTTACAAGGAAGCCATGGGAGGTCTGGGTGCAGCATTGCAGTACTCCTCTCCGTACCATCCCGAGGGAAATTCGGTTGTGGAGAGGAAAAACCGGGACTTAAAGCAGTCTTTAACAGCTAGAGTATTAGGCTCGGGTGGGAATTGGGTAAAACATCTGTATGGAGTTCAAAGGGCATTAAATAATCAGCCAAGAAGCTCTCTAGGCGGTGTCACTCCTTATGAGGTCCTATTTGGGCCGAGAATGTGGGTACCTGATCTTGATTGTGAAGGCACAGTGGCGGATGATAAACCTTTTGACATCCATAAAGGTTTGGCTGTTTTACAGGACCTGAATGAATCCAGGGCACCCCAGAGTAATGTCCAGGTGAAAAGGACCACCACTGGGGAAGCAAAAAGTATCACAGCAAGACCTGTCTGGATCCCTAAAGTTGGGGATCTGGTCAGAGAGAAGATAGCGGACAAAAAAGAATGTGGGCCATCATACAGAAAGCCTGTACCGGTCCTGGCAGTTGAAGGAACAAGAACAGTACTTCTGCCACCTCTTGCCGGTAAAAAGGAGAAAAGATTCGTCTCAATTGACCTGATCAAACCACACTATGTGGCCGATACTGAGTAGTAGGCCGCGTGGACTCCGGAGTAACAGACACCCTCCTCTCACAACTATACAAGAAGTTCAAACAGAAAGACTCATCACGTTTGAAGGGTCACTTGCACGGAATGAAGGACTAAGCAACAATGCAATGGAACTTGTTCCTCTTGAAACTGAAGTTCAAAATGAGAACTCAACTGAAAGACAAATTTCAATTCGGCCAAACACGGATATCTATGTCAACATGCCCCAACAAGAGCAGGCAACAGTTTCCACAAAACCTGCGGAATTACCAAAAATAGACCGAACTGCATCTGGCTATTTCATTAACTTTGATACGTTTTCACTGGACCCAAGTGAACCTGAAACGATGCCAGCCCAAAAAACTTGTGTACAGCGAGTCAAAGATTTTCTGAACTTTCTTAAAAAGACTTACCTGGTATCACCTTAGGTGGAACTCTGGGTATCCACCGGAATACTTTTCTTTCTTTTCTGGATAGGCTTAGTAACTGTCGTTAGTATGTATATAAATGGAACTTATCTTCGAGAAAGCTCTGCAGCACAAAAAGTGAATGTGATTCTGAAACCGCATCTATCATCATATCGTGAAAAAAGAGACCTATCATCAGTGAACATTTCAGCAGTTCCTATACCTGACGGTATAGTGTGGGACAAGGTTGATTACGATATATTTGGCCCGACTGAACTTTTAAAAATACCAGATTTATTTAAAATTTCATTAAGTGATATCATTACCTCCAGTACATTTTCCGATGATTGGGATTATGAAACTGTAAATGTTTTAATTTTTTTTAAACACATTTATATTGATTTTATTATATTCAATTGATATATAAATGTTACCGTTGTTTGATGGTACATACATATATAGAGGCGGTCGTCTATTACAATATCAGGTATCTATCATTTTCCAAGTGTTATGGCACATTTCACAGAAGATGACCATTATAATTTACAAACAACCTTATATTATGTGAATCATTTCTTCATATAACATTACAAACTAACAGTTCTTATTCTAAAGATTCCTCCCCCACCCACTGTTCTGGCCCCCCACCTATGCGTGCATACGCTGAAGAGATATGTGATCTCGCGAATAACTATAGAATTTGGGAATAAGGTATCTTTAATGGGTCCTAAGCAGTGCAGTATCACACAATATATGGCTTTAAACGGGTTCAGTCCTGTCGTTGGGTGTTAACGGGGAAGACAGTACTGCGCCTTGGGAGATTGGAGGTTCCAATGGATCTATAGCTTTTAGTGATTCTAACATCTGATCCCTTTCCATAGATTTGGGTATTTTACGTAATCCTCGGGATTCCTCTTTACATATAATAGCACTCTCTGCACTTCCCCAGCGAGTCATTTCTGTGTGCCAGGTAAGTGGCATGGGGGGGAAGGGCTGATTTCCATCTCAGAGTAATAGCGTGCTTTGCTATAAGGATGGCCATGTCCGCAAAGCGATAACGCACTTTCTTCTCTTTCGGACAACGGTGTAATCCAAGTAGGCAACTCTCTGGTGTTGACCAGACCTCAGTGCCTGTTAGGTCTTGTACTAGATAACCTATTTTGTGCCAGTATTCTCGTAAACGTGGGCAAATCCACAACATATGAAGTATATCAGCGTCGGGTTCTTGACATCGGGGGCAAGGGAGTCGGGCCTCCGGATATATACTATTAATACGGTGTGGTGTAAGATACGCCCTATGTAGAATCACACACTGTATATATTTAAATTTAGCATTTCTAGATACCTTTTTAGGAAATTCCAATATAGTTGCCCATTCTTTATCCATGAAATTCCTGCCTAGATCTCCAGCCCACTTTGTACGCAGAGGGGTGAGTGATATTCCGGCGTGTGACCTAATGCCTTTATACAACCAGCGGGTGAGGTGTCGCCCTTCCCCCATTACGTGTATTGCATGTATTAGTTCATGAGTAGAAGGCTCCACTCCATCGGGGGACCAGTGGCGTTTAATATAATATGAGATGGCGGCATGTAGGATAAGCAAATGAGAATGGGTTTGACAGAGTGCACACCAGTCTTTAATTTTTATGAATTCTTATTCCTCCTTTATATCTGATTGCGTGCAAGCCCGAATTCGTGGTCTGCCCTAACCACGTGAATAATTGAACATGTTGAAATGGGGCAACGTGTCACCCCAATGTCGGACGCACAGCATTATACAAGCATAACTCTGATGCCAAAAGTTAATCCAATTTCATCATATTTATTCCTTTTTAAATTCCACTTTTAAGTCCGTTTTACATCCGTTGTCCTCTTGTCACATGAGAGACATCTTATGTATTTATACTGTATCCTTAACAAGCTGCAGACGTGCCAATCCAGGCCTTAAACTGTAGTGCGGAGTTATACATAAGCAATCCACATTCATTAATCCTGATCACCCAATGCATTTCGGGCCTATTCCTGGCCCTTCGTCAGAGGTACTCTACAATTTAAAAACATTGTTGTAAAACTGTGTATTCCAATCGGTGCAGCATGTTAATAAGTGCGCTAGATAAAGATATGCTTGCCTTATATGCATCAAATATAAGCATTAAATATAATCACCGTTTTCCCGCTAAATGTTACCAAAAAGTTACCACTAAGTTGATGCCCAGAAACACCTCTCTACTCCTCCCACCTTTCTCTCCTCTAGCAACCCTGCGTTACAAACCCTTAAACCTTCATTCTGATACACCCACATCAAACAATATAATCACCCAACAACGATATCTCCCCGGGCCTTTACCTTCAAAATCTGCTTCCGTAAACACCTCCCAGTTGAATTTCACGCATCCACGTACTGCGTATTCTCCTAGACCTGCGCTTTAAACACCCATACTCTGTCACCGCCCACCTTTTAGTAACTGCCTCTATTAACCCTATATTTCCCTAATCCATTCTACATACAGCAGCTGCTTTACCTTCTAAATACTTTGATGGTAGTTTATGGTTCGTTTGAAGTGCCAACCTTATTTCTCTCTAATTACCTCCCTTCTTTCTTCTTTCATAAACCAGATCACAACAAAACTGACCCCACTCCTCTAAGTCTGTCGTCCGTACTGAAACTAGATTACTACATATCCCAAAATCCACTGCGTGTACCAACATAAAATATGTCAATGAGTTGTTTAACAAGCAGTTTGATTTACACTTTCACAAGCATAGTAGCATGTACAATGATGAATTTGAATTTGCACATTGTTTTGGTTAACATCACGCTGTTAATATGAAACGTAGGATTAATATAATTAACGTGGTAATTGTCATTTTAGGGTGGGCGGGGCAGTTAGGTTTGATGCGCGGGGAGATTGTATGAATCATGCTTGTGAAAGTGTAAATCAAACTGCTTGTTAAACAACTCATTGACATATTTTATGTTGGTACACGCAGTGGATTTTGGGATATGTAGTAATCTAGTTTCAGTAACACTACGGACGACAGACTTAGAGGAGTGGGGTCGGTTTTGTTGTGATCTGGTTTATGAAAGAAGAAAGAAGGGAGGTAATTAGAGAGAAATAAGGTTGGCACTTCAAACGAACCATAAACTACCATCAAAGTATTTAGAAGGTAAAGCAGCTGCTGTATGTAGAATGGATTAGGGAAATATAGGGTTAATAGAGGCAGTTACTAAAAGGTGGGCGGTGACAGAGTATGGGTGTTTAAAGCGCAGGTCTTGGAGAATACGCAGTACGTGGATGCGTGAAATTCAACTGGGAGGTGTTCACGGAAGCAGATTTTGAAGGTAAAGGCCCGGGGAGATATCGTTGTTGGGTGATTATATTGTTTGATGTGGGTGTATCAGAATGAAGGTTTAAGGGTTTGTAACGCAGGGTTGCTAGAGGAGAGAAAGGTGGGAGGAGTAGAGAGGTGTTTCTGGGCATCAACTTAGTGGTAACTTTTTGGTAACATTTAGCGGGAAAACAGTGATTATATTTAATGCTTATATTTGATGCATATAAGGCAAGCATATCTTTATCTAGCGCACTTATTAACATGCTGCACCGATTGGAATACACAGTTTTACAACAATGTTTTTAAATTGTAGAGTACCCCTGACGAAGGGCCAGGAATAGGCCCGAAATGCATTGGGTGATCAGGATTAATGAATGTGGATTGCTTATGTATAACTCCGCACTACAGTTTAAGGCCTGGATTGGCACGTCTGCAGCTTGTTAAGGATACAGTATAAATACATAAGATGTCTCTCATGTGACAAGAGGACAACGGATGTAAAACGGACTTAAAAGTGGAATTTAAAAAGGAATAAATATGATGAAATTGGATTAACTTTTGGCATCAGAGTTATGCTTATTTCGGCATGTAGGATAAACAATGTCTGGGGGACACCATGTGTGCTGGTGAAATTTCGTGATCTGCCAGTGTCTTATCTATAAACAGTGCCCCGATCGTCGTCACTCCTGCTTGCATCCATTGCGTAACTTTACGGGTAGTGATTAGCCCAGTGGCCATAGGTATCCCAAGTAATGGGATATTAGGAGAATATGGGGGGGCTCGTTTAGTATATCGTAGCGTCCGCTTCCAGAACAATAGAGCCGTTTTAAGCAGAGGGGGAGCAGTGGGAGGTAGCTTAGTATTAGGCAAAAGCAATGTGTGAAGTGTACCTCGATTAAGGAGTTGTGGTGTGTAGCCAATCTCATGAATGTTACGTCCCGCCAACCAGTAAGAAAGCCATTGTAGCTGACTGGCCATACAATACGCGCGGAAGTCAGGGGCACCCAATCCTCCCTCCTCAGGCCTCAATTGTAATTTAGCTAGGCTCATCCTACTACGTCCACTACCACAAATAAGTTCTATTAGAAGGGTATCAAGTGTACGAAATATGTGTGCAGGAATCAGTATTGGAAAATTAGTGAAAAAATATAAAAGCCTCGGGAGCATCACCATCTTAGAAATGGCCACTCTGCCCATCACCAACAGAGGCAGCGATGTCCAAAAAGAGACTTGCGCCCGTAAGGACCTAATCGTCTTCACTACATTGCCCTCCAGCAAATCTTGTGGGGATCTATATATTTGTATGCCCAAATATTTAAAAGTTTGCGGCGCAGTTGATATAATAAGATCGCCAAAGTTAATAGGGTCTGGGTTTTCCCTAAATTGCATGAAAAATGCATGTGATTTGGGAGCATTTATTGCCAAGCCTGAGACCCACTCAAACTGTTGAAATATGTATGGAATTGGTGCTATATTTGTGGTTAGGTCTTTCAGAAAAAGTATAAGGTCATCAGCATATGCAGATACTACATGTGTTGATTGTCCTATTTGGATCCCTAGGGCTGCAGCCTCCTTATGGAGTTTAATGAGTAAGGTTTATAATGATAAAACAAATAACAGTGGCGACAAGGGACATCCTTGTCGTGTTCCCCTCGCCACTGGGTAAGGGTGAGATATATGGGAGCCCGTCCTAACACGCGCCGTAGGAGCGGTGTATAATAATTTAACCCAATTTAGGTAGCCTTCCGGGATGCCATATCGTTTCATAGTAGCTAACATGTATTTCTAATTAAGCGTATCAAACGCTTGCTGGAGATCAAGAGAAATACATCCAGCATTACAGGAAAGTTCGGATGCAGCTTCCAGTATGTAATGTAGTCTCCTGATGTTTAGGGAGGTATTCCGGCCAGGCACAAATCCACTTTGATCAAAATGGATCAATTTCGGAAGATAGGAAAGGAGGCGTCCAGCCAGTATCTTGCTGAGTATTTTATACTCTGTGGGCAATAAGGAAAGAGGGCGATATCCCGACATATCCCTGGGATTTCTGTTGGGATTGGGGAGAGACTTGACTAATGCCTGCATGGTAGACAGTGGTAGGGAGCACTTGTCATAAGCTGTCTTATATAACTTTTCCAGACGTGGAACTAATTTGTCAGCATATGTAGAGTAGAATTCCGCCGATAATCCACCTAGCCCCGGCGTTTTATTATTCGGGAGCCCTTTAATGGCAACCTTGATTTCAGTTCTAGTGATAGGATTTAATCATTCTTTTTGGGCGTCCAGTGGTAGTTTGGGATATGTAAGATCACTCAAAAAATCTTCTTTATGTTCCGGTGATGCAGTATCTGGATCACTATATAGTCTCTTGTAATAGGCGCTAAATGCAAGATTGATCTCTGCCTGTGTGCGAACAATAGTGCCATCTAGAAGTGCTATTTCTGGTATTGGGACAGGGGTGGGGAGTGTCTCGTATAATGCGTGCCAGTAGGGTGCCAGACTTATCCGCTTCCACATGCCTGTGTTGAGTATAAGCTCTATAATCTATGAGGTGAAGTTGTTCGAGGAGTTCAGCATGTTTAATCCTTGCCTCCTGTAATTGTTCTTGTTTAGATGGATCGTTATGAGCATCACGTTCTAGGACATTCAGGGAGTCTTCGACTAAAGTAAGTGTCTTGTGTATTTCCTGTCGGGCTCCCACTGTTGCCCCTATGGCCGTGCTCCGGATTACTGTTTTAAAAGCATCCCATTCAATCAGACGAGATGACGCAGAATTATCGTTCTCAGTAAAATAGTTTGTAATGGCCGTGCCCAATTTATCACGGAATACCGTGTCTTCAAGGGTCTGTGGCCACAGTCTCCATGTTGGGACCGGGGTGGGTACCCTCCCCCATTCTAAAAGAATCTCAAGTGGATTGTGGTCTGAGAGTGTTTTCCCAAGGTATATAGACTGGGAAATCTGGGGTATCAAAGGCGTGGAGCAGAATATTCTGTCCAGTCTAGTATGCAACTGATGTGGCGGGGAATAAAAAGAATATTCCCGGCTAGACAGATTTTGAAGTCGCCATATGTCATGCAGTGTCCAACCCATAGCCCAAGATTGTAGAAATTCTGCTTGTTTGATGGTAGCCGCCCCACGTATGGGGGGATGGGATCGATCTAGTTGAACATCTAGGACAGAATTATAATCCCCTCCTAGGACACATGGAACAGCAAACCAGTCCGATAATACTGCATTGAGGCCGGTAAGATAAGCATTTTGCTCATAGTTTGGGGCATATATACTACCAAGAACAATACGAAGCGCCCCGTTGCTTCTATACGCTGTTCCCCCAGCACAAATGGTACCCCGTGTCTGATCCAAATAAGTGTCCCCCTCGCAAATGCAGAGTAGGAGGTGTTGAATATTTGGCCCTACCATTTTTTACGCATCTTGAGCACTTCAGAGTTGGTTAGGTGAGTTTCTTGAAGCAGGGCGATCTGCGCCTTCCGCCTATTTAATTGAGCATGAATTCTGTGGCGCTTATGAACTGATCCCATTCCCCGCACATTCCAAGTTACTATTTTGTATTTACCCAACAGAGCCATTTAACATTTGTGTGAGTACAATGATATAGACCAGGAAATCACGAGAAGTAAATTGTTTAACATTAGGTGGGGTAAGCCAAAAACCCATTAAGACCATTCGAACTACTAAACCCAATACTAGGGCCAACAGAAAAACTATGTTGGTCCAAACATTTACACAACAAGCTGTTTCCAAACGGTTACATAATGCAGAAACTGCAGAGGGGATGGTTCCTGTTCATACATAATGTTACATTCTAATGCAGAGCTACTCTCGTAACGGGACCCTCAGCAAATATAGAATAATAGAGGTCTGGGGAAAGAAAGAGAAAGACAAGATATTTTGCACTTTTGACAATATCTTATGTCCCTTCAGTACATGGTCTTCAATAGCTGCTCTTCTTCGTGTGCTGTTCTGCTGTCTGTCAGCCAAATAAGTCCTTCACTATATGTGGGGTAATCGATGGTATCATTACTTTCAGAGTCCGATTGCATGAGATTGTCATCTGAGTGTTCCGGTGATGTTATTTGGCTAGGTTCTCGCAAAGAAGATGCTTTTGCCAACGCTGATTCTCGTTCCAGTAAGGCCTGTTCTGGTGGTGGTTTCTTCGTGGGAGGCTTATGCGTAGATCTATTTCGGCGGGATCCTGATTTAGTGGTTCGTACTGAGGTACGCCGTAACTGTTGGTCAATATTGTCCAGCATTTGAGAGGGAAGAGCGGATTCCAGCCAGTCATTTGCCGCCTCAGGGCATTCGAAAAAGTGAGATTTTTGGTTATGTATAATTTGTAATCGTGCTGGAAACAGTAGAGCATACTTGAGATCCAATTCTTGTAGTTTTCGCTTCAGTGGTTGGTAGGAGGCTCTTTGTCGCTGTACTTGGACAGTATAATCCGGATAAAGGGAAATCCGAGTGTTTTCGAATTGTATCGGAGCATTTTCTCTGGCTTTCTGGAGTAGAAGGTCTAAATCCCTGAAATTCAGGATACGGGCTATTAGTGGCCGTGGCGGCAACCCTGCCGCTGGCCTGCCTGTAGAAATCCGATGTGCTCTCTCGACACAGTAAAAGAAGGATAATCCTTCCGGAGCTATATGTTCTCGTAACCATCGTTCAACAAATTGGGTCGCATTAGGGCCTTCCGATCGTTCCGGCATTCCAATAATTCGGACGTTATTGCACCTAGCTCTTCCTTCCGCGTCCTCTACTCTGTCAAGGAGGGTAGTCAGTTGTTTTTGCATTTGAGACAATTGTTCGGTATGTTCTTTGTGTTGTGGGACTATTTCTAGTAATGTTTGCTTATTACTTTTGACCGCCTCAGACAGTTTATTATGGTCTGCACATAAGAGGGTAAAGCCAGTGGTAAGAGTGCCAATTTGATGTTCAATGGATTGACGTGAGTCTATTATTTCTTGCAAAATTTGATCCAATTTATCAGGTGCTGGTGTCATATTCGTCGGGGGAACACAGCTGATGGAGGAAGCCTGAGAGGCTGAATCAGAGTCCCCCTGGGCAGCAATTTCTGCTGACTGCATCTTGGTCGGTTTCCTTTTTGTGCGCCCCATTCCAACTCATGTGGGTAGTCTATGGAATTAATAGAATGTTCAAAATCACAGCTACTGGGTGCGCTTTCCGTATTGTTATGTATGGCAGCAGCCCTGTTCGTCGTATTCCACTGCGGCCTCTAATTAGAGCACTCCGTTGGGGTCGTTATGGTGCCAGATGGGACATGGGCCTTGCACTGGTAGATCTCAACACACTCAACTGGCACTTGATGTACAGCATGGGCCAGCCTTGCAGGGTAATCACTGTTCAGCCCACGCACAATTCACAGCTATCCAATCAGTCAGAGCCACATGGCAGCCAGCCTTACTCTATTGGTCACAGGGACAAAAGGAGTATGTACTACATTTGCTTCAGTGTACTTTGTATTACATACCGAGTTGAAGGAAAAATCAGGTCTCATCTACCTCACCCAGAGAAGTATAGAAGGTTGTTGAAAATCATGTACACACAGGCCATCCATTTAAATTCTCTGGAAATGCTCCTCCTCACCTCGGCATACGTGCGCAGTTATGTCCCAGAGATGATTCGCTGTGTTCCGGTTCCATTTAAATCCCGTATCGGAACCCAGTGTCCGTACAATTTCGATGAACAATGGGGGGCCCGTAGGTGCAGACGACGTTAGTCAGCAACCGCAGCGGAGGCGCACCGCCACCCCTAGCGTGTAGATAGCTGTACCAGCAGGGGGGTAGCAGTCCCAGTGCAGCCGTGGGCCGTGATGACACAGTTGGGCCGCTGAATTGTGGCGGCGTACCGCTGGAGGCAATGCAGGTACCGGTTGCAGATAGTGGGTCCAAAAAATTACTACCGGGTAAGTGGGCGCCTCAGCCAGAGTCTTAACCAGCACCAAGTAGAAGGTCATTAACCGCGCGTGCAGGGCCCAGCCGAATGGAGGCACGTCTCCGTAGCCTGCAAGTCACAGGTTCCTGGTCTTCTCAATCTCGGTGATGTTTTGCCTCCTCGTCCGCTCCAGACCACACACACCTCCTGGTAGGTCGTGGGTCCCGCGAGGGTCCTCTCCGCAGCAGCGCAGATAGTTCCTGCAAGGCAGACAACGTACAGTCTCCGTCCGATCAGTCCTGGGAGGCCGCGCCCATCGTCACCACAATGCTATGCAGCTCAGCGGCAGGCTCTTCCATCGATTTTCAGGAAATGCGGGGCTCCGCAAGGTCGCTTCTTCGGCCGATCAGCAGCCGTGGTATCTCGTTCGAATAGGGGAGAAGTTGCATCGGAGTATCCCCTGACCTCTTCGATAAATGCAGGATTATGTAGGTCCCAGACGGGAGCTCCGTCAAGGTGCGGCCGCCATGCTTGGCAGTTAGCCACGTCCCGCCCCGCCTATGAAACTGTAAATAATATGTTGTCTGATTTAGAAAAATCTGCTGCTTTTTCTAATAATGAAATGTTAGAAGACACATCAGACTATGAAACAATGTATTGCTATCAATATTATGGTCATCACTTTCTGCATAAGTCTGCTAATCCCAGAAATGTTTTCACATACCACCAATGGGAACATTGCCCGACACCGCCAAAAAGCAGTTCAAAAACATTTGCACAGAAATTTCCGTATTTTTCAGGGTTTAACACATCAGACCCAGCCTCATATTATTATAAGGTTGCACCAACAACAGCACGGAAAAATATGTTGATAAACACCAAACAGATTTATTCTGCTTCCTTTATTGCCCAGTTGTCTGAACAAGGTTTCGACTTCTGGAAAGACACCATAAACTTAAAATCTGTCTGGGGTACTAGGGACTGGCAGGTCCAGGGAACAGAGGCACTATTTAGAGCATGCCTTATTCCTCAGCAAATAATGTTTTTGAATGAAACGGTGCAACAAACAACCTGTCTTGGACTCGCCAAAAACAAAGATTTGAATACACCTCGGGTGCTAGCACCATCACACACTGAGGGTAACATAACATCACAAGAAGAGGTTACACTAGATGCCATCATGCAATACAATAGATCAGACCCCGATTGGAAGGGATGGTTGATTTGGCCCACAGACACCAATAGCTGTCAAGAAAGATTCTTGGGTAAAACTAAAGGATTTAGTATCAACAGGCCAGATCCATGCTATGTACAGAGACAACACCCAGGGGTAGTGACATCATACAGTGTTGGGAATTTATGCCTCGATTGGCTGAAGACCTCAACACTTACACATGTGAAACAACACTTATCCTTACTTACAGAGGATGTGGACCTACGGGATTTTTATTAGGCCCTAGGAAGTCACGTCAGAAACGTTTCTATTATGCTGTCTACAATGAGATTTGGAAAATATCACAACAACAGGCCGCGGAAAGAATACGAGAAATAGATCGTATAAATCTAGAGAAAGCTCTAGCAGTGGTCGACAATGTGTTAACAACACTAACTTCCAGGATATATTCTCTAGGCAACATTGTATCTTCTGCTATTGATGTACTAGAACAGGATCTGTCCATATTACAACACGGGCAATCACAATTGCGTTCTATTATGTTATTAAGCTGGACGCTGCAATCTTTGTGCGCAGGCTATGTGCCTTGGCGTTTCATAAACAGTACTTCTCTGTTTTCTTCGTACAATCTGACAGAAAAACAGATAGAAATGGCACCATGGGGAGCAAAATATACAATGCTGCGTATTGAAAAATTGGATAGATTAGCATTTACAGTGGCAGAGTCACCGTCCACGGAATGGTTAATCCATGGCCACATAAATCTTCCGGTCACTACCTTTCAATTCCAATATTGCCTTGAACAAATGCAGGCAGGCAGATATGAAGAAATGGGTAGGGAATTCATCAAGGAATGTTGGGAATTACCGTACAGATTTCGATGCCGGAGTAGGGAAAAAGAAGTGTTTTTGAGCATTACAAACTGCGAGAATACTTTAAGTGGATCACTTATATGCCAGGATATATTGCTTCATGGGGCCTGTAACGGTTCGGTGGCCAACTTATCCGGTCACTTAAAGGGTACCCCAGCTGCCGTGATCACTCCAGTGTTCGGGCTACTTTCGAATGGGAGTTACTTGATGCTGAACGATCAAGGTTGCTGTGGGATGCTTCTGAGCATCGCATATCTGGTAATGTGAGTTCCAGGGTTACTTGCTGTATACAAGTATTGTTTCCACCGACACATACAGTCAGGGAGGCGCCGTTATGGCCTTCGCTAAATGTTTCATTAATACGGTTTGATACTTTGAGCAGAATGAAAGCCATGCTTATACAGAAACCCGTGCCCTTAACCTCCGCTCGAGAGACCTTTGATCTTCAAGTTGCAAGGTCCTCAGCAGAGATACAGGCGCTTATACATACAAATTGCCCCTTCCATTTCGCAGAAATGGTAAATCGTATCTTTAACGTGTCTGATACAACAGGCATTGTCCACCTATTTAAGACCATAGGTTCTGGACTATTAAGCACCTTTCAGACGGTCCTCGGAGTTATATCAAACTTTATACACTCCGTATTTGGAAGCATATTTGGAGGGCTGCCGCTGATCCTGTTTCTAATAGCAGGTATCCTGATTGTCGTTTTTCTACTACGCAATGGATGTCCCAGTCACCAAGGAGATGGAAACAGTACTCCTGGAGCACAAATACCGTGATCGCATGGTACAACTTCTAGGCACACCTCGCCTAAGGGAACTAAGTGCTTCTTGGTTCTTGTCCTTTAGACCTGTCTGGATGGACTGCATCTTACCTGTCCTCCGATGCCTGTTTTGCGGAGAAGAATGCGTGTTGGATCTCTGTCTGACACTCCCATCATGTGCGCAACCGGACGTTGATGCTTTACTGGACCAATAATGGCCTATGTTCTGCAATGTCCTCAGCGTATTCCGATGTTGATGGCGGCATTCCTAGAGCCACCACAGGTAGTATCTGCTCCTGTTGGTATGGACACCGGCTCCTCCTCTGACACCCAGGCCTTGGATGGTGCACAGGCTGCCCCAGCACCGGCTGTGGACAGTACTGAAGATCATCTGTGCTGTTATGTTATGTTAAAGGTGATTTGTAGAGCTCTCGTTCACCAGGCGGTTTCTTGGCGCTGAGGGAGGGCGTCCGTGGTTGCAGATGATAGTTTAGTTGTAAGCTTGAGTAAAGAGCCAGGTCTTAAATAATTTCCTAAACTTGGTGTAAGAGTCAGCAGTACGCAAATGGGGGGGCAAGGTGTTCCAAAGCTGGGGGGCCAGAATCGTATATCTCAATCCACCATGTTTTTTCCGTTTGAAAGTGTGGGGGATCAACAAATTTTTGTTAGAGGAACGTAGATCGCGGGAAGGGATGTACCGTTGTATGTTAGAAGCAATGAAAACAGGTCCATGGCCTGAAAGGGCTTTATAGATGATGCAGCCCAACTTAAATAGGCAGCGTTGGAGTAGAGGGAGCCAGTGGAGACTTTTCAGCATTGGACTCACTCGTTGATGTTTGGGCTGACCAAAGATGAGCCTGGCTGCCTGGTTCTGGACGAGTCGCAACCGATGTAACTGGTAGGCTGGTATACCAGTATAAAGGGAGTTTGCGTAATCGATCCGCGAGATGACCAGGGCAAGTACCACTTGGGTCAGAGCTGCAGTGGAGAGAAATCTGCTGATTTTCCGAATTCTTCGGAGTTGAAAAAAGCACGCAGAGACCACTGAGCTGATCTGGGCCTTCATGGTAAGATCGTTACTGATGGTAATTCCTAAGCTTTTTACCGAGTTAGCAGGGAGAGGGGGGCTCCCTAACAGCGGAGGCCAAAAGTTGGAATCCCAGGGATTGGCCAAACGCCTGTGAGAATCAACTCTGTTTTATCTGGGTTTAATTTGAGTTGATTGATGTTCATCCAGTCGCTAATGAAATTCATAGTGGATTTGAAGTTAGACGCAGATGATACGGAGGTGTCGATGTTGAATATCAACTGAAGGTCGTCAGCGTAGTTAAAGACTACGACCTCTCTATTACGCAGGGCCAAAACCAAAGGAGAGATGTACAGATTGAAAAGTAGGGGTGAGAGAGAGGAGCCCTGCGGGACCCCACAGGTTAATTTCTTTTCCTCTGCTCTAAAGTTGGCCAGACGAACCGATTGGGAACGGTTACTGAGAAAGGAGGTAGTCCATTTCAGGGACAGGCCCTGGATCCCAGCACAGCCGACACGGTCGATCAGCAGTTGGTGATCGACCGTGTCGAAAGCAGCTGACAAATCGAGGAGGACCAGGGCCAGAGTTTTGTCCTGATCAGCCCCCTTCTCAGTTCGTCCATGACCGCCAGAATGACGGATTCAGTGGAATGTTCAGGTCTGAAGCCTGCCTGATGGGGGTCCAGGTAATGGGTCTGTTCTATAAAGGAGCTGAAGCAGGTGGCAACATGGGCTTCAAGGATCTTACTCAGATAGGGTAGCAGAGAAATAGGGCGGTAGTTGGCCGGAGTTGAGGGGTCTAAACTAGGTTTCTTGATAATGGGGACCACTTCCGCCATTTTAAAAAGATTAGGGACGGTCCCTTGGGCCAATGAGTTATTGAGAAGCTGTAAGGGGGGGTTAGGATAGCGCAGAAAAATATCCCGAAGAATATAGGAAGGACAGCTGTCCATGGGGGAACCAGAACCCACTTTTGCAAGTAGGGCGAAGAAGGCCTCTCTGGTAATAGGTGGAATACCATCTAGATACACCAGGTTCTTACGTGGATGATGGGGAGTCAGAGGAGTAGAGGATTTAGGAATGCTAGCTTTAATGGAGACAATTTTCTCAATAAAGAAAGTATTGATCGAGTCGCACAAAGATTGCGAAGGAGCGGGTTTAACAGTGACTCGGTCTAGTTTAGAGAGTTCATCCACAATTGAGAAAATATCCTTCGCTTTATTTGTGGAGTGTAGTACCTTAGCAGAGAAATATTCTGTCTTAGCTTGAAGGATAGCGGTTTTATAGTCTCTAGAGTGGGACAAAAATTGGCCTTTTGATTAGGGCTATAATCGCATCGCCATTTACGTTCAGCTTTCCTCAGGGCTGTTTTCTTTATTTTCAAATCTGCTGAAAACCAGCGTTGGGCGTCATGGGGCCTCTTTCTTTTAACTTTCCTTAATGGTGCTATCTGATCTCTAGCCGAGTCCAGCCAGGTGTTAATATTTTCGGCTTGCACATGGAGAGACTCCTCCGAAACCGGAGGGGATGAGACTGCTAACAAGGAGCAGAATTCATTGGTATCCACCCGCCGCCAGTTTCTGGCCATAAAGTTGCCAGTTTGAGGAGCATGATTTGGCCGGGCATTGGGGATAAAGAAGGAAATGAGGTAATGATCTGACCATGGGCAGGGAAGAACCTGTAGATGGAAGATTTCTAAGTTGGCAGTCCAAACCTGGTCTAAGGTATGCCCTTTGGTATGGGTAGCTACTTTTATATGCTGGAGGCAATTCATGCCTGCTAGTAGTTCCGTGAATTCGATAGAGCAGGGGCTTTCTTGTGGATCATTTGGCCAAAAATTAAAGTCACCAATGATCAGAATTCGAGCATTGTTGACCACCACCTCAGCCATCATGTCACCCAGTAATTGGGGGAATGTAGGCATGTGATGAGGGGGTCTATAGAATAGAGCACAGATGAATGAGGAAACATTGGACTCAAATTTTAGCAAAAGGCTATCAACCGAGGGGATACCTAAGGGGACTAGTGATGTAAATTTAAGTTTCTGGTGGACTATGGCTGCGACTCCTCCTCCTGCCTTACCCGCAGGTCTATCTGTCTGGAGGATATAATAGTTGCCAGGGAGTGCCGCGAGAATATCGGGGGCAGAATCCTCTGTCAACCATGTTTCGGAAAGAAGGAGAATGTCAGGCTTCTCTGTGTCCAAAAGGCAGAAGATCTCCAGTTGGTGTTTCACCATTGAGCGTGTGTTTAAGTAGTATACTGCCAGTCCCTCTATTGCCTGATGCATAGAGGTAGTTGCTCTATGTGGCTGACTTTGGTTGTTAGGTGTCGGCTCTTGACTGGAGCCTTTGGATATGTTTTCAAGGTCGGGGTTCCTACAGGACAGGAGTCCAAGAGTATTTAATTTGGCTTTGGTACGGGGGCTAATGGGCCCGGTCCCTTGCATTGAGTTAAGTTCTTGCGCAGTGTATGTAGTGAGAGGGACATACCTGGCCCCTGGTCCCTTCTGGGCGCGGACGGGCGCAGACGGGCTTGCCTTTGGCGCGCCGGTGGCGCGCCCGCTGCGCGCGTCCGCTGCGCGTAGGGAATGGCATCAACATTAAATAGGAGCTAAGGCTCCGCCCCCTCCGGTCTCCAGCCCGGAAGAGGAAAACCCTGCAGGTACGTTGCCGGTACTCCCTCCACTCAATCGGGACAAGGACCCGCGGTGGACCGGGGAGCAGTGCGGTGTGAAAAGCAGGTGATAGATCTCGCAGTGTAAAAGGATATCAGCGGTGATTTAAAAAAGGCTTTGTAGTTTTAAAAATATGGGCACACAAATACAGCAATGCAGCTCAGCACTCGGCTGACAAAAGCAACCAGCGCGCGTCCGCTGCGCGTAGGGAATGGCATCAACATTAAATAGGAGCTAAGGCTCCGCCCCTCCGGTCTCCAGCCCGGAAGAGGAAAACCCTGCAGGTACGTTGCCGGTACTCCCTCCACTCAATCGGGACAAGGACCCGCGGTGGACCGGGGAGCAGTGCGGTGTGAAAAGCAGGTGATAGATCTCGCAGTGTAAAAGGATATCAGCGGTGATTTAAAAAAGGCTTTGTAGTTTTAAAAATATGGGCACACAAATACAGCAATGCAGCTCAGCACTCGGCTGACAAAAGCAACCAGCGCGCGTCCGCTGCGCGTAGGGAATGGCATCAACATTAAATAGGAGCTAAGGCTCCGCCCCCTCCGGTCTCCAGCCCGGAAGAGGAAAACCCTGCAGGTACGTTGCCGGTACTCCCTCCACTCAATCGGGACAAGGACCCGCGGTGGACCGGGGAGCAGTGCGGTGTGAAAAGCAGGTGATAGATCTCGCAGTGTAAAAGGATATCAGCGGTGATTTAAAAAAGGCTTTGTAGTTTTAAAAATATGGGCACACAAATACAGCAATGCAGCTCAGCACTCGGCTGACAAAAGCAACCAGCGCGCGTCCGCTGCGCGTAGGGAATGGCATCAACATTAAATAGGAGCTAAGGCTCCGCCCCTCCGGTCTCCAGCCCGGAAGAGGAAAACCCTGCAGGTACGTTGCCGGTACTCCCTCCACTCAATCGGGACAAGGACCCGCGGTGGACCGGGGAGCAGTGCGGTGTGAAAAGCAGGTGATAGATCTCGCAGTGTAAAAGGATATCAGCGGTGATTTAAAAAAGGCTTTGTAGTTTTAAAAATATGGGCACACAAATACAGCAATGCAGCTCAGCACTCGGCTGACAAAAGCAACCAGCGCGCGTCCGCTGCGCGTAGGGAATGGCATCAACATTAAATAGGAGCTAAGGCTCCGCCCCCTCCGGTCTCCAGCCCGGAAGAGGAAAACCCTGCAGGTACGTTGCCGGTACTCCCTCCACTCAATCGGGACAAGGACCCGCGGTGGACCGGGGAGCAGTGCGGTGTGAAAAGCAGGTGATAGATCTCGCAGTGTAAAAGGATATCAGCGGTGATTTAAAAAAGGCTTTGTAGTTTTAAAAATATGGGCACACAAATACAGCAATGCAGCTCAGCACTCGGCTGACAAAAGCAACCAGCGCGCGTCCGCTGCGCGTAGGGAATGGCATCAACATTAAATAGGAGCTAAGGCTCCGCCCCCTCCGGTCTCCAGCCCGGAAGAGGAAAACCCTGCAGGTACGTTGCCGGTACTCCCTCCACTCAATCGGGACAAGGACCCGCGGTGGACCGGGGAGCAGTGCGGTGTGAAAAGCAGGTGATAGATCTCGCAGTGTAAAAGGATATCAGCGGTGATTTAAAAAAGGCTTTGTAGTTTTAAAAATATGGGCACACAAATACAGCAATGCAGCTCAGCACTCGGCTGACAAAAGCAACCAGCGTGCTCAATTGACATAATCTGCGAGGTGTTACAGGGACCGTCGACTGTGGAGGCAAGTAACGAAAATGTTGCGTCTACCAGCCAGGACACATAAACATTTGACGCTTTTGGCCCGTCGTGTGCTGGGAAAAAATTTGACTTTTGGAAAACAAAAAATTGACATTCCTTTTGAGCAAGTATGGCTTTCAAATGCTTGTAGTAGTTCGGACTATACCTACGGACATATTAGAGCTGTAGCTTAAAGTGTCAATTTCTAATATTTTCTCCTTTTTTTTTAACACTATTTTTAACACTTTTAAAAACAATGTTTTTTTTTAACACAACGAGAAACTAATGTTTTAACTATTTGCGTATAAGTATCTAGTACACCTAGTAGTATGGTTAGAATTAAACTATGTCATCCATTCGGAAGAGGAGTGGGTGTTATATTCCATATAGGTACCATAATATAGGCCTCTGTAACTTCATTACCCTTCACCTATATTCTTTCCTACATTACACTTGTCACGGTTTACAGGGACTGACCTTTTACCTAGATACTACACTGCATTCAGAACGCAGGTCTTTCCCTAGTTCGAAATCGCATACATTATGCATGAGGATTCTTGGAAGCACAGCAGGAGTACCATCTCCTGTATAAAATCTATGTACAAAGTTCATGCCCAACGTCATCCTTAGGCCGACACAGTAACACAGAAAGGTAGGACCCCTGGGGAGACCTATGGGTATATATACATCACATCTTGCTAAGATAGAGCAGAGGAGACCGAGACTTCCCGGCTGACACACTGACCAGAGACGCTGAGGTTCCTGCATGCAGACACTCCAGCTCGCAGTGGTCTAACATCCCTCGCGGGGTGTCCAACTCAAGACCAGGACGGGGTCCCACAGTCTCTCACTTCAGGTAATGGGGTTGACTAAATCCAAGAAGGATTCTTGGCTTAACACCTACATACATGCTAGGTACACTTAGGTACATCTAGTTAGGGAGGCATGGTAGGAGTACGCATCTTTTATCATGTGTTTTATATACTCCTATGTATTCATGATTATTGTAAGATGGTAGAGCTATACCATCCATTTACCTTTATAGTACTGCTAATCATTTATATCTTATAGTGCCTAACGGTTGTTGCAGCTAATTTATTTTACACCAGAATAACAACTGTTCAATAAATGCTTATTGAAAAACACCCAGCCTGTTTATTCGGTGTATCTCTCTGAGACAGACTAAGTACGCACGAGTGACTGAGCGAAAGGTAGTATATTGTTTCCACGGTCCTGAGGGATCAGGGTTGTCATGTTCGATGGTTGCCAGGAACTATTCTCTCCTTGGTAAGAGGAGATTCTAGTGGCACTGTGAGCTGGTTGGTACAAAAAGAGCCAGCATACCCGGTGGGGTGTTCAGAGTCAGTTTGACACCAATCCTACAGTGTATGTTGTCTAAACGCGCAGATCCTGTATACTTTTTATAGGAACTACACGACACTGGTGGCTGTTCAGGTATGCTGGTCCGTTGTTGTGCAAGGCTTTGTATGTGTGCGTGAGGAGTTTGTGGCTGGGGAGCCAGTGGAGCTCTTTGAGGTGCAGTGAGATGTGGGTGTGGCGTGAGAGTTTGAGGCGAGTCCTACAGCGGTGTTCTTGATAGTCTGGAGTGTCTGTGTGAGCTGCTTGGAGATTCCGGCGTAGTGTGTGTTGCCGTAGTCAAGTCTGCTTGTGATGAATGCCGTAGTCAAGTCTGCTTGTGATGAGTGCCGTAGTCAAGTCTGCTTGTGATGAGTGCCGTAGTCAAGTCTGCTTGTGATGAGTGCCGCAGTCAAGTCTGCTTGTGATGAATGCCGTAGTCAAGTCTGCTTGTGATGAGTGCCGTAGTCAAGTCTGCTTGTGATGAGTGCCGTGGTCAAGCCTGCTAGTGATAAGTGCTGCAGTCAAGTCTGCTTGTGATGAATGCCGTAATCAAGTCTGCTTGTGATGAGTGCCGTAGTCAAGTCTGCTTGTGATGAGTGCCGTAGTCAAGTTTGCTTGTGATGAGTGCCGCAGTCAAGTCTGCTTGTGATGAGTGCCGTAGTCAAGCCTGCTAGTGATGAGTGCCGCAGTCAAGTCTGCTTGTGATGAATGCCGTAGTCAAGTCTGCTTGTGATGAGTGCCGTAGTCAAGCCTGCTAGTGACGAGTGCTTGTGTGACAGTCTGTATGGTGTTTTGTGGCAGCCATTAGAGGATCCTATGGCGCATGCGTAGGATGTGGAAGCAGGCAGCGCTCACTGTTACTGGTTTCTTTTCAGCAGTCTGCTGAGCTGTGATGATTCTGCAGGGGATTCGGGCTCAGCAGGATGTTCCTGACATTCTCTGAGGTTTAAGGCTTAGTTTTGTGTATGTCTGTGAAGTGGCATTCATAACTGACCATTCTGGGTACAAACTTTCATCTCTTATTTGTTTCCACTTACCCTACAGTTCTTTGAAGGGATTTCTTGGTTGCAGCACTGACCCGGCCCCACCCACCTACCACATTAACTTTTGATTTTTTTTGTTTAAATCTTGTGCGCGCGCTGCTATTTTGAATACATTTCCAGGTTCAACTGAGCCGTGTGTGTTTCCCGTTCAGCAGGTTTCTACGTTTTCACTGCCCCCCCTTGCAGCCCTTCCCTAACCATGTGTCCAGCTGGTTAGGTCATTTCCCACTGCTGTATTCTGCAATCTGCAGGGCTCTGGTGCTAGTCTGAGCAGGGCTTGTGTCGTAGTGTCGGACAGCGGTGGTTTGTGGTTCCTGGGCTCTGACTGTACATTTTACAAGGCCTGGAGGGCGAGATGACTTTTTATCACCCCTCCTCTGCCTGATCTGATGTTGGGGGGCACTGTGGCGGCTCTCTGAGACCTCTTGCTTGACATTTTGATCTGTTTTATATTCAGAACCCCCTGGCAGGGGGGCGGGAGTGGTGACCGCTCCTTGACAATTAACCCATTCATCTCAGAGTCAGTTACACGGCTCTCCTGAGCTGAATAGAAAGTATATTGGCCGAGGATATCCCCTTTCACCCCCACTCACCGCAGCCAGACTTGGCTTCTGGACAGAGTCAATAACTTCTTGCCTTTGTCTGGTCATCTGGTTGGAGCTGGGTCCGTGCGGGGTGAGTCATTCCGGGCTTACGATGAAGCTTTGGTCAGATCCTTTACCCGAAATCATATAGGCTTGAACTCATCCGGCACATGCCTTATAAACTTGGGCTGATTCTGTTCATATCGGTATGGCCTGATCCTAAACATGCATTCATATAGGCTTGGTCTGATCCTATACATGCATTCATATAGGTTTGGTCTCATCCTGTTCATATAGGCTTGGTCTGGACCTGCACGTGCACTTATATAGGCTTGCCCGATCCTATACAGGCAATCATACAGGCTTGGTCTGATCCTAAACATACATTCATATAGGATTGGTCTGATCCTATACATACCTTCATATAGGCTTCGTCTGATCCTATCCATGTAGTTTTGGTCCGGTCCTGCACATGCATTCGTATAGGCTTGGTCTGATCCTATACATACATTCATATAGGTTAAATACAAATAGGTAGCTGTGACAATAACTAAAATATATCACACTGTACTCAACTAGTCAGGGTAGAAAGTCTACCGAAAGAATGCTTGTTCAAAGACTGGTGCTTCCACAGTATATGACTCCCCTGACACCTGTAAGGGCAAGGATGGTGTTACTCCAAAGCATGACAAACCACTAAACCATAAAACAATATGCTGGAGCACTCCAACAATGTGTTTAAATAACACTGTTTGAGGACAAATAACCAGAAACGACAGTCCATCAATCCAAGGTCATGTGATATATTTGCTTCCAACCAAGTACATGATCATCAGCCGATGGGACCTTTCCAAGGCTGTGTGTAGTAAACAACTATGAAAATAGCATAAGTGAGACCAACCTAACATAAGAGATCTCTTCATTTCATGCATGAGTTACATGCATTGCGTGCTGTCGATGGTACAAGCAGAACTTAAGAGTGAACTAGAGCGAGACCTCCATAGCAGACCTATGATACTCCTCACTCGTGCCAAGTACTACAGCACTATTAGAACAATACCTGACAAGACAGTCAAAATGTAAAAAGAAAAAGAAAAAATAACATGCTGTGTGTATAGGGTGTATCTGTGAAAGAGCACCCATGTTCTGGGGCAAAAAGTGAACTGAGACCACGAAACATGCACCAGAAAGAAAGGGAAAAGTGACCCAAACAGAATAGACTATTCTCTAACGCATACTAAATAAACCAGTGAAGAGTAGGAAAAAAAGGTAAATGTGACCGAAGGTTATTATGGTTCGAAATGGCAGGGGGTTCACTAAATTTTAGAATATGATTTAGTCCAAAAGAATTTAGCTGAGTTGTGCGCTGATACTAAAAAGGAGAATGAACAAGAGTTTCTTTAGTTGGTAATCCTCGCTAAAGGGCTCCCCGTGTAACTACAAACTGTAATTCATGTTACTCCAACAATAATACTTAAAGTAAGACGATATAGGTGCCAGAGTATGAGTTTCTTCTAGGTGATCTATAATAAAAGAGGGAGGGAGGGTCCTTAAGAATTTATGTCCAACTATTAATTTGTTTATGGAGAAAAGGGTAATAAGAGACCCACCTCTCTTGGGGCCCACTGGACTGTTGGAATCTTCCTAATAACAAACGCAGTCATCCTCATCTGTTTATCATCAATATTTTCAAGCTATAAACCAAAATAAGGAGCATTATATGTATTATCAATAAAATACCACCAACATCCCGGGTAAAATGTTATGTCAAAAGCCACCTCAAAATGAGGTGGTGTTGCTATTCAGTCATGGGCGACACTGGCATTGAGAGCCCTGATAAGCTGTAAAATGAATTAGTTGTCAACAGAACTGTTGATTTAAGACTCAGGTGCCGATTCCGATCTGGGTCGGAAAGCTCTCCGACCGAGCCGGATCCGGAGAGATTTCCGACCGAGCCGTACTCCCCCAGTCCGACCGAGCGAGTACGATGCGGCCGTATGCTGCCCGACTCGATTCGGTCGGACTCCTATTGAAGTCAATGGGAGCCGGTCGTACAACGCGTACACGGGCTCCCATTGACTGATTGGGCACGTCGCGAACAGGGGGGCCCCCTACAGTGGGTACGCGTCGGTGCGACTCGCACCGTACATGCATGTGCCTGTGTTCGACTCGTGCGGCTACGCGTGCACGGGGGTCCAACACGGACCCCCCCAAGTCCGGCTCCGGGTGCTTTTGCGAGCCGGACGCTCCGACTCGATCCGGCCGTCCGACGCGTGCATCGTACTCGCTCGGTCGGGAAACGAGTCCATTGCGTGGTGCGAGCAGTGTCCGTACGAGTCGGTCGGAGCGGTTCGGACCCAGGAACGAGTCGGTTGGCGATTTCGAGTGCGCTCGCATCGTACTTGCTCGCTGGGACGACTGTACGAATCAGTCGGAAAAAAGGCCTCCGAATCGGATCCGGTAAAGCCGAATCCGATTCGGAGCCCTACCGGCCGAGATCGGAATCGGCCCCTCAGTGTTGAAATGAGTAATGTGCCACCTATTATTCTGATAGAAGGCACCCCACACAATCCCTGGGGGTAAAGACAGCACGTCAGTTGCCTCATATGACGAAAAACATTCACCTGGTACAGAAATAAGTTAGTCAGATGAGTGAGTAACTGTGCATCACTCCTATCTTATTTCTTTTCCATTTAAAGCAAGGCCACATTGGGATTAAAAATTAAATGTTACAAGCAACTGGATTTGTAAGCCCATCTAGTTCGAGATTTACATTTTTATACGATTAATGTTCGTTTATTTACTCTGCACGCCAACTTTATTTAAGTCCTTCCCAACAACAATGAGAGAAGGTTATGAAAAGTCACAGAGCTATGTTTGTTTGTGCTCCCACCGTTAACATACTTTAAATAAAAGAAAGATTTTCCAAAACTTTAAATAAAACCTTGCTGGTCAGAGTAAAGTGAAGATATTGAAAGTCACAAGGCTGTGTTTGTTATTGCTCCCACCGTCTACATAGTTTGAATAAGAGAAAAGATTCTTAGAGTTTACCCCTGCCCTGTCCTTCGCAAAATGAAATGTGGGCCAAACGCACCTGAGCGTATTGGATGCTTAAGAACCAGAGGCTGGTGTACTAAGCTTTTTTGAGGTCGCAAACTGCTGTATTCGCAGAATCGGGCCATTTGCGACCACAAACAAGCATTTTTTAATGTACAAAGCCCTATTTGCGATTCGGTAACCTATTACCGAATCGCAAATTGGATTTGCAATTCGGTATTAGGAACCGGGGTGTTTACAGCATCACTTCCTAATACTGAATCGCTGTGGTATGTGTGAATGTTTTGCGACTGAAATGCAGTCGCAAAACATTCACATTTTACCACCTACTTCAAGTAGGTGGTAACCCATTCGCCATTTGGAAGGGGTACCCAAGGGACCCCTCCCCTTTTGTGAATGTTTGTAAAAAAACATTTTAGAAGCAGGCTGTGGTCCCACGGACCACTGCCTACTCTTAAAAATGAAAAGAAAACATTTCATTTTCTTTTTGAAATTCATCCCATTTTCCCTTAGGGAAACCGGGCTGCCTTTAAAAAAAAAAAAGATTGCTTTATTTAAAAGTAAGCACAGACATGGTGGTCTGCTGACCCCAGCAGGCCACCATCCCTATGATTTTTGCTATTCCCAATGGGTGGCAAACCAAGTCCTACCCCATTAATATTCATGAGGTAGGTCTATTTGTGGCCCACTGGGAATTACAGAAAGTGTAAAGCACACTTTCGTACATAGGTGTTTACGATTACCAAATAGTGTACCACGAGAATTTGCTATTTGGTAATTGCACACGATTACCTACGTACATCTGGTCCCATGTGCTCTGTTGAGCTAGGAAAAGGACTGTGCTAACCACTAAACTGTTAAGTCTGTGGTTGTAAAAGCATCTGCCATTTTGGGCGAAAAAGGTATGAGGAGAGTAGTGAAAAAAAGCAATGACATGCTTATGTGCTCCAGAGATATCAGACATTAGATTAATCCCCAGTAACACATAGAAGATTGATATTCAAGCAACATGAGGTGTCTATGGGCCTGATTACAACTCTGGCGGTCCTACAGCAATGTGCCATCCACTGTAGGATCGCCAAAGCTGTGGTGTGACCGCCCGCCAGATTAGGAGTTAAATCCTGGTCTGGCGGGTAGTCCTGCGGCGGTCTGAAGACGGCTGCTGTTAGGCTCATAGAAGAGCCCAACATGTAGATTGCCGCCATCAGAGAACCAACTGCACCTTCCTCGCTCTACAGGAAAGGATCATTAATGGTATCCTCTGTCCCTTTGAACCGAATAAACTGGTTCTGGTCCCCCTTTGATAATTAGGGTTTGGATAGATGTACGCTCCTGCGTAAAATCGAGTACCGATAGTCTTACCCGCTAGCAGAATCAGTGATTGGTCCAGCAATCTTGATTGACAACGATTGTCAGTTAGAGTGACGCCTACACTCTAACCAGCTTTGAACTAGAAGAGTTTACCTACAACTTTTTTCCATCAGGTTGAAGATTATATAACATCAGCCCGGATTTTTAAAACATCCAGCAGGACCTTTTTATACTCAGTTAACCATTCTCTGGTCATTATTATAATTATTCAGAGTATAGAACTGAATTTCCAGTTAAGGAATAGGAAGTTTTGATCCCCTCAACTCGAGAAGCATATGCTCAGGGTTTAATAAGTATTCATCGTTGCCTTATAAAAGGTTTTTTTAATTGGTTATATGTACATCATTTTTATATACATTCTGTTGAGAGTCCACAAACGTTTTTTGTCTTGAAAAAGATGGGGATATAAGAGTCCATCGAAACGCGTCGACGCTTCACGGAAAAGTACACAATCTGTCAAGTGGCTAGACCAATGAGTACCTTATGAACTGGACAGTACCTGGTATTAGCCCTAAAGGTTCTTCCAAACGGATGTGTACGCTACTTATGACATAGGGTTGTGTGTCTTGTGATATGTACTCTTTCTATTATTTTTATTACATTGGTTTTATAAAGAAAAGGTGCTATTTGGTTTGTTTTTAAGTCTTGTCACAATTGTACGTTGAATAATGATGATATGATGTATTATTGTCTTTAGGATTATATGTGTATTTTTACTGTTTCTCAACTAATAAATTGATCTTGTATTTTATTACATCTGATGTTGTCAGGATTATCCTTTAGGAATATATGGTCTTCTTTCCATTGAATGTAGGTGGTTTGAGTGATTTAGAATGAGTTGAATTGATTGATTTCATAGGTGACATTTTCTCCAAAGGATAACATTTTTGTGATACTTTGGTGTACATTCATATAGCCTTGGTCTGATCCTGTAATACATTCATATAGCATTTGTCTGCTCCTAAGCCTTGGTCTGATCCTGTAATACATTCATATAGCCTTGGTCTGATCCTGTAATACATTCATATAGCCTTGGTCTGATCCTGTAATACATTCATATAGCCTTGGTCTGATCCTGTACGTACATTCATATAGCCTTGGTCTTCTCCTATATGTACATTCATATAGCCTTGGTCTGATCATGTAATACATTCATAAATCTTTGGTCTGATCCTGTACGTACATTCATATAGCCTTGGTCTGATCCTGTAATACATTCATATCGCCTTGGTCTGATCCTGTACGTACATTCATATAGCCTTGGTCTTATCCTATATGTACATTCATATAGCCTTGGTCTGATCCTGTAATACATTCATAAATCCTTGGTCTGATCCTATACTTACATTCATATAGCCTTGGTCTGATCCTGTAATACATTCACATAGCCTTGGTCTGATCCTGTAATACATTCATATAGCCTTTGTCTTATCCTGTAAGTACATTCATATAGCCTTGGTCTTATCCTAAATGTACATTCATATAGCCTTGGTCTGATCCTGTAATACATTCATATAGCCTTGGTCTGATCCTGTACGTACATTCATATAGCCTTGGTCTTATCCTATATGTACATTCATATAGCCTTGGTCTGATCTTGTAATACATTCATATAGCCTTGGTCTGATCCTGTACGTACATTGATATAGCCTTGGTCTGATCCTATACTTACATTCATATAGCCTTGGTCTGATCCTGTAATACATTCACATAGCCTTGGTCTTATCCTATATGTACATTCATATAGCCTTGGTCTGATCCTGTACGTACATTCATATAGCCTTGGTCTTATCCTATATGTACATTCATATAGCCTTGGTCTGATCCTGTACGTACATTCATATAGCCTTGGTCTTATCCTATATGTACATTCATATAGCCTTGGTCTGAAAAAAAATATGTTTAAAAAACAAATTAAAATCAGTATTATGTTATAGGGTGGCTCTAAAAAGAGCCCTTGTTTTCATTGTGACTTTGTTGTAGCTACATGTAAGTGCCGATGCAGAGCTTTAGGTTGTTGAGAAAGACTCTGTTTCCCTGATCTGGGAAATGTACTCCATCACTCCTGTAGATGCCATCCATATCAAAATGTAGATTGTTGTTATATATTTAATAGGGACTGTGCACTTCGTTTTTTGGCCAGGAGAGGGAGTAAAGCTTTATACGAATAGTGTTGTTAGAGGACAAGTTTGTTAGGGCCTTACCAAAGTGTGGATTGAGCCTGTCTGTCTCCTAGGAGATCTCTGAATAGAGCAGCCCCCAGTCCCAGCCCCACCCCCAGGCCAGCAGACCTAGGACTGCTATTGGTTTTCCCCAACTCCAAGCAAATCTGAGCCCTCCTCTCTCACCTGCCCAGGCCCCTTAAGGCTTTGCTGGGTGCACCCCAAATCATTCTCCTCCATCTTGTGGGTTGCAGCCTACCTGTGCCCAGATTGTAGTGAGCAGAGACCAGGAAGTGGTAAGGAGGCAGACTAGTGCTGTCTCTTTCCTAAAAAAGTTTAAAAAACGATTTTCCCCACCTGTGATTGCATCATCTTATTTTTCTTTTTAAATTTCTTTGCCTGTCTTTGCCTGTGGTTGTTACAGTTTTAAAATTGTAGTTTTAACCTGCCAGTGATTGCATAATTTATCCCATGTTTTTGTGTTTAAACTTGTGGTTTTTCCTGCCCTTGACTGCTTCCATTTAACCTGTTGAATTGTGGGATTTGCAGTCCAAACTCTGTAGTTTTTCCCTCTCATTCCCCGTGAATATCAGTTTTTCCCTCCAAATGTCTCCTTTGCTCTGTGCTAAGACCTGTATGTTAAGCAGTGCACCCCCAGCGACCATTTTGTGTTAACAAGTCAGTGAAACCAGCCCCCTCTTCCCCCTGAGACAGCAGTAATCTGCTGTAAGCTGTTTAAACTGTGTTTAATAGGGACTGTGCACTTTGTTTTTTGGCCAGGAGAGGGAGTAAAGCTTTATACAAATAGTGTTGTTAGAGGACAAGTTTGTTAGGGCCTTACCTGCAGAAGTCCAAAGTGTGGATTGAGCCTGTCTGTCTCCTAGGAGATTTCTGAATAGAGGAGCAGCTTTCAACTCCCTGGCCAGCAAACCTTGTCTGAGGTAGCTGGGACCTTATATAGTCTGATATTGTTTGGTACATGTGTACACTGATTGGTGGTTGTATCTGATGTTTCTATTGGGTTAGGGTTAGTGTCCTCATTGGTTGGGTATTTGAGGGTTCTGATTGATTTCTGGGTCTGTGATTCAATCAATGTAGGGTTGGGACTAGGTCTAGGGTTAGGATTTCTATTGGAAGTAGGGACTAGGGCTTCCTGTGTTATTGGTTGTTGGGACTAGGGTGGGACTAGGGCTAGGGTTAGGATTTCTATTTGAAGTTGGTTCTAGGGCCTCCTGTGTTATTGGTTGTTGGGACTAGGGTGGGACTAGGTCTAGGGTTAGGCTTTCTATTGGAAGTAGGGACTAGGGCTTCCTGTGCCATTGGTTGCTTGGACTAGGGTTGGGACTACTGGTAGGGCTAGGGCCTCTATTGGACATAGAGTTCAGGGTTTTTGAAACTGATTGGGTGCTTGTACTAGGGCTAAGATTGGTTGTAAGGTCCTGGTCTCCTAATGGTTCTAGATTTTAGGGCTAGTGTTGTGATTGGTTAGTGTTAGGGCTAGGGTTCCCATTGGCTGAAGGGGTCACCTGACTACTAGGGCTATAAACGGCCAAGGCTTAGCCTCGACGCCCGGGCTGAGACGCCCTAAGGGTGGAGAGGACAAGGGTGAGTGCCTATTTGAACCTGTTCGAGACTGGTCGGGACCTGGGCCAGAAATGCTACCCAGTTTCCCATTCATTAATACCCATCCTATGTATGTGTCCCTCTGTATATAAGCATTTATTTTCACTATAGATATGTACCTATCTTCGTGTATTGCTTTGTATAAACATGTAGAATAATTATGTTGTTATAAAAAAAAAAAAATTAATCTTTGGTCTACATGTACTTGCTTCCATTGTGCATCTATGTACCTCCATGTACTTGGATCTGTGTGTCTGTTACTTTTCTCCTGAAAAAGCATATCCAATGCACTACCCTATTTCTCATCCTGTACCTCGATCAATATCTTTAATCTGCGTATACTTACCTCCTTTATGCATCTATATACTTTCAATGTACTTATGGATCTATATATTTATCACTTTCTTCTAATTTAGCATTTCCAATGCACTACCCTATTTCTAAACCTATACTTCTCTCAAAATATCCTCAGGCCCAACCTTCTGACTCATCTCAAACTTCTTTCTACTACTCTTTCCAATTCACTACCCTATCTCTCACCCTATACATCTATCAATATATCCTCTACACCCACTCTCTCATTTATCCCAAACCCCATACCACTACTATGTTCCCCAAAATAACCCTTTCTTGACTCTCTCCTACTCTACCCCTCCTTGCATCATCTGACACCTCCTTTACTGTACCAATGCCCAAGACAAACCTTTCTAAACTCTTCCCTCTGACTCTTCCCCTCCAAAAACCCTTTTTACTCATCCAAAAGCCTCCTCCTACTGCTATGACCTAAAAAAAGAAATCCTTCACTCTTCTATCCCTCCACTATCCCTTTCAATCAAAATAACAGACTAACATGTTCACTTCTCTAATTCCATATTCCACTATACTAATTCACCACTAATCCTTTATGGGTTCCAGAGTAGCGTGCTACTCGCCAACAAAGCGTTTCAACACCTCATCAGGGTTACAAACGCTATATAAATGCAAACCTTTTTCCCTTTTTTACCCCTCCCCAACCTTTCTCACTCCAAATAACTGACTAATATCCACCACTCAAATTACTTTCATATTTCACCATACTAATTCACCACTAATCCGTTATGGGTTTCCGGAGCTGCAAGCTATTCACCAAAAAAAATAAAGCGCTTCAAACCCCATCAGGGGTAAGAAGCGCTATATAAATACAAACCTTTTTTGCTCTTCTATCCTTCTGCTATCCTTCCGAATCCAAATAACTAACTAACATATCCACCACTTAAAATTTACTTGCATGTTTCACTATATTAATTCAACAATAATCCTCCATGGGTCCCGGAGTAGCGTGCTACTCGCCGAAAAGCGCTTCGACGCCTCGTCAGGGGTAGTAAGCGCTATACAAATGCAATTACAATCCAATACAATACATTCATATAGCCTTGGTCTGATCCTGTAATACATTCATATAGCCTTGGTCTGATCCTGTACGTACATTCATACAGCGTTGGTCTTATCCTGTACGTACATTCATATTGCCTTGGTCTGATCCTGTAATACATTCATATAGCCTTGTCCTGATCCTGTGATACATTCATGTAGCCTTGCTCTGATCCTGTACGTTCATTCATATAGCCTTGGTCTGATCCTGTAATACATTCATATAGCTTTGGTCTGATCCTGTAATACATTCATATAGCCTTGGTCTGATCCTGTAATACATTCATATAGCCTTGGTCCGATCCTTTACGTACATTCATATAGCCTTGGTCTGATCCTGTACGTACATTCATATAGCCTTCGTCTTATCATGTACGTACATTCATATAGCCTTGGTATGATCCTGTAATACATTCATATAGCCTTGGTCTGATCCTGTAATACATTCATATAGCCTTGTTCTGATCCTGTACGTACATTCTTATAGCCTTGGCCTGATCCTGTACGTACATTTATGCAGCCATGGTCTGATCCTGTACGTACATTCATATAGCCTTAATCTGATCCTGTATATACATTCATATAGCCTTGTTCTGATCCTGTACGTACATTCTTATAGCCTTGGCCTGATCCTGTACGTACATTTATACAGCCATGGTCTGATCCTGTACGTCCATTCATATAGCCTTAATCTGATCCTGTACATACATTCATATAGCCTTGGTCTGATCCTGTACGTACATTCATAAAGCTTTGGTGTGATCCTGTACATACAATTATATAGCCTTGGTCTGATCCTGTACGTATATTCATATAGCCTTAGTCTGATCCTGTAATACATTCATGTAGCCTTGGTCTGATCCTGTACGTACATTCATATAGCCTTGGTCTGATCCTGTACCACATTCATATAGCTTGGTCTGAACCTGTAATACATTCATATAGCCTTGGTCTGATCCTGTATGTACATTCATATAGCCTTGGTCTGATGCTGTAATACATTCAGCTAGCCTTGGTCTGATCCTGTCATACATTCATATAGCCTTGGTCTGATCCTTTACCTACATTCATATAGCCTTGGTCTGATCCTGTAATACAGTCATATAACATTTGTCTGATCCTGTACATACATTCATGTAGCCTTGGTCTGATCCTGTACGTACATTCATATAGCCTTGGTCTGATCCTGTAATACATTCATATAGCCTTGGTCTGATCCTGTAATACATTCATATAGCCTTGGTATGATCCTGTACGTACATTCATATAGCCTTGGTCTTATCATGTATGTACATTCATATAGCCTTGGTCTGACCCTGTATGTACATTCATATAGCCTTGGTCTGATCCTGTAATACATTCATATAGCATTTGTCTGATCCTGTACATACATTCATGTAGCCTTGGTCTGATCCTGTACGTACATTCATATAGCCTTGGTCTGATCCTGTAATACATTCATATAGCCTTGGTCTGATCCTGTAATACATTCATATAGCCTTGGTCTGATCCTGTACGTACATTCATATAGCCTTGGTCTGACCCTGTATGTACATTCATATAGCATTGGTCTGATCCTGTAATACATTCATATAGCCTTGGTCTGATCCTGTAATACATTCATATAGCCTTGGTCTGATCCTGTACGTACATTCATATAGCCTTGGTCTTATCCTGTACGTACATACATATTGCCTTGGTCTGATCCTGTAATACATTCATATAGCCTTTGTCTGATCCTGTACGTACATTCATATAGCCTTGGTCTGATCCTGTACTACATTCATATAGCTTGGTCTGATCCTGTAATACATTCATATAGCCTTGGTCTGATCCTGTATGTACATTCATATAGCCTTGGTCTGATGCTGTAATACATTCAACTAGCCTTGGTCTGATCCTGTAATACATTCATATATCCTTGGTCTGATCCTTTACGTACATTCATATAGCCTTGGTCTGATCCTGTAATACAGTCATATAGCATTTGTCTGATCCTGTACATACATTCATGTAGCCTTGGTCTGATCCTGTACGTACATTCATATAGCCTTGGTCTGATCCTGTAATACATTCATATAGCCTTGGTCTGATCCTGTAAAACATTCATATAGCCTTGGTATGATCCTGTACGTACATTCATATAGCCTTGGTCTTATCCTTATGTACATTCATATAGCCTTGGTCTGACCCTGTATGTACCTTCATATAGCCTTGGTCTGATCCTGTACGTACATTCATATAGCCTTGGTCTGATCCTGTAATACATTCATGTAGCCTTGGTCTGATCCTGTACGTTCATTCATATAGCCTTGGTCTGACCCTGTAATACATTCATATAGCTTTGGTCTGATCCTGTAATACATTCATATAGCCTTGGTCTGATCCTGTATGTACATTCATATAGCCTTGGTCTGATCCTGTAATACATTCATATAGCCTTGGTCCAATCCTTTACATACATTCATATAGCCTTGGTCTGATCATGTACGTACATTCATATAGCCTTGGTCTTATCCTGTACGTACATTCATATAGCCTTGGTCCAATCCTTTACATACATTCATATAGCCTTGGTCTGATCCTGTACATTCATTCATATAGCCTTGGTCTGATCCTGTAATTGTTCATATAGCCTTGCTCTGATCCTATAATACATTCATATAACCTTGGTCTGATCCTGTAGGTACATTCGTAAAGCCTTGGTCTGAAACTGTACATGCATTCATATAGCCTTGGTCTGATCCTGTAATACATTCATATAGCCTTTGTCTGGTCCTGTACGTACATTCATATAGCCTTGGTCTGATCCTGTAATACATTCATATAGTATTTATCTGATCCTGTACATACATTCATGTAGCCTTGGTCTGATCCTGTACGTACATTCATATAGCCTTGGTCTGAACCTGTAATACATTCATATAGCCTTGGTCTGATCCTGTAATACATTCATATAGCCTTGGTCTGATCCTGTAATACATTCATATAGCCTTGGTCTGATCCTGTACGTACATTCATATAGCCTTTGTCTTATCCTGTACGTACATACATATTGCCTTGGTCTGATCCTGTAATACATTCATATAGCCTTGGTCTGATCCTGTACGTACAATCATATAGCCTTGGTCTGATCCTGTACGTACATTCATATAGCCTTGGTCTGATCCTGTAATACATTCATGTAGCCTTGGTCTGATCCTGTACGTTCATTCATATAGCCTTGGTCTGATCCTGTAATACATTCATATAGCTTTGGTCTGATCCTGTAATACATTCATATAGCTTTGGTCTGATCCTGTAATACATTCATATAGCCTTGGTCTGATCCTGTATGTACATTCATATAGCCTTGGTCTGATCCTGTAATACATTCATATAGCCTTGGTCCAATCCTTTACATACATTCATATAGCCTTGGTCTGATCATGTACGTACATTCATATAGCCTTGGTCTTATCATGTACGTACATTCATATAGACTTGGTGTGATCCTGTAGGTACATTCGTATGGCCTTGGTCTGAAACTGTACATGCATTCATATAGCCTTGGTCTGATCCTGTAATACATTCATATAGCCTTTGTCTGGTCCTGTACGTACATTCATATAGCTTTGGTCTGACCCTGTAATACATTCATGTAGCCTTGGTCTGATCCTGTAATACATTCATATAACCATGGTCTGATCCTGTACATACATTCATATAGCCTTTGTCTGATCCTGTAATACATTCATATAGCTTTGGTATGATCCTGTAATACATTCATATAGCCTTGGTCTGATCCTATAATACTTTTATAAAGCCTTTGTCTGATCCTGAAATATATTCATATAGCCTTGGTACGATCCTGTAATATATTCATATAGCCATGATCTTAATATATTCATATAGACTTGGTCTTATCCTGTACGTACATTCATATAGCCTTGGTCTTATCCTGTATGTACATTCATATAGCCTTGGTCTGATCCTGTAATACATTCATATAGCCTTGGTCTGATCCTGTAATACATTCATATAGCCTTTGTCTGATCCTGTACGCACATTCGTATAGCATTTGTCTGATCCTGTACATACATTCATATAGCCTTGATCTGATCCTGTACATACATTCATATAGCCTTGGTCTGATCCTGTAATACATTCATGTAGCCTTGGTCTGATCCTGTATGTACATTGATATAGCCTTGGTATGATCCTTTATGTACATTCATATAGCCTTGGTCTGATCCTGTAATACATTCATGTAGCCTTGTTCTGATCCTGTACGTACATTCATATAGCCTTGGTCTCATCCTGTAATACATTCATATAGCTTGGTCTGATCCTGTAATACATTCATATAGACTTGGTCTGATCCTGTATCTACATTCATGTAGCCGTGGTCTGATCTTGTAATACATTAAAATAGCCTTGGTCTGATCCTGTAATACATTCATATAGCCTTGGTCTGATCCTGTAATACATTCATATAGCCTTGGTCTGATCCTTTACGTACATTCATTTAGCCTTGGTCTGATCCTGTACGTACATTCATATAGCCCTGGTCTGATCCTGTATGTACATTCATATAGCCTTTGTCTGATCCTGTAATACATTCATTTAGCCTTGGTCTGATCCTGTAATACATTCATATAGCCTTGGTCTGATCTTATAATACATTTATAAAGCCTTAGCCTGATCCTGAAATATATTCATATAGCCTTGGTACGATCCTGTAGTATATTCATTTAGCCATGGTCTGATCCTGAAATATATTCATATAGCCTTGGTACGATCCTGTAATATATTCATATATCCTTGGTCTTATCCTGTACGTACATTCATATAGCCTTGGTCTTATCCTGTACGTACATTCATATAGCCTTGGTCTTATCCTGTACGTACATTCATATAGCCTTGGTCTTATCCTGTACGTACATTCATATAGCCTTGGGCTGATCCTGTATGTACATTCATATACCCTTGGTCTGATCCTGTAATAAATTCATATAGCCATGGTCTGATCCTGTAATACATTCATATAGCCTTGGTCTGATCTTAAAATACATTTATAAAGCCTTTGCCTGATCCTGAAATATATTCATATAGCCATGGTCTGATCCTGTTATATATTCATATAGCCTTGGTCTTATCCTGTACGTACATTCATATAGCCTTGTCTTATCCTGTACGTACATTCATATAGCATTGGTCTTATCCTGTATGTACATTCATATAGCCTTGGTCTGATCCTGTAACATTCATATAGCCTTGGTCTGATCCTGTAATACATTCATGTAGCCTATGTCTGATCCTGTACGTACATTCATATAGCATTTGTCTGATCCTGTACATACATTCATATAGCCTTGATCTGATCCTGTACGTACATTCATATAGCCTTGGTCTGATCCTGTAATACATTCATATAGCCTTGGTCTGATCTTGTATGTACATTCATATAGCCTTGGTCTGATCCTGTACGTACATTCATATAGCCTTGGTCTGAACCTGTAATACATTCATGTAGCCTTGGTCTGATCCTGTACGTACATTCATATAGCCTTGGTCTGATCCTGTAATACATTCATATAGCTTGGTCTGATCCTGTAATACATTCATAGAGCCTTGGTCTGATCCTATAATACATTCATAAAGCCTTTGTCTGATCCTGAAATATATTCATGTAGCCTTTGTACGATCCTGTAATATATTCATATAGCCATGCTCTGATCCTGTAATATATTCATATAGCCTTGGTCTTATCCTGTACGTACATTCATATAGCCTTGGTCTTATCCTGTACGTACATTCATATAGCCTTGGTCTTATCCTGTACGTACATTCATATAGCCTTGGTCTGATCCTGTACGTACATTCATATAGCCTTGGTCTGATCCTGTAATACATTCATATAGCCTTGATCTGATCCTGTAATACATTCATATAGCCTTGGTCTGATCCTATAATACATTTATAAAGCCTTTGTCTGATCCTGAAGTATATTCATATAGCCTTGGTACGATCCTGTAATTTATTCATATAGCCATGGTCTGATCCTGTAATATATTCATATAGCCTTGGACTTATCCTGTACGTACATTCATATAGCCCTGTCTTATCCTGTACGTACATTCATATAGCCTTGGTCTTATCCTGTATGTACATTCATATAGCCTTGGTCTGATCCTGTAATACATTCATATAGCCTTTGTCTGATCCTGTACGTACATTCACATAGCATTTGTCTGATCCTGTACATACATTCATATAGCCTTGATCTGATCCTGTACGTACATTCATATAGCCTTGGTCTGATCCTGTAATACATTCATATAGCCTTGGTCTGATCCTGTAATACATTCATATAGCCTTTGTCTGATCCTGTACGTACATTCACATAGCATTTGTCTGATTCTGTACATACATTCATATTGCCTTGATCTGATCCTGTACGTACATTCATATAGCCTTGGTCTGATCCTGTAATACATTCATATAGCCTTGGTCTGATCCTGCACGTACATTGACATAGCCTTGGTCTGATCCTGTATGTATTCATATAGCCTTGGTCTGATCCTGTAATACATTCATGTATCCTTATCTGATCCTGTACGTACATTCATATAGCCTTGGTCTGATCCTGTAATACTTTCATATAGCTTGGTCTGATCCTGTAATACATTCATATAGCCTTGGTCTGATCCTGTATGTACATTCTCATAGCCTTGGTCTGATCCTGTATAACATTCAAATAGCCTTGGTCTGATCCTGTAATACATTCATATAGCCTTGGTCTGATCCTGTAATACATTCATATAGCCTTGGTCTGATCCTTTACGTACATTCATATAGCCTTGGTCTGATCCTGTACGTACATTCATATAGCCTTGGTCTTATCTTGTACGTACATTCATATAGCCTTGATCTGATCCTGTAATACATTCATATAGCCTTGGTCTGATCCTGTACGTAGATACATATAACCCTGGTCTGATCCTGTATGTACATTCATTTAGCCTTGGTCTGTTCCTGTACGCACATTCATATAGCCTTGGTCTGATCCTGTACATACATTCATGTAGCCTTCGTCTGATCCTGTAATACATTCATATAGCCATGGTCTGATCCTGTAATACATTCATAAAGCTTTGGTCTGATCCTGTATGAACATTCATATAGCCTTGGTCTGATCCTGTAATACATTCATTTAGCCTTGGTCTGATCCTGCACGTACATTCATATAGCCTTGGTCTGATCCTGTACGTACATTCATATAGCCTTGGTCTGATCCTGTAATACATTCATGTAGCCTTGGTCTGATCCTGTGCGTACATTCATATAGCCTTGGTCTGATCCTGTAATACATTCATATAGCCTTGGTCAGATTATGTAATACATTTATAAAGCCTTTGTCTGATTCTGAAATATATTCATATAGCCTTAGTACGATCCTGTAATATATTCATATAGCCTTGGTCTTTTCCTGTACGTACATTCATATAGCCTTGGTGTTTATCCTGTACGTACATTCAGATAGCCTTGGTCTGATCCTGTAATACATTCATATAGCCTTGGTCTGATCCTGTAATACACTCATATAGCATTTGTCTGATCCTGTACATACATTCATATAGCATTTGTCTGATCCTGTACATACATTCATATAGCCTTGGTCTGATCCCGTACGTACATTCATATAGCCTTGGTCTGATCCTGTAATACATTCATATAGCCATGGTCTGATCCTGTATGTACATTCATATAGCCTTGGTCTGATCCTGTAATACATTCAAATAGCCTTGGTCTGATCCTATAATACATTCATATATCCTTGGTCTGATCCTGTAATACATTCATATAGCCTTGGTCTGATCCTGGACGTACATTCATATAGCCTTGGTCTGATCCTGTAATACATTCATATAGCCTTGATCTGATCCTGTAATACATTCATATAGCCTTGGTCTGATCCTATAATACATTTATAAAGCCTTTGTCTGATCCTGAAGTATATTCATATAGCCTTGGTACGATCCTGTAATTTATTCATATAGCCATGGTCTGATCCTGTAATATATTCATATAGCCTTGGACTTATCCTGTACGTACATTCATATAGCCCTGTCTTATCCTGTACGTACATTCATATAGCCTTGGTCTTATCCTGTATGTACATTCATATAGCCTTGGTCTGATCCTGTAATACATTCATATAGCCTTGGTCTGATCCTGTAATACATTCATATAGCCTTTGTCTGATCCTGTACGTACATTCACATAGCATTTGTCTGATCCTGTACATACATTCATATAGCCTTGATATGATCCTGTACGTACATTCATATAGCCTTGGTCTGATCCTGTAATACATTCATATAGCCTTGGTCTGATCCTGTAATACATTCATATAGCCTTTGTCTGATCCTGTACGTACATTCACATAGCATTTGTCTGATTCTGTACATACATTCATATTGCCTTGATCTGATCCTGTACGTACATTCATATAGCCTTGGTCTGATCCTGTAATACATTCATATAGCCTTGGTCTGATCCTGCACGTACATTGACATAGCCTTGGTCTGATCCTGTATGTACATTCATATAGCCTTGGTCTGATCCTGTAATACATTCATGTATCCTTATCTGATCCTGTACGTACATTCATATAGCCTTGGTCTGATCCTGTAATACTTTCATATAGCTTGGTCTGATCCTGTAATACATTCATATAGCCTTGGTCTGATCCTGTATGTACATTCTCATAGCCTTGGTCTGATCCTGTATAACATTCAAATAGCCTTGGTCTGATCCTGTAATACATTCATATAGCCTTGGTCTGATCCTGTAATACATTCATATAGCCTTGGTCTGATCCTTTACGTACATTCATATAGCCTTGGTCTGATCCTGTACGTACATTCATATAGCCTTGGTCTTATCCTGTACGTACATTCATATAGCCTTGATCTGATCCTGTAATACATTCATATAGCCTTGGTCTGATCCTGTACGTAGATACATATAACCCTGGTCTGATCCTGTATGTACATTCATTTAGCCTTGGTCTGTTCCTGTACGCACATTCATATAGCCTTGGTCTGATCCTGTACATACATTCATGTAGCCTTCGTCTGATCCTGTAATACATTCATATAGCCATGGTCTGATCCTGTAATACATTCATAAAGCTTTGGTCTGATCCTGTACAAACATTCATATAGCCTTGGTCTGATCCTGTAATACATTCATTTAGCCTTGGTCTGATCCTGCACGTACATTCATATAGCCTTGGTCTGATCCTGTACGTACCTTCATATAGCCTTGGTCTGATCCTGTAATACATTCATGTAGCCTTGGTCTGATCCTGTGCGTACATTCATATAGCCTTGGTCTGATCCTGTAATACATTCATATAGCCTTGGTCAGATTATGTAATACATTTATAAAGCCTTTGTCTGATTCTGAAATATATTCATATAGCCTTAGTACGATCCTGTAATATATTCATATAGCCTTGGTCTTTTCCTGTACGTACATTCATATAGCCTTGGTGTTTATCCTGTACGTACATTCAGATAGCCTTGGTCTGATCCTGTAATACATTCATATAGCCTTGGTCTGATCCTGTAATACACTCATATAGCATTTGTCTGATCCTGTACATACATTCATATAGCATTTGTCTGATCCTGTACATACATTCATATAGCCTTGGTCTGATCCCGTACGTACATTCATATAGCCTTGGTCTGATCCTGTAATACATTCATATAGCCATGGTCTGATCCTGTATGTACATTCATATAGCCTTGGTCTGATCCTGTAATACATTCATATATCCTTGGTCTGATCCTGTACGTACATTCATATAACCTTGGTCTGATCCTGTAATACATTCATATAGCCTTGGTCTTGACCTGTAATACATTCATATAGCCTTGGTCTGATCCTGTACGAACATTGATATAGCCTTGGTCTGATCCTATACTTACATTCATATAGCCTTGGTCTGATCCTGTAATACATTCACATAGCCTTGGTCTGATCCTGTAATACATTCATATAGCCTTGGTCTGATCCTGTACGTACATTCATATAGCCTTGGTCTTATCCTATATGTACATTCATATAGCCTTGGTCTGATCCTGTAATACATTCATAAAGCCTTGGTCTGATCCTGTACGTACATTCATATAGCCTTGGTCTGAAAAAAATATGTTTAAAAAACAAATTAAAATCAGTATTATGTTATAGGGTGGCTCTAAAAAGAGCCCTTGTTTTCATTGTGACTTTGTTGTAGCTACATGTAAGTGCCGATGCAGAGCTTTAGGTTGTTGAGAAAGACTCTGTTTCCCTGATCTGGGAAATGTACTCCATCACTCCTGTAGATGCCATCCATATCAAAACGTAGATTGTTGTTATATATTTAATAGGGACTGTGCACTTCGTTTTTTGGCCAGGAGAGGGAGTAAAGCTTTATACAAATAGTGTTGTTAGAGGACAAGTTTGTTAGGGCCTTACCAAAGTGTGGATTGAGCCTGTCTGTCTCCTAGGAGATCTCTGAATAGAGCAGCCCCCCAGTCCCAGCCCCACCCCCAGGCCAGCAGACCTAGGACTGCTATTGGTTTTCCCCAACTCCAAGCAAATCTGAGCCCTCCTCTCTCACCTGCCCAGGCCCCTTAAGGCTTTGCTGGGTGCACCCCAAATCATTCTCCTCCATCTTGTGGGTTGCAGCCTACCTGTGCCCAGATTGCAGTGAGCAGAGACCAGGAAGTGGTAAGGAGGCAGACTAGTGCTGTCTCTTTCCTAAAAAAGTTTAAAAAACGATTTTCCCCACCTGTGATTGCATCATCTTATTTTTTCTTTTTAAATTTCTTTGCCTGTCTTTGCCTGTGGTTGTTACAGTTTTAAAATTGTAGTTTTAACCTGCCAGTGATTGCATAATTTATCCCATGTTTTTGTGTTTAAACTTGTAGTTTTTCCTGCCCGTGACTGCTTCCATTTAACCTGTTGAATTGTGGGATTTGCAGTCCAAACTCTGTAGTTTTTCCCTCTCATTCCCCGTGAATATCAGTTTTTCCCTCCAAATGTCTCCTTTGCTCTGTGCTAAGACCTGGATGTTAAGCAGTGCACCCCCAGCGACCATTTTGTGTTAACAAGTCAGTGAAACCAGCCCCCCCCTTCCCCTCTGAGACAGCAGTAATCTGCTGTAAACTGTTTAAACTGTGTTTAATAGGGACTGTGCACTTCGTTTTTTGGCCAGGAGAGGGAGTAAAGCTTTATACAAATAGTGTTGTTAGAGGACAAGTTTGTTAGGGCCTTACCTGCAGAAGTCCAAAGTGTGGATTGAGCCTGTCTGTCTCCTAGGAGATTTCTGAATAGAGGAGCAGCTTTCAACTCCCTGGCCAGCAAACCTTGTCTGAGGTAGCTGGGACCTTATATAGTCTGATATTGTTTGGTACATGTGTACACTGATTGGGGGTTGTATCTGATGTTTCTATTGGGTTAGGGTTAGTGTCCTCATTGGTTGGGTATTTGAGGGTTCTGATTGGTTTCTGGGTCTGTGATTCAATCAATGTAGGGTTGGGACTAGGTCTAGGGTTAGGATTTCTATTGGAAGTAGGGATTAGGGCTTCCTGTGTTATTGGTTGTTGGGACTAGGGTGGGACTAGGGCTAGGGTTAGGATTTCTATTGGAAGTTGGGACTAGGGCCTCCTGTGTTATTGGTTGTTGGGACTAGGGTGGGACTAGGTCTAGGGTTAGGCTTTCTATTGGAAGTAGGGACTAGGGCTTCCTGTGCCATTGGTTGCTTGGACTAGGGTTGGGACTACTGGTAGGGCTAGGGCCTCTATTGGACGTAGAGTTCAGGGTTTTTAAAACTGATTGGGTGCTTGTACTAGGGCTAAGATTGGTTGTAAGGTCCTGGTCTCCTAATGGTTCTAGATTTTAGGGCTAGTGTTGTGATTGGTTAGGTTAGGGCTAGGGTTCCCATTGGCTGAAGGGGTCACCTGACTACTAGGGCTATAAACGGCCAAGGCTTAGCCTCGACGCCCGGGCTGAGACGCCTAAGGGTGGAGAGGACAAGGGTGAGTGCCTATTTGAACCTGTTCGAGACTGGTCGGGACCTGGGCCAGAAATGCTACCCAGTTTCCCATTCATTAATACCCATCCTATGTATGTGTCCCTCTGTATATAAGCATTTATTTTCACTATAGATATGTACCTATCTTCGTGTATTGCTTTGTATAAACATGTAGAATAATTATGTTGTTATAAAAAAAAAAAAAATTAATCTTTGGTCTACATGTACTTGCTTCCAGTGTGCATCTATGTACCTCCATGTACTTGGATCTGTGTGTCTGTTACTTTCTCCTGAAAAAGCATATCCAATGCACTACCCTATTTCTCATCCGCTACCTCTATCAATATCTTTAATCTATATATACTTACCTCCTTTATGCATCTATATACTTTCAATGTACTTATGGATCTATATATTTATCACTTTCTTCTAATTTAGCATTTCCAATGCACTACCCTATTTCTCAGCCTATACTTCTCTCAAAATATCCTCTTCCTCAACTCTCTGACTCATCTCAAACTTCTTTCTACTACTCTTTCCAATGCACTACCCTATCTCTCACCCTATACATCTATCAATATATCCTCTACACCCACTCTCTCATTTATCCCAAACCCCATACCACTACTATGTTCCCCAAAATAACCCTTTCTTGACTCTCTCCTACTCTACCCCTCCTTGCATCATCTGACACCTCCTTTACTGTACCGATCCCCAAAACAAACCTTTCTAAACTCTTCCCTCTGACTCTTCCCCTCCAAAAACCCTTTTTACTCATCCAAAAGCCTCCTCCTACTGCTATGACCTAAAAAAAGAAATCCTTCACTCTTCTATCCCTCCACTATCCCTTTCAATCAAAATAACAGACTAACATGTTCACTTCTCTAATTCCATATTCCACTATACTAATTCACCACTAATCCTTTATGGGTTCCAGAGTAGCGTGCTACTCGCCAACAAAGCGTTTCAACACCTCATCAGGGTTACAAACGCTATATAAATGCAAACCTTTTTCCCTTTTTACCCCTCCCCAACCTTTCTCACTCCAAATAACTGACTAATATCCACCATTCAAATTACTTTCATATTTCACTATACTAATTCACCACTAATCCTTTATGGGTTTCCGGAGCAGCAAGCTACTCACCAAAAAAAAAAAAAGCGCTTCAAACCCCATCAGGGGTAAGAAGCGCTATATAAATACAAACCTTTTTTCCTCTTCTATCCTTCTGCTATCCTTCCGAATCCAAATAACTGACTAACATATCCACCACTTAAAATTTACTTGCATGTTTCACTATACTAATTCAACAATAATCCTCCATGTGTCCCGGAGTAGCGTGCTACTCGCCGAAAAGCACTTCGACGCCTCGTCAGGGGTAGTAAGCGCTATACAAATGCAATTACAATACAATACAATACATTCATATAGCCTTGGTCTGATCCTGTAATACATTCATATAGCCTTGGACTGATCCTGTAATACATTCATATAGCCTTGGTCTGATCCTGTACGTACATTCATACAGCGTTGGTCTTATCCTGTACGTACATTCATATTGCCTTGGTCTGATCCTGTAATAAATTCATATAGCCTTGTCCTGATCCTGTGATACATTCATGTAGCCTTGGTCTGATCCTGTACGTTCATTCATATAGCCTTGGTCTGATCCTGTAATACATTCATATAGCTTTGGTCTGATCCTGTAATACATTCATATAGCCTTGGTCTGATCCTGTAATACATTCATATAGCCTTGGTCCGATCCTTTATGTACATTCATATAGTCTTGGTCTGATCCTGTACTTACATTCATATAGCCTTGGTCTGATCCTGTACGTACATTCATATAGCCTTCGTCTTATCATGTACGTACATTCATATAGCCTTGGTATGATCCTGTAATACATTCATATAGCCTTGGCCTGATCCTGTACGTACATTTATACAGCCATGATCTGATCCTGTACGTCCATTCATATAGCCTTAATCTGATCATGTACATACATTCATATAGCCTTGGTCTGTTCCTGTACGTACATTCATAAAGCTTTGGTGTGATCCTGTACATACAATTATATAGCCTTGGTCTGATCCTGTACGTATATTCATATAGCCTTGGTCTGATCCTGTAATACATTTATATAGCCTTGGTCTTATCCTGTACATACATTCATATAGCATTGGTCTGATCCTGTACGTACATTCATAAAGCCTTGGTCTGATCCTGTAATACATTCATGTAGCCTTGGTCTGATCCTGTACGTACATTCATATAGCCTTGGTCTGATCCTGTACCACATTCATATAGCTTGGTCTGATCCTGTAATACATTCATATAGCCTTGGTCTGATCCTGTATGTACATTCATATAGCCTTGGTCTGATGCTGTAATACATTCAGCTAGCCTTGGTCTGATCCTGAAATACATTCATATAGCCTTGGTCTGATCCTTTACGTACATTCAAATAGCCTTGGTCTGATCCTGTAATACAGTCATATAGCATTTGTCTGATCCTGTACATACATTCATGTAGCCTTGGTCTGATCCTGTACGTACATTCATATTGCCTTGGTCTGATCCTGTAATACATTCATATAGCCTTGGTCTGATCCTGTAATACATTCATATAGCCTTGGTATGATCCTGTACGTACATTCATATAGCCTTGGTCTTATCCTGTACGTACATTGATATAGCCTTGGTATGATCCTGTATGTACATTCATATAGCCTTGGTCTGATCCTGTAATACATTCATGTAGCCTTGGTCTGATCCTGTACGTACATTCATATAGCCTTGGTCTCATCCTGTAATACATTCATATAGCTTGGTCTGATCTTGTAATACATTCATATAGCCTTGGTCTGATCCTGTATCTACATTCATATAGCCGTGGTCTGATCTTGTAATACATTAAAATAGCCTTGGTCTGATCCTGTAATACATTCATATAGCCTTGGTCTGATCCTGTAATACATTCATATAGCCTTGGTCTGATCCTTTACGTACATTCATATAGCCTTGGTCTGATCCTGTACATACATTCATATAGCCCTGGTCTGATCCTGTATGTACATTCATATAGCCTTGGTCTGATCCTGTAATACATTCATTTAGCCTTGGTCTGATCCTGTAATACATTCATATAGCCTTGGTCTGATCTTATAATACATTTATAAAGCCTTTGCCTGATTCTGAAATATATTCATATAGCCATGGTACGATCCTGTAATATATTCATATATCCTTGGTCTTATCCTGTACGTACATTCATGTAGCCTTGGTCTTATCCTGTACGTACATTCATATAGCCTTGGTCTTATCCTGTACGTACATTCATATAGCCTTGGTCTTATCCTGTACGTACATTCATATAGCCTTGGTCTGATCCTGTATGTACATTCATATACCCTTGGTCTGATCCTGTAATAAATTCATATAGCCTTGGTCTGATCCTGTAATACATTCATATAGCCTTGGTCTGATCTTATAATACATTTATAAAGCCTTTGCCTGATCCTGAAATATATTCATATAGCCATGGTCTGATCCTGTTATATATTCATATAGCCTTGGTCTTATCCTGTACGTACATTCATATAGCCTTGTCTTATCCTGTACGTACATTCATATAGCATTGGTCTTATCCTGTATGTACATTCATATAGCCTTGGTCTGATCCTGTAACATTCATTTAGCCTTGGTCTGATCCTGTAATACATTCATATAGTCTTTGTCTGATCCTGTACGTTCATTCATATAGCATTTGTCTGATCCTGTACATACATTCATATAGCCTTGATCTGATCCTGTACGTACATTCATATAGCCTTGGTCTGATCCTGTAATACATTCATATAGCCTTGGTCTGATCTTGTATGTACATTCATATAGCCTTGGTCTTATCCTGTAATACATTCATGTAGCCTTGGTTTGATCCTGTACGTACATTCATATAGCCTTGGTCTGATCCTGTAATACATTCATATCGCTTGGTCTGATCCTGTAATACATTCATAGAGCCTTGGTCTGATCCTATAATACATTCATAAAGCCTTTGTCTGATCCTGAAATATATTCATGTAGCCTTTCTACGATCCTGTAATATATTCATATAGCCATGCTCTGATCCTGTAATATATTCATATAGCCTTGGTCTTATCCTGTACGTACATTCATATAGCCTTGGTCTTATCCTGTACGTACATTCATATAGCCTTGGTCTTATCCTGTACGTACATTCAAATAGCCTTGGTCTGATCCTGTATGTACATTCATATAGCCTTGGTCTGATCCTGTAATACATTCATATAGCCTTGGTCTGATCCTGTAATACATTCATATAGCCTTGGTCTGATCCTATAATACATTTATAAAGCCTTTGTCTGATCCTGAAATATATTCATATAGCCTTGGTACGATCCTGTAATATATTCATATAGCCATGGTCTGATCCTGTAATATATTCATATAGCCTTGGACTTATCCTGTACGTACATTCATATAGCCCTGTCTTATCCTGTACGTACATTCATATAGCCTTGGTCTTATCCTGTATGTACATTCATATAGCCTTGGTCTGATCCTGTAATACATTCATATAGCCTTGGTCTGATCCTGTAATACATTCATATAGCCTTTGTCTGATCCTGTACGTACATTCACATAGCATTTGTCTGATCCTGTACATACATTCATATAGCCTTGATCTGATCCTGTACGTACATTCATATAGCCTTGGTCTGATCCTGTAATACATTCATATAGCCTTGGTCTGATCCTGTAATACATTCATATAGCCTTTGTCTGATCCTGTACGTACATTCACCTAGCATTTGTCTGATCCTGTACATACATTCATATAGCCTTGATCTGATCCTGTACGTACATTCATATAGCCTTGGTCTGATCCAGTAATACATTCATATAGCCTTGGTCTGATCCTGCACGTACATTCACATAGCCTTGGTCTGATCCTGTATGTACATTCATATAGCCTTGGACTGATCCTGTAATACATTCATGTATCCTTATCTGATCCTGTACGTACATTCATATAGCCTTGGTCTGATCCTGTAATACATTCATATAGCTTGGTCTGATCCTGTAATACATTCATATAGCCTTGGTCTGATCCTGTATGTACATTCTCATAGGCTTGGTCTGATCCTGTATAACATTCAAATAGCCTTGGTCTGATCCTGTAATACATTCATATAGCCTTGGTCTGATCCTGTAATACATTCATATAGCCTTGGTCTGATCCTTTACGTACATTCATATAGCCTTGGTCTGATCCTGTACGTACATTCATATAGCCTTGGTCTTATCCTGTACGTACATTCATATAGCCTTGATCTGATCCTGTAATACATTCATATAGCCTTGGTCTGATCCTGTACGTAGATTCATATAGCCCTGGTCTGATCCTGTATGTACATTCATATAGCCTTGGTCTGATCCTGTAATACATTTATATAGCCTTGGTCTGATCCTGTAATACATTCATATAGCCTTGGTCTGATCCTGTACTTACATTCATATAGCCTTTGTCTGATCCTGTACGTACATTCATATAGCTTTGGTCTGATCAAGTAATACATTCATGTAGCCTTGGTCTGATCCTGTACGTACATTCATATAGCATTGGTCTGATCCAGTAATACATTCATATAGCCTTGGTCTGATCCTGTAATACATTCGTATAGCCTTGGTCTGATCTTATAATACATTTATAAAGCCTTTGCCTGATCCTGAAATATATTCATATAGCCATGGTCTGATCCTGTAATATATTCATATAGCCTTGGTCTTATCCTGTACGTACATTCATATAGCCTTGGTCTTATCCTGTATGTACATTTATATAGCTTTGGTCTGATCCTGTAACATTCATATAGCCTTGGTCTGATCCTGTAATACATTCCTATAGCCTTTGTCTGATCCTGTATGTACATTCATATAGCATTTGTCTGATCCTGTACGAACATTCATATAGCCTTGATCTGATCCTGTACGTACATTCATATAGCCTTGGTCTGATCCTGTAATACATTCATGTAGCCTTGGTCTGATCCTGTACGTACATTCATATAGCCTTGGTCTGATCCTGTAATACATTCATATAGGTTGGTCTGATCCTGTAATACATTCATAGAGCCTTGGTCTGATCCTATAATACATTCATAAAGCCTTTGTCTGATCCTGAAATATATTCATGTAGCCTTTGTACGATCCTGTAATGTATTCATATAGCCATGCTCTGATCCTGTAATATATTCATATAGCCTTGGTCTTATCCTGTACATACATTCATATAGCCTTGGTCTTATCCTGTACGTACATTCATATAGCCTTGGTCTTATCCTGTACGTACATTCATATAGCCTTGGTCTTATCCTGTACGTACATTCATATAGCCTTAGTCTGATCCTGTACGTACATTCATATAGCCTTGGTCTGATCCTGTAATACATTCATATAGCCGTGGTCTGATCCTGTAATACATTCATATAGCCTTGGTCTGATCCTATAATACATTTATAAAGCCTTTGTCTGATCCTGAAATATATTCATATAGCCTTGGTACGATCCTGTAATATATTCATATAGCCATGGTCTGATCCTGTAATATATTCATATAGCCTTGGACTTATCCTGTACGTACATTCATATAGCCCTGTCTTATCCTGTACATACATTCATATAGCCTTGGTCTTATCCTGTATGTACATTCATATAGCCTTGGTCTGTTCCTGTAATACATTCATATAGCCTTGGTCTGATCCTGTAATACATTCATATAGCCTTTGTCTGATCCTGTATGTACATTCACATAGCATTTGTCTCATCCTGTACATACATTCATATAGCCTTGATCTGATCCTGTACGTACATTCATATAGCCTTGGTCTGATCCTGTATGTACATTCATATAGCCTTGGTCTGATCCTGTAATACATTCATGTGTCCTTATCTGATCCTGTACGTACATTCATATAGCCTTGGTCTGATCCTGTAATACATTCATATAGCTTGGTCTGATCCTGTAATACATTCATATAGCCTTGGTCTGATCCTGTATGTACATTCATATAGCCTTGCTCTGATCCTGTATAACATTCATATAGCCTTGGTCTGATCCTGTATGTACATTCATATAGCCTTGGTCTGATCCTGTATAACATTCAAATAGCCTTGGTCTGATCCTGTAATACATTCATATAGCCTTGGTCTGATCCTGTAATACATTCATATAGCCTTGGTCTGATCCTTTACGTACATTCATATAGCCTTGGTCTGATCCTGTACTTACATTCATATAGCCTTGGTCTTATCCTGTACGTACATTCATATAGCCTTGATCTGATCCTGTAATACATTCATATAGCCTTGGTCTGATCCTGTACGTAGATTCATATAGCCCTGGTCTGATCCTGTATGTACTTTCATATAGCCTTGGTCTGATCCTGTAATACATTCATATAGCCTTGGTCTGATCCTGTAATACATTCATATAGCCTTGGTCTGATCCTGTACTTACATTCATATAGCCTTGGTCTGATCCTGTACGTACATTCATATAGCTTTGATCTGATCCTGTAATACATTCATGTAGCCTTGGTCTGATCCTGTACGTACATTCATATAGCCTTGGTCTGATCCTGTAATACATTCATATAGCCTTGGTATGATCCTGTAATACATTCATATACCCTTGGTCTGATCCTATAATACATTTATAAAGCCTTTGTCTGATCCTGAAATATATTCATATAGCCTTGGTACGATCCTGTAATATATTCATATAGCCATGTTCTGATCCTGTAATATATTCATATAGCCTTGGTCTTATCCTGTATGTACATTCATATAGCCTTGTCTTATCCTGAACGTACATTCAAATAGCCTTGGTCTTATCCTGTACGTACATTCATATAGCCTTGGTCTGATCCTGTAATACACTCATATAGCCTTGGTCTGATCCTGTAATACATTCATATAGACTTTGTCTGATCCTGTACGTACATTCATATAGCCTTGGTCAGATCCTTTACGTACATTCATATAGCCTTGGTCTGATCCTGTCTGTACATTCATATAGCCTTGGTCTTATCCTGTATGTACATTCATATAGCCTTGGTCTGATCCTGTAATACATTCATATAGCCTTGGTCTGATCCTGTACGTACATTCATATAGCCCTGGTCTGATCCTGTATGTACATTAATATAACCTTGGTCTGATCCTGTAATACATTCATATAGCCTTGGTCTGATCCTGTAATACATTCATATAGCCTTGGTCTGATCCTGTACGTACATTCATATAGCCTTGGTCTGATACTGTACATACATTCATATAGCCTTGTTCTTATGCTAGACGTACATTCATTTAGCCTTGGTCTGATCCTGTAATATATTCATATAGCCTTGGTCTAATCCTGTACGTACATTCATATAGCCCTGGTCTGATCCTGTATGTACATTCATATAGCCTTGGTCTCATCCTGTAATACATTCTTATAGCCTTGGTCTGATCCTGTAATACATTCATATAGCCTTGGTCTGATCCTGTACATACATTCATATAGCCTTGGACTGAACCTGTAAGTACATTCATATAGCCTTCGTCTGATCCTATAATACATTCATGTAGCCTTGGTCTGATCCTGTAAGTACATTCATATAGCCTTGGTCTTATCCTGTATGTACATTCATATAGCCTTGGTCTGATCCTGTAATACATTCATATAGCCTTGGTCTGATCCTGTACGTACATTCATATAGCCCTGGTCTGATCCTGTATGTACATTAATATAACCTTGGTCTGATCCTGTAATACATTCATATAGCCTTGGTCTGATCCTGTAATACATTCATATAGCCTTGGTCTGATCCTGTACGTACATTCATATAGCCTTGGTCTGATACTGTACATACATTCATATAGCCTTGTTCTTATGCTAGACGTACATTCATTTAGCCTTGGTCTGATCCTGTAATATATTCATATAGCCTTGGTCTAATCCTGTACGTACATTCATATAGCCCTGGTCTGATCCTGTATGTACATTCATATAGCCTTGGTCTCATCCTGTAATACATTCTTATAGCCTTGGTCTGATCCTGTAATACATTCATATAGCCTTGGTCTGATCCTGTACATACATTCATATAGCCTTGGACTGAACCTGTAAGTACATTCATATAGCCTTCGTCTGATCCTATAATACATTCATGTAGCCTTGGTCTGATCCTGTAAGTACATTCATATAGCCTTGGTCTGATCCTGTAATACATTCATATAAGCTTGGTCTGATCCTATAATACATTTATAAAGCCTTGGTCTGATCCTGTACATACATTCATATAGCCCTGGTCTGATCCTGTATGTACATTCATATAGCCTTGGTCTGATCCTGTAATACATTCTAATAGCCTTGGTCTGATCCTGTAATACATTCATATAGCCTTGGTCTGATCCTGTACGTACATTCATATAGCCTTGGTCTGATCCTGTACTTACGTTCATATAGCCTTGGTCTGATCCTGTACTTACGTTCATATAGCCTTGGTCTTATCCTGTAATACATTCATGTATCCTTGGTCTGATCCTGTAATACATTCATATAGCCTTGGTCTGATCCTTTACGTACATTCATATAGCCTTGGTCTGATCCTGTACGTACATTCATATAGCCTTGGTCTTATCCTGTACGTACATTCATATAGCCTTGATCTGATCCTGTAATACATTCATATAGCCTTGGTCTGATCCTGTACGTAGATTCATATAGCCCTGGTCTGATCCTGTATGTACTTTCATATAGCCTTGGTCTGATCCTGTAATACATTCATATAGCCTTGGTCTGATCCTGTAATACATTCATATAGCCTTGGTCTGATCCTGTACTTACATTCATATAGCCTTGGTCTGATCCTGTACGTACATTCATATAGCTTTGATCTGATCCTGTAATACATTCATGTAGCCTTGGTCTGATCCTGAACGTACATTCATATAGCCTTGGTCTGATCCTGTAATACATTCATATAGCCTTGGTATGATCCTGTAATACATTCATATACCCTTGGTCTGATCCTATAATACATTTATAAAGCCTTTGTCTGATCCTGAAATATATTCATATAGCCTTGGTACGATCCTGTAATATATTCATATAGCCATGTTCTGATCCTGTAATATATTCATATAGCCTTGGTCTTATCCTGTATGTACATTCATATAGCCTTGTCTTATCCTGAACGTACATTCAAATAGCCTTGGTCTTATCCTGTACGTACATTCATATAGCCTTGGTCTGATCCTGTAATACACTCATATAGCCTTGGTCTGATCCTGTAATACATTCATATAGACTTTGTCTGATCCTGTACGTACATTCATATAGCCTTGGTCAGATCCTTTACGTACATTCATATAGCCTTGGTCTGATCCTGTCTGTACATTCATATAGCCTTGGTCTTATCCTGTATGTACATTCATATAGCCTTGGTCTGATCCTGTAATACATTCATATAGCCTTGGTCTGATCCTGTACGTACATTCATATAGCCCTGGTCTGATCCTGTATGTACATTAATATAACCTTGGTCTGATCCTGTAATACATTCATATAGCCTTGGTCTGATCCTGTAATACATTCATATAGCCTTGGTCTGATCCTGTACGTACATTCATATAGCCTTGGTCTGATACTGTACATACATTCATATAGCCTTGTTCTTATGCTAGACGTACATTCATTTAGCCTTGGTCTGATCCTGTAATATATTCATATAGCCTTGGTCTAATCCTGTACGTACATTCATATAGCCCTGGTCTGATCCTGTATGTACATTCATATAGCCTTGGTCTCATCCTGTAATACATTCTTATAGCCTTGGTCTGATCCTGTAATACATTCATATAGCCTTGGTCTGATCCTGTACATACATTCATATATCCTTGGACTGAACCTGTAAGTACATTCATATAGCCTTCGTCTGATCCTATAATACATTCATGTAGCCTTGGTCTGATCCTGTAAGTACATTCATATAGCCTTGGTCTGATCCTGTAATACATTCATATAAGCTTGGTCTGATCCTATAATACATTTATAAAGCCTTGGTCTGATCCTGTACATACATTCATATAGCCCTGGTCTGATCCTGTATGTACATTCATATAGCCTTGGTCTGATCCTGTAATACATTCTAATAGCCTTGGTCTGATCCTGTAATACATTCATATAGCCTTGGTCTGATCCTGTACGTACATTCATATAGCCTTGGTCTGATCCTGTACTTACGTTCATATAGCCTTGGTCTGATCCTGTACTTACGTTCATATAGCCTTGGTCTTATCCTGTAATACATTCATGTATCCTTGGTCTGATCCTGTATGTACATTCATATAGCCTTGGTCTGATCCTGTAATGCATTCATATAGCCTTGGTCTGATCCTGTAATACATTCATGTAGCCTTGGTCCGATCCTTTATGTACATTCATATAGCCTTGATCTGATCCTGTATGTACATTCATATAGCCTTGATCTTATCCTGTACGTACATTATTATAGCCTTGGTCTGATCCTGTAATACATTCATATAGTCTTGGTCTGATCCTGTACGTACATTCATATAGCCTTGTTCTGATCCTGTACGTACATTCATATAGCCTTGGTCTGATCCTGTAATACATTCTTATAGCCTTGGCCTGATCCTGTAATAAATTCATATAGCCATGGTCTGATCCTGTAATACATTCATATAACCGTGGTCTGTTCCTGTACGTACATTCATTTAGCCTTGGCCTGATTCTGTACGTACATTCATACAGCCATGGTCTGATCCTGTACGTACATTCATATAGCCTTGGTCTGATCCTGTAATACATTCATATAGCCTTGGTCTGATCCTGTAATACATTCATTTAGCCTTGGTCCAATCCTTTACGTACATTCATATAGCCTTGATCTGATCCTGTATGTACATTCATATAGCCTTGATCTTATCCTGTAATACATTCATATAGTCTTGGTCTGATCATGTAATACATTCATTTAGCCTTGTTCTGATCCTGTACGTACATTCATATAGCCTTGGTTTGATCCTGTTATACATTCTTATAGCCTTGGCCTGATCCTGTAATAAATTCATATAGCCATGTTCTGATCCTGTAATACATTCATATAGCCTTGGTCTGATCCTGTAATACATTCATATAGCCTTGGTCTGATCCTTTACGTACATTCATATAGCCTTGGTCTGATCCTGTACGTACATTCATATAGCCTTGGTCTTATCCTGTACGTACATTCATATAGCCTTGATCTGATCCTGTAATACATTCATATAGCCTTGGTCTGATCCTGTAATACATTCATATAGCCTTGATCTGATCCTGTAATACATTCATATAGCCCTGGTCTGATCCTGTATGTACTTTCATATAGCCTTGGTCTGATCCTGTAATACATTCATATAGCCTTGGTCTGATCCTGTAATACATTCATATAGCCTTGGTCTGATCCTGTACTTACATTCATATAGCCTTGGTCTGATCCTGTACGTACATTCATATAGCTTTGGTCTGATCCTGTAATACATTCATGTAGCCTTGGTCTGATCCTGTACGTACATTCATATAGCCTTGGTCTGATCCTGTAATACATTCATATAGCCTTGGTATGATCCTGTAATACATTCATATACCCTTGGTCTGATCCTATAATACATTTATAAAGCCTTTGTCTGATCCTGAAATATATTCATATAGCCTTGAGTACGATCCTGTAATATATTCATATAGCCATGGTCTGATCCTGTAATATATTCATATAGCCTTGGTCTTATCCTGTATGTACATTCATATAGCCTTGTCTTATCCTGAACGTACATTCAAATAGCCTTGGTCTGATCCTGTAATACATTCATATAGCCTTTGTCTGATCCTGTACGTACATTCATATAGCATTTGTCTGATCCTGTACACACATTCATATAGCCTTGATCTGATCCTGTACGTAAATTCATATAGCCTTGGTCTGATCCTGTAATACATTCATATAGCCTTGGTCTGATCCTGTACGTACATTCATATAGCCTTGGTCTGATCCAGTACGTACATTCATATAGCCTTGGTCTGATCCTGTAATACATTCATGTAACCTTGGTCTCATCATGTACGTACATTCGTATAGCCTTGGTCTGATCCTGTAATACATTCATATAGCTTGGTCTGACCCTGTAATACATTCATATAGCCTTGGTCTGATCCTGTATGTACATTCATATAGCCGTGGTCTGATCCTGTAATACATTCAAATCGCCTTGGTCTGATCCTGTAATACATTCATATAGCCTTGGTCTGATCCTGTAATACATTCATATAGCCTTGGTCTGATCCTGTACGTACATTCATATAGCCCTGGTCTGATCCTGTATGTACATTCATATAGCCTTGGTCTCATCCTGTAATACATTCTTATAGCCTTGGTCTGATCCTGTAAAACATTCATATAGCCTTGGTCTGATCCTGTACATACATTCATATAGCCTTGGACTGATCCTGTCCGTACATTCATACAGCCTTTGTCTGATCCTATAATACATTCATGTAGCCTTGGTCTGATCCTGTAAGTACATTCATATAGCCTTGGTCTGATCCTGTAATACATTCATATAGCGTTGGTCTGATCCTATAATACATTTATAAAGCCTTTGTCTGATTCTGAAATATATTCATATAGCCTTGGTACGATCCTGTAATATATTCATATATCCTTGGTCTTATCCTGTACGTACATTCATATAGCCATGGTCTTATCCTGTACGTACAGTCAGATAGCCTTGGTATGATTCTGTAATACATTCATATAACCTTGGTCTGATCCTGTAATACACTCATATAGCCTTTGTCTGATCCTATACGTACATTCATATAGCATTTGTCTGATCCTGTACATACATTCATATAGCCTTGGTCTGATCCCGTACGTACATTCATATAGCCTTGGTCTGATCCTGTAATACATTCATATAGCCTTGGTCTGATCCTGTACATACATCTTATAGTCTTGGTCTGATCCTGTACCTACATTCATATAGCCTTGGTCTGATCCTTTAATACATTCATGTAGCCTTGGTCTGATCCTGTGCATACATTCATATACCCTTGGTCTGATCCTGTAATACATTCATATAGCTTGCTCCGATCCTGTAATACATGCATATAGCCTTGGTCTGATCCTGTATGTACATTCATATAGCCTTGGTCTGATCCTGTAATGCATTCATAAAGCCTTGGTATGATCCTGTAATACATTCATATAGCCTTGGTCAGATCCTTTACGTACATTCATATAGCCTTGGTCTGATCCTGTCTGTACATTCATATAGCCTTGGTCTTATCCTGTATGTACATTCATATAGCCTTGGTCTGATCCTGTAATACATTCATATAGCCTTGGTCTGATCCTGTACGTACATTCATATAGCCCTGGTCTGATCCTGTATGTACATTAATATAACCTTGGTCTGATCCTGTAATACATTCATATAGCCTTGGTCTGATCCTGTAATACATTCATATAGCCTTGGTCTGATCCTGTACGTACATTCATATAGCCTTGGTCTGATACTGTACATACATTCATATAGCCTTGTTCTTATGCTGTACGTACATTCATTTAGCCTTGGTCTGATCCTGTAATATATTCATATAGCCTTGGTCTAATCCTGTACGTACATTCATATAGCCCTGGTCTGATCCTGTATGTACATTCATATAGCCTTGGTCTCATCCTGTAATACATTCTTATAGCCTTGGTCTGATCCTGTAATACATTCATATAGCCTTGGTCTGATCCTGTACATACATTCATATAGCCTTGGACTGAACCTGTAAGTACATTCATATAGCCTTCGTCTGATCCTATAATACATTCATGTAGCCTTGGTCTGATCCTGTAAGTACATTCATATAGCCTTGGTCTGATCCTGTAATACATTCATATAAGCTTGGTCTGATCCTATAATACATTTATAAAGCCTTGGTCTGATCCTGTACATACATTCATATAGCCCTGGTCTGATCCTGTATGTACATTCATATAGCCTTGGTCTGATCCTGTAATACATTCTAATAGCCTTGGTCTGATCCTGTAATACATTCATATAGCCTTGGTCTGATCCTGTACGTACATTCATATAGCCTTGGTCTGATCCTGTACTTACGTTCATATAGCCTTGGTCTGATCCTGTACTTACGTTCATATAGCCTTGGTCTTATCCTGTAATACATTCATGTATCCTTGGTCTGATCCTGTATGTACATTCATATAGCCTTGGTCTGATCCTGTAATGCATTCATATAGCCTTGGTCTGATCCTGTAATACATTCATGTAGCCTTGGTCCGATCCTTTATGTACATTCATATAGCCTTGATCTGATCCTGTATGTACATTCATATAGCCTTGATCTTATCCTGTACGTACATTATTATAGCCTTGGTCTGATCCTGTAATACATTCATATAGTCTTCGTCTGATCCTGTACGTACATTCATATAGCCTTGTTCTGATCCTGTACGTACATTCATATAGCCTTGGTCTGATCCTGTAATACATTCTTATAGCCTTGGCCTGATCCTGTAATAAATTCATATAGCCATGGTCTGATCCTGTAATGCATTCATATAGCCTTGGTCTGATCCTGTAATACATTCATGTAGCCTTGGTCCGATCCTTTATGTACATTCATATAGCCTTGATCTGATCCTGTATGTACATTCATATAGCCTTGATCTTATCCTGTACGTACATTATTATAGCCTTGGTCTGATCCTGTAATACATTCATATAGTCTTGGTCTGATCCTGTACGTACATTCATATAGCCTTGTTCTGATCCTGTACGTACATTCATATAGCCTTGGTCTGATCCTGTAATACATTCTTATAGCCTTGGCCTGATCCTGTAATAAATTCATATAGCCATGGTCTGATCCTGTAATACATTCATATAACCGTGGTCTGTTCCTGTACGTACATTCATTTAGCCTTGGCCTGATTCTGTACGTACATTCATACAGCCATGGTCTGATCCTGTACGTACATTCATATAGCCTTGGTCTGATCCTGTAATACATTCATATAGCCTTGGTCTGATCCTGTAATACATTCATTTAGCCTTGGTCCAATCCTTTACGTACATTCATATAGCCTTGATCTGATCCTGTATGTACATTCATATAGCCTTGATCTTATCCTGTAATACATTCATATAGTCTTGGTCTGATCATGTAATACATTCATTTAGCCTTGTTCTGATCCTGTACGTACATTCATATAGCCTTGGTTTGATCCTGTTATACATTCTTATAGCCTTGGCCTGATCCTGTAATAAATTCATATAGCCATGTTCTGATCCTGTAATACATTCATATAGCCTTGTTCTGATCCTGCAATACATTCGTATAGCCTTGGTCTGATCCTTTAATACATTCGTATAACCGTGGTCTGTTCCTGTACGTACATTCATATAGCCTTGGCCTGATCCTATACGTACATTCATACAGCCATGGTCTGATCCTGTACGTACATTCATTTAGCCTTGGTCTTATCCTGTACATACATTCATATAGCCTTGGTCTTATCCTGTATGTACATTCATATAGCCTTGGTCTGTTCCTGTAATACATTCATATAGCCTTGGTCTGATCCTGTAATACATTCATATAGCCTTTGTCTGATCCTGTATGTACATTCACATAGCATTTGTCTCATCCTGTACATACATTCATATAGCCTTGATCTGATCCTGTACGTACATTCATATAGCCTTGGTCTGATCCTGTATGTACATTCATATAGCCTTGGTCTGATCCTGTAATACATTCATGTGTCCTTATCTGATCCTGTACGTACATTCATATAGCCTTGGTCTGATCCTGTAATACATTCATATAGCTTGGTCTGATCCTGTAATACATTCATATAGCCTTGGTCTGATCCTGTATGTACATTCATATAGCCTTGCTCTGATCCTGTATAACATTCATATAGCCTTGGTCTGATCCTGTATGTACATTCATATAGCCTTGGTCTGATCCTGTATAACATTCAAATAGCCTTGGTCTGATCCTGTAATACATTCATATAGCCTTGGTCTGATCCTGTAATACATTCATATAGCCTTGGTCTGATCCTTTACGTACATTCATATAGCCTTGGTCTGATCCTGTACGTACATTCATATAGCCTTGGTCTTATCCTGTACGTACATTCATATAGCCTTGATCTGATCCTGTAATACATTCATATAGCCTTGGTCTGATCCTGTACGTAGATTCATATAGCCCTGGTCTGATCCTGTATGTACTTTCATATAGCCTTGGTCTGATCCTGTAATACATTCATATAGCCTTGGTCTGATCCTGTAATACATTCATATAGCCTTGGTCTGATCCTGTACTTACATTCATATAGCCTTGGTCTGATCCTGTACGTACATTCATATAGCTTTGATCTGATCCTGTAATACATTCATGTAGCCTTGGTCTGATCCTGTACGTACATTCATATAGCCTTGGTCTGATCCTGTAATACATTCATATAGCCTTGGTATGATCCTGTAATACATTCATATACCCTTGGTCTGATCCTATAATACATTTATAAAGCCTTTGTCTGATCCTGAAATATATTCATATAGCCTTGGTACGATCCTGTAATATATTCATATAGCCATGTTCTGATCCTGTAATATATTCATATAGCCTTGGTCTTATCCTGTATGTACATTCATATAGCCTTGTCTTATCCTGAACGTACATTCAAATAGCCTTGGTCTTATCCTGTACGTACATTCATATAGCCTTGGTCTGATCCTGTAATACACTCATATAGCCTTGGTCTGATCCTGTAATACATTCATATAGACTTTGTCTGATCCTGTACGTACATTCATATAGCATTTGTCTGATCCTGTACACACATTCATATAGCCTTGATCTGATCCTGTACGTAAATTCATATACCCTTGGTCTGATCCTGTAATACATTCATATAGCCTTGGTCTGATCCTGTACGTACATTCATATAGCCTTGGTCTGATCCAGTACGTACATTCATATAGCCTTGGTCTGATCCTGTAATACATTCATGTAACCTTGGTCTCATCCTGTACATACATTCGTATAGCCTTGGTCTGATCCTGTAATACATTCATATAGCTTGGTCTGACCCTGTAATACATTCATATAGCCTTGGTCTGATCCTGTATGTACATTCATATAGCCGTGGTCTGATCCTGTAATACATTCAAATCGCCTTGGTCTGATCCTGTAATACATTCATATAGCCTTGGTCTGATCCTGTAATACATTCATATAGCCTTGGTCTGATCCTTTACGTACATTCATATAGCCTTGGTCTGATACTGTACATACATTCATATAGCCTTGGTCTTATGCTGTACGTACATTCATTTAGCCTTGGTCTGATCCTGTAATATATTCATATAGCCTTGGTCTGATCCTGTACGTACATTCATATAGCCCTGGTCTGATCCTGTATGTACATTCATATAGCCTTGGTCTCATCCTGTAATACATTCTTATAGCCTTGGTCTGATCCTGTAATACATTCATATAGCCTTGGTCTGATCCTGTACATACATTCATATAGCCTTGGACTGATCCTGTCCGTACATTCATACAGCCTTTGTCTGATCCTATAATACATTCATGTAGCCTTGGTCTGATCCTGTAAGAAAAATTCATATAGCCTTGGTCTGATCCTGTAATACATTCATATAGCGTTGGTCTGATCCTATAATACATTTATAAAGCCTTTGTCTGATTCTGAAATATATTCATATAGCCTTGGTACGATCCTGTAATATATTCATATATCCTTGGTCTTATCCTGTACGTACATTCATATAGCCATGGTCTTATCCTGTACGTACAGTCAGATAGCCTTGGTATGATTCTGTAATACATTCATATAACCTTGGTCTGATCCTGTAATACACTCATATAGCCTTTGTCTGATCCTATACGTACATTCATATAGCATTTGTCTGATCCTGTACATACATTCATATAGCTTTGGTCTGATCCCGTACGTACATTCATATAGCCTTGGTCTGATCCTGTAATACATTCATATAGCCTTGGTCTGATCCTGTACATACATCTTATAGTCTTGGTCTGATCCTGTACGTACATTCATATAGCCTTGGTCTGATACTTTAATACATTCATGTAGCCTTGGTCTGATCCTGTGCATACATTCATATACCCTTGGTCTGATCCTGTAATACATTCATATAGCTTGCTCCGATCCTGTAATACATGCATATAGCCTTGGTCTGATCCTGTATGTACATTCATATAGCCTTGGTCTGATCCTGTAACACATTCAAATAGCCTTGGTCTGATCCTGTAATGCATTCATAAAGCCTTGGTCTGATCCTGTAATACATTCATATAGCCTTGGTCAGATCCTTTACGTACATTCATATAGCCTTGGTCTGATCCTGTCTGTACATTCATATAGCCTTGGTCTTATCCTGTATGTACATTCATATAGCCTTGGTCTGATCCTGTAATACATTCATATAGCCTTGGTCTGATCCTGTACGTACATTCATATAGCCTTGGTCTGATCCTGTAATACATTCATATAGCCTTGGTCTGATCCTGTAATACATTCATTTAGCCTTGGTCCAATCCTTTACGTACATTCATATAGCCTTGATCTGATCCTGTATGTACATTCATATAGCCTTGATCTTATCCTGTAATACATTCATATAGTCTTGGTCTGATCATGTAATACATTCATTTAGCCTTGTTCTGATCCTGTACGTACATTCATATAGCCTTGGTTTGATCCTGTTATACATTCTTATAGCCTTGGCCTGATCCTGTAATAAATTCATATAGCCATGTTCTGATCCTGTAATACATTCATATAGCCTTGGTCTGATCCTGTAATACATTCATATAGCCTTGGTCTGATCCTTTACGTACATTCATATAGCCTTGGTCTGATCCTGTACGTACATTCATATAGCCTTGGTCTTATCCTGTACGTACATTCATATAGCCTTGATCTGATCCTGTAATACATTCATATAGCCTTGGTCTGATCCTGTAATACATTCATATAGCCTTGATCTGATCCTGTAATACATTCATATAGCCCTGGTCTGATCCTGTATGTACTTTCATATAGCCTTGGTCTGATCCTGTAATACATTCATATAGCCTTGGTCTGATCCTGTAATACATTCATATAGCCTTGGTCTGATCCTGTACTTACATTCATATAGCCTTGGTCTGATCCTGTACGTACATTCATATAGCTTTGGTCTGATCCTGTAATACATTCATGTAGCCTTGGTCTGATCCTGTACGTACATTCATATAGCCTTGGTCTGATCCTGTAATACATTCATATAGCCTTGGTATGATCCTGTAATACATTCATATACCCTTGGTCTGATCCTATAATACATTTATAAAGCCTTTGTCTGATCCTGAAATATATTCATATAGCCTTGGTACGATCCTGTAATATATTCATATAGCCATGGTCTGATCCTGTAATATATTCATATAGCCTTGGTCTTATCCTGTATGTACATTCATATAGCCTTGTCTTATCCTGAACGTACATTCAAATAGCCTTGGTCTGATCCTGTAATACATTCATATAGCCTTTGTCTGATCCTGTACGTACATTCATATAGCATTTGTCTGATCCTGTACACACATTCATATAGCCTTGATCTGATCCTGTACGTAAATTCATATAGCCTTGGTCTGATCCTGTAATACATTCATATAGCCTTGGTCTGATCCTGTACGTACATTCATATAGCCTTGGTCTGATCCAGTACGTACATTCATATAGCCTTGGTCTGATCCTGTAATACATTCATGTAACCTTGGTCTCATCATGTACGTACATTCGTATAGCCTTGGTCTGATCCTGTAATACATTCATATAGCTTGGTCTGACCCTGTAATACATTCATATAGCCTTGGTCTGATCCTGTATGTACATTCATATAGCCGTGGTCTGATCCTGTAATACATTCAAATCGCCTTGGTCTGATCCTGTAATACATTCATATAGCCTTGGTCTGATCCTGTAATACATTCATATAGCCTTGGTCTGATCCTGTACGTACATTCATATAGCCCTGGTCTGATCCTGTATGTACATTCATATAGCCTTGGTCTCATCCTGTAATACATTCTTATAGCCTTGGTCTGATCCTGTAAAACATTCATATAGCCTTGGTCTGATCCTGTACATACATTCATATAGCCTTGGACTGATCCTGTCCGTACATTCATACAGCCTTTGTCTGATCCTATAATACATTCATGTAGCCTTGGTCTGATCCTGTAAGTACATTCATATAGCCTTGGTCTGATCCTGTAATACATTCATATAGCGTTGGTCTGATCCTATAATACATTTATAAAGCCTTTGTCTGATTCTGAAATATATTCATATAGCCTTGGTACGATCCTGTAATATATTCATATATCCTTGGTCTTATCCTGTACGTACATTCATATAGCCATGGTCTTATCCTGTACGTACAGTCAGATAGCCTTGGTATGATTCTGTAATACATTCATATAACCTTGGTCTGATCCTGTAATACACTCATATAGCCTTTGTCTGATCCTATACGTACATTCATATAGCATTTGTCTGATCCTGTACATACATTCATATAGCCTTGGTCTGATCCCGTACGTACATTCATATAGCCTTGGTCTGATCCTGTAATACATTCATATAGCCTTGGTCTGATCCTGTACATACATCTTATAGTCTTGGTCTGATCCTGTACCTACATTCATATAGCCTTGGTCTGATCCTTTAATACATTCATGTAGCCTTGGTCTGATCCTGTGCATACATTCATATACCCTTGGTCTGATCCTGTAATACATTCATATAGCTTGCTCCGATCCTGTAATACATGCATATAGCCTTGGTCTGATCCTGTATGTACATTCATATAGCCTTGGTCTGATCCTGTAATGCATTCATAAAGCCTTGGTATGATCCTGTAATACATTCATATAGCCTTGGTCAGATCCTTTACGTACATTCATATAGCCTTGGTCTGATCCTGTCTGTACATTCATATAGCCTTGGTCTTATCCTGTATGTACATTCATATAGCCTTGGTCTGATCCTGTAATACATTCATATAGCCTTGGTCTGATCCTGTACGTACATTCATATAGCCCTGGTCTGATCCTGTATGTACATTAATATAACCTTGGTCTGATCCTGTAATACATTCATATAGCCTTGGTCTGATCCTGTAATACATTCATATAGCCTTGGTCTGATCCTGTACGTACATTCATATAGCCTTGGTCTGATACTGTACATACATTCATATAGCCTTGTTCTTATGCTGTACGTACATTCATTTAGCCTTGGTCTGATCCTGTAATATATTCATATAGCCTTGGTCTAATCCTGTACGTACATTCATATAGCCCTGGTCTGATCCTGTATGTACATTCATATAGCCTTGGTCTCATCCTGTAATACATTCTTATAGCCTTGGTCTGATCCTGTAATACATTCATATAGCCTTGGTCTGATCCTGTACATACATTCATATAGCCTTGGACTGAACCTGTAAGTACATTCATATAGCCTTCGTCTGATCCTATAATACATTCATGTAGCCTTGGTCTGATCCTGTAAGTACATTCATATAGCCTTGGTCTGATCCTGTAATACATTCATATAAGCTTGGTCTGATCCTATAATACATTTATAAAGCCTTGGTCTGATCCTGTACATACATTCATATAGCCCTGGTCTGATCCTGTATGTACATTCATATAGCCTTGGTCTGATCCTGTAATACATTCTAATAGCCTTGGTCTGATCCTGTAATACATTCATATAGCCTTGGTCTGATCCTGTACGTACATTCATATAGCCTTGGTCTGATCCTGTACTTACGTTCATATAGCCTTGGTCTGATCCTGTACTTACGTTCATATAGCCTTGGTCTTATCCTGTAATACATTCATGTATCCTTGGTCTGATCCTGTATGTACATTCATATAGCCTTGGTCTGATCCTGTAATGCATTCATATAGCCTTGGTCTGATCCTGTAATACATTCATGTAGCCTTGGTCCGATCCTTTATGTACATTCATATAGCCTTGATCTGATCCTGTATGTACATTCATATAGCCTTGATCTTATCCTGTACGTACATTATTATAGCCTTGGTCTGATCCTGTAATACATTCATATAGTCTTCGTCTGATCCTGTACGTACATTCATATAGCCTTGTTCTGATCCTGTACGTACATTCATATAGCCTTGGTCTGATCCTGTAATACATTCTTATAGCCTTGGCCTGATCCTGTAATAAATTCATATAGCCATGGTCTGATCCTGTAATGCATTCATATAGCCTTGGTCTGATCCTGTAATACATTCATGTAGCCTTGGTCCGATCCTTTATGTACATTCATATAGCCTTGATCTGATCCTGTATGTACATTCATATAGCCTTGATCTTATCCTGTACGTACATTATTATAGCCTTGGTCTGATCCTGTAATACATTCATATAGTCTTGGTCTGATCCTGTACGTACATTCATATAGCCTTGTTCTGATCCTGTACGTACATTCATATAGCCTTGGTCTGATCCTGTAATACATTCTTATAGCCTTGGCCTGATCCTGTAATAAATTCATATAGCCATGGTCTGATCCTGTAATACATTCATATAACCGTGGTCTGTTCCTGTACGTACATTCATTTAGCCTTGGCCTGATTCTGTACGTACATTCATACAGCCATGGTCTGATCCTGTACGTACATTCATATAGCCTTGGTCTGATCCTGTAATACATTCATATAGCCTTGGTCTGATCCTGTAATACATTCATTTAGCCTTGGTCCAATCCTTTACGTACATTCATATAGCCTTGATCTGATCCTGTATGTACATTCATATAGCCTTGATCTTATCCTGTAATACATTCATATAGTCTTGGTCTGATCATGTAATACATTCATTTAGCCTTGTTCTGATCCTGTACGTACATTCATATAGCCTTGGTTTGATCCTGTTATACATTCTTATAGCCTTGGCCTGATCCTGTAATAAATTCATATAGCCATGTTCTGATCCTGTAATACATTCATATAGCCTTGTTCTGATCCTGCAATACATTCGTATAGCCTTGGTCTGATCCTTTAATACATTCGTATAACCGTGGTCTGTTCCTGTACGTACATTCATATAGCCTTGGCCTGATCCTATACGTACATTCATACAGCCATGGTCTGATCCTGTACGTACATTCATTTAGCCTTGGTCTTATCCTGTACATACATTCATATAGCCTTGGTCTTATCCTGTATGTACATTCATATAGCCTTGGTCTGTTCCTGTAATACATTCATATAGCCTTGGTCTGATCCTGTAATACATTCATATAGCCTTTGTCTGATCCTGTATGTACATTCACATAGCATTTGTCTCATCCTGTACATACATTCATATAGCCTTGATCTGATCCTGTACGTACATTCATATAGCCTTGGTCTGATCCTGTATGTACATTCATATAGCCTTGGTCTGATCCTGTAATACATTCATGTGTCCTTATCTGATCCTGTACGTACATTCATATAGCCTTGGTCTGATCCTGTAATACATTCATATAGCTTGGTCTGATCCTGTAATACATTCATATAGCCTTGGTCTGATCCTGTATGTACATTCATATAGCCTTGCTCTGATCCTGTATAACATTCATATAGCCTTGGTCTGATCCTGTATGTACATTCATATAGCCTTGGTCTGATCCTGTATAACATTCAAATAGCCTTGGTCTGATCCTGTAATACATTCATATAGCCTTGGTCTGATCCTGTAATACATTCATATAGCCTTGGTCTGATCCTTTACGTACATTCATATAGCCTTGGTCTGATCCTGTACGTACATTCATATAGCCTTGGTCTTATCCTGTACGTACATTCATATAGCCTTGATCTGATCCTGTAATACATTCATATAGCCTTGGTCTGATCCTGTACGTAGATTCATATAGCCCTGGTCTGATCCTGTATGTACTTTCATATAGCCTTGGTCTGATCCTGTAATACATTCATATAGCCTTGGTCTGATCCTGTAATACATTCATATAGCCTTGGTCTGATCCTGTACTTACATTCATATAGCCTTGGTCTGATCCTGTACGTACATTCATATAGCTTTGATCTGATCCTGTAATACATTCATGTAGCCTTGGTCTGATCCTGTACGTACATTCATATAGCCTTGGTCTGATCCTGTAATACATTCATATAGCCTTGGTATGATCCTGTAATACATTCATATACCCTTGGTCTGATCCTATAATACATTTATAAAGCCTTTGTCTGATCCTGAAATATATTCATATAGCCTTGGTACGATCCTGTAATATATTCATATAGCCATGTTCTGATCCTGTAATATATTCATATAGCCTTGGTCTTATCCTGTATGTACATTCATATAGCCTTGTCTTATCCTGAACGTACATTCAAATAGCCTTGGTCTTATCCTGTACGTACATTCATATAGCCTTGGTCTGATCCTGTAATACACTCATATAGCCTTGGTCTGATCCTGTAATACATTCATATAGACTTTGTCTGATCCTGTACGTACATTCATATAGCATTTGTCTGATCCTGTACACACATTCATATAGCCTTGATCTGATCCTGTACGTAAATTCATATACCCTTGGTCTGATCCTGTAATACATTCATATAGCCTTGGTCTGATCCTGTACGTACATTCATATAGCCTTGGTCTGATCCAGTACGTACATTCATATAGCCTTGGTCTGATCCTGTAATACATTCATGTAACCTTGGTCTCATCCTGTACATACATTCGTATAGCCTTGGTCTGATCCTGTAATACATTCATATAGCTTGGTCTGACCCTGTAATACATTCATATAGCCTTGGTCTGATCCTGTATGTACATTCATATAGCCGTGGTCTGATCCTGTAATACATTCAAATCGCCTTGGTCTGATCCTGTAATACATTCATATAGCCTTGGTCTGATCCTGTAATACATTCATATAGCCTTGGTCTGATCCTTTACGTACATTCATATAGCCTTGGTCTGATACTGTACATACATTCATATAGCCTTGGTCTTATGCTGTACGTACATTCATTTAGCCTTGGTCTGATCCTGTAATATATTCATATAGCCTTGGTCTGATCCTGTACGTACATTCATATAGCCCTGGTCTGATCCTGTATGTACATTCATATAGCCTTGGTCTCATCCTGTAATACATTCTTATAGCCTTGGTCTGATCCTGTAATACATTCATATAGCCTTGGTCTGATCCTGTACATACATTCATATAGCCTTGGACTGATCCTGTCCGTACATTCATACAGCCTTTGTCTGATCCTATAATACATTCATGTAGCCTTGGTCTGATCCTGTAAGAAAAATTCATATAGCCTTGGTCTGATCCTGTAATACATTCATATAGCGTTGGTCTGATCCTATAATACATTTATAAAGCCTTTGTCTGATTCTGAAATATATTCATATAGCCTTGGTACGATCCTGTAATATATTCATATATCCTTGGTCTTATCCTGTACGTACATTCATATAGCCATGGTCTTATCCTGTACGTACAGTCAGATAGCCTTGGTATGATTCTGTAATACATTCATATAACCTTGGTCTGATCCTGTAATACACTCATATAGCCTTTGTCTGATCCTATACGTACATTCATATAGCATTTGTCTGATCCTGTACATACATTCATATAGCCTTGGTCTGATCCCGTACGTACATTCATATAGCCTTGGTCTGATCCTGTAATACATTCATATAGCCTTGGTCTGATCCTGTACATACATCTTATAGTCTTGGTCTGATCCTGTACGTACATTCATATAGCCTTGGTCTGATACTTTAATACATTCATGTAGCCTTGGTCTGATCCTGTGCATACATTCATATACCCTTGGTCTGATCCTGTAATACATTCATATAGCTTGCTCCGATCCTGTAATACATGCATATAGCCTTGGTCTGATCCTGTATGTACATTCATATAGCCTTGGTCTGATCCTGTAACACATTCAAATAGCCTTGGTCTGATCCTGTAATGCATTCATAAAGCCTTGGTCTGATCCTGTAATACATTCATATAGCCTTGGTCAGATCCTTTACGTACATTCATATAGCCTTGGTCTGATCCTGTCTGTACATTCATATAGCCTTGGTCTTATCCTGTATGTACATTCATATAGCCTTGGTCTGATCCTGTAATACATTCATATAGCCTTGGTCTGATCCTGTACGTACATTCATATAGCCCTGGTCTGATCCTGTATGTACATTAATATAACCTTGGTCTGATCCTGTAATACATTCATATAGCCTTGGTCTGATCCTGTAATACATTCATATAGCCTTGGTCTGATCCTGTACGTACATTCATATAGCCTTGGTCTGATACTGTACATACATTCATATAGCCTTGTTCTTATGCTAGACGTACATTCATTTAGCCTTGGTCTGATCCTGTAATATATTCATATAGCCTTGGTCTAATCCTGTACGTACATTCATATAGCCCTGGTCTGATCCTGTATGTACATTCATATAGCCTTGGTCTCATCCTGTAATACATTCTTATAGCCTTGGTCTGATCCTGTAATACATTCATATAGCCTTGGTCTGATCCTGTACATACATTCATATAGCCTTGGACTGAACCTGTAAGTACATTCATATAGCCTTCGTCTGATCCTATAATACATTCATGTAGCCTTGGTCTGATCCTGTAAGTACATTCATATAGCCTTGATCTGATCCTGTAATACATTCATATAAGCTTGGTCTGATCCTATAATACATTTATAAAGCCTTGGTCTGATCCTGTACATACATTCATATAGCCCTGGTCTGATCCTGTATGTACATTCATATAGCCTTGGTCTGATCCTGTAATACATTCTAATAGCCTTGGTCTGATCCTGTAATACATTCATATAGCCTTGGTCTGATCCTGTACGTACATTCATATAGCCTTGGTCTGATCCTGTACTTACGTTCATATAGCCTTGGTCTGATCCTGTACTTACGTTCATATAGCCTTGGTCTTATCCTGTAATACATTCATGTATCCTTGGTCTGATCCTGTATGTACATTCATATAGCCTTGGTCTGATCCTGTAATGCATTCATATAGCCTTGGTCTGATCCTGTAATACATTCATGTAGCCTTGGTCCGATCCTTTATGTACATTCATATAGCCTTGATCTGATCCTGTATGTACATTCATATAGCCTTGATCTTATCCTGTACGTACATTATTATAGCCTTGGTCTGATCCTGTAATACATTCATATAGTCTTGGTCTGATCCTGTAGGTACATTCATATAGCCTTGTTCTGATCCTGTACGTACATTCATATAGCCTTGGTCTGATCCTGTAATACATTCTTATAGCCTTGGCCTGATCCTGTAATAAATTCATATAGCCATGGTCTGATCCTGTAATACATTCATATAACCGTGGTCTGTTCCTGTACGTACATTCATTTAGCCTTGGCCTGATTCTGTACGTACATTCATACAGCCATGGTCTGATCCTGTACGTACATTCATATAGCCTTGGTCTGATCCTGTAATACATTCATATAGCCTTGGTCTGATCCTGTAATACATTCATTTAGCCTTGGTCCAATCCTTTACGTACATTCATATAGCCTTGATCTGATCCTGTATGTACATTCATATAGCCTTGATCTTATCCTGTAATACATTCATATAGTCTTGGTCTGATCATGTAATACATTCATTTAGCCTTGTTCTGATCCTGTACGTACATTCATATAGCCTTGGTTTGATCCTGTTATACATTCTTATAGCCTTGGCCTGATCCTGTAATAAATTCATATAGCCATGTTCTGATCCTGTAATACATTCATATAGCCTTGGTCTGATCCTGTAATACATTCATATAGCCTTGGTCTGATCCTTTACGTACATTCATATAGCCTTGGTCTGATCCTGTACGTACATTCATATAGCCTTGGTCTTATCCTGTACGTACATTCATATAGCCTTGATCTGATCCTGTAATACATTCATATAGCCTTGGTCTGATCCTTTACGTAGATTCATATAGCCCTGGTCTGATCCTGTATGTACTTTCATATAGCCTTGGTCTGATCCTGTAATACATTCATATAGCCTTGGTCTGATCCTGTAATACATTCATATAGCCTTGGTCTGATCCTGTACTTACATTCATATAGCCTTGGTCTGATCCTGTACGTACATTCATATAGCTTTGGTCTGATCCTGTAATACATTCATGTAGCCTTGGTCTGATCCTGTACGTACATTCATATAGCCTTGGTCTGATCCTGTAATACATTCATATAGCCTTGGTATGATCCTGTAATACATTCATATACCCTTGGTCTGATCCTATAATACATTTATAAAGCCTTTGTCTGATCCTGAAATATATTCATATAGCCTTGGTACGATCCTGTAATATATTCATATAGCCATGGTCTGATCCTGTAATATATTCATATAGCCTTGGTCTTATCCTGTATGTACATTCATATAGCCTTGTCTTATCCTGAACGTACATTCAAATAGCCTTGGTCTGATCCTGTAATACATTCATATAGCCTTTGTCTGATCCTGTACGTACATTCATATAGCATTTGTCTGATCCTGTACACACATTCATATAGCCTTGATCTGATCCTGTACGTAAATTCATATAGCCTTGGTCTGATCCTGTAATACATTCATATAGCCTTGGTCTGATCCTGTACGTACATTCATATAGCCTTGGTCTGATCCAGTACGTACATTCATATAGCCTTGGTCTGATCCTGTAATACATTCATGTAACCTTGGTCTCATCCTGTACGTACATTCGTATAGCCTTGGTCTGATCCTGTAATACATTCATATAGCTTGGTCTGACCCTGTAATACATTCATATAGCCTTGGTCTGATCCTGTATGTACATTCATATAGCCGTGGTCTGATCCTGTAATACATTCAAATCGCCTTGGTCTGATCCTGTAATACATTCATATAGCCTTGGTCTGATCCTGTAATACATTCATATAGCCTTGGTCTGATCCTTTACGTACATTCATATAGCCTTGGTCTGATACTGTACATACATTCATATAGCCTTGGTCTTATGCTGTACGTACATTCATTTAGCCTTGGTCTGATCCTGTAATATATTCATATAGCCTTGGTCTGATCCTGTACGTACATTCATATAGCCCTGGTCTGATCCTGTATGTACATTCATATAGCCTTGGTCTCATCCTGTAATACATTCTTATAGCCTTGGTCTGATCCTGTAAAACATTCATATAGCCTTGGTCTGATCCTGTACATACATTCATATAGCCTTGGACTGATCCTGTCCGTACATTCATACAGCCTTTGTCTGATCCTATAATACATTCATGTAGCCTTGGTCTGATCCTGTAAGTACATTCATATAGCCTTGGTCTGATCCTGTAATACATTCATATAGCGTTGGTCTGATCCTATAATACATTTATAAAGCCTTTGTCTGATTCTGAAATATATTCATATAGCCTTGGTACGATCCTGTAATATATTCATATATCCTTGGTCTTATCCTGTACGTACATTCATATAGCCATGGTCTTATCCTGTACGTACAGTCAGATAGCCTTGGTATGATTCTGTAATACATTCATATAACCTTGGTCTGATCCTGTAATACACTCATATAGCCTTTGTCTGATCCTATACGTACATTCATATAGCATTTGTCTGATCCTGTACATACATTCATATAGCCTTGGTCTGATCCCGTACGTACATTCATATAGCCTTGGTCTGATCCTGTAATACATTCATATAGCCTTGGTCTGATCCTGTACATACATCTTATAGTCTTGGTCTGATCCTGTACGTACATTCATATAGCCTTGGTCTGATCCTTTAATACATTCATGTAGCCTTGGTCTGATCCTGTGCATACATTCATATACCCTTGGTCTGATCCTGTAATACATTCATATAGCTTGCTCCGATCCTGTAATACATGCATATAGCCTTGGTCTGATCCTGTATGTACATTCATATAGCCTTGGTCTGATCCTGTAATGCATTCATAAAGCCTTGGTATGATCCTGTAATACATTCATATAGCCTTGGTCAGATCCTTTACGTACATACATATAGCCTTGGTCTGATCCTGTCTGTACATTCATATAGCCTTGGTCTTATCCTGTATGTACATTCATATAGCCTTGGTCTGATCCTGTAATACATTCATATAGCCTTGGTCTGATCCTGTACGTACATTCATATAGCCCTGGTCTGATCCTGTATGTACATTAATATAACCTTGGTCTGATCCTGTAATACATTCATATAGCCTTGGTCTGATCCTGTAATACATTCATATAGCCTTGGTCTGATCCTGTACGTACATTCATATAGCCTTGGTCTGATACTGTACATACATTCATATAGCCTTGTTCTTATGCTGTACGTACATTCATTTAGCCTTGGTCTGATCCTGTAATATATTCATATAGCCTTGGTCTAATCCTGTACGTACATTCATATAGCCCTGGTCTGATCCTGTATGTACATTCATATAGCCTTGGTCTCATCCTGTAATACATTCTTATAGCCTTGGTCTGATCCTGTAATACATTCATATAGCCTTGGTCTGATCCTGTACATACATTCATATAGCCTTGGACTGAACCTGTAAGTACATTCATATAGCCTTCGTCTGATCCTATAATACATTCATGTAGCCTTGGTCTGATCCTGTAAGTACATTCATATAGCCTTGGTCTGATCCTGTAATACATTCATATAAGCTTGGTCTGATCCTATAATACATTTATAAAGCCTTGGTCTGATCCTGTACATACATTCATATAGCCCTGGTCTGATCCTGTATGTACATTCATATAGCCTTGGTCTGATCCTGTAATACATTCTAATAGCCTTGGTCTGATCCTGTAATACATTCATATAGCCTTGGTCTGATCCTGTACGTACATTCATATAGCCTTGGTCTGATCCTGTACTTACGTTCATATAGCCTTGGTCTGATCCTGTACTTACGTTCATATAGCCTTGGTCTTATCCTGTAATACATTCATGTATCCTTGGTCTGATCCTGTATGTACATTCATATAGCCTTGGTCTGATCCTGTAATGCATTCATATAGCCTTGGTCTGATCCTGTAATACATTCATGTAGCCTTGGTCCGATCCTTTATGTACATTCATATAGCCTTGATCTGATCCTGTATGTACATTCATATAGCCTTGATCTTATCCTGTACGTACATTATTATAGCCTTGGTCTGATCCTGTAATACATTCATATAGTCTTGGTCTGATCCTGTACGTACATTCATATAGCCTTGTTCTGATCCTGTACGTACATTCATATAGCCTTGGTCTGATCCTGTAATACATTCTTATAGCCTTGGCCTGATCCTGTAATAAATTCATATAGCCATGGTCTGATCCTGTAATGCATTCATATAGCCTTGGTCTGATCCTGTAATACATTCATGTAGCCTTGGTCCGATCCTTTATGTACATTCATATAGCCTTGATCTGATCCTGTATGTACATTCATATAGCCTTGATCTTATCCTGTACGTACATTATTATAGCCTTGGTCTGATCCTGTAATACATTCATATAGTCTTAGTCTGATCCTGTACGTACATTCATATAGCCTTGTTCTGATCCTGTACGTACATTCATATAGCCTTGGTCTGATCCTGTAATACATTCTTATAGCCTTGGCCTGATCCTGTAATAAATTCATATAGCCATGGTCTGATCCTGTAATACATTCATATAACTGTGGTCTGTTCCTGTACGTACATTCATTTAGCCTTGGCCTGATTCTGTACGTACATTCATACAGCCATGGTCTGATCCTGTACGTACATTCATATAGCCTTGGTCTGATCCTGTAATACATTCATATAGCCTTGGTCTGATCCTGTAATACATTCATTTAGCCTTGGTCCAATCCTTTACGTACATTCATATAGCCTTGATCTGATCCTGTATGTACATTCATATAGCCTTGATCTTATCCTGTAATACATTCATATAGTCTTGGTCTGATCATGTAATACATTCATTTAGCCTTGTTCTGATCCTGTACGTACATTCATATAGCCTTGGTTTGATCCTGTTATACATTCTTATAGCCTTGGCCTGATCCTGTAATAAATTCATATAGCCATGTTCTGATCCTGTAATACATTCATATAGCCTTGTTCTGATCCTGCAATACATTCGTATAGCCTTGGTCTGATCCTTTAATACATTCGTATAACCGTGGTCTGTTCCTGTACGTACATTCATATAGCCTTGGCCTGATCCTATACGTACATTCATACAGCCATGGTCTGATCCTGTACGTACATTCATTTAGCCTTGGTCTGATCCTGTACATACATTCATATAGCCTTGGTCTGTTCCTGTTCGCACATTCATATAGCCTTGGTCTGATCCTGTAGAAACATTCATGTAGCCTTCGTCTGATCCTGTAATACATTCATATAGCCGTGGTCTGATCCTGTAATACATTCATAAAGCTTTGGTCTGATCCTGTACGAACATTCATATAGCCTTGGTCTGATCCTATAATACATTCATATATCCTTGGTCTGATCCTGTACGTACATTCATATAGCCTTGGTCTGATCCTGTACATACATTCATATAGCCTTGGTCTGATCCTGTAATACATTCATATAGCCTTGGTCTGATCCTGCACGTACATTCATATAGCCTTGGTCTGATCCTGTACGTACATTCATATAGCCTTGGTCTGATCCTGTAATACATTCATGTAGCCTTGGTCTGATCCTGTACGTACATTCATATAGCCTTGGTCTGATCCTGTAATACATTCATATAGCCTTGGTCTGATTCTGTAATACATTTATAAAGCCTTTGTCTGATTCTGAAATATATTCATATAGCCTTGGTACGATGCTGTAATATATTCATATAGCCTTGGTCTTTTCCTGTACGTAAATTCATATAGCCTTGGTCTTTATCCTGTACGTACATTCAGATAGCCTTGGTCTGATCCTGTAATACATTCATATAGCCTTGGTCTGATCCTGTAATACACTCATATAGCATTTGTCTGATCCTGTACATACATTCATATAGCATTTGTCTGATCCTGTACATACATTCATATAGCCTTGGTCTGATCCCGTACGTACATTCATATAGCCTTGGTCTGATCCTGTAATACATTCATATAGCCATGGTCTGATCCTGTATGTACATTCATATAGCCTTGGTCTGATCCTGTAATACATTCAAATAGCCTTGGTCTGATCCTGTAATACATTCATATATCCTTGGTCTGATCCTGTAATACATTCATATGGCCTTGGTCTGATCCTTTACGTATATTCATATAGCCTTGGTCTGATCCTGTCCGTACAATCATATAGCCTTGGTCTTATCCTGTCCGTACATTCATATAGCCTTGGTCTGATCCTGTAATACATTCATATAGCCATGGTCTGATCCTGTAATACATTCATATATCCTTGGTCTGATCCTGTACGTACATTCATATAGCCCTGGTCTGATCCTGTATGTACATTCATATAACCTTGGTCTGATCCTGTAGTACATTCATATAGCCTTGGTCTTGACCTGTAATACATTCATATAGCCTTTGTCTGATCCTGTACGTACATTGATATAGCCTTGGTCTGATCCTATACTTACATTCATATAGCCTTGGTCTGATCCTGTAATACATTCATGTATCCTTGGTCTGATCCTGTACGTACAATCATATGGCCTTGGTCTGATCCTCTAATACATTCATGTAGCTTTGGTCTGATCCTGTAATACATTCATATAGCCTTAGTCTGATCCTGTATGTACATTCATATAGCCTTGGTCTTATCCTGTAATACATTCATATAGCCTTGGTCCGATCCTTTGCGTACATTCATATAGCCTTGATCTGATCCTGTATGTACATTCATATAGCCTTGATTATATCCTGTACGTACATTCATATAGCCTTGGTCTGATCCTGTAATACATTAATATAGCTTGGTCCGATCCTGTAATACATGCATATAGCCTTGGTCTGATCCTGTATGTACATTCATATATCCTTGGTCTGATCCTGTAATACATTCAAATAGCCTTGGTCTGATCCTGTATGTACATTCATATATCCTTGGTCTGATCCTGTAATACATTCATATAGCCTTGATCTGATCCTGTATGTACATTCATATAGCCTTGATCTTATCCTGTACGTACATTATTATAGCCTTGGTCTGATCCTGTAATACATTCATATAGTCTTGGTCTGATCCTGTACGTACATTCATATAGCCTTGTTCTGATCCTGTACGTACATTCATATAGCCTTGGTCTGATCCTGTAATACATTCTTATAGCCTTGGCCTGATCCTGTAATAAATTCATATAGCCATGGTCTGATCCTGTAATGCATTCATATAGCCTTGGTCTGATCCTGTAATACATTCATGTAGCCTTGGTCCGATCCTTTATGTACATTCATATAGCCTTGATCTGATCCTGTATGTACATTCATATAGCCTTGATCTTATCCTGTACGTACATTATTATAGCCTTGGTCTGATCCTGTAATACATTCATATAGTCTTAGTCTGATCCTGTACGTACATTCATATAGCCTTGTTCTGATCCTGTACGTACATTCATATAGCCTTGGTCTGATCCTGTAATACATTCTTATAGCCTTGGCCTGATCCTGTAATAAATTCATATAGCCATGGTCTGATCCTGTAATACATTCATATAACTGTGGTCTGTTCCTGTACGTACATTCATTTAGCCTTGGCCTGATTCTGTACGTACATTCATACAGCCATGGTCTGATCCTGTACGTACATTCATATAGCCTTGGTCTGATCCTGTAATACATTCATATAGCCTTGGTCAGATCCTGTAATACATTCATTTAGCCTTGGTCCAATCCTTTACGTACATTCATATAGCCTTGATCTGATCCTGTATGTACATTCATATAGCCTTGATCTTATCCTGTAATACATTCATATAGTCTTGGTCTGATCATGTAATACATTCATTTAGCCTTGTTCTGATCCTGTACGTACATTCATATAGCCTTGGTTTGATCCTGTTATACATTCTTATAGCCTTGGCCTGATCCTGTAATAAATTCATATAGCCATGTTCTGATCCTGTAATACATTCATATAGCCTTGTTCTGATCCTGCAATACATTCGTATAGCCTTGGTCTGATCCTTTAATACATTCGTATAACCGTGGTCTGTTCCTGTACGTACATTCATATAGCCTTGGCCTGATCCTATACGTACATTCATACAGCCATGGTCTGATCCTGTACGTACATTCATTTAGCCTTGGTCTGATCCTGTACATACATTCATATAGCCTTGGTCTGTTCCTGTTCGCACATTCATATAGCCTTGGTCTGATCCTGTAGAAACATTCATGTAGCCTTCGTCTGATCCTGTAATACATTCATATAGCCGTGGTCTGATCCTGTAATACATTCATAAAGCTTTGGTCTGATCCTGTACGAACATTCATATAGCCTTGGTCTGATCCTATAATACATTCATATATCCTTGGTCTGATCCTGTACGTACATTCATATAGCCTTGGTCTGATCCTGTACATACATTCATATAGCCTTGGTCTGATCCTGTAATACATTCATATAGCCTTGGTCTGATCCTGCACGTACATTCATATAGCCTTGGTCTGATCCTGTACGTACATTCATATAGCCTTGGTCTGATCCTGTAATACATTCATGTAGCCTTGGTCTGATCCTGTACGTACATTCATATAGCCTTGGTCTGATCCTGTAATACATTCATATAGCCTTGGTCTGATTCTGTAATACATTTATAAAGCCTTTGTCTGATTCTGAAATATATTCATATAGCCTTGGTACGATGCTGTAATATATTCATATAGCCTTGGTCTTTTCCTGTACGTAAATTCATATAGCCTTGGTCTTTATCCTGTACGTACATTCAGATAGCCTTGGTCTGATCCTGTAATACATTCATATAGCCTTGGTCTGATCCTGTAATACACTCATATAGCATTTGTCTGATCCTGTACATACATTCATATAGCATTTGTCTGATCCTGTACATACATTCATATAGCCTTGGTCTGATCCCGTACGTACATTCATATAGCCTTGGTCTGATCCTGTAATACATTCATATAGCCATGGTCTGATCCTGTATGTACATTCATATAGCCTTGGTCTGATCCTGTAATACATTCAAATAGCCTTGGTCTGATCCTGTAATACATTCATATATCCTTGGTCTGATCCTGTAATACATTCATATGGCCTTGGTCTGATCCTTTACGTATATTCATATAGCCTTGGTCTGATCCTGTCCGTACAATCATATAGCCTTGGTCTTATCCTGTCCGTACATTCATATAGCCTTGGTCTGATCCTGTAATACATTCATATAGCCATGGTCTGATCCTGTAATACATTCATATATCCTTGGTCTGATCCTGTACGTACATTCATATAGCCCTGGTCTGATCCTGTATGTACATTCATATAACCTTGGTCTGATCCTGTAGTACATTCATATAGCCTTGGTCTTGACCTGTAATACATTCATATAGCCTTTGTCTGATCCTGTACGTACATTGATATAGCCTTGGTCTGATCCTATACTTACATTCATATAGCCTTGGTCTGATCCTGTAATACATTCATGTATCCTTGGTCTGATCCTGTACGTACAATCATATAGCCTTGGTCTGATCCTCTAATACATTCATGTAGCTTTGGTCTGATCCTGTAATACATTCATATAGCCTTAGTCTGATCCTGTATGTACATTCATATAGCCTTGGTCTTATCCTGTAATACATTCATATAGCCTTGGTCCGATCCTTTGCGTACATTCATATAGCCTTGATCTGATCCTGTATGTACATTCATATAGCCTTGATTATATCCTGTACGTACATTCATATAGCCTTGGTCTGATCCTGTAATACATTAATATAGCTTGGTCCGATCCTGTAATACATGCATATAGCCTTGGTCTGATCCTGTATGTACATTCATATATCCTTGGTCTGATCCTGTAATACATTCAAATAGCCTTGGTCTGATCCTGTAATACATTCATATAGCCTTGGTCTTATCCTGTAATACATTCATATAGCCTTGGTCTGATCCTTTACGTATATTCATATAGCCTTGGTCTGATCCTGAATGTACATTCATATAGCCTTGATCTTATCCTGTAATACATTCATATAGTCTTGGTCTGATCCTGTTATACATTCTTATAGCCTTGGCCTGATCCTGTAATAAATTCATATAGCCATGTTCTGATCCTGTAATACATTCATATAACCGTGGTCTGATCCTGCATGTACATTCATATAGCCTTGTTCTGATCCTGCAATACATTCGTATAGCCTTGGTCTGATCCTTTAATACATTCGTATAACCGTGGTCTGTTCCTGTACGAACATTCATATAGCCTTCGCCTGATCCTATACGTACATTCATACAGCCATGGTCTGATCCTGTACGTACATTCATGTAGCCTTCGTCTGATCCTGTAATACATTCATATTGCCGTGGTCTGATCCTGTAATACATTCATAAAGCTTTGGTCTGATCCTGTACGAACATTCATATAGCCTTGGTCTGATCCTATAATACATTCATATAACCTTGGTCTGATCCTGTACGTAGATTCATATAGCCTTGGTCTGATCCTGTAATACATTCATATAGCCTTGGTCTGATTCTGTAATACATTTATAAAGCCTTTGTCTGATTCTCAAATATATTCATATAGCCTTGGTACGATCCTGTAATATATTCATATAGCCTTGGTCTGATCCTGTAATACATTCATGTAGCCTTGGTCTGATCCTGTACGTACATTCATATAGCCTTGGTCTGATCCTGTAATACATTCATATAGCCTTGGTCTGATTCTGGAATACATTTATAAAGCCTTTCTCTGATTCTGAAATATATTCATATAGCCTTGGTACGATCCTGTAATATATTCATATAGCCTTGGTCTTTTCCTGTATGTACATTCATATAGCCTTGGTCTTTATCCTGTACGTACATTCAGATAGCCTTGGTCTGATCCTGTAATACATTCATATAGCCTTGGTCTGATCCTGTAATACACTCATATAGCATTTGTCTGATCCTGTACATACATTCATATAGCATTTGTCTGATCCTGTACATACATTCATATAGCCTTGGTCTGATCCCGTACGTACATTCATATAGCCTTGGTCTGTTCCTGTAATACATTCATATAGCCATGGTCTGATCCTGTACATACATCTTATAGCCTTGGTCTGATCATGTACGTAGATTCATATAGCCTTGGTCTGATCCTGTAATACATTCATGTAGCCTTGGTCTGATCCTGTACGTACATTCATATAGCCTTGGTCTGATCCTGTAATACATTCATATAGCTTGGTCCGATCCTGTAATACATGCATATAGCCTTTGTCTGATCCTGTATGTACATTCATATAGCCTTGGTCTGATCCTGTAATACATTCAAATAGCCTTGGTCTGATCCTGTAATACATTCATATAGCCTTGGTGTGATCCTGTAATACATTCATATGGCCTTGGTCTGATCCTGTCTGTACATTCATATAGCCTTGGTCTTATCCTGTACGTACATTGATATAGCCTTGGTCTGATCCTGTAATACATTCATATATCCTTGGTCTGATCCTGTACGTACATTCATATAGCCCTGGTCTGATCCTGTATGTACATTCATATAACCTTGGTCTGATCCTGTAATACATTCATATAGCCTTGGTCTTGTCCTGTAATACATTCATATAGCCTTGGTCTGATACTGTACGTACATTGATATAGCCTTGGTCTGATCCTGTAATACATTCATAAAGCTTTGGTCTGATCCTGTACGAACATTAATATAGCCTTGGTCTGATCCTATAATACATTCATATAACCTTTGTCTGATCCTGTACGTAGATTCATATAGCTTTGATCTGATCCTGTAATACATTCATATAGCCTTAGTCTGATCCTGTATGTACATTCATATAGCCTTGGTCTGATCCTCTAATACGTTCATATAGCCTTGGTCCGATCCTTTACGTACATTCATATAGCCTTGATCTGATCCTGTATGTACATTCATATAGCCTTGATCTTATCCTGTACGTACATTCATATAGCCTTGGTCTGATCCTGTAATACATTAATATAGCTTGGTCTGATCCTGTAATACATGCATATAGCCTTGGTCTGATCCTGTATGTACATTCATATAGCCTTGTTCTGATCCTGTAATACATTCAAATAGCCTTGGTCTGATCCTGTAATACATTCATATAGCCTTGGTCTTATCCTGTAATACATTCATATAGCCTTGGTCTGATCCTTTACGTATATTCATATAGCCTTGGTCTGATCCTGTCCGTACATTCATATAGCCTTGGTCTTATCCTGTACGTACATTCATATAGCCTTGGTCTGATCCTGTAATGCATTCATATAGCCTTGGTCTGATCCTGTACGTACATTCATATAGCCCTGGTCGGATCCTGTATGTACATTCATATAGCCTTGGTCTGATCCTTTAATACATTCGTATAACCGTGACCTGTTCCTGTATGTACATTCATATAGCCTTGGGCTGATCCTATACGTACATTCATACACCCATGGTCTGATCCTGTACGTACATTCATATAGCCTTGGTCTGATCCTGTACATACATTCATATAGCCTTGGTCTGTTCCTGTACGCACATTCATATAGCCTTGGTCTGATCCTGTACGTACATTCATGTAGCCTTCATCTGATCCTGTAATACATTCATAAAGCCGTGTTCTGATCCTGTAATACATTCATAAAGCTTTGGTCTGATCCTGTACGAACATTCATATAGCCTTGGTCTGATCCTATAATACATTCATATAACCTTGGTCTGATCCTGTCCGTACATTCATATAGCCTTGGTCTGATCCTGTACATACATTCATATAGCCTTGGTCTGATCCTGTAATACATTCATATAGCCTTGGTCTGATCCTGTACGTACATTCATATAGCCTTGGTCTGATCCTGTACGTACATTCATATAGCCTTGGTCTGATCCTGTAATACATGCATGTAGCCTTGGTCTGATCCTGTACGTACATTCATATACCCTTGGCTGATCCTGTAATACATTCATATAGCCTTGGTCTGATCCTGTAATACATTTATAAAGCCTTTTTCTGATTCTGAAATATATTCATATAGCCTTGGTACGATCCTGTAATTCATTCATATAGCCTTGGTCTGATACTGTAATACACTCATATAGCGTTTGTCTGATCCTGTACGTACATTCATATAGCGTTTGTCTGATCCTGTACATACATTCATATAGCCTTGGTCTGATCCCGTACATACATTCATATAGCCTTGGTCTGATCCTGTACTTACATTCATATAGCCTTGGTCTGATCCTGTAATACATTCATTTTTCCTTGGTCTGATCCTGTACGTACATTTATATAGCCTTGGTCTGATCCTCTAATACATTCATGTAGCTTTGATCTGATCCTGTAATACATTCATATAGCCTTAGTCTGATCCTGTATGTACATTCATATAGCCTTGGTCTGATCCTCTAATACGTTCATATAGCCTTGGTCCGATCCTTTACGTACATTCATATAGCCTTGATCTGATCCTGTATGTACATTCATATAGCCTTGATCTTATCCTGTACGTACATTATTATAGCCTTGGTCTGATCCTGTAATACATTCATATAGTCTTAGTCTGATCCTGTACGTACATTCATATAGCCTTGTTCTGATCCTGTACGTACATTCATATAGCCTTGGTCTGATCCTGTAATACATTCTTATAGCCTTGGCCTGATCCTGTAATAAATTCATATAGCCATGGTCTGATCCTGTAATACATTCATATAACTGTGGTCTGTTCCTGTACGTACATTCATTTAGCCTTGGCCTGATTCTGTACGTACATTCATACAGCCATGGTCTGATCCTGTACGTACATTCATATAGCCTTGGTCTGATCCTGTAATACATTCATATAGCCTTGGTCAGATCCTGTAATACATTCATTTAGCCTTGGTCCAATCCTTTACGTACATTCATATAGCCTTGATCTGATCCTGTATGTACATTCATATAGCCTTGATCTTATCCTGTAATACATTCATATAGTCTTGGTCTGATCATGTAATACATTCATTTAGCCTTGTTCTGATCCTGTACGTACATTCATATAGCCTTGGTTTGATCCTGTTATACATTCTTATAGCCTTGGCCTGATCCTGTAATAAATTCATATAGCCATGTTCTGATCCTGTAATACATTCATATAGCCTTGTTCTGATCCTGCAATACATTCGTATAGCCTTGGTCTGATCCTTTAATACATTCGTATAACCGTGGTCTGTTCCTGTACGTACATTCATATAGCCTTGGCCTGATCCTATACGTACATTCATACAGCCATGGTCTGATCCTGTACGTACATTCATTTAGCCTTGGTCTGATCCTGTACATACATTCATATAGCCTTGGTCTGTTCCTGTTCGCACATTCATATAGCCTTGGTCTGATCCTGTAGAAACATTCATGTAGCCTTCGTCTGATCCTGTAATACATTCATATAGCCGTGGTCTGATCCTGTAATACATTCATAAAGCTTTGGTCTGATCCTGTACGAACATTCATATAGCCTTGGTCTGATCCTATAATACATTCATATATCCTTGGTCTGATCCTGTACGTACATTCATATAGCCTTGGTCTGATCCTGTACATACATTCATATAGCCTTGGTCTGATCCTGTAATACATTCATATAGCCTTGGTCTGATCCTGCACGTACATTCATATAGCCTTGGTCTGATCCTGTACGTACATTCATATAGCCTTGGTCTGATCCTGTAATACATTCATGTAGCCTTGGTCTGATCCTGTACGTACATTCATATAGCCTTGGTCTGATCCTGTAATACATTCATATAGCCTTGGTCTGATTCTGTAATACATTTATAAAGCCTTTGTCTGATTCTGAAATATATTCATATAGCCTTGGTACGATGCTGTAATATATTCATATAGCCTTGGTCTTTTCCTGTACGTAAATTCATATAGCCTTGGTCTTTATCCTGTACGTACATTCAGATAGCCTTGGTCTGATCCTGTAATACATTCATATAGCCTTGGTCTGATCCTGTAATACACTCATATAGCATTTGTCTGATCCTGTACATACATTCATATAGCATTTGTCTGATCCTGTACATACATTCATATAGCCTTGGTCTGATCCCGTACGTACATTCATATAGCCTTGGTCTGATCCTGTAATACATTCATATAGCCATGGTCTGATCCTGTATGTACATTCATATAGCCTTGGTCTGATCCTGTAATACATTCAAATAGCCTTGGTCTGATCCTGTAATACATTCATATATCCTTGGTCTGATCCTGTAATACATTCATATGGCCTTGGTCTGATCCTTTACGTATATTCATATAGCCTTGGTCTGATCCTGTCCGTACAATCATATAGCCTTGGTCTTATCCTGTCCGTACATTCATATAGCCTTGGTCTGATCCTGTAATACATTCATATAGCCATGGTCTGATCCTGTAATACATTCATATATCCTTGGTCTGATCCTGTACGTACATTCATATAGCCCTGGTCTGATCCTGTATGTACATTCATATAACCTTGGTCTGATCCTGTAGTACATTCATATAGCCTTGGTCTTGACCTGTAATACATTCATATAGCCTTTGTCTGATCCTGTACGTACATTGATATAGCCTTGGTCTGATCCTATACTTACATTCATATAGCCTTGGTCTGATCCTGTAATACATTCATGTATCCTTGGTCTGATCCTGTACGTACAATCATATAGCCTTGGTCTGATCCTCTAATACATTCATGTAGCTTTGGTCTGATCCTGTAATACATTCATATAGCCTTAGTCTGATCCTGTATGTACATTCATATAGCCTTGGTCTTATCCTGTAATACATTCATATAGCCTTGGTCCGATCCTTTGCGTACATTCATATAGCCTTGATCTGATCCTGTATGTACATTCATATAGCCTTGATTATATCCTGTACGTACATTCATATAGCCTTGGTCTGATCCTGTAATACATTAATATAGCTTGGTCCGATCCTGTAATACATGCATATAGCCTTGGTCTGATCCTGTATGTACATTCATATATCCTTGGTCTGATCCTGTAATACATTCAAATAGCCTTGGTCTGATCCTGTAATACATTCATATAGCCTTGGTCTTATCCTGTAATACATTCATATAGCCTTGGTCTGATCCTTTACGTATATTCATATAGCCTTGGTCTGATCCTGAATGTACATTCATATAGCCTTGATCTTATCCTGTAATACATTCATATAGTCTTGGTCTGATCCTGTTATACATTCTTATAGCCTTGGCCTGATCCTGTAATAAATTCATATAGCCATGTTCTGATCCTGTAATACATTCATATAACCGTGGTCTGATCCTGCATGTACATTCATATAGCCTTGTTCTGATCCTGCAATACATTCGTATAGCCTTGGTCTGATCCTTTAATACATTCGTATAACCGTGGTCTGTTCCTGTACGAACATTCATATAGCCTTCGCCTGATCCTATACGTACATTCATACAGCCATGGTCTGATCCTGTACGTACATTCATGTAGCCTTCGTCTGATCCTGTAATACATTCATATTGCCGTGGTCTGATCCTGTAATACATTCATAAAGCTTTGGTCTGATCCTGTACGAACATTCATATAGCCTTGGTCTGATCCTATAATACATTCATATAACCTTGGTCTGATCCTGTACGTAGATTCATATAGCCTTGGTCTGATCCTGTAATACATTCATATAGCCTTGGTCTGATTCTGTAATACATTTATAAAGCCTTTGTCTGATTCTCAAATATATTCATATAGCCTTGGTACGATCCTGTAATATATTCATATAGCCTTGGTCTGATCCTGTAATACATTCATGTAGCCTTGGTCTGATCCTGTACGTACATTCATATAGCCTTGGTCTGATCCTGTAATACATTCATATAGCCTTGGTCTGATTCTGGAATACATTTATAAAGCCTTTCTCTGATTCTGAAATATATTCATATAGCCTTGGTACGATCCTGTAATATATTCATATAGCCTTGGTCTTTTCCTGTATGTACATTCATATAGCCTTGGTCTTTATCCTGTACGTACATTCAGATAGCCTTGGTCTGATCCTGTAATACATTCATATAGCCTTGGTCTGATCCTGTAATACACTCATATAGCATTTGTCTGATCCTGTACATACATTCATATAGCATTTGTCTGATCCTGTACATACATTCATATAGCCTTGGTCTGATCCCGTACGTACATTCATATAGCCTTGGTCTGTTCCTGTAATACATTCATATAGCCATGGTCTGATCCTGTACATACATCTTATAGCCTTGGTCTGATCATGTACGTAGATTCATATAGCCTTGGTCTGATCCTGTAATACATTCATGTAGCCTTGGTCTGATCCTGTACGTACATTCATATAGCCTTGGTCTGATCCTGTAATACATTCATATAGCTTGGTCCGATCCTGTAATACATGCATATAGCCTTTGTCTGATCCTGTATGTACATTCATATAGCCTTGGTCTGATCCTGTAATACATTCAAATAGCCTTGGTCTGATCCTGTAATACATTCATATAGCCTTGGTGTGATCCTGTAATACATTCATATGGCCTTGGTCTGATCCTGTCTGTACATTCATATAGCCTTGGTCTTATCCTGTACGTACATTGATATAGCCTTGGTCTGATCCTGTAATACATTCATATATCCTTGGTCTGATCCTGTACGTACATTCATATAGCCCTGGTCTGATCCTGTATGTACATTCATATAACCTTGGTCTGATCCTGTAATACATTCATATAGCCTTGGTCTTGTCCTGTAATACATTCATATAGCCTTGGTCTGATACTGTACGTACATTGATATAGCCTTGGTCTGATCCTGTAATACATTCATAAAGCTTTGGTCTGATCCTGTACGAACATTAATATAGCCTTGGTCTGATCCTATAATACATTCATATAACCTTTGTCTGATCCTGTACGTAGATTCATATAGCTTTGATCTGATCCTGTAATACATTCATATAGCCTTAGTCTGATCCTGTATGTACATTCATATAGCCTTGGTCTGATCCTCTAATACGTTCATATAGCCTTGGTCCGATCCTTTACGTACATTCATATAGCCTTGATCTGATCCTGTATGTACATTCATATAGCCTTGATCTTATCCTGTACGTACATTCATATAGCCTTGGTCTGATCCTGTAATACATTAATATAGCTTGGTCTGATCCTGTAATACATGCATATAGCCTTGGTCTGATCCTGTATGTACATTCATATAGCCTTGTTCTGATCCTGTAATACATTCAAATAGCCTTGGTCTGATCCTGTAATACATTCATATAGCCTTGGTCTTATCCTGTAATACATTCATATAGCCTTGGTCTGATCCTTTACGTATATTCATATAGCCTTGGTCTGATCCTGTCCGTACATTCATATAGCCTTGGTCTTATCCTGTACGTACATTCATATAGCCTTGGTCTGATCCTGTAATGCATTCATATAGCCTTGGTCTGATCCTGTACGTACATTCATATAGCCCTGGTCGGATCCTGTATGTACATTCATATAGCCTTGGTCTGATCCTTTAATACATTCGTATAACCGTGACCTGTTCCTGTATGTACATTCATATAGCCTTGGGCTGATCCTATACGTACATTCATACACCCATGGTCTGATCCTGTACGTACATTCATATAGCCTTGGTCTGATCCTGTACATACATTCATATAGCCTTGGTCTGTTCCTGTACGCACATTCATATAGCCTTGGTCTGATCCTGTACGTACATTCATGTAGCCTTCATCTGATCCTGTAATACATTCATAAAGCCGTGTTCTGATCCTGTAATACATTCATAAAGCTTTGGTCTGATCCTGTACGAACATTCATATAGCCTTGGTCTGATCCTATAATACATTCATATAACCTTGGTCTGATCCTGTCCGTACATTCATATAGCCTTGGTCTGATCCTGTACATACATTCATATAGCCTTGGTCTGATCCTGTAATACATTCATATAGCCTTGGTCTGATCCTGTACGTACATTCATATAGCCTTGGTCTGATCCTGTACGTACATTCATATAGCCTTGGTCTGATCCTGTAATACATGCATGTAGCCTTGGTCTGATCCTGTACGTACATTCATATACCCTTGGCTGATCCTGTAATACATTCATATAGCCTTGGTCTGATCCTGTAATACATTTATAAAGCCTTTTTCTGATTCTGAAATATATTCATATAGCCTTGGTACGATCCTGTAATTCATTCATATAGCCTTGGTCTGATACTGTAATACACTCATATAGCGTTTGTCTGATCCTGTACGTACATTCATATAGCGTTTGTCTGATCCTGTACATACATTCATATAGCCTTGGTCTGATCCCGTACATACATTCATATAGCCTTGGTCTGATCCTGTACTTACATTCATATAGCCTTGGTCTGATCCTGTAATACATTCATTTTTCCTTGGTCTGATCCTGTACGTACATTTATATAGCCTTGGTCTGATCCTCTAATACATTCATGTAGCTTTGATCTGATCCTGTAATACATTCATATAGCCTTAGTCTGATCCTGTATGTACATTCATATAGCCTTGGTCTGATCCTCTAATACGTTCATATAGCCTTGGTCCGATCCTTTACGTACATTCATATAGCCTTGATCTGATCCTGTATGTACATTCATATAGCCTTGATCTTATCCTGTACGTACGTTCATATAGCCTTGGTCTGATCCTGTAATACATTAATATAGCTTGGTCTGATCCTGTAATACATGCATATAGCCTTGGTCTGATCCTGTATGTACATTCATATAGCCTTGGTCTGATCCTGTAATACATTCAAATAGCCTTGGTCTGATCCTGTAATACATTCATATAGCCTTGGTCTTATCCTGTAATACATTCATATAGCCTTGGTCTGATCCTGTACGTACATTCATATAGCCCTGGTCTGATCCTGTATGTACATTCATATAACCTGGGTCTGATCCTGTAATACATTCATATAGCCTTGGTCTGATCCTGTAATACATTCATATAGCCTTGGTCTGATCCTGTACGTACATTGATATAGCCTTGGTCTGATCCTGTACTTACATTCATATAGCCTTGGTCTGATCCTGTAATACATTCATGTATCCTTGGTCTGATCCTGTATGTACATTCATATAGCCTTGGTCTGATCCTGTAATACATTCATGTAGCTTTGGTCTGATCCTGTATGTGCATTCATATAGCCTTGGTCTGATCCTGTAATGCATTCATTTAGCCTTGGTCTGATCCTGTAATACATTCGTATAGCCTTGGTCCGATCCTTTACGTACATTCATATAGCCTTGATCTGATCCTGTATGTACATTCATATAGCCTTGATCTTATCCTGTAGGTACATTCATATAGCCTTGGTCTGATCCTGTAATACATTCATATAGTCTTGGTCTGATCCTGTACATACATTCATACAGACTTGGTCTGATCCTGTACATACATTCATATAGCCTTGGTCTGTTCCTGTACGCACATTCATATAGCCTTGGTCTGATCCTGTATGTACATTCATATAGCCTTGGTCTGATCCTATAATACATTTATAAAGCCTTGGTCTGATCCTGTAATACATTCATATAGCCTTGGTCCGATCCTTTACGTACATTCATATAGCCTTGATCTGATCCTGTATGTACATTAATATAGCCTTGATCTTATCCTGTAATACATTCATATAGTCTTGGTCTGATCATGTAATACATTCATATAGCCTTGTTCTGATACTGTACGTACATTCATAGAGCCTTGGTCTGATCTTGTAATACATTCTTATAGCCTTGGCCTGATCCTGTAATAAATTCATACAGCCATGTTCTGATCCTGTAATACATTCATATAACCGTGGTCTGATCCTGCATGTACATTCATATAGCCTTGTTCTGATCCTGTAATACATTCGTAAAGCCTTGGTCTGATCCTTTAATACATTCGTATAACCGTGGCCTGTTCCTGTACGTACATTCATATAGCCTTGGCCTGATCCTATACGTACATTCATACAGCCATTGTCTGATCCTGTACGTACATTCATATAGCCTTGGTCTGATCCTGTACATACATTCATATAGCCTTGGTCTGTTCCTGTACGCACATTCATATAGCCTTGGTCTGATCCTGTACGTACATTCATGTAGCCTTCATCTGATCCTGTAATACATTCATATAGCCGTGTTCTGATCCTGTAATACATTCATAAAGCTTTGGTCTGATCCTGTACGAACATTCATATAGCCTTGGTCTGATCCTATAATACATTCATATAACCTTGGTCTGATCCTGTCCGTACATTCATATAGCCTTGGTCTGATCCTGTACATACATTCATATAGCCTTGGTCTGATCCTGTAATACATTCATATAGCCTTGATCTGATCCTGTACGTACATTCACATAGCCTTGGTCTGATCCTGTACGTACATTCATATAGCCTTGGTCTGATCCTGTAATACATTCATGTAGCCTTGGTCTGATCCTGTACGTACATTCATATAGCCTTGGTCTGATCCTGTAATACATTCATATAGCCTTGGTCTGATCCTGTAATACATTTATAAAGCCTTTGTCTGATTCTGAAATATATTCATATAGCCTTGGTACGATCCTGTAATATATTCATATAGCCTTGGTCTTTATCCTGTACGTACATTCAGATAGCCTTGGTCTGATCCTGTAATACATTCATATAGCCTTGGTCTGATACTGTAATACACTCAGATAGCGTTTGTCTGATCCTGTACGTACATTCATATAGCGTTTGTCTGATCCTGTACATACATTCATATAGCCTTGGTCTGATCCCGTACATACATTCATATAGCCTTGGTCTGATCCTGTAATACATTCATATAGCCATGGTCTGATCTTATACATACATCTTATAGCCTTGGTCTGATCCTGTACGTACATTCATATAGCCTTGGTCTGATCCTGTATTACATTCATGTAGCCTTGGTCTGATCCTGTACGTACATTCATATAGCCTTGGTCTGATCCTGTAATACATTCATATAGCTTGGTCCGATCCTGTAATACATGCATATAGCGTTGGTCTGATCCTGTATGTACATTCATATAGCCTTGGTCTGATCCTGTAATACATTAAAATAGCCTTGGTCTGATCCTGTAATACATTCATATTGCCTTGGTCTGATCCTGTAATACATTCATATAGCCTTGGTCTGATCCTTTACGTATATTCATAAAGCCTTGGTCTGATCCTGTCCGTACATTCATATAGCCTTGGTCTTATCCTGTACGTACATTCATATAGCCTTGGTCTGATCCTGTAATACATTCATATAGCCTTGGTCTGATCCTGTACGTACATTCATATAGCCCTGGTCTGATCCTGTATGTACATTCATATAACCTTGGTCTGATCCTGTAATACATTCATATAGCCTTGGTCTGGTCCTGTACGTACATTGATGTAGCCTTGGTCTTATCCTGTACTTACATTCATATAGCCTTGGTCTGATCCTGTAATACATTCATGTATCCTTGGTCTGATCCTGTACGTACATTCATATAGCCTCGGTCTGATCTTTTAATACATTCATGTAGCTTTGGTCTGATCCTGTAATACATTCATATAGCCTTGGTCTGATCCTGTATGTACATTCATATAGCCTTGGTCTGATCCTGTAATGCATTCATATAGCCTTGGTCCGATTCTTTACGTACAATCATATAGCCTTGATCTGATCCTGTATGTACATTCATATAGCCTTGGTCTGATCCTGTAATGCATTCATATAGCCTTGGTCTGGTCATGTACGTACATTGATGTAGCCTTGGTCTGATCCTGTACTTACATTCATATAGCCTTGGTCTGATCCTGTAATACATTCATGTATCCTTGGTCTGAACCTGTACGTACATTCATATAGCCTTGGTCTGATCCTGTAATACATTCATATAGCCTTGGTCTGTTCCTGTAATACATTCATAAAGCTTTTGTCTGATCCTGTACATACATTCGTATAGCCTTGCTCTGATCCTATAATACATTCATATAACCGTGGTCTGATCCTGTAGGTACATTCGTATAGCCTTGGTCTGAAACTGTACATGCATTCATATAGCCTTGGTCTGATCCTGTAATACATTCATATAGCCTTTGTCTGGTCCTGTACGTACATTCATATAGCTTTGGTCTGACCCTTTAATACATTCATGTAGCCTTGGTCTGATCCTGTAATACATTCATATAACCATGGTCTGATCCTGTACATACATTCATATAGCCTTTGTCTGATCCTGTAATACATTCATATAGCTTTGGTATGATCCTGTAATACATTCATATAGCCTTGGTCTGATCCTATAATACATTTATAAAGACTTTGTCTGATCCTGAAATATATTCATATAGCCTTGGTACGATCCTGTAATATATTCATATAGCCATGATCTTAATATATTCATATAGCCTTGGTCTTATCCTGTACGTACATTCATATAGCCTTGGATTATCCTGTATGTACATTCATATAGCCTTGGTCTGATCCTGTAATACATTCATATAGCCTTGGTCTGATCCTGTAATACATTCATTAAGCCTTTGTCTGATCCTGTACGCACATTCGTATAGCATTTGTCTGATCCTGTACATACATTCATATAGCCTTGATCTGATCCTGTACATACATTCATATAGCCTTGGTCTGATCCTGTAATACATTCATGTAGCCTTGGTCTGATCCTGTACGTACATTGATATAGCCTTGGTATGATCCTGTATGTACATTCATATAGCCTTGGTCTGATCCTGTAATACCTTCATGTAGCCTTGGTCTGATCCTGTACGTACATTCATATAGCCTTGGTCTCATCCTGTAATACATTCATATAGCTTGTTCTGATCCTGTAATACATTCATATAGCCTTGGTCTGATCCTGTATCTACATTCATATAGCCGTGGTCTGATCTTGTAATACATTAAAATAGCCTTGGTCTGATCCTGTAATACATTCATATAGCCTTGGTCTGATCCTGTAATACATTCATATAGCCTTGGTCTCATCCTTTACGTACATTCATATAGCCTTGGTCTGATCCTGTACGTACATTCATATAGCCCTGGTCTGATCCTGAATGTACATTCATATAGCCTTGGTCTGATCCTGTAATACATTCATTTAGCCTTGGTCTGATCCTGTAATACATTCATATAGCCTTGGTCTGATCCTGTAATACATTCATATAGCCTTGGTCTGATCTTATAATACATTTATAAAGCCTTTGCCTGATCCTGAAATATATTCATATAGCCTTGAGTACGACCCTGTAATATATTCATATAGCCATGGTCTGATCCTGAAATATATTCATATAGCCTTGGTACGATCCTGTAATATATTCATATATCCTTGGTCTTATCCTGTACGTACATTCATATAGCCTTGGTCTTATCCTGTACGTACATTCATATAGCCTTGCTCTTATCCTGTACGTACATTCATATAGCCTTGGTCTTATACTGTACGTACATTCATCATAACCTTGGTCTGATCCTGTATGTACATTCATATACCCTTGGTCTGATCCTGTAATAAATTCATATAGCCTTGGCCTGATCCTGTAATACATTCATATAGCCTTGGTCTGATCTTATAATACATTTATAAAGCCTTTGCCTGATCCTGAAATATCTTCATATAGCCATGGTCTGATCCTGTAATATATTCCTATAGCCTTGGTCTTATCCTGTACGTACATTCATATAGCCTTGTCTTATCCTGTACGTACATTCATATAGCCTTGGCCTTATCCTGTATGTACATTCATATAGCCTTGGTCTGATCCTGTAACATTCATATAGCCTTGGTCTGATCCTGTAATACATTCATATAGCCTTTGTCTGATCCTGTACGTACATTCATATAGCATTTGTCTGATCCTGTACATACATTCATATAGCCTTGATTTGATCCTGTACGTGCATTCATATAGCCGTGGTCTGATCCTGTAATACATTCATATAGCCTTGGTCTGATCCTGTATGTACATTCATATAGCCTTGGTCTGATCCTGTACGTACATTCATATAGCCTTGGTCTGATCCTGTAATACATTCATGTAGCCTTGGTCTGATCCTGTACGTACATTCATATAGCATTGGTCTGATCCTGTAATACATTCATATAGCTTGGTCTGATCCTGTAATACATTCATAGAGCCTTGGTCTGATCCTATAATACATTCATAAAGCCTTTGTCTGATCCTGAAATATATTCATGTAGCCTTTGTACGATCCTGTAATATATTCATATAGCCATGCTCTGATCCTGTAATATATTCATATAGCCTTGGTCTTATCCTGTACGTACATTCATATAGCCTTGGTCTTATCCTGTACGTACATTCATATAGCCTTGGTCTTTTCCTGTACGTACATTCATATAGCCTTGGTCTGATCCTGTACGTACATTCATATAGCCTTGGTCTGATCCTGTAATACATTCATATAGCCTTGGTCTGATCCTGTAATACATTCATATAGCCTTGGTCTGATCCTATAATACATTTATAAAGCCTTTGTCTGATCCTGAAATATATTCATATAGCCTTGGTACGATCCTGTAATATATTCATATAGCCATGGTCTGATCCTGTAATATATTCATATAGCCTTGGACTTATCCTGTACGTACATTCATATAGCCCTTTCTTATCCTGTACGTACATTCATATAGCCTTGGTCTTATCCTGTATGTACATTCATATAGCCTTGGTCTGATCCTGTAATACATTCATATAGCCTTGGTCTGATCCTGTAATACATTCATATAGCCTTTGTCTGATCCTGTACGTACATTCACATAGCATTTGTCTGATCCTGTACATACATTCATATAGCCTTGATCTGATCCTGTACGTACATTCATATAGCCTTGGTCTGATCCTGTAATACATTCATATAGCCTTGGTCTGATCCTGCACGTACATTCACATAGCCTTGGTCTGATCCTGTATGTACATTCATATAGCCTTGGTCTGATCCTGTAATACATTCATGTATCCTTATCTGATCCTGTACGTACATTCATATAGCCTTGGTCTGATCCTGTAATCCATTCATATAGCTTGGTCTGATCCTGTAATACATTCATATAGCCTTGGTCTGATCCTGTATGTACATTCTCATATACTTGGTCTGATCCTGTATAACATTCAAATAGCCTTGGTCTGATCCTGTAATACATTCATAGAGCCTTGGTCTGATCCTGTAATACATTCATAGAGCCTTGGTCTGATCCTTTACGTACATTCATATAGCCTTGGTCTGATCCTGTACGTACATTCATATAGCCTTGGTCTTATCCTGTACGTACATTCATATGTCCTTGATCTGATCCTGTAATACATTCATATAGCCTTGGTCTGATCCTGTAATACATTCATATAGCCTTGGTCTGATCCTGTACTTACATTCATATAGCCTTGGTCTGATCCTGTACTTACATTCATATAGCTTTGGTCTGATCCTGTAATACATTCATGTAGCCTTGGTCTGATCCTGTACGTACATTCATATAGCCTTGGTCTGATCCTGTAATACATTCATATAGCCTTGATCTGATCCTGTAATACATTCATATAGCCTTGGTCTGATCCTGTAATACATTCATATAGCCTTGGTCTGATCCTGTACTTACATTCATATAGCCTTGGTCTGATCCTGTACTTACATTCATATGTCCTTGATCTGATCCTGTAATACATTCATATAGCCTTGGTCTGATCCTGTAATACATTCATATAGCCTTGGTCTGATCCTGTACGTACATTCATATAGCCCTGGTCTGATCCTGTATGTACATTCATATAACCTTGGTCTGATCCTGTAATACATTCATATAGCCTTGGTCTGGTCCTGTACGTACATTGATGTAGCCTTGGTCTGATCCTGTACTTACATTCATATAGCCTTGGTCTGATCCTGTAATACATTCATGTATCCTTGGTCTGATCCTGTACGTACATTCATATAGCCTCGGTCTGATCTTTTAATACATTCATGTAGCTTTGGTCTGATCCTGTAATACATTCATATAGCCTTGGTCTGATCCTGTATGTACATTCATATAGCCTTGGTCTGATCCTGTAATGCATTCATATAGCCTTGGTCCGATCCTTTACGTACATTCATATAGCCTTGATCTGATCCTGTATGTACATTCATATAGCCTTGGTCTGATCCTGTAATGCATTCATATAGCCTTGGTCTGGTCATGTACGTACATTGATGTAGCCTTGGTCTGATCCTGTACTTACATTCATATAGCCTTGGTCTGATCCTGTAATACATTCATGTATCCTTGGTCTGATCCTGTACGTACATTCATATAGCCTTGGTCTGATCCTGTAATACATTCATATAGCCTTGGTCTGTTCCTGTAATACATTCATAAAGCTTTTGTCTGATCCTGTACATACATTCGTATAGCCTTTCTCTGATCCTATAATACATTCATATAAACGTGGTCTGATCCTGTAGGTACATTCGTATAGCCTTGGTCTGAAACTGTACATGCATTCATATAGCCTTGGTCTGATCCTGTAATACATTCATATAGCCTTTGTCTGGTCCTGTACGTACATTCATATAGCTTTGGTCTGACCCTTTAATACATTCATGTAGCCTTGGTCTGATCCTGTAATACATTCATATAACCATGGTCTGATCCTGTACATACATTCATATAGCCTTTGTCTGATCCTGTAATACATTCATATAGCTTTGGTATGATCCTGTAATACATTCATATAGCCTTGGTCTGATCCTATAATACATTTATAAAGACTTTGTCTGATCCTGAAATATATTCATATAGCCTTGGTACGATCCTGTAATATATTCATATAGCCATGATCTTAATATATTCATATAGCCTTGGTCTTATCCTGTACGTACATTCATATAGCCTTGGACTTATCCTGTATGTACATTCATATAGCCTTGGTCTGATCCTGTAATACATTCATATAGCCTTGGTCTGATCCTGTAATACATTCATTAAGCCTTTGTCTGATCCTGTACGCACATTCGTATAGCATTTGTCTGATCCTGTACATACATTCATATAGCCTTGATCTGATCCTGTACATACATTCATATAGCCTTGGTCTGATCCTGTAATACATTCATGTAGCCTTGGTCTGATCCTGTACGTACATTGATATAGCCTTGGTATGATCCTGTATGTACATTCATATAGCCTTGGTCTGATCCTGTAATACCTTCATGTAGCCTTGGTCTGATCCTGTACGTACATTCATATAGCCTTGGTCTCATCCTGTAATACATTCATATAGCTTGTTCTGATCTTGTAATACATTCATATAGCCTTGGTCTGATCCTGTATCTACATTCATATAGCCGTGGTCTGATCTTGTAATACATTAAAATAGCCTTGGTCTGATCCTGTAATACATTCATATAGCCTTGGTCTGATCCTGTAATACATTCATATAGCCTTGGTCTCATCCTTTACGTACATTCATATAGCCTTGGTCTGATCCTGTACGTACATTCATATAGCCCTGGTCTGATCCTGAATGTACATTCATATAGCCTTGGTCTGATCCTGTAATACATTCATTTAGCCTTGGTCTGATCCTGTAATACATTCATATAGCCTTGGTCTGATCCTGTAATACATTCATATAGCCTTGGTCTGATCTTATAATACATTTATAAAGCCTTTGCCTGATCCTGAAATATATTCATATAGCCTTGAGTACGACCCTGTAATATATTCATATAGCCATGGTCTGATCCTGAAATATATTCATATAGCCTTGGTACGATCCTGTAATATATTCATATATCCTTGGTCTTATCCTGTACGTACATTCATATAGCCTTGGTCTTATCCTGTACGTACATTCAAATAGCCTTGGTCTTATCCTGTACGTACATTCATATAGCCTTGGTCTTATCCTGTACGTACATTCATATAACCTTGGTCTGATCCTGTATGTACATTCATATACCCTTGGTCTGATCCTGTAATAAATTCATATAGCCTTGGCCTGATCCTGTAATACATTCATATAGCCTTGGTCTGATCTTATAATACATTTATAAAGCCTTTGCCTGATCCTGAAATATATTCATATAGCCATGGTCTGATCCTGTAATATATTCCTATAGCCTTGGTCTTATCCTGTACGTACATTCATATAGCCTTGTCTTATCCTGTACGTACATTCATATAGCCTTGGCCTTATCCTGTATGTACATTCATATAGCCTTGGTCTGATCCTGTAACATTCATATAGCCTTGGTCTGATCCTGTAATACATTCATATAGCCTTTGTCTGATCCTGTACGTACATTCATATAGCATTTGTCTGATCCTGTACATACATTCATATAGCCTTGATCTGATCCTGTACGTGCATTCATATAGCCTTGGTCTGATCCTGTATGTACATTCATATAGCCTTGGTCTGATCCTGTACGTACATTCATGTAGCCTTGGTCTGATCCTGTACGTACATTCATATAGCATTGGTCTGATCCTGTAATACATTCATATAGCTTGGTCTGATCCTGTAATACATTCATAGAGCCTTGGTCTGATCCTATAATACATTCATAAAGCCTTTGTCTGATCCTGAAATATATTCATGTAGCCTTTGTACGATCCTGTAATATATTCATATAGCCATGCTCTGATCCTGTAATATATTCATATAGCCTTGGTCTTATCCTGTACGTACATTCATATAGCCTTGGTCTTATCCTGTACGTACATTCATATAGCCTTGGTCTTATCCTGTACGTACATTCATATAGCCTTGGTCTGATCCTGTACGTACATTCATATAGCCTTGGTCTGATCCTGTAATACATTCATATAGCCTTGGTCTGATCCTGTAATACATTCATATAGCCTTGGTCTGATCCTATAATACATTTATAAAGCCTTTGTCTGATCCTGAAATATATTCATATAGCCTTGGTACGATCCTGTAATATATTCATATAGCCATGGTCTGATCCTGTAATATATTCATATAGCCTTGGACTTATCCTGTACGTACATTCATATAGCCCTTTCTTATCCTGTACGTACATTCATATAGCCTTGGTCTTATCCTGTATGTACATTCATATAGCCTTGGTCTGATCCTGTAATACATTCATATAGCCTTGGTCTGATCCTGTAATACATTCATATAGCCTTTGTCTGATCCTGTACGTACATTCACATAGCATTTGTCTGATCCTGTACATACATTCATATAGCCTTGGTCTGATCCTGTAATACATTCATATAGCCTTGGTCTGATCCTGCACGTACATTCACATAGCCTTGGTCTGATCCTGTATGTACATTCATATAGCCTTGGTCTGATCCTGTAATACATTCATGTATCCTTATCTGATCCTGTACGTACATTCATATAGCCTTGGTCTGATCCTGTAATCCATTCATATAGCTTGGTCTGATCCTGTAATACATTCATATAGCCTTGGTCTGATCCTGTATGTACATTCTCATATACTTGGTCTGATCCTGTATAACATTCAAATAGCCTTGGTCTGATCCTGTAATACATTCATAGAGCCTTGGTCTGATCCTGTAATACATTCATAGAGCCTTGGTCTGATCCTTTACGTACATTCATATAGCCTTGGTCTGATCCTGTACGTACATTCATATAGCCTTGGTCTTATCCTGTACGTACATTCATATGTCCTTGATCTGATCCTGTAATACATTCATATAGCCTTGGTCTGATCCTGTAATACATTCATATAGCCTTGGTCTGATCCTGTACTTACATTCATATAGCCTTGGTCTGATCCTGTACGTACATTCATATAGCTTTGGTCTGATCCTGTAATACATTCATGTAGCCTTGGTCTGATCCTGTACGTACATTCATATAGCCTTGGTCTGATCCTGTAATACATTCATATAGCCTTGGTATGATCCTGTAATACATTCATATACCCTTGGTCTGATCCTATAATACATTTATAAAGCCTTTGTCTGATCCTGAAATATATTCATATAGCCTTGGTACGATCCTGTAATATATTCATATAGCCATGGTCTTATCCTGTAATATATTCATATAGCCTTGGTACGATCCTGTAATACATTCATATAGCCTTGGTCTGATCCTGTATGTACATTCTCATATACTTGGTCTGATCCTGTATAACATTCAAATAGCCTTGGTCTGATCCTGTAATACATTCATAGAGCCTTGGTCTGATCCTGTAATACATTCATAGAGCCTTGGTCTGATCCTTTACGTACATTCATATAGCCTTGGTCTGATCCTGTACGTACATTCATATAGCCTTGGTCTTATCCTGTACGTACATTCATATGTTCTTGATCTGATCCTGTAATACATTCATATAGCCTTGGTCTGATCCTGTAATACATTCATATAGCCTTGGTCTGATCCTGTACGTACATTCATATAGCCCTGGTCTGATCCTGTATGTACATTCATATAACCTTGGTCTGATCCTGTAATACATTCATATAGCCTTGGTCTGGTCCTGTACGTACATTGATGTAGCCTTGGTCTGATCCTGTACTTACATTCATATAGCCTTGGTCTGATCCTGTAATACATTCATGTATCCTTGGTCTGATCCTGTACGTACATTCATATAGCCTCGGTCTGATCTTTTAATACATTCATGTAGCTTTGGTCTGATCCTGTAATACATTCATATAGCCTTGGTCTGATCCTGTATGTACATTCATATAGCCTTGGTCTGATCCTGTAATGCATTCATATAGCCTTGGTCCGATCCTTTACGTACATTCATATAGCCTTGATCTGATCCTGTATGTACATTCATATAGCCTTGGTCTGATCCTGTAATGCATTCATATAGCCTTGGTCTGGTCCTGTACGTACATTGATGTAGCCTTGGTCTGATCCTGTACTTACATTCATATAGCCTTGGTCTGATCCTGTAATACATTCATGTATCCTTGGTCTGATCCTGTACGTACATTCATATAGCCTTGGTCTGATCCTGTAATACATTCATATAGCCTTGGTCTGTTCCTGTAATACATTCATAAAGCTTTTGTCTGATCCTGTACATACATTCGTATAGCCTTGCTCTGATCCTATAATACATTCATATTACCGTGGTCTGATCCTGTAGGTACATTCGTATAGCCTTGGTCTGAAACTGTACATGCATTCATATAGCCTTGGTCTGATCCTATAATACATTCATATAGCCTTTGTCTGGTCCTGTACGTACATTCATATAGCTTTGGTCTGACCCTTTAATACATTCATGTAGCCTTGGTCTGATCCTGTAATACATTCATATAACCATGGTCTGATCCTGTACATACATTCATATAGCCTTTGTCTGATCCTGTAATACATTCATATAGCTTTGGTATGATCCTGTAATACATTCATATAGCCTTGGTCTGATCCTATAATACATTTATAAAGACTTTGTCTGATCCTGAAATATATTCATATAGCCTTGGTACGATCCTGTAATATATTCATATAGCCATGATCTTAATATATTCATATAGCCTTGGTCTTATCCTGTACGTACATTCATATAGCCTTGGACTTATCCTGTATGTACATTCATATAGCCTTGGTCTGATCCTGTAATACATTCATATAGCCTTGGTCTGATCCTGTAATACATTCATTAAGCCTTTGTCTGATCCTGTACGCACATTCGTATAGCATTTGTCTGATCCTGTACATACATTCATATAGCCTTGATCTGATCCTGTACATACATTCATATAGCCTTGGTCTGATCCTGTAATACATTCATGTAGCCTTGGTCTGATCCTGTACGTACATTGATATAGCCTTGGTATGATCCTGTATGTACATTCATATAGCCTTGGTCTGATCCTGTAATACCTTCATGTAGCCTTGGTCTGATCCTGTACGTACATTCATATAGCCTTGGTCTCATCCTGTAATACATTCATATAGCTTGTTCTGATCCTGTAATACATTCATATAGCCTTGGTCTGATCCTGTATCTACATTCATATAGCCGTGGTCTGATCTTGTAATACATTAAAATAGCCTTGGTCTGATCCTGTAATACATTCATATAGCCTTGGTCTGATCCTGTAATACATTCATATAGCCTTGGTCTCATCCTTTACGTACATTCATATAGCCTTGGTCTGATCCTGTACGTACATTCATATAGCCCTGGTCTGATCCTGAATGTACATTCATATAGCCTTGGTCTGATCCTGTAATACATTCATTTAGCCTTGGTCTGATCCTGTAATACATTCATATAGCCTTGGTCTGATCCTGTAATACATTCATATAGCCTTGGTCTGATCTTATAATACATTTATAAAGCCTTTGCCTGATCCTGAAATATATTCATATAGCCTTGGTACGACCCTGTAATATATTCATATAGCCATGGTCTGATCCTGAAATATATTCATATAGCCTTGGTACGATCCTGTAATATATTCATATATCCTTGGTCTTATCCTGTACGTACATTCATATAGCCTTGGTCTTATCCTGTACGTACATTCATATAGCCTTGGTCTTATCCTGTACGTACATTCATATAGCCTTGGTCTTATCCTGTACGTACATTCATATAGCCTTGGTCTGATCCTGTATGTACATTCATATACCCTTGGTCTGATCCTGTAATAAATTCATATAGCCTTGGCCTGATCCTGTAATACATTCATATAGCCTTGGTCTGATCTTATAATACATTTATAAAGCCTTTTCCTGATCCTGAAATATATTCATATAGCCATGGTCTGATCCTGTAATATATTCCTATAGCCTTGGTCTTATCCTGTACGTACAATCTCATAGCCTTGTCTTATCCTGTACGTACATTCATATAGCCTTGGTCTTATCCTGTATGTACATTCATATAGCCTTGGTCTGATCCTGTAACATTCATATAGCCTTGGTCTGATCCTGTAATACATTCATATAGCCTTTGTCTGATCCTGTACGTACATTCATATAGCATTTGTCTGATCCTGTACATACATTCATATAGCCTTGATCTGATCCTGTACGTGCATTCATATAGCCGTGGTCTGATACTGTAATACATTCATATAGCCTTGGTCTGATCCTGTATGTACATTCATATAGCCTTGGTCTGATCCTGTACGTACATTCATATAGCCTTGGTCTGATCCTGTAATACATTCATGTAGCCTTGGTCTGATCCTGTACGTACATTCATATAGCATAGGTCTGATCCTGTAATACATTCATATAGCTTGGTCTGATCCTGTAATACATTCATAGAGCCTTGGTCTGATCCTATAATACATTCATAAAGCCTTTGTCTGATCCTGAAATATATTCATGTAGCCTTTGTACGATCCTGTAATATATTCATACAGCCATGCTCTGATCCTGTAATATATTCATATAGCCTTGGTCTTATCCTGTACGTACATTCATATAGCCTTGGTCTTATCCTGTACGTACATTCATATAGCCTTGGTCTTATCCTGTACGTACATTCATATAGCCTTGGTCTGATCCTGTACGTACATTCATATAGCCTTGGTCTGATCCTGTAATACATTCATATAGCCTTGGTCTGATCCTGTAATACATTCATATAGCCTTGGTCTGATCCTATAATACATTTATAAAGCCTTTGTCTGATCCTGAAATATATTCATATAGCCTTGGTACGATCCTGTAATATATTCATATAGCCATGGTCTGATCCTTTAATATATTCATATAGCCTTGGACTTATCCTGTACGTACATTCATATAGCCCTTTCTTATCCTGTACGTACATTCATATAGCCTTGGTCTTATCCTGTATGTACATTCATATAGCCTTGGTCTGATCCTGTAATACATTCATATAGCCTTGGTCTGATCCTGTAATACATTCATATAGCCTTTGTCTGATCCTGTACGTACATTCACATAGCATTTGTCTGATCCTGTACATACATTCATATAGCCTTGATCTGATCCTGTACGTACATTCATATAGCCTTGGTCTGATCCTGTAATACATTCATATAGCCTTGGTCTGATCCTGCACGTACATTCACATAGCCTTGGTCTGATCCTGTATGTACATTCATATAGCCTTGGTCTGATCCTGTAATACATTCATGTATCCTTATCTGATCCTGTACGTACATTCAAATAGCCTTGGTCTGATCCTGTAATACATTCATAGAGCCTTGGTCTGATCCTGTAATACATTCATAGAGCCTTGGTCTGATCCTTTACGTACATTCATATAGCCTTGGTCTGATCCTGTACGTACATTCATATAGCCTTGGTCTTATCCTGTACGTACATTCATATGTCCTTGATCTGATCCTGTAATACATTCATATAGCCTTGGTCTGATCCTGTAATACATTCATATAGCCTTGGTCTGATCCTGTACTTACATTCATATAGCCTTGGTCTGATCCTGTACGTACATTCATATAGCTTTGGTCTGATCCTGTAATACATTCATGTAGCCTTGGTCTGATCCTGTACGTACATTCATATAGCCTTGGTCTGATCCTGTAATACATTCATATAGCCTTGGTATGATCCTGTAATACATTCATATACCCTTGGTCTGATCCTATAATACATTTATAAAGCCTTTGTCTGATCCTGAAATATATTCATATAGCCTTGGTACGATCCTGTAATATATTCATATAGCCATGGTCTGATCCTGTAATATATTCATATAGCCTTGGTCTTATCCTGTACGTACATTCATATAGCCTTGTCTTATCCTGTACGTACATTCATATAGCCTTGGTCTTATCCTGTACGTACATTCATATAGCCTTGGTCTGATCCTGTAATACACTCATATAGCCTTGGTCTGATCCTGTAATACATTCATATAGCCTTTGTCTGATCCTGTACGTACATTCATATAGCATTTGTCTGATCCTGTACACACATTCATATAGCCTTGATCTGATCCTGTACGTACATTCATATAGCCTTGGTCTGATCCTCTAATACATTCATATAGCCTTGGTCTGAACCTGTACGTACATTCATGTAGCCTTGGTCTGATCCTGTACGTACATTCATATAGCCTTGGTCTGATCCTGTAATACATTCATGTAACCTTGGTCTCATCCTGTATGTACATTCATATAGCCTTGGTCTGATCCTGTAATACATTCATATAGCCTTGGTCTGAGCCTGTAATACATTCATATAGCCTTGGTCTGATCCTTTACGTACATTCATATAGTCTTGGTCTGATACTGTACATACATTCATATAGCCTTGGTCTTATGCTGTACTTACATTCATTTAGCCTTGGTCTGATCCTGTAATATATTCATATAGCCTTGGTCTGATCCTGTACGTACATTCATATAGCCCTGGTCTGATCCTGTATGTACATTCATATAGCCTTGGTCTCATCCTGTAATAAATTCTTATAGCCTTGGTCTGATCCTGTAATACATTCATATAGCCTTGGTCTGATCCTGTACATACATTCATATAGCCTTGGACTGATCCTGTACGTACATTCATATAGCCTTTGTCTGATCCTATAATACATTCATGTATCCTTGGTCTGATCCTGTAAGTACATTCATATAGCCTTGGTCTGATTCCTGTAATACATTCATATAGCCTTGGTCTGATCCTATAATACATTTATAAAGCCTTTGTCTGATTCTGAAATATATTCATATAGCCTTGGTACGATCCTGTAATATATTCATATATCCTTGGTCTTATCCTGTACGTACATTCATATAGCCATGGTCTTATCCTGTACGTACAGTCAGATAGCCTTGGTATGATTCTGAAATACATTCATATAGCCTTGGTCTGATCCTGTAATACACTCATATAGCCTTTGTCTGATCCTATACGTACATTCATATAGCCTTTGACTGATCCTGTACATACATTCATATAGCCTTGGTCTGATCCCGTACGTACATTCATATAGCCTTGGTCTGAGCCTGTAATACATTCATATAGCCTTGGTCTGATCCTGTACATACATCTTATAGTCTTGGTCTGATCCTGTACGTACATTCATATAGCCTTGGTCTGATCCTTTAATATATTCATATAGCCTTGGTCTGATCCTGTGCGTACATTCATATAGCCTTGGTCTGATCCTGTAATACATTCATATAGCTTGCTCCGATCCTGTAATACATGCATATAGCCTTGGTCTGATCGTGTAATACATTCATATAGCCTTGGTCTGATCCTGTCTGTACATTCATATAGCCTTGGTCTTATCCTGTACGTACATTCATATAGCCTTGGTCTGATCCTGTAATACATTCATATAGCCTTGCTCTGATCCTGTACGTACATTCATATAGCCCTGGTCTGATCCTGCATGTACATTAATATAACCTTGGTCTGATCCTGTAATACATTAATATAGCCTTGGTCTGATCCTGTAATACATTCATATAGCGTTGGTCTGATCCTGTACGTACATTCATATAGCCTTGGTCTGATACTGTACATACATTCATATAGCCTTGGTCTTATGCTGTACGTACATTCATTTAGCCTTGGTCTGATCCTGTAATATATTCATATAGCCTTGGTATAATCCTGTACGTAGATTCATATAGCCCTGGTCTGATCCTGTATGTACATTCATATAGCCTTGGTCTCATCCTGTAATACATTCTTATGGCCTTGGGCTGATCCTGTAATACATTCATATAGCCTTGGTCTGATCCTGTACATACATTCATATAGCCTTGGACTGATCCTGTACGTACATTCATATAGCCTTGGTCTGATCCTGTAATACATTCATGTATCCTTGGTCTGATCCTGTCCGTACATTCATATAGCCTTGGTCTGATCCTGTAATACATTCATATAGCCTTGGTCTGATCCTATAAAACATTTATAAAGCCTTGGTCTGATCCTGTACGTACATTCATATAGCCCTGGTCTGATCCTGTATGTACATTCATATAGCCTTGGTCTTATCCTGTAATACATTCTTATAGCCTTGGTCTGATCCTGTAATACATTCATATAGCCTTGGTCTGATCCTGTACGTACATTCATATAGCCTTGGTCTGATCCTGTACTTACGTTCATATAGCCTTGGTCTGATCCTGTAATACATTCATGTATCCTTGGTCTGATCCTGTCCGTACATTCATATAGCCTTGGTCTGATCCTGTAATACATTCATATAGCTTTGGTTTGATCCTGTAATACATTCATATAGCCTTGGTCTGATCCTGTATGTACATTCATATAGCCTTGGTCTGATCCTGTAATGCATTCATATAGCCTTGGTCTGATCCTGTAATACATTCATGTAGCCTTGGTCCGATCCTTTATGTACATTCATATAGCCTTGATCTGATCCTGTCTGTACATTCATATAGCCTTGATCTTATCCTGTACGTACATTATTATAGCCTAGGTCTGATTCTGTAATACATTCATATAGTCTTGGTCTGATCCTGTAATACATTCATATAGCCTTGTTCTGATCCTGTACGTACATTCATATAGCCTTGGTCTGATCCTGTAATACATTCTTATAGACTTGGCCTGATCCTGTAATAAATTCATATTGCCATGGTCTTATCCTGTAATACATTCATATAACCGTGGTCTGATCCTGGACGTACATTCATATAGCCTTGTTCTGATCGTGTAATACATTCGTATAACCTTGGTCTGATCCTTTAATACATTCGTATAACCGTGGTCTGTTCCTGTACGTACATTCATTTAGCCTTGGCCTGATTCTGTACGTACATTCATACAGCGATGGTCTGATCCTGTACGTATATTCATATAGCCTTGGTCTGATCCTGTAATACATTCATATAGCCTTGGTCTGATCCTGTAATACATTCATATAGCCTTGGTCCGATCCTTTACGTACATTCATATAGCCTTGATCTGATCCTGTATGTACATTCATATAGCCTTGATCTTATCCTGTAATACATTCATATAGTCTTGTCTGATCATGAAATACATTCATATAGCCTTGTTCTGATCCTGTACGTACATTCATATAGCCTTGGTCTGATCCTGTTATACATTCTTTTAGCCTTGGCCTGATCCTGTAATAAATTCATATAGCCATGTTCTGATCCTGTAATACATTCATATAACCGTGGTCTGATCCTGCATGTACATTCATATAGCCTTGTTCTGATCCTGCAATACATTCGTATAGCCTTGGTCTGATCCTTTAATACATTCGTATAACCGTGGTCTGTTCCTGTACGTACATTCATATAGCCTTGGCCTGATCCTATACGTACATTCATACAGCCATGGTCTGATCCTGTACGTACATTCATATAGCCTTGGTCTGATCCTGTACATACATTCATATAGCCTTGGTCTGTTCCTGTACGCACATTCACATAGCCTTGGTCTGATCCTGTACATACATTCATGTAGCCTTGGTCTGATCCTGTAATACATTCATATAGCTGTGGTCTGATCCTGTAATACATTCATAAAGCTTTGGTCTGATCCTGTTTGAACAGTCGTATAGCCTTGGTCTGATCCTATAATACATTCGTATAACCTTCGTCTGATCCTGTACGTACATTCATATAGCCTTGGTCTGATCCTGTACATACATTCATATAGCCTTGGTCTGATCCTGTAATACATTCATATAGCCTTCGTCTGATCCTGCACGTACATTCATATAGCCTTGGTCTGATCCTGTACGTACATTCATATAGCCTTGGTCTGATCCTGTAATACATTCATATAGCCTTGGTCTGATTCTGTAATACATTTATAAAGCCTTTGTCTTTTCCTGTACGTACATTCATATAGCCTTGGTCTTTATCCTGTACGTACATTCAGATAGCCTTGGTCTGATCCTGTAATACATTCATATAGCCTTGGTCTGATCCTGTAATACACTCATATAGCATTTGTCTGATCCTGTACATACATTCATATAGCATTTGTCTGATCCTGTACGTACATTCATATAGCCTTGGTCTGATCCTGTACGTACATTCATATAGCCTTGGTCTGATCCTGTAATACATTCATATAGCTTGGTCCGATCCTGTAATACATGCATATAGCCTTTGTCTGATCCTGTATGTACATTCATATAGCCTTGGTCTGATCCTGTAATACATTCAAATAGCCTTGGTCTGATCCTGTAATACATTCATATAGCCTTGGTCTGATCCTGTACGTACATTGATATAGCCTTGGTCTGATCCTGTACTTACATTCATATAGCCTTGGTCTGATCCTGTAATACATTCATGTATCCTTGGTCTGATCCTGTACGTACATTCATATAGCCTTGGTCTGATCCTCTAATACATTCATGTAGCTTTGGTCTGATCCTGTAATACATTCATATAGCCTTGGTCTGATCCTGTATGTACATTCATATAGCCTTGGTCTGATCCTGTAATACATTCATATAGCCTTGGTCCGATCCTTTACGTACATTCATATAGCCTTGGTCTGATCCTGTAATACATTCATGTATCCTTGGTCTGATCCTGTACGTACATTCATATATCCTTGGTCTGATCCTCTAATACATTCATGTAGCTTTGGTCTGATCCTGTAATACATTCATATAGCCTTAGTCTGATCCTGTATGTACATTCATACAGCCTTGGTCTGATCCTGTAATACATTCATATAGCCTTGGTCCGATCCTTTACGTACATTCATATAGCCTTGATCTTATCCTGTAAGTACATTCATATAGCCTTGGCCTGATCCTGTAATACATTAATATAGCTTGGTCCGATCCTGTAATACATGCATATAGCCTTGGTCTGATCCTGTATGTACATTCATATAGCCTTGGTCTGATCCTGTAATACATTCAAATAGCCTTGGTATGATCCTGTAATACATTCATATAGCCTTGGTCTTATCCTGTAATACATTCATATAGCAGTCAAAAAAAGAACCAACGGCGGACCTTCTGCACCGCACCTCACACCTGTTCCGATGTGTAGAGTCGCCGTGCAAACAACCCCAGCGCCAGCCGTTGCTTGGCGTAACTGTGCTCCAGATCAAAGGACTACTGTTTTTTTAAATGGGGGTGCACAGCTCAAAAAAGAGTCCAATTCGGCAGTTATAAATTTATAAGTGACTTCTTTATTCAATTTCAGATACAGGTCATCTGACATAAAAACTCCAGCCAACGCGTTTCATTCCCATACTAGGAACTTCATCAGCCCTGATATAAAGAAGTCACTTATAAATTGGACTCTTTTTTGCGCTGTGCACCCCCATTTGAAAAAACAGTAGTTTACATTCATATAGCCTTGGACTGATCCTTTACGTATATTCATATAGCCTTGGTATGATCCTGTATGTACATTCATATAGCCTTGATCTTATCCTGTAATACATTCATATAGTCTTGGTCTGATCATGTAATACATTCATATAGCCTTGTTCTGATCCTGTACGTACATTCATATAGCCTTGGTCTGATCCTGTACATACATTCATATAGCCTTGGTCTGATCCTGTACATACATTCATATAGTCTTGGTCTGATCATGTAATACATTCATATAGCCTTGTTCTGATCCTGTACGTACATTCATATAGCCTTGGTCTGATCCTGTTATTCATTCTTATAGCCTTGGCCTGATCCTGTAATAAATTCATATAGCCATGTTCTGATCCTGTAATACATTCATATAACCGTGGTCTGATCCTATACGTACATTCATACAGCCATGGTCTGATCCTGTACGTACATTCATATAGCCTTGATCTTATCCTGTACATACATTCATATAGCCTTGGTCTGATCCTGTACATACATTCATATAGCCTTGGTCTGTTCCTGTACGCACATTCATATAGCCTTGGTCTGATCCTGTACGTACATTCATGTAGCCTTCGTCTGATCCTGTAATACATTCATATAGCCGTGGTCTGATCCTGTAATACATTCATAAAGCTTTGGTCTGATCCTGTACGAACATTCATATAGCCTTGGTCTGATCCTGTACATACATTCATATAGCCTTGGTCTGATCCTGTAATACATTCATATAGCCTTGGCCTGATCCTGTACGTACATTCATATAGCCTTGGTCTGATCCTGTACGTACATTCATATAGCCTTGGTCTGATCCTATAATACATTCATGTAGCCTTGGTCTGATCCTGTACGTACATTCATATAGCCTTGGTCTGATCCTGTAATACATTCATATAGCATTGGTCTGATCCTATAATACATTTATAAAGCCTTTGTCTGATTCTGAAATATATTCATATAGCCTTGGTACGATCCTGTAATATATTCATATAGCCTTGGTCTTTTCCTGTACGTACATTCATATAGCCTTGGTCTTTTCCTGTACGTACATTCATATAGCCTTGGTCTTTATCCTGTACATACATTCAGATAGCCTTAGTCTGATCCTGTAATACATTCATATAGCCTTGGTCTTTTCCTGTACGTACATTCATATAGCCTTGGTCTTTATCCTGTACATACATTCAGATAGCCTTAGTCTGATCCTGTAATACATTCATATAGCCGTGGTCTGATCTTTTTTTATTTTTTTATAATCCTCATTTGCCTCAGACCTCAGTTGACACAAGAGTAAGATGTCTATAGCCGTTACTCGGTTTTAAGGAGACGTAGGCATCAAGATCGAACCGGGGAGAAGGCACCTGCCTACCGGCAAACGACCATCTCACCTAGAGTCACTGTATCCCCTTCTAAGTAGAGGGGCTGGTCTCACTCTCTTCTGATAACCTCTGACCGAAGACTGTTTATGTTGGCCGACTGAGCCCGTCTTCGGGGAAGGCCCAACACAGTCAGAGAGCATCCATGAGGCTTAATCATAGGATCCATGTAGTTGTTATAAAAAGGATAAGCAATTAATGTGTCTGAGACCACTTTAGTAAACAATCCCATATTACTTTTTTCCTGCTACTCTGTAGTCTAGCCAGATCAATCTTAGAGATTTTATATAAAGAGGACAACCATTCTGTGTGTGTGGGGGTATATCCTCTACCCATTTCTTACATATTTCCCTCCTACCCAGCAATATTGCATAAAATAGGAACCCCCTAGCAGGTCCTGTTACTTCGTTATCTATACCAAATATAATCAGGGGAGGGAAATATGAACAGGGAATCCCAAAATGTCTGTTATAGTTTCACTCACTTTCTCCCAATATTCAGTTATCGCTGGGCAATCTTTAAACATATGGATGTCCGAGGCATTTACCAGACCACACTTCTTGCAACTAAGCGCGGGACCCTTAGCTATTTTAGATAATCGTGCTGGAGATAAATAAGCTCTGTGGACGGTAAAATAATGATTTCTTCTGAGCCAGGCTGGTTTTACAGTCACATACTAAGGGGCCGATTCCGATTCCGGCCGGAAATCTCTCCGACCGAGCCGGACCCGGAGAGATTTCCGACCGAATCGGACTCTGGCAGTCCGACCGAACGAGTACGATGCACACGCATGCCATCGGACTCGAGTCGGTCGGACTCCCATTGAAGTCAATGGGAGCCTGTCGTACAACGCGTACACGGGCTCCCATTGACTCAATGGGTGCGAGGCGGACAAGGGCGCCCCCTACAGCGTGTACGCATCCATGCGCATCGCGGCGTACATGCACAGGTAGGGGGACCCATGGGTCCCCCTGTGTGCGACTCGCGCGCCTACGCGTACAGTGGGGTCCGACGCGGACCCCCAAAGTCCGGCTCCAACAGCTTTTTCGAGCCGGACGGCGCGAGTCGGTCGGACTGCTCGCGGCGCGCATCGTACTTCCCCGGCCGGGATACGTCTCCATAGCGCGGTGCGAGTCGTGTCCATGCGAGTCGGTCGGAGCGTGTTGAAGCTGCGTTCGAGTCGGTCGGAGATTTCGCGGGTGCCTGCATCGTACTCGCTCGGCCGGACCCGCGTACAATTCGGTCGGGAAACAGGGCTCCGAATCGGATCCGGTAAATCCGAATCCGATTCGGAGCACTACCGGCCGAGATCGGAATCGACCCCAAGGTGTTAAAGGAAGTTTGCCACAGATCCTCCAGTTGTTCATTTGGCATATAGGATCCCCATTGTTCTTCAGCCGGTTTAAAGTCTCCATCAATGGTATTTTCAATGGCCCAATAGAAAAAGGAAACTTCCTTCTTTCCCGGCGGCCTAGAAACTAATTGCTCCTCTAAAGTGTTTCCTATACCTATTGGTTTTTTGAGACTCTGGGACCAACTCTGCAGCTGTAGGTATTTAAACCTAGACAAACCACCCTCTAGCCTGTTATGGAGTGATAGCCATGGTATAAGAGAGCCGTCTGAAGCCAAGTCCCTCCACATCTTCATTCCCGCAATCCTAAGTGGTATGGCCAATTTGTCTTTTAGGCAATCTGGAACCCCTGGAGAGTCCCATAGAGGGGCCATGCTCGAGAAGTAATTTAGACCTGTGCATTGTTTAATTCTAGCCCAAATACGCGCCATCCCCAGCAGGACTTTCAACCTAATCTTCTTAAAAAATTTCTGGTCCCCAAATTTAAACAGAAATCCCTCCTGGGGAAGGTCTCCTCCTTTTAACATGGCCGAAAACATGGCCCCTGTCCCTGTATGATCTGGTGTTTTTAATAGCATTCTTGCATGTGATAACTGAAATGCCCAAGCATAATATTGCAAATCTGGAAGTGTTAAACCTCCCTTCTCCCTCCTACGCCTAAGCTTCCTCCAAGCTATTCTTGTGGCCTTATAGGCCCATGCAAATGAATTAATTGCTTGCTGGAGCTTATCAATCTCTTTTTATCAAAGTGCAGGGGAATGGTGTCAAAAGAAAAGTAATTTTGGGAAGTATAACCATCTTAATCAAGTTGATCCTACCCAAAATGGTCAATGGGAGATGAGCCCAGGATTTCATTAGCCTCTGGCATTCTTTAGATACGTTAGACAGGTTGGTCCCTGCTATCTTATCAATGTTCTGGACAATCTTGACCCCCAAATATCTTATTTCACGCTTGATCGGAAGCTGACAATCTGGCAGGTTCCAAGCCATGATATCTGTCTTACCCGCATTAACCTCATAACCGGAAACCTGCCCAAAGTCTTGTGCCAGCTTAATAACCTTGTGAAAAGATGTCTCCAAGTCAGACGAAAGAATTAAAACCTCGTCCGCATAAAGAGCTACTTTCCTCTCCCATGCCCCAAATCTAAAAGGTGGAATGCCTACTTTGTCTCTCAAACGTTGAGCAAAAGGCTCTATATATAAATCAAAAAAGCGGAGAGAGGGGGCAGCCCTGTCTAGTTCCCCTACTGATTTTAAAAGGGTTTGTCAATTTGCCATTGACTAAAAGTCTAGCCGAAGGATCGTGATAGATAAGCTGGATGGCTCGACTAAATTTTACTCCAAAGCCAAACCTATCCATTACTGCAGCAAGGTAGACCCAGTTAACACTGTCAAACGCTTTGGTAGCGTCAAGTGTTATGGCTGCAAGAGGTAATGAAAAGGTTGAAGCCAAATCAATAGCGCCTATAAAATCATAGGTGAGATTTGAGAGATTTCTGCCCTTCACAAAACCCTTCTGGTCAGTGTGAAGTAATCCACCAGCCACTGCACCCAGCCTATCTGCCAAAATCCTCGTGAAAACCTTATAGTCAGTATTTAAAAGTGAAATGGGTCTTTAAGACCCACATTCCACTGGATTCTTTCCTGGCTTCAGGATCAGTGAGATGGTGGCTTCTCCCCATGAATCGGGAAGCCTAACACCTTCTGAAAGAATCTTATTGAAAAGCATAGTCATGGTTGGAATAACTGCCTCTCCCAAGGATCTATACAGTTCGACAGGCAGCCCATCAGGCCCTGCAGCCTTTACTCTCTTACATGCCAAGATAGCCTTTCTAATCTCTAGCTGTGATATATCTTGCTCCAAGTTTTCTTGCTGTGAGGAATTTAAAGAGGCAAGCCCACTTCCCATTAACCACTGACTAGCACTAGTAGTATCGACTACATTATCCTCCTTAAATAGGTCTTGAAAAAAGGTGAAAAAGGCATCCCCAATCTCTTCATCCGTGAAGACCGAAGTGCTGCGCTCCTCGCTATCTATTCGCTTTATTATATTCCGCGTTCTATCGGCCTTAACCTTCCATGCCAAGAGTTTACTGGCCCCCTCCCCATATTCAAAATGGGCAAGCTTACTAGCCTCCCATTTTTTAGTGAGCCTTAACTGAATGATATTATCCAGCTGATCCTTCAAACTTGATAAATTCGCCAGATATTCTTGGCGATTTGCGGGGGCAGTTTCATTGTTTAAAATCATCTCCACTGCCTTCATCTCAGACTCTATTTGCGTCACCTCTTCCCTATACTTCCTGTTCTTATAGCTAACCCTACTCATAACTATACCTCTTAAGAACGCCTTCCAGGCATCCCATACCACAGAAATCTCGACTGAGCCCACATTTGTGTTGAAAAAATACTCTGATTCCTGTAATAGATAGTTAACTTCAGGCTCATCAAGCAGTAATGAGCGATCAAATGTCCATATCCTTGGATGTTCTCTCCCTTCCAAAGCTAAATCCATACATACAACAGCATGATCAGACAGGTGTGGAGTCAGGTAACCCAAGTCCTTGATTTTACCCCTCAGGTCGTGACTAACCAGTATATAATCTATTCTGGACTTGTGACGATACTTATTATTATAAAAGAAGCACCCAACTGAGAACCCGATCTCTCTCTCCACACATCACACAATCCCATCTGTGCCATCATTGTTTGCAAGTATGTCCGGGATTTAGGTGATGTATTCGCTCTACTGCTTGGAGATTTATCCAGTAAGGGATTTAAAACAATATTGAAATCACCTGCCATAATAATAGGCTCTGGAAATTCCAGAAGGTGTAAGAAAATAGTTTTTAGCACGGAAGGGTCATCCATAATAGCCCACCACTGTCATCAAAGAGCCTTGAATAGAAAGTCTAACGATAGCCCACCTACCACCTGGGTCTGTCATAGAATTTAATACTCGGGCTTTAGCTTGGTTCTTAACCAAAATGGCTACACCTTTGATATTAACACTCTGATTTGAGCAAATAATATGTTCAATCCATTTAGCTTTTCTAAAAATGTCATGCAATTCCTCCTTCAAAAGATGAGTCTCTTGCAAAATAATGACCTGAGAAGGAGAATCTTTAAGGTATTGTAAGATCTTTACCCTTCTAGATTTTACTCGCAGGCCATTTACATTCCAGGATAAAAACGATATATTATTCATGGTGGTTTAGAGGTTAAGAACTTTAAGATGCAACATCTCCCACCACACCACTCACAAGATGAGCACAACCAGCCTGTCCAACATAATAAATATAAATCAATCAAACCAAAAGACAAATGAGGATTTTTTTTTCTTTTTTACCCCTATGCTCCCCACCCTGTGCTCCCTCCCAAACCCTACAGGAACCCCCACCCCTCTTCCCTCCCTGGAGAACCCAACCCCCATTTACCTGGACTAATAGTCCAGATTCTACTACTGGGGCACCCATGGAGTCCCTCTATACTCAAGATACTATATACAAGTGACGATGTACTAAGACCCTCCTTAAAAAACTTTATCTCCAGTTTTCTTTGATTTTGAGGTTTTAAGGATTTAAGCTTAAATTAGGGTTCGAAATACAACCCCACAAACTTGGGCTTAGCCACAGCTAATATATCAGTGTGTCCTACCTATTTCTCTTAGGACCAAACTCTCCAAAAAACCTATTTTGTAGTCTTGCCTAGACATTCCAGAAGCTCATCTGCCTCCTGAACTGATTTTAAATTGTACATCTTATTGTTGTACATAATTTTCAGGAGCGCAGGGAACTTCAACTGAGCAGTCGCACCAAATTTCTTAAATTCGTCCATTTTCCTCCCTAACTCCCATTGTCTATCCAACGTAGCACGGGCCAAGTCAGAGCGAATTTCATAGGAAAAATCTCTAGGTTTCAATGATTTTTGCTTCAGAGCGCAATTTAAGATTTTTTCCTTCAAAGAAAACGTGAGGAAGTTTATAAGGATCTTCCTTGGTTTGGGACGGTTTGGATGTTTCCTAAAAGGGGCTCTGTGGATCTTCTGAATGTCCCTTTTCAAGTCTTCCTCTGTTTCTTCTATCTGTATCGACTCCTTTATAAGGGTCACTATGAAGGACTTGATGTCATCTCCTTCTCTGCCCTCCGGAACATTCAAGAGACGGAGATTATTCCTTCGTGAGTTGTTTTCTAATGTCTCAAGCCTGTCCCGGAGTGATACCTCATCCTTCTTAAGTTGTACAATTTCTGATCTGGCAACCCCCAGGTCACCTCTTATTTCACCCACCGAGCTTTCTAGGGCCACTGTTCTGGAATTTAAGAGATCGATCTTTTTCTCTAATGATTCACAAAACAGCCGAATCTCCCCTTGATTTGCTTCGGAGACAGAGAACCCCTTCCTAATATCCACAGATAGAGAAGAGAAAAGAGCCTCCATAGAGGGTGCTAAAGATCCTGCATTTCCTTGCTCCACAGAGAATTCAACTAGCTCTATACTGTCATTTTCTACTCTAACTTGATTTACTTCTCGCTGGTCTCCATTGTTTGCCTTACTTTGATCGGGCCCCAAAGCTGTCAAAACTATTTCGGGAGAAAGCTGTGACGTAAGAGGAGGACTATTCAATTCTTCCATTCTTTCTTGAGTGGGTGTTAACTCCTTACACGTTTTCTTAGGTTCGCCCCTGTTCGGTCACATCTACCACCAATGGCTGGACTTTGAAGTAGGACCGCAGGGATGGCGTGATCTTAATCCTCGAATCCAGGGAGTACTTTTTAGCTCTATCGGACTTGATTCTTCTACTTTTTACCTCACAATACTGAAAGGTAGAATAGCCAGTGGCAGTCCCTATCTCAGGGATTACGCCAGTCAATCAATCAATATAAACTTTATTCGGTTTTAACAACAAAACCATAAAAGTTACACAAAGAGATTAAAATATATAAGTCAAATCTCCTTAAACTGGTAAAAAAGTCAGATTAAAATCATACTCCCCAAGTGCAATTCAAAATGTGAAGTGCAATGTGCAATAAATACATATGTACAGTCCACAGGAATGTTAAAAACTACAACCCCCAGGAGCATTTGTATAAATTATGCACGTTATATAAGTGCAAACATAGAAGTGTACATTCGAACAAAAAATGCATTGATAAAATAACAAGTTAAACATCCATAAAGGATCGCGATTTAACACAAGCTTTTAAATAGCCAAGTGTAAAAAACAGTGACTCCGTTGACAACATCTGTAGGTGCAGAAGTGCAGGGCGAACCTGTCTAAAATTCAATCGTTTTAAATAAGGGACCAAAAAAGTCCTACGAGGAACTTCATAGAATCTACAAACAAACATAAAGTGCAACAAATCCTGCGGAGACTCACCGTCGCAGCCGCAGGATAGTGACACACTTGCCCTCTTATGGTCTTTTGGTCTAACCAACAGGAGATGGTATAGATTCATCCTAAACCTTGTTAAAAGATATTTCTCATGAGAAGACAAACACCCCATAAGATAGGGTTCAGTTGACAAGGTAGTTTTCGTTAATATAAAATTGCGTACACTGGGTTTCAGCAGCTCCTTTGCTTCTCTTTCCATCCTCCACAAACTCGTAAAAGCCATTCTGCTTAATTCGACATCCTGCTTAACTATGCATTCTGGCTTGCTATACAGATCGCCACGCCCTATCCCTTTAAAACTCTTTTGAATATAATTTAACCAAGGGATACGAGAGGCTTGTTCTAACAGCATACACTCTCTTAGTAATAAATGGTTAAAAGACAGATCTGGATTTAACCAACATTTCAACCAAAAAATCAATGGACGTAATGCAAGGATGTCACTAATATAGAGAACCCCCAGTTCTTCATGCACTGCTAAATTGGAGGTCCCCTGAGGGACACACAGAAGGCGTTTTAAAAAATTATTTTCCACCACTTGCAGAGGATCTGCAGCTGTATATCCCCATATCTCGCTTCCATAAGTGGCAATGGAAAGACTTTTAGCCTTATAAACTTGTAACATGGCCCCAGTTGGTTTTTTCCCGATTCTTGATGAAAATTTAAAAATGGCCGCATTGGCCCGAACCACTTCCCCCTTCTTCTTCTCAATCTGGGGTCCCCATTTTAATTTATTATCAATGAGAACCCCCAAATATGAGAAAACTTTCGTGGGAGGGACCACAATTGAGTCAATTGCAAATTTAAAGGGCTTCACAGGTTGCTTACCTATTCTCAGCACATAGGACTTGGAATTGTTAATTGACCGGTCCCGTTTACCCATGTACCCCGCAAAAGCCTTTAAAAGAGATTGTAAACCAACCTCTGTTCTGGATAGAAGGACGGCATCATCTGCATAAAGCAATATCGGGATGCCGCGACGGCCAACATACGGGTAATCAACCCCGGTTTCCAGTAATTCCTGTTCCAAGTCGTTAAGATAATAGTTAAACAAAAAAGGGGCTAAAATGCAACCTTGATGGACGCCCCTTTTGATATCAAAATTCTCAGTGACACGCAAATCCTGGGCGAACCTAACATTTGCCTGGGTAGAATTATGGAGATCCACCAGGAAGTTCACTAGGCTAGGATCCACACCTGTTAGCCTCAGGATCTGCCACAGTTTAGTTCTGTTAACACGATCAAAAGCTGATGACAGATCCATAAAGGCACAAAATATGGACCCCGAGCGTGCTATAGTATATTTACTGAAAATCATAAGAATATTTAAACACTGGGCAATTGTGGATCGACCGGGCGAAAACCATATTGGACATCTGACAATATTTCGGTTTCCTCTGCCCAGGTTTGCAGCCGCTGTAATAATATCCGACCCACCACCTTAACTGTTGAATCTAAAAGGGAGATGGGTCTATAACAATGGGGGCTACCCCGGTCGCCCTTTTTAAAAACGGGGACTATGGTGGAAATAGCCCAGGAAGAGGGGCATCCAATTTTTGCTGCAGCATTAAAAACATTAACCAAGATGGGGGCCCAAAAAGAAGGGTCAGATTTAAATAAATCTGGGGGAATCCCATCTGGTCCAGGGGCCTTTTTAGCAGAAAGCCCTTCAATCCCTGCAATAACCTCATCTATACTAAAAGATAAAGCTGGAGCATTTAAATCTATTATCTCTGGGCCACAACAATCAGGGGGACAGTCAAAAATAGTTTTAAAATGGGACACCCAGTCCTCTTCAGTAATAAAGGCTCCTAAAACGGGGTCCCTATCCCTACCAATGGCTGGGCGATTCACCACTTGCCAAAATTTGGAACTATTTTTCAATACACTTGCCTCGATAAGATCCCGCCAGGCTTCATCTTTTAGTTTTGTCTTGCGCCCTGCTATAGCGGCCTTATATTCTCTGCGATAGTTACAGACCACTGATTGTATTCTAGGTATAGATGCAAGAGCTGCCTTCAACTTACCAGCTGCTCGAGTACAATCAGAGTCAAACCATTTAGGCCCTAGATTTCTGGCCCTTACGGCCGGCGCACTTAAAAGGTCTCCCATCTTCCCTGCTAGGGTCACAAAAGCTGCCAACAGATGATCTGGGGACAAACAGGGATTTTGACATGTTAAAAGTTCAGGGGCACATAACCTATTAACCTTGTCATAAAACAGCTTGGGGTCAATCTGTGTCCATTTCAATCTGCGTTTATTGTCAGTCAGAGTCATAACGCCCCTTGTGGCTACTCCTTCGATATGACTAATGAGTGGTCCGGCTATATGAGCACAAAGCGGGTTATGATCACTAAAGATACTCTCATCAATAGAGAAACCTGTGATCCACAACTGCAAGGGGGAGGAAATTAATATGTAGTCAATAAAAGATCCTGTCCTAACCCCTTTGTAGGTTGGAGTTAAAAATTTAATGTTTGGGGCCACAAGAGCCATCAGACACACCATGTTGAACTCCTGGATCATGTTGTTAATCAATTCCCCTTGTGTGTGGTGATCAAAATGGAAACCACTCCTTCGCGGGCATCCCAGTTCAGATAAACAGGACACCGCAGGGTTACCACATGGGTGAGCATTAAAATCCCCAGAGACCAAAAAATCAGAAACTGGGAATCTGTTAGGACGTCTAAAAAGGAGCATAAGGCAGCTATATTACAATCACGTACGGGGCTGGATACTGCGTTATAAAAATTAACCAGTCCCCATCTGATGCCTCTGGTGTTAAAAAATAGCACCAATATCCCTCCACACCGAATAGGAACAACCTGGATCTGGCTGTCTAAGGCCACAGATACATATGTGACTAAGCCCCCTTTAGCTCTCCCACTGGAAGACGGGGTAGCGGGGACAAAATAAGCCTTATATCCTTCTAAAAACAAATTACTTTCAACCAGCCAGGTTTCTTGAAGACTGATTATCTTAAACTCTTTTAAGAAATTGACTAAAGAGGGATCTCGAAATTTAGTTGCCAGCCCAGCAATATTCCAAGAGATAAAATTGCGAGAGATCACTACACTTGGCCTCCCCACGGCATCAACTAAGGGCACTGCATTGTGACCACCCCCTGGCTCCTGTGTTACTATTGGCAATAGTCAGTCGCAGTCTTCTAGTCCACTTAATGCAGAAAATCTGTTTTGTACTTCCAAAAAAGGAGTAGTGGCCGGCTGAACCTGCGGGAAGAGTGGTTGATGCATTCTAACTACTGTCTGTGCGGCTGGTACGGAACTATACAACCTTCCTGGTCCAGTATTTGTCCTTACATTATAGTCAATAGGACATGTGGAAACCCTGGGCTTATAAAAAAACCCAAGGGGAAAGTTCTGATAGCACCTGAGGGGGATTGCGGTTAGCGCCCTTATGAAGGATTCTAGCCACTAAATTAGGGTTATTGAAATTCACAATAATACAATCTTTAATACCCACTTTAGCAGATGGCCCCACCCAACTCACCCTACGTGCCATGATGATGTTGTTAGCAATACTCGGACCAGTAGCTGTATTTTGGGCAAACCAATGTGTTAATTTGTTTTTTAGTTGATTAAAATCCTCTGTAGCCCCTCTTTCAAGCGGTGGAACATCCCCTAAAACAACAACATAGGGGGTAGATTCAGGTGGGAGGTTAATTACAGGAAAACAAGTTGATTGAGAATCCCGGAGTGCTAACCCTGTCAAGTCCTTCAATCTAGGCGTCACTACCCTAGATGGATAACGAGAAATCACTCCACCACGACTACTAGTGGTAACTTTATCGTTATTTGATTCCATTGGGTCTATGACCGCCTCAACATCCCCCTGCAGTGCATTTCCCACTACTGCATCCCTAGCAGTCTGTGTAACACATATCCTGTTAGAATTTTCAACTTTCGAGGTTAAACAATTGCAACCGGTCTGTCCCTCGAGTTTGGATAAAACTTCCTCGATAGCCCCAATTTTCTGCCTTATTGGATCAAGAGAAGAAGACAACAACATTTCCATTTTCCCCCAAAAATGGTCCTCATGATCTCTAATAGAACAAGACCCAGGCAACGTACATGTATTAGGGATGAGTAAAGGTAAGTCATTCGAACTGTTTGTTACTAGGGGAGAAGAAGACGCCTCAATACCACTATCTAACTTGTGGGCTAATCTACTACTTTTCGAAGACCCACCATTCTTCCCTTTTCTTTTCCTTGCCTGTGGGTCACTAATATTAAGCTGTCCTAATTTGGCCTTTTGGCCTCTTGTCTTGGCTTTTACTGGGCTGGAAGTAGTTATCAACTCTATGCCGGGGCTAGGTAAAATTTGCGTCGAGACTAGAGTTAGTTCTGGAGAGAAGGGAAGAGTATGCCGAGAAGGATCGGCATTCCTGATCCCTTCTACTACGGGAGCTACCAATTTGATAGGAGTTCTATCTTCTAAAGACAGAGGCTCTAATGATAATCTCCTTTCCGTAAGCTGAATTTCATGTATAAGAACTGATTCAGCTCTTGAGAAAAATGCATCCAGAGTCCCAATCACACTCTTACCGGGAGTCATTTTCCGTTTGCTCATTTTCCAAATAATAAGACTAATACAAGATGTATGGCAAGAGAAAGGGCAAAGCAGCAAAAGGATTGGCGCTTAATAAAACTTGGCAAGACTACAGGTTCATAAAATGCCAAGAAGTAAAAACCCGATTAAAACACTATTAAGAACAAATTCGAACACCTAATATAATAAGCTAATTTACAATAGGCATAATAATACAGTTCCGGGGGAAAAGTAGAATTTAGCAGAGATTACAACTTGTACCAATAAAATTTCAATGTGCAAAATAAGCAGTGTATACAATGTGTATAATAGACATACAGTCCTTATGGAGAAACAGAGCTAGCAGCAGTTCGAGCAACCAACGATTTGTGCAAAATAAGCAATGTAAACAAGCAACATGCGGCACTATTATGGTACCTGCGAGAAATAGAACCTAACAACTATCATAGGTTTATCCAACAAAGAGAAAAAACCAACAATATACAAGATAAAATATGTCCAGACAAAGTAAAACTGTCCAACACTATTAAGTCCTGATAGACCAAAAAAGCAACACCACTTGGGGAGAGAGTTAAAATGCAATAGTTCCAGTTAAGAAGAATAAAAATTAAACATTCGACTTCGTCTGTACCTGGTGAGGGGGTAAGCTCAAACGACGTCCTATACGCTTTAAGGGGAACTTTCACGAGCTACTCTAGGGGAAAGAGAGGTGGCCCAGCCCAGCCTCTTCCAGGTTATGACGGGCAAGGACGGGCCCGCCCTTGGCCCGGGCTTGGCCCGGGCGCGGCCCGGGCGCGGCCCGCGCGCGTCCCGCGCAGCGGGGGACTCGGCAGGGCTAAAAGCACCTCCTGGCGCTTGCGTGGTAGCAGGAGCAGGCGTGCAGCTTTTGCCTGCCGGGAGTTGTAGTTCCTTCGAGCCGTTCCCCTCACGGCTGTGTGGCAGAAGCGGAGAACCAGAAAAAGAGAGCCGTTCCCCTCACGGCAAAAAGGGTTTGCAGTGGCCGTTCCCCTCACGGTCAGTGATCCGCTCTGCAAGGCGTCCCGCGCAGCGGGGACTCGGCAGGGCTAAAAGCACCTCCTGGCGCTTGCGTGGTAGCAGGAGCAGGCGTGCAGCTTTTGCCTGCCGGGAGTTGTAGTTCCTTCGAGCCGTTCCCCTCACGGCTGTGTGGCAGAAGCGGAGAACCAGAAAAAGAGAGCCGTTCCCCTCACGGCAAAAAGGGTTTGCAGTGGCCGTTCCCCTCACGGTCAGTGATCCGCTCTGCAAGGCGTCCCGCGCAGCGGGGACTCGGCAGGGCTAAAAGCACCTCCTGGCGCTTGCGTGGTAGCAGGAGCAGGCGTGCAGCTTTTGCCTGCCGGGAGTTGTAGTTCCTTCGAGCCGTTCCCTCACGGCTGTGTGGCAGAAGCGGAGAACCAGAAAAAGAGAGCCGTTCCCCTCACGGCAAAAAGGGTTTGCAGTGGCCGTTCCCCTTACGCCAGTCTTTTCCTCCTCCACCTGATTTTGATTATTGCTTGTAGCCAATTTTCCTTCTAGACAACACTTATTTATTTTACTAGCTTGTTTTGCCTTCGTCACCCTACCACCTTGCCTCTGCCCTTTTTTGCCTCCTGTTATTGGAGGTACTGTGGGGGCAGTATTATTAATAATACTGATGAATTTTCCTCCCCCTTTCTGTGCCTCCTGTTCCAGATGGTTAACCACCCTTTGTGGCAGCAACTGAAGTCATGTGGGCGTAAATACAAGCATGCCCCCCTCTGCTGACAATGTAGCACTTACCGTGCCTGCCAACCTCCCTTCTTGCCCTTCCAGCACCTGATTTTGTTGATCCTGCTGCAATTGAGGTTGTTGCTGCGGCGGCAATAATGATGGCTGCAAAATTTGAAAACTTTCGTCTTCTGGAAGCGCATACAACTGCTTCAGAGAACTCCCTCGTGATACTGACGGAAGGCGTCCTGTGCTGCCTCTTCCAGTATCGACCCGGAGGAGCCCGCGAGCCGCTGCTCTGCGACCCCTCCTCAGCTCCAGGGCGGCGGCAGACCAGCGCGGCAGATCCAGGGACGCACCAACACACATCCCCTAGCACAAACGGAAGGGATGCGGCTCGGAAAACACCAGAAATGTAAAAAAAAAGTAAAGACTCAAAGAATCCAGCAAAAAAAAAAAATAATGAAAGATTAAAAGAAAACGAAAGCACCGCGGGTCTCAAACTTCGCCAACATCCAAACTTCGGGACGTGAGTACCTCCGGTAGTAAGCGACCGCTCAACTAGCGGCCGCCATGTTCTCCTGCATGTCGAGGACCCCCTTGCTCCTTCCTCCTCTTACTGTGTGTTTTTCTATATCGCCGTGGTCTGATCTTGTAATACATTCATATAGCCGTGGTCTGATCCTGTAATACATTCATAAATCTTTGGTCTGATCCTGTACGTACATTCATATAGCCTTGGTCTGATCCTATAATACATTCATATAACCTTGGTCTGATCCTGTACGTACATTCATATAGCCTTGGTCTGATCCTGTACATACATTCATATAGCCTTGGTCTGATCCTGTAATACATTGATATAGCCTTGCTCTGATCCTGTACATACATTCATAGAGCCTTGGTCTGATCCTGTACATGCATTCATATAGCTTTGGTCTGACCCTGTAATACATTCATGTAGCCTTGGTCTGATCCTGTAATACATTCATATAGCCATGGTCTGATCCTGTACGTACATTCATATAGCCTTTGTCTGATCCTGTACGTACATTCATATAGCCTTGGTCTCACACTGTAATACATTCATATAGCCTTGGTCTGATCCTGTAATACATTCATATAGCCTTGGTCTGATCCTGTAATACATTCATATAGCCTTTATCTGATCCTGAAATATATTCATATAGCCTTGGTACAATCCTGTAATATATTCATATAGCCATGGTCTGATCCTGTAATATATTCATATAGCCTTGGTCTTGTCCTGTACGTACATTCATGTAGCCTTGGTCTTTTCCTGTACGTACATTCATATAGCCTTGGTCTGATCCTGTAATACTTTCATATAGCCTTGGTCTGATCCTGTAATACATTCATATAGCCTTGATCTGATCCTGTAATACATTCATATAGCCTTGGTCTGATCCTGTAATACATTCATATAGCCTTTGTCTGATCCTGTACGTACATTCACATAGCATTTGTCTGATCCTGTACATACATTCATATAGCCTTGATCTGATCCTGTACGTACATTCATATAGCCTTGGTCTGATCCTGTAATACATTCATATAGCCTTGGTCTGATCCTGCACGTACATTCACATAGCCTTGGTCTGATCCTGCATGTACATTCATATAGCCTTGGTCTGATCATGTAATACATTCATGTATCCTTATCTGATCCTGTACGTACATTCACATAGCCTTGGTCTGATCCTGTAATACATTCATATAGCCTTGGTCTGATCCTGCACGTACATTCACATAGCCTTGGTCTGATCCTGTATGTACATTCTCATAGCCTTGGTCTGATCCTGTATAACATTCAAATAGCCTTGGTCTGATCCTGTAATACATTCATATAACCTTCGTCTGATCCTGTCCGTACATTCATATAGCCTTGGTCTGATCCTGTACATACATTCATATAGCCTTGGTCTGATCCTGTAATACATTCATATAGCCTTGGTCTGATCCTGTACGTACATTCATATAGCCTTGGTCTGATCCTGTACGTACATTCATATAGCCTTGGTCTGATCCTGTAATACATTCATGTAGCCTTGGTCTGATCCTGTACGTACATTCATATAGCCTTGGTCTGATCCTGTAATACATTCATATAGCCTTGGTCTGATCCTGTAATACATTTATAAAGCCTTTGTCTGATTCTGAAATATATTCATATAGCCTTGGTACGATCCTGTAATATATTCATATAGCCTTGGTCTTTATCCTGTACATAAATTCAGATAGCCTTGGTCTGATCCTGTAATACATTCATATAGCCTTGGTCTGATACTGTAATACACTCATATAGCGTTTGTCTGATCCTGTACGTACATTCATATAGCGTTTGTCTGATCCTGTACATACATTCATATAGCCTTGGTCTGATCCCGTACATACATTCATATAGCCTTGGTCTGATCCTGTAATACATTCATATAGCCATGGTCTGATCCTATACATACATCTTATAGCCTTGGTCTGATCCTGAACGTACATTCATATAGCCTTGGTCTGATCCTGTATTACATTCATGTAGCCTTGGTCTGATCCTGTACGTACATTCATATAGCCTTGGTCTGATCCTGTAATACATTCATATAGCTTGGTCCGATCCTGTAATACATGCATATAGCCTTGGTCTGATCCTGTATGTACATTTATATAGCCTTGGTCTGATCCTGTAATACATTCAAATAGCCTTGGTCTGATCCTGTAATACATTCATATAGCCTTGGTCTGATCCTGTAATACATTCATATAGCCTTGGTCTGATCCTTTACGTATATTCATAAAGCCTTGGTCTGATCCTGTCCGTACATTCATATAGCCTTGGTCTTATCCTGTACGTACATTCATATAGCCTTGGTCTGACCCTGTAATACATTCATATAGCCTTGGTCTGGTCCTGTACGTACATTGATGTAGCCTTGGTCTGATCCTGTACTTACATTCATATAGCCTTGGTCTGATACTGTAATACATTCATGTATCCATGGTCTGATCCTGTACGTACATTCATATAGCCTCGGTCTGATCTTGTAATACATTCATGTAGCTTTGGTCTGATCCTGTAATACATTCATATAGCCTTGGTCTGATCCTGTATGTACATTCATATAGCCTTGGTCCGATCCTTTACGTACATTCATATAGCCTTGATCTGATCCTGTATGTACATTCATATAGCCTTGATCTTATCCTGTACGTACATTCATATAGCCTTGGTCTGATCCTGTAATACATTCATATAGCCTTGGTCTGTTCCTGTAATACATTCATAAAGCTTTTGTCTGATCCTGTACATACATTCGTATAGCCTTGCTCTGATCCTATAATACATTCATATAACCGTGGTCTGATCCTGTAGGTACATTCGTATAGCCTTGGTCTGAAACTGTACATGCATTCATATAGCCTTGGTCTGATCCTGTAATACATTCATATAGCCTTTGTCTGGTCCTGTACGTACATTCATATAGCTTTGGTCTGACCCTTTAATACATTCATGTAGCCTTGGTCTGATCCTGTAATACATTCATATAACCATGGTCTGATCCTGTACATACATTCATATAGCCTTTGTCTGATCCTGTAATACATTCATATAGCTTTGGTATGATCCTGTAATACATTCATATAGCCTTGGTCTGATCCTATAATACATTTATAAAGACTTTGTCTGATCCTGAAATATATTCATATAGCCTTGGTACGATCCTGTAATATATTCATATAGCCATGATCTTAATATATTCATATAGCCTTGGTCTTATCCTGTACGTACATTCATATAGCCTTGGTCTTATCCTGTATGTACATTCATATAGCCTTGGTCTGATCCTGTAATACATTCATATAGCCTTGGTCTGATCCTGTAATACATTCATTAAGCCTTTGTCTGATCCTGTACGCACATTCGTATAGCATTTGTCTGATCCTGTACATACATTCATATAGCCTTGATCTGATCCTGTACATACATTCATATAGCCTTGGTCTGATCCTGTAATACATTCATGTAGCCTTGGTCTGATCCTGTACGTACATTGATATAGCCTTGGTATGATCCTGTATGTACATTCATATAGCCTTGGTCTGATCCTGTAATACATTCATGTAGCCTTGGTCTGATCCTGTACGTACATTCATATAGCCTTGGTCTCATCCTGTAATACATTCATATAGCTTGTTCTGATCCTGTAATACATTCATATAGCCTTGGTCTGATCCTGTATCTACATTCATATAGCCGTGGTCTGATCTTGTAATACATTAAAATAGCCTTGGTCTGATCCTGTGATACATTCATATAGCCCTGGTCTGATCCTGAATGTACATTCATATAGCCTTGGTCTGATCCTGTAATACATTCATTTAGCCTTGGTCTGATCCTGTAATACATTCATATAGCCTTGGTCTGATCCTGTAATACATTCATATAGCCTTGATCTGATCTTATAATACATTTATAAAGCCTTTGCCTGATCCTGAAATATATTCATATAGCCTTGGTACGACCCTGTAATATATTCATATAGTCATGGTCTGATCCTGAAATATATTCATATAGCCTTGGTAGGATCCTGTAATATATTCATATATCCTTGGTCTTATCCTGTACGTACATTCATATAGCCTTGGTCTTATCCTGTACGTACATTCATGTAGCCTTGGTCTGATCCTGTATGTACATTCATATACCCTTGGTCTGATCCTGTAATAAATTCATATAGCCTTGGGCTGATCCTGTAATACATTCATATAGCCTTGGTCTGATCTTATAATACATTTATAAAGCCTTTGCCTGATCCTGAAATATATTCATATAGCCATGGTCTGATCCTGTAATATATTCATATAGCCTTGGTCTTATCCTGTACGTACATTCATATAGCCGTGTCTTATCCTGTACGTACATTCATATAGCCTTGGTCTTATCCTGTATGTACATTCATATAGCCTTGGTCTGATCCTGTAACATTCATATAGCCTTGGTCTGATCCTGTAATACATTCATATAGCCTTTGTCTGATCCTGTACGTACATTCATATAGCATTTGTCTGATCCTGTACATACATTCATATAGCCTTGATCTGATCCTGTACGTGCATTAATATAGCCTTGGTCTGAACCTGTAATACATTCATATAGCCTTGGTCTGATCTTGTATGTACATTCATATAGCCTTGGTCTGATCCTGTACGTACATTCATATAGCCTTGGTTTGATCCTGTAATACATTCATGTAGCCTTGGTCTGATCCTGTGCGTACATTCATATAGCATTGGTCTGCTCCTGTAATACATTCATATAGCTTGGTCTGATCCTGTAATACATTCATAGAGCCTTGGTCTGATCCTATAATACATTCATAAAGCCTTTGTCTGATCCTGAAATATATTCATGTAGCCTTTGTACGATCCTGTAATATATTCATATAGCCATGCTCTGATCCTGTAATATATTCATATAGCCTTGGTCTTATCCTGTACGTACATTCATATAGCCTTGGTCTTATCCTGTACGAACATTCATATAGCCTTGGTCTTATCCTGTACGTACATTCATATACCCTTGGTCTGATCCTGTACGTACATTCGTATAGCCTTGGTCTGATCCTGTAATACATTCATATAGCCTTGGTCTGATCCTGTAATACATTCATATAGCCTTGGTCTGATCCTATAATACATTTATAAAGCCTTTGTCTGATCCTGAAATATATTCATATAGCCTTGGTACGATCCTGTAATATATTCATATAGCCATGGTCTGATCCTGTAATATATTCATATAGCCTTGGACTTATCCTGTACGTACATTCATATAGCCCTGTCTTATCCTGTACGTACATTCATATAGCCTTGGTCTTATCCTGTATGTACATTCATATAGCCTTGGTCTGATCCTGTAATACATTCATATAGCCTTGGTCTGATCCTGTAATACATTCATATAGCCTTTGTCTGATCCTGTACGTACATTCACATAGCATTTGTCTGATCCTGTACATACATTCATATAGCCTTGATCTGATCCTGTACGTACATTCATATAGCCTTGGTCTGATCCTGTAATACATTCATATAGCCTTGGTCTGATCCTGCACGTACATTCACATAGCCTTGGTCTGATCCTGTATGTACATTCATATAGCCTTGGTCTGATCCTGTAATACATTCATGTATCCTTATCTGATCCTGTACGTACATTCATATAGCCTTGGTCTGATCCTGTAATACATTCATATAGCTTGGTCTGATCCTGTAATACATTCATATAGCCTTGGTCTGATCCTGTATGTACATTCTCATAGCCTTGGTCTGATCCTGTATAACATTCAAATAGCCTTGGTCTGATCCTGTAATACATTCATAGAGCCTTGGTCTGATCCTGTAATACATTCATATAGCCTTGGTCTGATCCTTTACGTACATTCATATAGCCTTGGTCTGATCCTGTACGTACATTCATATAGCCTTGGTCTTATCCTGTACGTACATTCATATATCCTTGATCTGATCCTGTAATACATTCATATAGCCTTGGTCTGATCCTGTACGTAGATTCATATAGCCCTGGTCTGATCCTGTATGTACATTCATATAGCCTTGGTCTGATCCTGTAATACATTCATATAGCCTTGGTCTGATCCTGTAATACAGTCATATAGCCTTGGTCTGATCCTGTACTTACATTCATATAGCCTTGGTCTGATCCTGTACGTACATTCATATAGCTTTGGTCTGATCCTGTAATACATTCATGTAGCCTTGGTCTGATCCTGTAATACATTTATAAAGCCTTTGTCTGATCCTGAAATATATTCATATAGCCTTGGTACGATCCTGTAATATATTCATATAGCCATGGTCAGATCCTGTAATATATTCATATAGCCTTGGTCTTATCCTGTACGTACATTCATATAGCCTTGTCTTATCCTGTACGTACATTCATATAGCCTTGGTCTTATCCTGTACGTACATTCATATAGCCTTGGTCTGATCCTGTAATACACTCATATAGCCTTGGTCTGATCCTGTAATACATTCATATAGCCTTTGTCTGATCCTGTACGTACATTCATATAGCATTTGTCTGATCCTGTACACACATTCATATAGCCTTGATCTGATCCTGTACGTACATTCATATAGCCTTTGTCTGATCCTCTAATACATTTATATAGCCTTGGTCTGAACCTGTACGTACATTCATATAGCCTTGGTCTGATCCTGTACGTACATTCGTTTAGCCTTGGTCTGATCCTGTAATACATTCATATAGCCTTGGTCTCATCATGTAATACATTCATATAGCCTTGGTCTGATCCTTTACGTACATTCATATAGCCTTGGTTTGATACTGAATATACATTAATAGAGCCTTGGTCTTATGCTGTACTTACATTCATTTAGCCTTGGTCTGATCCTGTAATATATTCATATAGCCTTGGTCTGATCCTGTACGTACATTCATAAAGCCCTGGTCTGATCCTATATGTACATTCATATAGCCTTGGTCTCATCCGGTAATAAATTCTTATAGCCTTGGTCTGATCCTGTAATACATTCATATAGCCTTGGTCTGATCCTGTACATACATTCATATAGCCTTGGACTGATCCTGTACGTACATTCATATAGCCTTTGTCTGATCCTATAATACATTCATGTAGCCTTGGTCTGATCCTGTAAGTACATTCATATAGCCTTGGTCTGATTCCTGTAATACATTCATATAGCCTTGGTCTGATCCTATAATACATTTATAAAGCCTTTGTCTGATTCTGAAATATATTCATATAGCCTTGGTACGATCCTGTAATATATTCATATATCCTTGGTCTTATCCTGTACGTACATTCATAGAGCCATGGTCTTATCCTGTACGTACAGTCAGATAGCCTTGGTCTGATCCTGTAATACACTCATATAGCCTTTGTCTGATCCTATACGTACATTCATATAGCCTTTGTCTGATCCTGTACATACATTCATATAGCCTTGTTCTGATCCCGTACGTACATTCATATAGCCTTGGTCTGATCCTGTAATACATTCATATAGCCTTGGTCTGATCCTGTACATACATCTTATAGTCTTGGTCTGATCCTGTACGTACATTCATATAGCCTTGGTCTGATCCTTTAATATATTCATATAGCCTTGGTCTGATCCTGTGCGTACATTCATATAGCCTTGGTCTGATCCTGTAATACATTCATATAGCTTGCTCCGATCCTGTAATACATGCATATAGCCTTGGTCTGATCCTGTAATACATTCATATAGCCTTGGTCTGATCCTGTCTGTACATTCATATAGCCTTGGTCTTATCCTGTACGTACATTCATATAGCCTTGGTCTGAACCTGTAATACATTCATATAGCCTTGGTCTGATCCTGTAGGTACATTCGTATAGCCTTGGTCTGAAACTGTACATGCATTCATATAGCCTTGGTCTGATCCTGTAATACATTCATATAGCCTTTGTCTGGTCCTGTACGTACATTCATATAGCTTTGGTCTGACCCTTTAATACATTCATGTAGCCTTGGTCTGATCCTGTAATACATTCATATAACCATGGTCTGATCCTGTACATACATTCATATAGCCTTTGTCTGATCCTGTAATACATTCATATAGCTTTGGTATGATCCTGTAATACATTCATATAGCCTTGGTCTGATCCTATAATACATTTATAAAGACTTTGTCTGATCCTGAAATATATTCATATAGCCTTGGTACGATCCTGTAATATATTCATATAGCCATGATCTTAATATATTCATATAGCCTTGGTCTTATCCTGTACGTACATTCATATAGCCTTGGTCTTATCCTGTATGTACATTCATATAGCCTTGGTCTGATCCTGTAATACATTCATATAGCCTTGGTCTGATCCTGTAATACATTCATTAAGCCTTTGTCTGATCCTGTACGCACATTCGTATAGCATTTGTCTGATCCTGTACATACATTCATATAGCCTTGATCTGATCCTGTACATACATTCATATAGCCTTGGTCTGATCCTGTAATACATTCATGTAGCCTTGGTCTGATCCTGTACGTACATTGATATAGCCTTGGTATGATCCTGTATGTACATTCATATAGCCTTGGTCTGATCCTGTAATACATTCATGTAGCCTTGGTCTGATCCTGTACGTACATTCATATAGCCTTGGTCTCATCCTGTAATACATTCATATAGCTTGTTCTGATCCTGTAATACATTCATATAGCCTTGGTCTGATCCTGTATCTACATTCATATAGCCGTGGTCTGATCTTGTAATACATTAAAATAGCCTTGGTCTGATCCTGTGATACATTCATATAGCCCTGGTCTGATCCTGAATGTACATTCATATAGCCTTGGTCTGATCCTGTAATACATTCATTTAGCCTTGGTCTGATCCTGTAATACATTCATATAGCCTTGGTCTGATCCTGTAATACATTCATATAGCCTTGATCTGATCTTATAATACATTTATAAAGCCTTTGCCTGATCCTGAAATATATTCATATAGCCTTGGTACGACCCTGTAATATATTCATATAGTCATGGTCTGATCCTGAAATATATTCATATAGCCTTGGTAGGATCCTGTAATATATTCATATATCCTTGGTCTTATCCTGTACGTACATTCATATAGCCTTGGTCTTATCCTGTACGTACATTCATATAGCCTTGGTCTTATCCTGTACATACATTCATATAGCCTTGGTCTTATCCTGTACGTACATTCATGTAGCCTTGGTCTGATCCTGTATGTACATTGATATACCCTTGGTCTGATCCTGTAATAAATTCATATAGCCTTGGGCTGATCCTGTAATACATTCATATAGCCTTGGTCTGATCTTATAATACATTTATAAAGCCTTTGCCTGATCCTGAAATATATTCATATAGCCATGGTCTGATCCTGTAATATATTCATATAGCCTTGGTCTTATCCTGTACGTACATTCATATAGCCGTGTCTTATCCTGTACGTACATTCATATAGCCTTGGTCTTATCCTGTATGTACATTCATATAGCCTTGGTCTGATCCTGTAACATTCATATAGCCTTGGTCTGATCCTGTAATACATTCATATAGCCTTTGTCTGATCCTGTACGTACATTCATATAGCATTTGTCTGATCCTGTACATACATTCATATAGCCTTGATCTGATCCTGTACGTGCATTAATATAGCCTTGGTCTGAACCTGTAATACATTCATATAGCCTTGGTCTGATCTTGTATGTACATTCATATAGCCTTGGTCTGATCCTGTACGTACATTCATATAGCCTTGGTTTGATCCTGTAATACATTCATGTAGCCTTGGTCTGATCCTGTGCGTACATTCATATAGCATTGGTCTGCTCCTGTAATACATTCATATAGCTTGGTCTGATCCTGTAATACATTCATAGAGCCTTGGTCTGATCCTATAATACATTCATAAAGCCTTTGTCTGATCCTGAAATATATTCATGTAGCCTTTGTACGATCCTGTAATATATTCATATAGCCATGCTCTGATCCTGTAATATATTCATATAGCCTTGGTCTTATCCTGTACGTACATTCATATAGCCTTGGTCTTATCCTGTACGAACATTCATATAGCCTTGGTCTTATCCTGTACGTACATTCATATACCCTTGGTCTGATCCTGTACGTACATTCGTATAGCCTTGGTCTGATCCTGTAATACATTCATATAGCCTTGGTCTGATCCTGTAATACATTCATATAGCCTTGGTCTGATCCTATAATACATTTATAAAGCCTTTGTCTGATCCTGAAATATATTCATATAGCCTTGGTACGATCCTGTAATATATTCATATAGCCATGGTCTGATCCTGTAATATATTCATATAGCCTTGGACTTATCCTGTACGTACATTCATATAGCCCTGTCTTATCCTGTACGTACATTCATATAGCCTTGGTCTTATCCTGTATGTACATTCATATAGCCTTGGTCTGATCCTGTAATACATTCATATAGCCTTGGTCTGATCCTGTAATACATTCATATAGCCTTTGTCTGATCCTGTACGTACATTCACATAGCATTTGTCTGATCCTGTACATACATTCATATAGCCTTGATCTGATCCTGTACGTACATTCATATAGCCTTGGTCTGATCCTGTAATACATTCATATAGCCTTGGTCTGATCCTGCACGTACATTCACATAGCCTTGGTCTGATCCTGTATGTACATTCATATAGCCTTGGTCTGATCCTGTAATACATTCATGTATCCTTATCTGATCCTGTACGTACATTCATATAGCCTTGGTCTGATCCTGTAATACATTCATATAGCTTGGTCTGATCCTGTAATACATTCATATAGCCTTGGTCTGATCCTGTATGTACATTCTCATAGCCTTGGTCTGATCCTGTATAACATTCAAATAGCCTTGGTCTGATCCTGTAATACATTCATAGAGCCTTGGTCTGATCCTGTAATACATTCATATAGCCTTGGTCTGATCCTTTACGTACATTCATATAGCCTTGGTCTGATCCTGTACGTACATTCATATAGCCTTGGTCTTATCCTGTACGTACATTCATATATCCTTGATCTGATCCTGTAATACATTCATATAGCCTTGGTCTGATCCTGTACGTAGATTCATATAGCCCTGGTCTGATCCTGTATGTACATTCATATAGCCTTGGTCTGATCCTGTAATACATTCATATAGCCTTGGTCTGATCCTGTAATACAGTCATATAGCCTTGGTCTGATCCTGTACTTACATTCATATAGCCTTGGTCTGATCCTGTACGTACATTCATATAGCTTTGGTCTGATCCTGTAATACATTCATGTAGCCTTGGTCTGATCCTGTAATACATTTATAAAGCCTTTGTCTGATCCTGAAATATATTCATATAGCCTTGGTACGATCCTGTAATATATTCATATAGCCATGGTCAGATCCTGTAATATATTCATATAGCCTTGGTCTTATCCTGTACGTACATTCATATAGCCTTGTCTTATCCTGTACGTACATTCATATAGCCTTGGTCTTATCCTGTACGTACATTCATATAGCCTTGGTCTGATCCTGTAATACACTCATATAGCCTTGGTCTGATCCTGTAATACATTCATATAGCCTTTGTCTGATCCTGTACGTACATTCATATAGCATTTGTCTGATCCTGTACACACATTCATATAGCCTTGATCTGATCCTGTACGTACATTCATATAGCCTTGGTCTGATCCTCTAATACATTTATATAGCCTTGGTCTGAACCTGTACGTACATTCATATAGCCTTGGTCTGATCCTGTACGTACATTCGTTTAGCCTTGGTCTGATCCTGTAATACATTCATATAGCCTTGGTCTCATCATGTAATACATTCATATAGCCTTGGTCTGATCCTTTACGTACATTCATATAGCCTTGGTTTGATACTGAATATACATTAATAGAGCCTTGGTCTTATGCTGTACTTACATTCATTTAGCCTTGGTCTGATCCTGTAATATATTCATATAGCCTTGGTCTGATCCTGTACGTACATTCATATAGCCCTGGTCTGATCCTATATGTACATTCATATAGCCTTGGTCTCATCCGGTAATAAATTCTTATAGCCTTGGTCTGATCCTGTAATACATTCATATAGCCTTGGTCTGATCCTGTACATACATTCATATAGCCTTGGACTGATCCTGTACGTACATTCATATAGCCTTTGTCTGATCCTATAATACATTCATGTAGCCTTGGTCTGATCCTGTAAGTACATTCATATAGCCTTGGTCTGATTCCTGTAATACATTCATATAGCCTTGGTCTGATCCTATAATACATTTATAAAGCCTTTGTCTGATTCTGAAATATATTCATATAGCCTTGGTACGATCCTGTAATATATTCATATATCCTTGGTCTTATCCTGTACGTACATTCATAGAGCCATGGTCTTATCCTGTACGTACAGTCAGATAGCCTTGGTCTGATCCTGTAATACACTCATATAGCCTTTGTCTGATCCTATACGTACATTCATATAGCCTTTGTCTGATCCTGTACATACATTCATATAGCCTTGTTCTGATCCCGTACGTACATTCATATAGCCTTGGTCTGATCCTGTAATACATTCATATAGCCTTGGTCTGATCCTGTACATACATCTTATAGTCTTGGTCTGATCCTGTACGTACATTCATATAGCCTTGGTCTGATCCTTTAATATATTCATATAGCCTTGGTCTGATCCTGTGCGTACATTCATATAGCCTTGGTCTGATCCTGTAATACATTCATATAGCTTGCTCCGATCCTGTAATACATGCATATAGCCTTGGTCTGATCCTGTAATACATTCATATAGCCTTGGTCTGATCCTGTCTGTACATTCATATAGCCTTGGTCTTATCCTGTACGTACATTCATATAGCCTTGGTCTGAACCTGTAATACATTCATATAGCCTTGGTCTGATCCTGTACGTACATTCATATAGCCCTGGTCTGATCCTGTATGTACATTAATATAACCTTGGTCTGATCCTGTAATACATTCATATAGCCTTGGTCTGATCCTGTAATACATTCATATAGCCTTGGTCTGATCCTGTACGTACATTCATATAGCCTTGGTCTGATACTGTACATACATTCATATAGCCTTGGTCTTATGCTGTACGTACATTCATTTAGCCTTGGTCTGATCCTGTAATATATTCATATAGCCTTGGTATAATCCTGTACGTAGATTCATATAGCCCTGGTCTGATCCTGTATGTACATTCATATAGCCTTGGTCTCATCCTGTAATACATTCTTATAGCCTTGGTCTGATCCTGTAATACATTCATATAGCCTTGGTCTGATCCTGTACATACATTCATATAGCCTTGGACTGATCCTGTACGTACATTCATATAGCCTTGGTCTGATCCTCTAATACATTCATGTAGCCTTGGTCTGATCCTGTAAGTACATTCATATAGCCTTGGTCTGATCCTGTAATACATTCACATAGCCTTGGTCTGATCCTATAATACATTTATAAAGCCTTGGTCTGATCCTGTACGTACATTCATATAGCCCTGGTCTGATCCTGTATGTACATTCATATAGCCTTGGTCTGATCCTGTAATACATTCTTATAGCCTTGGTCTGATCCTGTAATACATTCATATAGCCTTGGTCTGATCCTGTACGTACATTCATATAGCCTTGGTCTGATCCTGTACTTACGTTCATATAGCCTTGGTCTGATCCTGTAATACATTCATGTATCCTTGGTTTGATCCTGTCCGTACATTCATATAGCCTTGGTCTGATCCTGTAATACATTCATATAGCTTTGGTTTGATCCTGTAATACATTCATATAGCCTTGGTCTGATCCTGTATGTACATTCATATAGCCTTGGTCTGATCCTGTAATGCATTCATATGGCCTTGGTCTGATCCTGTAATACATTCATGTAGCCTTGGTCCGATCCTTTATGTACATTCATATAGCCTTGATCTGATCCTGTATGTACATTCATATAGCCTTGATCTTATCCTGTACGTACATTATTATAGCCTTGGTCTGATCCTGTAATACATTCATATAGTCTTGGTCTGATCTGTAATACATTCATATAGCCTTGTTCTGATCCTGTACGTACATTCATATAGCCTTGGTCTGATCCTGTAATACATTCTTATAGCCTTGGCCTGATCCTGTAATAAATTCATATTGCCATGGTCTTATCCTGTAATACATTCATATAACCGTGGTCTGATCCTGGTCGTACATTCATATAGCCTTGTTCTGATCGTGTAATACATTCGTATAGCCTTGGTCTGATCCTTTAATACATTCGTATAACCGTGGTCTGTTCCTGTACGTACATTCATTTAGCCTTGGCCTGATTCTGTACGTACATTCATACAGCGATGGTCTGATCCTGTACGTACATTCATATAGCCTTGGTCTGATCCTGTAATACATTCATATAGCCTTGGTCTGATCCTGTAATACATTCATATAGCCTTGGTCCGATCCTTTACGTACATTCATATAGACTTGATCTGATCCTGTATGTACATTCATATAGCCTTGATCTTATCCTGTAATACATTCATATAGTCTTGTCTGATCATGTAATACATTCATATAGCCTTGTTCTGATCCTGTACGTACATTCATATAGCCTTGGTCTGATCCTGTTATACATTCTTTTAGCCTTGGCCTGATCCTGTAATAAATTCATATAGCCATGTTCTGATCCTGTAATACATTCATATAACCGTGGTCTGATCCTGCATGTACATTCATATAGCCTTGTTCTGATCCTGCAATACATTCATATAGCCTTGGTCTTATCCTTTAATACATTCGTATAACCGTGGTCTGTTCCTGTACGTACATTCATATAGCCTTGGCCTGATCCTATACGTACATTCATACAGCCATGGTCTGATCCTGTACGTACATTCATATAGCCTTGGTCTGATCCTGTACATACATTCATATAGCCTTGGTCTGTTCCTGTACGCACATTCACATAGCCTTGGTCTGATCCTGTACATACATTCATGTAGCCTTGGTCTGATCCTGTAATACATTCATATAGCCGTGGTCTGATCCTGTAATACATTCATAAAGCTTTGGTCTGATCCTGTACGAACAGTCATATAGCCTTGGTCTGATCCTATAATACATTCGTATAACCTTCGTCTGATCCTGTACGTACATTCATATAGCCTTGGTCTGATCCTGTACATACATTCATATAGCCTTGGTCTGATCCTGTAATACATTCATATAGCCTTGGTCTGATCCTGCACGTACATTCATATAGCCTTGGTCTGATCCTGTACGTACATTCATATAGCCTTGGTCTGATCCTGTAATACATTCATGTAGCCTTGGTCTGATCCTGTACGTACATTCATATAGCCTTGGTCTGATCCTGTAATACATTCATATAGCCTTGGTCTGATTCTGTAATACATTTATAAAGCCTTTGTCTGATTCTGAAATATATTCATATAGCCTTGGTCTGATCCTGTAATACATTCATATAACCTTGGTCTGATCCTGTAATACACTCATATAGCATTTGTCTGATCCTGTACATACATTCATATAGCATTTGTCTGATCCTGTACATACATTCATATAGCCTTGGTCTGATCCCGTACGTACATTCATATAGCCTTGGTCTGATCCTGTAATACATTCATATAGCCATGGACTGATCCTGTACGTACATTCATATAGCTTTCGTCTGATCCTCTAATACATTCATGTAGCCTTGGTCTGATCCTGTAAGTACATTCATATAGCCTTGGTCTGATCCTGTAATACATTCATATAGCCTTGGTCTGATCCTATAATACATTTATAAAGCCTTGGTCTGATCCTGTACGTACATTCATATAGCCCTGGTCTGATCCTGTATGTACATTCATATAGCCTTGGTCTGATCCTGTAATACATTCTTATAGCCTTGGTCTGATCCTGCAATACATTCATATAGCCTTGGTCTGATCCTGTACGTACATTCATATAGCCTTGGTCTGATCCTGTACTTAAGTTCATATAGCCTTGGTCTGATCCTGTAATACATTCATGTATCCTTGATATGATCCTGTCCGTACATTCATATAGCCTTGGTCTGATCCTGTAATACATTCATATAGCTTTGGTTTGATCCTGTAATACATTCATATAGCCTTGGTCTGATCCTGTATGTACATTCATATAGCCTTGGTCTGATCCTGTAATGCATTCATATGGCCTTGGTCTGATCCTGTAATACATTCATGTAGCCTTGGTCCGATCCTTTATGTACATTCATATAGCCTTGATCTGATCCTGTATGTACATTCATATAGCCTTGATCTTATCCTGTACGTACATTATTATAGCCTTGGTCTGATCCTGTAATACATTCATATAGTCTTGGTCTGATCCTGTAATACATTCATATAGCCTTGTTCTGATCCTGTACGTACATTCATATAGCCTTGGTCTGATCCTGTAATACATTCTTATAGCCTTGGCCTGATCCTGTAATAAATTCATATTGCCATGGTCTTGTCCTGTAATACATTCATATAACCGTGGTCTGATCCTGGACGTACATTCATATAGCCTTGTTCTGATCGTGTAATACATTCGTATAGCCTTGGTCTGATCCTTTAATACATTCGTATAACCGTGGTCTGTTCCTGGACGTACATTCATTTAGCCTTGGCCTGATTCTGTACGTACATTCATACAGCGATGGTCTGATCCTGTACGTACATTCATATAGCCTTGGTCTGATCCTGTAATACATTCATATAGCCTTGGTCTGATCCTGTAATACATTCATATAGCCTTGGTCCGATCCTTTACGTACATTCATATAGCCTTGATCTGATCCTGTATGTACATTCATATAGCCTTGATCTTATCCTGTAATACATTCATATAGTCTTCTCTGATCATGTAATACATTCATATAGCCTTGTTCTGATCCTGTACGTACATTCATATAGCCTTGGTCTGATCCTGTTATACATTCTTTTAGCCTTGGCCTGATCCTGTAATAAATTCATATAGCCATGTTCTGATCCTGTAATACATTCATATAACCGTGGTCTGATCCTGCATGTACATTCATATAGCCTTGTTCTGATCCTGCAATACATTCATATAGCCTTGGTCTGATCCTTTAATACATTCGTATAACCGTGGTCTGTTCCTGTACGTACATTCATATAGCCTTGGCCTGATCCTATACGTACATTCATACAGCCATGGTCTGATCCTGTACGTACATTCATATAGCCTTGGTCTGATCCTGTACATACATTCATATAGCCTTCGTCTGTTCCTGTACGCACATTCACATAGCCTTGGTCTGATCCTGTACATACATTCATGTAGCCTTGGTCTGATCCTGTAATACATTCATATAGCCGTGGTCTGATCCTGTAATACATTCATAAAGCTTTGGTCTGATCCTGTACGAACAGTCATATAGCCTTGGTCTGATCCTATAATACATTCGTATAACCTTCGTCTGATCCTGTACGTACATTCATATAGCCTTGGTCTGATCCTGTACATACATTCATATAGCCTTGGTTTGATCCTGTAATACATTCATATAGCCTTCGTCTGATCCTGCACGTACATTCATATAGCCTTGGTCTGATCCTGTACGTACATTCATATAGCCTTGGTCTGATCCTGTAATACATTCATGTAGCCTTGGTCTGATCCTGTACGTACATTCATATAGCCTTGGTCTGATCCTGTAATACATTCATATAGCCTTGGTCTGATTCTGTAATACATTTATAAAGCCTTTGTCTGATTCTGAAATATATTCATATAGCCTTGGTACGATCCTGTAATATATTCATATAGCCTTGGTCTTTTCCTGTACGTACATTCATATAGCCTTGGTCTTTATCCTGTACGTACATTCAGATAGCCTTGGTCTGATCCTGTAATACATTCATATAGCCTTGGTCTGATCCTGTAATACACTCATATAGCATTTGTCTGATCCTGTACATACATTCATATAGCATTTGTCTGATCCTGTACATACATTCATATAGCCTTGGTCTGATCCCGTACGTACATTCATATAGCCTTGGTCTGATCCTGTAATACATTCATATAGCCATGGTCTGATCCTGTACATACATCTTATAGCCTTGGTCTGATCCTGTACGTACATTCATATAGCCTTGGTCTGATCCTGTACGTACATTCATATAGCCTTGGTCTGATCCTGTAATACATTCAAATAGCCTTGGTCTAATCCTGTAATACATTCATATAGCCTTGGTCTGATCCTGTAATACATTCATATGGCCTTGGTCTGATCCTCTTTACGTATATTCATATAGCCTTGGTCTGATCCTGTCCGTACATTCATATAGCCTTGGTCTTATCCTGTACGTACATTCATATAGCCTTGGTCTGATCCTGTAATACATTCATATATCCTTGGTCTGATCCTGTACGTACATTCATATAGCCCTGGTCTGATCCTGTATGTACATTCATATAACCTTGGTCTGATCCTGTAATACATTCATATAGCCTTGGTCTTGTCCTGTAAAACATTCTTATAGCCTTGGTCTGATCCTGTACGTACATTGATATAGCCTTGGTCTGATCCTGTACTTACATTCATATAGCCTTGGTCTGATCCTGTAATACATTCATGTATCCTTGGTCTGATCCTGTACGTACATTCATATAGCCTTGGTCTGATCCTGTACATACATTCATATAGCCTTGGTCTGATCCTGTAATACATTCATATAGCCTTGCTCTGATCCTGTACATACATTCATATAGCCTTGGTCTGATCCTGTACATGCATTCATATAGCTTTGGTCTGACCCTGTAATACATTCATGTAGCCTTGGTCTGATCCTGTAATACATTCATATAGCCATGGTCTGATCCTGTACGTACATTCATATAGCCTTTGTCTGATCCTGTACGTACATTCATATAGCCTTGGTCTGATCCTGTAATACATTCATATAGCCTTGGTCTGATCCTGTAATACATTCATATAGCCTTGGTCTGATCCTGTAATACATTTATATAGCCTTTGTCTGATCCTGAAATATATTCATATAGCCTTGGTAAAATCCTGTAATATATTCATATAGCCATGGTCTGATCCTGTAATATATTCATATAGCCTTGGTCTTGTCCTGTACATACATTCATGTAGCCTTGGTCTTTTCCTGTACGTACATTCATATAGCCTTGGTCTGATCCTGTAATACTTTCATGTAGCCTTGGTCTGATCCTGTAATACATTCATATAGCCTTGATCTGATCCTGTAATACATTCATATAGCCTTGGTCTGATCCTGTAATACATTCATATAGCCTTTGTCTGATCCTGTACGTACATTCACATAGCATTTGTCTGATCCTGTACATACATTCATATAGCCTTGATCTGATCCTGTACGTACATTCATATAGCCTTGGTCTGATCCTGTATGTACATTCATATAGCCTTGGTCTGATCCTGTAATACATTCATGTATCCTTATCTGATCCTGTACATACATTCACATAGCCTTGGTCTGATCCTGTAATACATTCATATAGCCTTGGTCTGATCCTGCACGTACATTCACATAGCCTTGGTCTGATCCTGTATGTACATTCTCATAGCCTTGGTCTGATCCTGTATAACATGCAAATCGCCTTGGTCTGATCCTGTAATACATTCATAGAGCCTTGGTCTGATCCTGTAATACATTCATATAGCCTTGGTCTGATCCTTTACGTACATTCATATAGCCTTTGTCTGATCCTGTACGTACATTCATATAGCCTTCGTCTTATCCTGTACGTACATTCATATATCCTTGATCTGATCCTGTAATACTTTCATATAGCCTTGGTCTGATCCTGTACGTAGATTCATATAGCCCTGGTCTGATCCTGTATGTACATTCATATAGCCTTGGTCTGATCCTGTAATACATTCATATAGCCTTGGTCTGATCCTGTAATACATTCATATAGCCTTGGTCTGATCCTGTACTTACATTCATATAGCCTTGGTCTGATCCTGTACGTACATTCATATAGCTTTGGACTGATCCTGTAATACATTCATGTAGCCTTGGTCTGATCCTGTACGTACATTCATATAGCCTTGGTCTGATCCTGTAATACATTCATATAGCCTTGGTATGATCCTGTAATATATTCATATATCCTAGGTCTGATCCTATAATACATTTATAAAGCCTTTGTCTGATCCTGAAATATATTCATATAGCCTTGGTACGATCCTGTAATATATTCATATAGCCATGGTCTGATCCTGTAATATATTCATATAGCCTTGGTCTTATACTGTATGTACATTCATATAGCCTTGTCTTATCCTGTACGTACATTCATATAGCCTTGGTCTTATCCTGTACGTACATTCATATAGCCTTGGTCTGATCCTGTAATACACTCATATAGCCTTGGTCTGATCCTGTAATACATTCATATAGCCTTTGTCTGATCCTGTACGTACATTCATATAGCATTTGTCTGATCCTGTACACACATTCATATAGCCTTGATCTGATCCTGTACGTACATTCATATAGCCTTGGTCTGATCCTGTAATACATTCATATAGCCTTGGTCTGAACCTGTACGTACATTCATATAGCCTTGGTCTGATCCTGTACGTACATTCATATAGCCTTGGTCTGATACTGTAATACCTTCATGTAACCTTGGTCTCATCCTGTACGTACATTCGTATAGCCTTGGTCTGATCTGTAATACATTCATATAGACTTGGTCTGATCCTGTAATACATTCATATAGCCTTGGTCTGATCCTTTACGTACATTCATATAGCCTTGGTCTGATACTGTACATACATTCATATAGCCTTGGTCTTATGCTGTAATACCTTTATCTCATCCTGTACGCGCATTCGTATAGCCTTGGTCTTATCCTGTACGTACATTCATATAGCCTTGGTCTGATCCTGTAATACACTCATATAGCCTTGGTCTGATCCTGTAATACATTCATATAGCCTCTGTGTCTGATCCTGTACGTACATTCATATAGCATTTGTCTGATCCTGTACACACATTCATATAGCCTTGATCTGATCCTGTACGTACATTCATATAGCCTTGGTCTGATCCTGTAATACATTCATATAGCCTTGGTCTGAACCTGTACGTACATTCATATAGCCTTGGTCTGATCCTGTACGTACATTCATATAGCCTTGGTCTGATACTGTAATACCTTCATGTAACCTTGGTCTCATCCTGTACGTACATTCGTATAGCCTTGGTCTGATCCTGTAATACATTCATATAGACTTGGTCTGATCCTGTAATACATTCATATAGCCTTGGTCTGATCCTTTACGTACATTCATATAGCCTTGGTCTGATACTGTACATACATTCATATAGCCTTGGTCTTATGCTGTAATACCTTCATGTAACCTTGGTCTCATCCTGTATGTACATTCGTATAGCCTTGGTCTGATCCTGTAATACATTCATATAGCCTTGGTCTGATCCTGTAATATATTCATATAGCCTTGGTCTGATCCTGTACGTACATTCATATAGCCCTGGTCTAATCCTGTATGTACATTCAAATAGTCTTGGTCTGATCCTGTAATAAATTCTTATAGCCTTGGTCTGATCCTCTAATACATTCATATAGCCTTGGTCTGATCCTGTACATACATTCATATAGCCTTGGACTGATCCTGTACGTACATTCATATAGCCTTTGTCTGATCCTATAAAACATTCATGTAGCCTTGGTCTGATCCTGTAAGTACATTCATATAGCCTTGGTCTGATTCCTGTAATACATTCATATAGCCTTGGTCTGATCCTATAATACATTTATAAAGCCTTTGTCTGATTCTGAAATATATTCATATAGCCTTGGTACGATCCTGTAATATATTCATATATCCTTGGTCTTATCCTGTACATACATTCATATATCCATGGTCTTATCCTGTACGTACATTCATATAGCATTTGACTGATCCTGTAATACACTCCTACAGCCTTTGTCTGATCCTATACGTACATTCATATAGCATTTGTCTGATCCTGTACATACATTCATATAGCCTTGGTCTGATCCCGTACGTACATTCATATAGCCTTGGTCTGATCCTGTAATACATTCATATAGCCTTGGTCTGATCCCGTACATACATCTTATAGTCTTGGTCTGATCCTGTACGTACATTCATACAGCCTTGGTCTGATCCTGTAATACATTCATATAGCTTGCTCCGATCCTGTAATACATGCATATAGCCTTGGTCTGATCCTGTATGTACATTCATATAGCCTTGGTCTGATCCTGTAATACATTCAAATAGCCTTGGTCTGATCCTGTAATGCATTCATATAGCCTTGGTCTGATCCTGTAATACATTCATATAGCCTTGGTCTGATCCTTTACGTACATTCATATAGCCTTGGTCTGATCCTGTCTGTACATTCATATAGCCTTGGTCTTTTCCTGTACGTACATTCATATAGCCTTTATTCTGATCCTGTAATACATTCATATAGCCTTGGTCTGATCCTGTACGTACATTCATATAGCCCTGGTCTGATCCTGTATGTACATTAATATAACCTTGGTCTGATCCTGTAATACATTCATATAGCCTTGGTCTGATCCTGTAATACATTCATATAGCCTTGGTCTGATCCTGTACGTACATTCATATAGCCTTGGTCTGATACTGTACATACATTCATATAGCCTTGGTCTTTTGCTGTACGTACATTCATTTAGCCTTGGTCTGATCCTGTCTGTACATTCATATAGCCTTGGTCTTATCCTGTACGTACATTCATATAGCCTTGGTCTGATCCTGTAATACATTCATATAGCCTTGGTCTGATACTGTAATACCTTCATGTAACCTTGGTCTCATCCTGTACGTACATTCGTATAGCCTTGGTCTGATCCTGTAATACATTCATATAGACTTGGTCTGATCCTGTAATACATTCATATAGCCTTGGTCTGATCCTTTACGTACATTCATATAGCCTTGGTCTGATACTGTACATACATTCATATAGCCTTGGTCTTATGCTGTAATACCTTCATGTAACCTTGGTCTCATCCTGTACGTACATTCGTATAGCCTTGGTCTGATCCTGTAATACATTCATATAGCCTTGGTCTGATCCTGTAATATATTCATATACCCTTGGTCTGATCCTGTACGTACATTCATATAGCCCTGGTCTAATCCTGTATGTACATTCATATAGCCTTGGTCTCATCCTGTAATAAATTCTTATAGCCTTGGTCTGATCCTGTAATACATTCATATAGCCTTGGTCTGATCCTGTACATACATTCATATAGCCTTGGACTGATCCTGTACGTACATTCATATAGCCTTTGTCTGATCCTATAATACATTCATGTAGCCTTGGTCTGATCCTGTAAGTACATTCATATAGCCTTGGTCTGATTCCTGTAATACATTCATATAGCCTTGATCTTATCCTGTACGTACATTATTATAGCCTTGGTCTGATCCTGTAATACATTCATATAGTCTTGGTCTGATCCTGTAATACATTCATATAGCCTTGTTCTGATCCTGTACGTACATTCATATAGCCTTGGTCTGATCCTGTAATACATTCTTATAGCCTTGGCCTGATCCTGTAATAAATTCATATTGCCATGGTCTTGTCCTGTAATACATTCATATAACCGTGGTCTGATCCTGGACGTACATTCATATAGCCTTGTTCTGATCGTGTAATACATTCGTATAGCCTTGGTCTGATCCTTTAATACATTCGTATAACCGTGGTCTGTTCCTGGACGTACATTCATTTAGCCTTGGCCTGATTCTGTACGTACATTCATACAGCGATGGTCTGATCCTGTACGTACATTCATATAGCCTTGGTCTGATCCTGTAATACATTCATATAGCCTTGGTCTGATCCTGTAATACATTCATATAGCCTTGGTCCGATCCTTTACGTACATTCATATAGCCTTGATCTGATCCTGTATGTACATTCATATAGCCTTGATCTTATCCTGTAATACATTCATATAGTCTTCTCTGATCATGTAATACATTCATATAGCCTTGTTCTGATCCTGTACGTACATTCATATAGCCTTGGTCTGATCCTGTTATACATTCTTTTAGCCTTGGCCTGATCCTGTAATAAATTCATATAGCCATGTTCTGATCCTGTAATACATTCATATAACCGTGGTCTGATCCTGCATGTACATTCATATAGCCTTGTTCTGATCCTGCAATACATTCATATAGCCTTGGTCTGATCCTTTAATACATTCGTATAACCGTGGTCTGTTCCTGTACGTACATTCATATAGCCTTGGCCTGATCCTATACGTACATTCATACAGCCATGGTCTGATCCTGTACGTACATTCATATAGCCTTGGTCTGATCCTGTACATACATTCATATAGCCTTCGTCTGTTCCTGTACGCACATTCACATAGCCTTGGTCTGATCCTGTACATACATTCATGTAGCCTTGGTCTGATCCTGTAATACATTCATATAGCCGTGGTCTGATCCTGTAATACATTCATAAAGCTTTGGTCTGATCCTGTACGAACAGTCATATAGCCTTGGTCTGATCCTATAATACATTCGTATAACCTTCGTCTGATCCTGTACGTACATTCATATAGCCTTGGTCTGATCCTGTACATACATTCATATAGCCTTGGTTTGATCCTGTAATACATTCATATAGCCTTGGTCTGATCCTGTAATACATTCATATAGCCTTGGTCTGATCCTGTAATACATTCATATAGCCTTGGTCTGATCTTGTAATACATTTATATAGCCTTTGTCTGATCCTGAAATATATTCATATAGCCTTGGTAAAATCCTGTAATATATTCATATAGCCATGGTCTGATCCTGTAATATATTCATATAGCCTTGGTCTTGTCCTGTACATACATTCATGTAGCCTTGGTCTTTTCCTGTACGTACATTCATATAGCCTTGGTCTGATCCTGTAATACTTTCATGTAGCCTTGGTCTGATCCTGTAATACATTCATATAGCCTTGATCTGATCCTGTAATACATTCATATAGCCTTGGTCTGATCCTGTAATACATTCATATAGCCTTTGTCTGATCCTGTACGTACATTCACATAGCATTTGTCTGATCCTGTACATACATTCATATAGCCTTGATCTGATCCTGTACGTACATTCATATAGCCTTGGTCTGATCCTGTATGTACATTCATATAGCCTTGGTCTGATCCTGTAATACATTCATGTATCCTTATCTGATCCTGTACATACATTCACATAGCCTTGGTCTGATCCTGTAATACATTCATATAGCCTTGGTCTGATCCTGCACGTACATTCACATAGCCTTGGTCTGATCCTGTATGTACATTCTCATAGCCTTGGTCTGATCCTGTATAACATGCAAATCGCCTTGGTCTGATCCTGTAATACATTCATAGAGCCTTGGTCTGATCCTGTAATACATTCATATAGCCTTGGTCTGATCCTTTACGTACATTCATATAGCCTTTGTCTGATCCTGTACGTACATTCATATAGCCTTCGTCTTATCCTGTACGTACATTCATATATCCTTGATCTGATCCTGTAATACTTTCATATAGCCTTGGTCTGATCCTGTACGTAGATTCATATAGCCCTGGTCTGATCCTGTATGTACATTCATATAGCCTTGGTCTGATCCTGTAATACATTCATATAGCCTTGGTCTGATCCTGTAATACATTCATATAGCCTTGGTCTGATCCTGTACTTACATTCATATAGCCTTGGTCTTATCCTGTACGTACATTCATATAGCTTTGGACTGATCCTGTAATACATTCATGTAGCCTTGGTCTGATCCTGTACGTACATTCATATAGCCTTGGTCTGATCCTGTAATACATTCATATAGCCTTGGTATGATCCTGTAATATATTCATATATCCTAGGTCTGATCCTATAATACATTTATAAAGCCTTTGTCTGATCCTGAAATATATTCATATAGCCTTGGTACGATCCTGTAATATATTCATATAGCCATGGTCTGATCCTGTAATATATTCATATAGCCTTGGTCTTATACTGTATGTACATTCATATAGCCTTGTCTTATCCTGTACGTACATTCATATAGCCTTGGTCTTATCCTGTACGTACATTCATATAGCCTTGGTCTGATCCTGTAATACACTCATATAGCCTTGGTCTGATCCTGTAATACATTCATATAGCCTTTGTCTGATCCTGTACGTACATTCATATAGCATTTGTCTGATCCTGTACACACATTCATATAGCCTTGATCTGATCCTGTACGTACATTCATATAGCCTTGGTCTGATCCTGTAATACATTCATATAGCCTTGGTCTGAACCTGTACGTACATTCATATAGCCTTGGTCTGATCCTGTACGTACATTCATATAGCCTTGGTCTGATACTGTAATACCTTCATGTAACCTTGGTCTCATCCTGTACGTACATTCGTATAGCCTTGGTCTGATCCTGTAATACATTCATATAGACTTGGTCTGATCCTGTAATACATTCATATAGCCTTGGTCTGATCCTTTACGTACATTCATATAGCCTTGGTCTGATACTGTACATACATTCATATAGCCTTGGTCTTATGCTGTAATACCTTCATGTAACCTTGGTCTCATCCTGTATGTACATTCGTATAGCCTTGGTCTGATCCTGTAATACATTCATATAGCCTTGGTCTGATCCTGTAATATATTCATATAGCCTTGGTCTGATCCTGTACGTACATTCATATAGCCCTGGTCTAATCCTGTATGTACATTCAAATAGTCTTGGTCTGATCCTGTAATAAATTCTTATAGCCTTGGTCTGATCCTCTAATACATTCATATAGCCTTGGTCTGATCCTGTACATACATTCATATAGCCTTGGACTGATCCTGTACGTACATTCATATAGCCTTTGTCTGATCCTATAAAACATTCATGTAGCCTTGGTCTGATCCTGTAAGTACATTCATATAGCCTTGGTCTGATTCCTGTAATACATTCATATAGCCTTGGTCTGATCCTATAATACATTTATAAAGCCTTTGTCTGATTCTGAAATATATTCATATAGCCTTGGTACGATCCTGTAATATATTCATATATCCTTGGTCTTATCCTGTACATACATTCATATATCCATGGTCTTATCCTGTACGTACATTCATATAGCATTTGACTGATCCTGTAATACACTCCTACAGCCTTTGTCTGATCCTATACGTACATTCATATAGCATTTGTCTGATCCTGTACATACATTCATATAGCCTTGGTCTGATCCCGTACGTACATTCATATAGCCTTGGTCTGATCCTGTAATACATTCATATAGCCTTGGTCTGATCCCGTACATACATCTTATAGTCTTGGTCTGATCCTGTACGTACATTCATACAGCCTTGGTCTGATCCTGTAATACATTCATATAGCTTGCTCCGATCCTGTAATACATGCATATAGCCTTGGTCTGATCCTGTATGTACATTCATATAGCCTTGGTCTGATCCTGTAATACATTCAAATAGCCTTGGTCTGATCCTGTAATGCATTCATATAGCCTTGGTCTGATCCTGTAATACATTCATATAGCCTTGGTCTGATCCTTTACGTACATTCATATAGCCTTGGTCTGATCCTGTCTGTACATTCATATAGCCTTGGTCTTTTCCTGTACGTACATTCATATAGCCTTTATTCTGATCCTGTAATACATTCATATAGCCTTGGTCTGATCCTGTACGTACATTCATATAGCCCTGGTCTGATCCTGTATGTACATTAATATAACCTTGGTCTGATCCTGTAATACATTCATATAGCCTTGGTCTGATCCTGTAATACATTCATATAGCCTTGGTCTGATCCTGTACGTACATTCATATAGCCTTGGTCTGATACTGTACATACATTCATATAGCCTTGGTCTTTTGCTGTACGTACATTCATTTAGCCTTGGTCTGATCCTGTCTGTACATTCATATAGCCTTGGTCTTATCCTGTACGTACATTCATATAGCCTTGGTCTGATCCTGTAATACATTCATATAGCCTTGGTCTGATACTGTAATACCTTCATGTAACCTTGGTCTCATCCTGTACGTACATTCGTATAGCCTTGGTCTGATCCTGTAATACATTCATATAGACTTGGTCTGATCCTGTAATACATTCATATAGCCTTGGTCTGATCCTTTACGTACATTCATATAGCCTTGGTCTGATACTGTACATACATTCATATAGCCTTGGTCTTATGCTGTAATACCTTCATGTAACCTTGGTCTCATCCTGTACGTACATTCGTATAGCCTTGGTCTGATCCTGTAATACATTCATATAGCCTTGGTCTGATCCTGTAATATATTCATATACCCTTGGTCTGATCCTGTACGTACATTCATATAGCCCTGGTCTAATCCTGTATGTACATTCATATAGCCTTGGTCTCATCCTGTAATAAATTCTTATAGCCTTGGTCTGATCCTGTAATACATTCATATAGCCTTGGTCTGATCCTGTACATACATTCATATAGCCTTGGACTGATCCTGTACGTACATTCATATAGCCTTTGTCTGATCCTATAATACATTCATGTAGCCTTGGTCTGATCCTGTAAGTACATTCATATAGCCTTGGTCTGATTCCTGTAATACATTCATATAGCCTTGATCTTATCCTGTACGTACATTATTATAGCCTTGGTCTGATCCTGTAATACATTCATATAGTCTTGGTCTGATCCTGTAATACATTCATATAGCCTTGTTCTGATCCTGTACGTACATTCATATAGCCTTGGTCTGATCCTGTAATACATTCTTATAGCCTTGGCCTGATCCTGTAATAAATTCATATTGCCATGGTCTTGTCCTGTAATACATTCATATAACCGTGGTCTGATCCTGGACGTACATTCATATAGCCTTGTTCTGATCGTGTAATACATTCGTATAGCCTTGGTCTGATCCTTTAATACATTCGTATAACCGTGGTCTGTTCCTGGACGTACATTCATTTAGCCTTGGCCTGATTCTGTACGTACATTCATACAGCGATGGTCTGATCCTGTACGTACATTCATATAGCCTTGGTCTGATCCTGTAATACATTCATATAGCCTTGGTCTGATCCTGTAATACATTCATATAGCCTTGGTCCGATCCTTTACGTACATTCATATAGCCTTGATCTGATCCTGTATGTACATTCATATAGCCTTGATCTTATCCTGTAATACATTCATATAGTCTTCTCTGATCATGTAATACATTCATATAGCCTTGTTCTGATCCTGTACGTACATTCATATAGCCTTGGTCTGATCCTGTTATACATTCTTTTAGCCTTGGCCTGATCCTGTAATAAATTCATATAGCCATGTTCTGATCCTGTAATACATTCATATAACCGTGGTCTGATCCTGCATGTACATTCATATAGCCTTGTTCTGATCCTGCAATACATTCATATAGCCTTGGTCTGATCCTTTAATACATTCGTATAACCGTGGTCTGTTCCTGTACGTACATTCATATAGCCTTGGCCTGATCCTATACGTACATTCATACAGCCATGGTCTGATCCTGTACGTACATTCATATAGCCTTGGTCTGATCCTGTACATACATTCATATAGCCTTCGTCTGTTCCTGTACGCACATTCACATAGCCTTGGTCTGATCCTGTACATACATTCATGTAGCCTTGGTCTGATCCTGTAATACATTCATATAGCCGTGGTCTGATCCTGTAATACATTCATAAAGCTTTGGTCTGATCCTGTACGAACAGTCATATAGCCTTGGTCTGATCCTATAATACATTCGTATAACCTTCGTCTGATCCTGTACGTACATTCATATAGCCTTGGTCTGATCCTGTACATACATTCATATAGCCTTGGTTTGATCCTGTAATACATTCATATAGCCTTCGTCTGATCCTGCACGTACATTCATATAGCCTTGGTCTGATCCTGTACGTACATTCATATAGCCTTGGTCTGATCCTGTAATACATTCATGTAGCCTTGGTCTGATCCTGTACGTACATTCATATAGCCTTGGTCTGATCCTGTAATACATTCATATAGCCTTGGTCTGATTCTGTAATACATTTATAAAGCCTTTGTCTGATTCTGAAATATATTCATATAGCCTTGGTACGATCCTGTAATATATTCATATAGCCTTGGTCTTTTCCTGTACGTACATTCATATAGCCTTGGTCTTTATCCTGTACGTACATTCAGATAGCCTTGGTCTGATCCTGTAATACATTCATATAGCCTTGGTCTGATCCTGTAATACACTCATATAGCATTTGTCTGATCCTGTACATACATTCATATAGCATTTGTCTGATCCTGTACATACATTCATATAGCCTTGGTCTGATCCCGTACGTACATTCATATAGCCTTGGTCTGATCCTGTAATACATTCATATAGCCATGGTCTGATCCTGTACATACATCTTATAGCCTTGGTCTGATCCTGTACGTACATTCATATAGCCTTGGTCTGATCCTGTACGTACATTCATATAGCCTTGGTCTGATCCTGTAATACATTCAAATAGCCTTGGTCTAATCCTGTAATACATTCATATAGCCTTGGTCTGATCCTGTAATACATTCATATGGCCTTGGTCTGATCCTTTACGTATATTCATATAGCCTTGGTCTGATCCTGTCCGTACATTCATATAGCCTTGGTCTTATCCTGTACGTACATTCATATAGCCTTGGTCTGATCCTGTAATACATTCATATATCCTTGGTCTGATCCTGTACGTACATTCATATAGCCCTGGTCTGATCCTGTATGTACATTCATATAACCTTGGTCTGATCCTGTAATACATTCATATAGCCTTGGTCTTGTCCTGTAAAACATTCTTATAGCCTTGGTCTGATCCTGTACGTACATTGATATAGCCTTGGTCTGATCCTGTACTTACATTCATATAGCCTTGGTCTGATCCTGTAATACATTCATGTATCCTTGGTCTGATCCTGTACGTACATTCATATAGCCTTGGTCTGATCCTGTACATACATTCATATAGCCTTGGTCTGATCCTGTAATACATTCATATAGCCTTGCTCTGATCCTGTACATACATTCATATAGCCTTGGTCTGATCCTGTACATGCATTCATATAGCTTTGGTCTGACCCTGTAATACATTCATGTAGCCTTGGTCTGATCCTGTAATACATTCATATAGCCATGGTCTGATCCTGTACGTACATTCATATAGCCTTTGTCTGATCCTGTACGTACATTCATATAGCCTTGGTCTGATCCTGTAATACATTCATATAGCCTTGGTCTGATCCTGTAATACATTCATATAGCCTTGGTCTGATCCTGTAATACATTTATATAGCCTTTGTCTGATCCTGAAATATATTCATATAGCCTTGGTAAAATCCTGTAATATATTCATATAGCCATGGTCTGATCCTGTAATATATTCATATAGCCTTGGTCTTGTCCTGTACATACATTCATGTAGCCTTGGTCTTTTCCTGTACGTACATTCATATAGCCTTGGTCTGATCCTGTAATACTTTCATGTAGCCTTGGTCTGATCCTGTAATACATTCATATAGCCTTGATCTGATCCTGTAATACATTCATATAGCCTTGGTCTGATCCTGTAATACATTCATATAGCCTTTGTCTGATCCTGTACGTACATTCACATAGCATTTGTCTGATCCTGTACATACATTCATATAGCCTTGATCTGATCCTGTACGTACATTCATATAGCCTTGGTCTGATCCTGTATGTACATTCATATAGCCTTGGTCTGATCCTGTAATACATTCATGTATCCTTATCTGATCCTGTACATACATTCACATAGCCTTGGTCTGATCCTGTAATACATTCATATAGCCTTGGTCTGATCCTGCACGTACATTCACATAGCCTTGGTCTGATCCTGTATGTACATTCTCATAGCCTTGGTCTGATCCTGTATAACATGCAAATCGCCTTGGTCTGATCCTGTAATACATTCATAGAGCCTTGGTCTGATCCTGTAATACATTCATATAGCCTTGGTCTGATCCTTTACGTACATTCATATAGCCTTTGTCTGATCCTGTACGTACATTCATATAGCCTTCGTCTTATCCTGTACGTACATTCATATATCCTTGATCTGATCCTGTAATACTTTCATATAGCCTTGGTCTGATCCTGTACGTAGATTCATATAGCCCTGGTCTGATCCTGTATGTACATTCATATAGCCTTGGTCTGATCCTGTAATACATTCATATAGCCTTGGTCTGATCCTGTAATACATTCATATAGCCTTGGTCTGATCCTGTACTTACATTCATATAGCCTTGGTCTGATCCTGTACGTACATTCATATAGCTTTGGACTGATCCTGTAATACATTCATGTAGCCTTGGTCTGATCCTGTACGTACATTCATATAGCCTTGGTCTGATCCTGTAATACATTCATATAGCCTTGGTATGATCCTGTAATATATTCATATATCCTAGGTCTGATCCTATAATACATTTATAAAGCCTTTGTCTGATCCTGAAATATATTCATATAGCCTTGGTACGATCCTGTAATATATTCATATAGCCATGGTCTGATCCTGTAATATATTCATATAGCCTTGGTCTTATACTGTATGTACATTCATATAGCCTTGTCTTATCCTGTACGTACATTCATATAGCCTTGGTCTTATCCTGTACGTACATTCATATAGCCTTGGTCTGATCCTGTAATACACTCATATAGCCTTGGTCTGATCCTGTAATACATTCATATAGCCTTTGTCTGATCCTGTACGTACATTCATATAGCATTTGTCTGATCCTGTACACACATTCATATAGCCTTGATCTGATCCTGTACGTACATTCATATAGCCTTGGTCTGATCCTGTAATACATTCATATAGCCTTGGTCTGAACCTGTACGTACATTCATATAGCCTTGGTCTGATCCTGTACGTACATTCATATAGCCTTGGTCTGATACTGTAATACCTTCATGTAACCTTGGTCTCATCCTGTACGTACATTCGTATAGCCTTGGTCTGATCCTGTAATACATTCATATAGACTTGGTCTGATCCTGTAATACATTCATATAGCCTTGGTCTGATCCTTTACGTACATTCATATAGCCTTGGTCTGATACTGTACATACATTCATATAGCCTTGGTCTTATGCTGTAATACCTTCATGTAACCTTGGTCTCATCCTGTATGTACATTCGTATAGCCTTGGTCTGATCCTGTAATACATTCATATAGCCTTGGTCTGATCCTGTAATATATTCATATAGCCTTGGTCTGATCCTGTACGTACATTCATATAGCCCTGGTCTAATCCTGTATGTACATTCAAATAGTCTTGGTCTGATCCTGTAATAAATTCTTATAGCCTTGGTCTGATCCTCTAATACATTCATATAGCCTTGGTCTGATCCTGTACATACATTCATATAGCCTTGGACTGATCCTGTACGTACATTCATATAGCCTTTGTCTGATCCTATAAAACATTCATGTAGCCTTGGTCTGATCCTGTAAGTACATTCATATAGCCTTGGTCTGATTCCTGTAATACATTCATATAGCCTTGGTCTGATCCTATAATACATTTATAAAGCCTTTGTCTGATTCTGAAATATATTCATATAGCCTTGGTACGATCCTGTAATATATTCATATATCCTTGGTCTTATCCTGTACATACATTCATATATCCATGGTCTTATCCTGTACGTACATTCATATAGCATTTGACTGATCCTGTAATACACTCCTACAGCCTTTGTCTGATCCTATACGTACATTCATATAGCATTTGTCTGATCCTGTACATACATTCATATAGCCTTGGTCTGATCCCGTACGTACATTCATATAGCCTTGGTCTGATCCTGTAATACATTCATATAGCCTTGGTCTGATCCCGTACATACATCTTATAGTCTTGGTCTGATCCTGTACGTACATTCATACAGCCTTGGTCTGATCCTGTAATACATTCATATAGCTTGCTCCGATCCTGTAATACATGCATATAGCCTTGGTCTGATCCTGTATGTACATTCATATAGCCTTGGTCTGATCCTGTAATACATTCAAATAGCCTTGGTCTGATCCTGTAATGCATTCATATAGCCTTGGTCTGATCCTGTAATACATTCATATAGCCTTGGTCTGATCCTTTACGTACATTCATATAGCCTTGGTCTGATCCTGTCTGTACATTCATATAGCCTTGGTCTTTTCCTGTACGTACATTCATATAGCCTTTATTCTGATCCTGTAATACATTCATATAGCCTTGGTCTGATCCTGTACGTACATTCATATAGCCCTGGTCTGATCCTGTATGTACATTAATATAACCTTGGTCTGATCCTGTAATACATTCATATAGCCTTGGTCTGATCCTGTAATACATTCATATAGCCTTGGTCTGATCCTGTACGTACATTCATATAGCCTTGGTCTGATACTGTACATACATTCATATAGCCTTGGTCTTTTGCTGTACGTACATTCATTTAGCCTTGGTCTGATCCTGTCTGTACATTCATATAGCCTTGGTCTTATCCTGTACGTACATTCATATAGCCTTGGTCTGATCCTGTAATACATTCATATAGCCTTGGTCTGATACTGTAATACCTTCATGTAACCTTGGTCTCATCCTGTACGTACATTCGTATAGCCTTGGTCTGATCCTGTAATACATTCATATAGACTTGGTCTGATCCTGTAATACATTCATATAGCCTTGGTCTGATCCTTTACGTACATTCATATAGCCTTAGTCTGATACTGTACATACATTCATATAGCCTTGGTCTTATGCTGTAATACCTTCATGTAACCTTGGTCTCATCCTGTACGTACATTCGTATAGCCTTGGTCTGATCCTGTAATACATTCATATAGCCTTGGTCTGATCCTGTAATATATTCATATACCCTTGGTCTGATCCTGTACGTACATTCATATAGCCCTGGTCTAATCCTGTATGTACATTCATATAGCCTTGGTCTCATCCTGTAATAAATTCTTATAGCCTTGGTCTGATCCTGTAATACATTCATATAGCCTTGGTCTGATCCTGTACATACATTCATATAGCCTTGGACTGATCCTGTACGTACATTCATATAGCCTTTGTCTGATCCTATAATACATTCATGTAGCCTTGGTCTGATCCTGTAAGTACATTCATATAGCCTTGGTCTGATTCCTGTAATACATTCATATAGCCTTGGTCTGATCCTATAATACATTTATAAAGCCTTTGTCTGATTCTGAAATATATTCATATAGCCTTGGTACGATCCTGTAATATATTCATATATCCTTGGTCTTATCCTGTACGTACATTCATATATCCATGGTCTTATCCTGTACGTACAGTGAGATAGCCTTGGTATGATTCTGTAATACATTCATATAGCCTTGGTCTGATCCTGTAATACACTCATATAGCCTTTGTCTGATCCTATACGTACATTCATATAGCATTTGTCTGATCCTGTACATACATTCATATAGCCTTGGTCTGATCCCGTACGTACATTCATATAGCCTTGGTCTGATCCTGTAATACATTCATATAGCTTTGGTCTGATCCTGTACATACATCTTATAGTCTTGGTCTGATCCTGTACGTACATTCATATAGCCATGGTCTGATCCTGTAATACATTCATATAGCTTGCTCCGATCCTGTAATACATGCATATAGCCTTGGTCTGATCCTGTATGTACATTCATATAGCCTTGGTCTGATCCTGTAATACATTCAAATAGCCTTGGTCTGATCCTGTAATGCATTCATATTGCCTTGGTCTGATCCTGTAATACATTCATATAGCCTTGGTCTGATCCTTTACGTACATTCATATAGCCTTGGTCTGATCCTGTCTGTACATTCATATAGCCTTGGTCTTATCCTGTACGTACATTCATATAGCCTTGGTCTGATCCTGTAATACATTCATATAGCCTTGGTCTGATCCTGTACGTACATTCATATAGCCCTGGTCTGATCCTGTATGTACATTAATATAACCTTGGTCTGATCCTGTAATACATTCATATAGCCTTGGTCTGATCCTGTAATACATTCATATAGCCTTGGTCTGATCCTGTACGTACATTCATATAGCCTTGGTCTGATACTGTACATACATTCATATAGCATTGGTCTTATGCTGTACGTACATTCATTTAGCCTTGGTCTGATCCTGTAATATATTCATATAGCCTTGGTATAATCCTGTACTTAGATTCATATAGCCCTGGTCTGATCCTGTATGTATATTCATATAGCCTTGGTCTCATCCTGTAATACATTCTTATAGCCTTGGTCTGATCCTGTAATACATTCATATAGCCTTGGTCTGATCCTGTACATACATTCATATAGCCTTGGACTGATCCTGTACGTACATTCATATAGCCTTCGTCTGATCCTATAATACATACATGTAGCCTTGGTCTGATCCTGTAAGTACATTCATATAGCCTTGGTCTGATCCTGTAATAAATTCATATAGCCTTGGTCTGATCCTATAATACATTTATAAAGCCTTGGTCTGACCCTGTACGTACATTCATATAGCCTTGGTCTGATCCTGTACTTACGTTCATATAGCCTTGGTCTGATCCTGTAATACATTCATGTATCCTTGGTCTGATCCTGTCCGTACATTCATATAGCCTTGGTCTGATCCTGTAATGCATTCATATAGCCTTGGTCTGATCCTGTAATACATTCATATAGCCATGGTCTGATCCTGTATGTACATTCATATAGCCTTGGTCTGATCCTGTAATGCATTCATATAGCCTTGGTCTGATCCTGTAATACATTCATGTAGCCTTGGTCCGATCCTTTATGTACATTCATATAGCCTTGATCTGATCCTGTATGTACATTCATATAGCCTTGATCTTATCCTGTACGTACATTATTATAGCCTCGGTCTGATCCTGTAATACATTCATATAGTCTTGTTCTGATCCTGTAATACATTCATATAGCCTTGTTCTGATCCTGTACGTACATTCATATAGCCTTGGTCTGATCCTGTAATACATTCTAATAGCCTTGGCCTGATCCTGTAATAAATTCATATTGCCATGGTCTTATCCTGTAATACATTCATATAGCCTTGGTACGATCCTGTAATATATTCATATATCCTTGGTCTTATCCTGTACGTACATTCATATATCCATGGTCTTATCCTGTACGTACAGTGAGATAGCCTTGGTATGATTCTGTAATACATTCATATAGCCTTGGTCTGATCCTGTAATACACTCATATAGCCTTTGTCTGATCCTATACGTACATTCATATAGCATTTGTCTGATCCTGTACATACATTCATATAGCCTTGGTCTGATCCCGTACGTACATTCATATAGCCTTGGTCTGATCCTGTAATACATTCATATAGCCTTGGTCTGATCCTGTACATACATCTTATAGTCTTGGTCTGATCCTGTACGTACATTCATATAGCCATGGTCTGATCCTGTAATACATTCATATAGCTTGGTCCGATCCTGTAATACATGCATATAGCCTTGGTCTGATCCTGTATGTACATTCATATAGCCTTGGTCTGATCCTGTAATACATTCAAATAGCCTTGGTCTGATCCTGTAATGCATTCATATAGCCTTGGTCTGATCCTGTAATACATTCATATAGCCTTGGTCTGATCCTTTACGTACATTCATATAGCCTTGGTCTGATCCTGTCTGTACATTCATATAGCCTTGGTCTTATCCTGTACGTACATTCATATAGCCTTGGTCTGATCCTGTAATACATTCATATAGCCTTGGTCAGATCCTGTACGTACATTCATATAGCCCTGGTCTGATCCTGTATGTACATTAATATAACCTTGGTCTGATCCTGTAATACATTCATATAGCCTTGGTCTGATCCTGTAATACATTCATATAGCCTTGGTCTGATCCTGTACGTACATTCATATAGCCTTGGTCTGATACTGTACATACATTCATATAGCCTTGGTCTTATGCTGTACGTACATTCATTTAGCCTGGTCTGATCCTGTAATATATTCATATAGCCTTGGTATAATCCTGTACTTAGATTCATATAGCCCTGGTCTGATCCTGTATGTATATTCATATAGCCTTGGTCTCATCCTGTAATACATTCTTATAGCCTTGGTCTGATCCTGTAATACATTCATATAGCCTTGGTCTGATCCTGTACATACATTCATATAGCCTTGGACTGATCCTGTACGTACATTCATATAGCCTTCTGTCTGATCCTATAATACATACATGTAGCCTTGGTCTGATCCTGTAAGTACATTCATATAGCCTTGGTCTGATCCTGTAATACATTCATATAGCCTTGGTCTGATCCTATAATACATTTATAAAGCCTTGGTCTGATCCTGTAGGTACATTCATATAGCCTTGGTCTGATCCTGTAATAAATTCATATTGCCATGGTCTTATCCTGTAATACATTCATATAACCGTGGTCTGATCCTGGACGTACATTCATATAGCCTTGTTCTGATCGTGTAATACATTTGTATAGCCTTGGTTTGATCCTTTAATACATTCGTATAACCGTGGTCTGTTCCTGTACGTACATTCATTTAGCCTTGGCCTGATTCTGTACGTACATTCATACAGCGATGGTCTGATCCTGTACGTACATTCATACAGCCTTGGTCTGATCCTGTAATACCCTTGGTCTGATCCTGTACGTACATTCATATAGCCTTGGTCTGATCCTGTTATACATTCTTTTAGCCTGGGCCTGATCCTGTAATAAATTCATATAGCCATGTTCTGATCCTGTAATACATTCATATAACCGTGGTCTGATCCTGCATGTACATTCATATAGCCTTGTTCTGATCCTGCAATGCATTTGTATAGCCTTGGTCTGATCCTTTAATACATTCGTATAACCGTGGTCTGTTCCTGTACGTACATTCATATAACCTTGGCCTGATCCTATACGTACATTCATACAGCCATGGTATGATCCTGTACGTACATTCATATAGCCTTGGTCTGATCCTGTACATACATTCATATAGCCTTGGTCTGTTCCTGTGCGCACATTCATATACCCTTGGTCTGATCCTGTACATACATTCATGTAGCCTTGGTCTGATCCTGTAATACATTCATATAGCCGTGGTCTGATCCTGTAATACATTCATAAAGCTTTTGTCTGATCCTGTACGAACAGTCATATAGCCTTGGTCTGATCCTATAATACATTCATATAACCTTCGTCTGATCCTGTACGTACATTCATGTAGCCTTGGTCTGATCCTGTACATACATTCATATAGCCTTGGTCTGATCCTGTAATACATTCATATAGCCTTCGTCTGATCCTGCACGTACATTCATATAGCCTTGGTCTGATCCTGTACGTACATTCATATAGCCTTGGTCTGATCCTGTAATACATTCATGTAGCCTTGGTCTGATCCTGTACGTACATTCATATAGCCTTGGTCTGATCCTGTAATACATTCATATAGCCTTGGTCTGATTCTGTAATACATTTATAAAGCCTTTGTCTGATTCCTGAAATATATTCATATAGCCTTGGTACGATCCTGTAATATATTCATATAGCCTTGGTCTTTTCCTGTACGTACATTCATATAGCCTTGGTCTTTATCCTGTACGTACATTCAGATAGCCTTGGTCTGATCCTGTAATACATTCATATAGCCTTGGTCTGATCCTGTAATACACTCATATAGCATTTGTCTGATCCTGTACATACATTCATATAGCATTTGTCTGATCCTGTACATACATTCATATAGCCTTGGTCTGATCCCGTACGTACATTCATATAGCCTTGGTCTGATCCTGTAATACATTCATATAGCCATGGTCTGATCCTGTACATACATCTTATAGCCTTGGTCTGATCCTGTACGTACATTCATATAGCCTTGGTCTGATCCTGTCCGTACATTCATATAGCCTTGGTCTGATCCTGTAATACATTCATATAGCTTGGTCCGATCCTGTAATACATGCATATAGCCTTTGTCTGATCCTGTACGTACATTCATATAGCCTTGGTCTGATCCTGTAATACATTCATATAGCTTGGTCCGATCCTGTAATACATGCATATAGCCTTTGTCTGATCCTGTATGTACATTCATATAGCCTTGGTCTGATCCTGTAATACATTCAAATAGCCTTGGTCTGATCCTGTAATACATTCATATAGCCTTGGTCTGATCCTGTAATACATTCATATGGCCATGGTCTGATCCTTTACGTATATTCATATAGCCTTGGTCTAATCCTGTCCGTACATTCATATAGCCTTGGTCTTATCCTGTACGTACATTCATATAGCCTTGGTCTGATCCTGTAATACATTCATATATCCTTGGTCTGATCCTGTACGTACATTCATATAGCCCTGGTCTGATCCTGTATGTACATTCATATAACCTTGGTCTGATCCTGTAGTACATTCATATAGCCTTGGTCTGATCCTGTAACATTCATATAACCTTGGTCTGATCCTGTAATACATTCATATAGCCTTGGTCTTGTCCTGTAAAACATTCTTATAGCCTTGGTCTGATCCTGTACGTACATTGATATAGCCTTGGTCTGATCCTGTACTTACATTCATATAGCCTTGGTCTGATCCTGTAATACATTCATGTATCCTTGGTCTGATCCTGTACGTACATTCATATAGCCATGGTCTGATCCTCTAATACATTCATGTAGCTTTGGTCTGATCCTGTAATACATTCATATAGCCTTAGTCTGATCCTGTATGTACATTCATATAGCCTTGGTCTGATCCTGTAGTACATTCATATAGCCTTGGTCCGATCCTTTACATACATTCATATAGCCTTGGTCTGATCCTGTAATACATTCATGTATCTTTGGTCTGATCCTGTACGTACATTCATATAGCCTTGGTCTGATCCTCTAATACATTCATGTAGCTTTGGTCTGATCCTGTAATACATTCATATAGCCTTAGTCTGATCCTGTATGTACATTCATATAGCCTTGGTCTGATCCTGTAATACATTCATATAGCCTTGGTCCGATCCTTTACGTACATTCATATAGCCTTGATCTTATCCTGTACGTACATTCATATAGCCTTGGTCTGATCCTGTATGTACATTCATATAGCCTTGGTCTGATCCTGTAATACATTCAAATAGCCTTGGTCTGATCCTGTAATACATTCATATAGCCTTGGTCTTATCCTGTAATACATTCATATAGCAGTCAAAAAAAGAACCAACGGCGGACCTTCTGCACCGCACCTCACACCTGTTCCGATGTGTAGAGTCGCCGTGCAAACAACCCCAGCGCCAGCCGTTGCTTGGCGTAACTGTGCTCCAGATCAAAGGACTACTGTTTTTAAATGGGGTGCACAGCTCAAAAGAGTCCAATTCGGCAGTTATAAATTTATACGTGACTTCTTTATTCAATTTCAGATACAGGTCATCTGACATAAAAACTCCAGCCAACGCGTTTCATTCCCATACTAGGAACTTCATCAGCCCTGATATAAAGAAGTCACTTATAAATTTATAACTGCCGAATTGGACTCTTTTTTGAGCTGTGCACCCCCAATTGAAAAAACAGTAGTCTACATTCATATAGCCTTGGACTGATCCTTTACGTATATTCATATAGCCTTGGTATGATCCTGTATGTACATTCATATAGCCTTGATCTTATCCTGTAATACATTCATATAGTCTTGGTCTGATCATGTAATACATTCATATAGCCTTGTTCTGATCCTGTACGTACATTCATATAGCCTTGGTCTGATCCTGTTATTCATTCTTATAGCCTTGGCCTGATCCTGTAATAAATTCATATAGCCATGTTCTGATCCTGTAATACATTCATATAACCGTGGTCTGATCCTATACGTACATTCATACAGCCATGGTCTGATCCTGTACGTACATTCATATAGCCTTGGTCTGATCCTGTACATACATTCATATAGCCTTGGTCTGTTCCTGTACGCACATTCATATAGCCTTGGTCTGATCCTGTACGTACATTCATGTAGCCTTCATCTGATCCTGTAATACATTCATATAGCCGTGGTCTTATCCTGTAATACATTCATAAAGCTTTGGTCTGATCCTGTACGAACATTCATATAGCCTTGGTCTGATCCTATAATACATTCAAATAACCTTGGTCTGATCCTGTACGTACATTCATATAGCCTTGGTCTGATCCTGTACATACATTCATATAGCCTTGGTCTGATCCTGTAATACATTCATATAGCCTTGGCCTGATCCTGTACGTACATTCATTTAGCCTTGGTCTGATCCTGTACGTACATTCATATAGCCTTGGTCTGATCCTATAATACATTCATGTAGCCTTTGTCTGATCCTGTACGTACATTCATATAGCCTTGGTCTGATCCTATAATACATTCAAATAACCTTGGTCTGATCCTGTACGTACATTCATATAGCCTTGGTCTGATCCTGTACATACATTCATATAGCCTTGGTCTGATCCTGTAATACATTCATATAGCCTTGGCCTGATCCTGTACGTACATTCATTTAGCCTTGGTCTGATCCTGTACGTACATTCATATAGCCTTGGTCTGATCCTATAATACATTCATGTAGCCTTTGTCTGATCCTGTACGTACATTCATATAGCCTTGGTCTGATCCTGTAATACATTCATATAGCCTTGGTCTGATTCTGTAATACATTTATAAAGCCTTTGTCTGATTCTGAAATATATTCATATAGCCTTGGTACGATCCTGTAATATATTCATATAGCCTTGGTCTTTTCCTGTACGTACATTCATATAGCCTTGGTCTTTATCCTGTACGTACATTCAGATAGCCTTGGTCTGATCCTGTACATACATTCATATTGCCTTGGTCTGTTCCTGTACGCACATTCATATAGCCTTAGTCTGATCCTGTAATACATTCATATAGCCGTGGTTTGATCTTGTAATACATCCATATAGCCGTGGTCTGATCCTGTAATACATTCATAAATCTTTGGTCTGATCCTGTACGTACATTCATATAGCCTTGGTCTGATCCTATAATACATTCATATAACCTTGGTCTGATCCTGTACGTACATTCATATAGCCTTGGTCTGATCCTGTAATACATTCATATAGCCTTGGTCTGATCCTGTAATACATTCATATAGCCTTGGTCTGATCCTGTAATACATTCATATAGCCTTTGTCTGATCCTGAAATATATTCATATAGCCTTGGTACAATCCTGTAATATATTCATATAGCCATGGTCTGATCCTGTAATATATTCATATAGCCTTGGTCTTGTCCTGTACGTACATTCATGTAGCCTTGGTCTTTTCCTGTACGTACATTCATATAGCCTTGGTCTGATCCTGTAATACTTTCATATAGCCTTGGTCTGATCCTGTAATACATTCATATAGCCTTGATCTGATCCTGTAATACATTCATATAGCCTTGGTCTGATCCTGTAATACATTCATGTAGCCTTGGGCCGATCCTGTAATACATTCATATAGCCTTTGTCTGATCCTGAAATATATTCATATAGCCTTGGTACAATCCTGTAATATATTCATATAGCCATGGTCTGATCCTGTAATATATTCATATAGCCTTGGTCTTGTCCTGTACGTACATTCATGTAGCCTTGGTCTTTTCCTGTACGTACATTCATATAGCCTTGATCTGATCCTGTAATACATTCATATAGCCTTGATCTGATCCTGTAATACATTCATATAACCTTGATCTGATCCTGTAATACATTCATGTAGCCTTGGGCCGATCCTGTACATGCATAAATGCAGGTTTGGTCTGAAGGTTTGATATACCTGTATCTGCATGTAGGCCTGGTCTGATCGAGTATATGCATCCATCTAGGCTTGGGGTTCTGCGCTGCCCTCTATTGCCCATATTGTAAATAAATCGTTCCCAGCAGTCAGGATTCTGGGAAGTTTAAAGAAAGTTCCAAATCTTTGTAGTTTTGAACCAGGGATGACACAATGACACTGTCATAATGAAAGATGCCAGCTCAAAAGGTTTAGGTGCAGTGCTGCTCCAAGAGTCTGGGGAAGAAGAGAAAGCAATGTTGTTTATATCTAGATGATTGAATGGTGTCAAACTTCATCACTCAGTACTAGAGAAAGAAGCTCTAGCGTGTTGAGGAAGTTGAGGAAGTTTGCTTGGAGAAGTCATTTCAAAGGTAAGAAAGATCACACACCATGGAAATTGATTTTCACCAGGAAAGGGATGGATGACATATCAAGCAGAATATTTAAATGGGTAGTATCACTTTAGGACTTTGAGTTTATAGTAACCAAAGTATCACGGGCAAAAACTGTCTAGCTGATTGTTTGTCTAGGTTATGTTGCATGGACTTGGATAGTAAATCCCAAAGCCAAAGGCATGACTGAGCATTTGAACAAAGTGTTGAAATAAACCATACAGTGTGCAGTTGCATGTGATTTGCGCTGGAAGGAAGAGTAAAACGTAGTTAAAGAGTACATGTTGACACCTCATTCTACCACAAGTGTTACCCCTTCTGAGCTGTTCATAAACAGAAAGGCCAACTGTAATGATGTGTCCAGCATGGGTGAAAAAACAAAAGGTTAAGTGGGAGTGAGGACGATTCTCACTTATAGTAGGAAGAGCAGACAAGGAGAAAATATGACTAAAGGGAAAATCATCTGTGATAAGTGTAAGGCATTCAAAGTCACTGATGTACAAATTTATGACTGGGTGAGGATCAAGTATTCAAGAAAAAAAGGCAATATTTCAAAGTTCTCACAACCCATGAAAGTGTTAAAGGTGTTTATGAATGCTGTCAAGACAGTGGGTCATAAAATATGGAATTTGAATAGGATGGTGAAGCTCTCAGGTGTGATGGAAGAAGGGTGATTCTCAAGATAAGCATGTGTGTTTTGAAAGTCGAGACAGGAATATGCCACAATATTGTCTAGGACGAGCGGTGAGAAGAAGTGACAGAGTTTGTAAAAAACCTGTTTACTTAAGAGCTTTTGGGCTTCATGTATCATTATTTCAAATAGCGATTACCTAATTGCGAATCTCTGCAAATCGCAATTAGGTAATCACTATTTGAATGTATAAAACTCCATAGGTTTTTATTTAGCATTACCTAATGAGTCACAAATAGACCTACCTCATTGATATTCATGAGGCAGGTCGCAATATGCGACCCATTAGGAGTCACTTCAATCATAGGAATGGTGGCCTGCTGGGGTCAGCAGACCACTATGTCTGTGATTGCTTTCAAATGAAAAATCACTTTTAGGTTGAGCCTGTGCAGCGCATGCACTGCTCTGCAAGGCATGCTGTATTCAGGTAGGGACTTGAAGCTCCGTCCAATCTCTGGCCAAATTTTTCATTGGCTTGTGTCATTGTCCACTGTAAACTGTGGCTGTTCATTGGTCAATAGGCTTAGTAGTCCCTCCTTAGTACCGCCTGGTCTCATTTTGTAACTTCCCATGGTGACACCCCCTGTTACGTACCTCCGAGCACTATTTTCTCAATTAGCTTTGTCCTGATTGCTGTTGCAGGCAGGACATGCTCTCTCCTAACGCTTTTTAAAAATGTTTATATCACGGGCGTAGAACGCATTTGCAATGCAATAGGTCTCATATTTGCCAGAGTTTAAGCTATTGGCATTGTAATGACAATGCCTTTTATTTATCTGTTTTAAAAACAACACATAAATAAAGGCATTGTCATTTACAATGCCAATAGCTTAAACTCGTAAATGCGAGACCTATTGCATTGCAAATGCTTGTTTTAAATGCAGCCTGTTTTCCTTAAAGGAAATCGGGTTGCATTTAAAAAGAAAAATGAAATGTTATCTTTTCATTTTTAAGAGCACTCTTAAAAATCATTTTTACAAACATTCACAAAGGGAAGGGGTCCCTTGAAAACCCCTTCCCGCTTGCATACTGGAGTTACCACCTTTTTGAAAACATTCCTACATACTGCTGCGATTCAGTATTAGGAAGGGATGCCCTGAACTCGCCCGTTCCTAATATCGAATCGGTATGTATTCGCAATTCCAAATTGTGATTCGGTAACATGTTACCGAATCGCAAATTGGAATTCATACATACCAAAATGCATTTTTGCTGTCGCAAACGGCCCGATTGGGTCGTTGGCCACTTCAAAAATGCATGATACATGTGGCCCTTTGTGAGTAAAGTCTCTGGAAAACGTTAGTTTCTCTTTTCTTTAGATTCTCATTAGTCCCTGTGTATTAGGTATATATGGTGTACATTTCTCTGAAAATATGTTTTCAATTATACATTTCTTTTATGCTTTTATTTGTATCTACTCTTCTAGTAAAGTATTTCAGAATTCAGATTCTATATTTTAAAGGAGGGAGGTGTGTGATATTCTTAGAATGTACAACAAGAAAGACTGGTTAGAATGTTATGGTTCAGTCCTGACTGATGGTGGATGAATGAGGAGCTGTAAAATGATGGCTAGGGTCTTTTCAAATTGCACTTCAATAAAAAACGTATACGCATCTGAACTTCACATCCTTAGTACAAGTGCCATGGCACATGCATGATGATACTGTTCAGCATTTTCAACAACCATTTTTAGGTCAGGAATGAGACAAGACCTTTTAATTTTACTAAAATTATTTTCTTCCACCTGCTCCTGCATACAGCATGCGGCAATGAGTGAGTCTGCTTCAGCCATTGACTGACTTCACTCTGTGTTGGCATTCTGCCCATTCACAAAAACACATCTCCACACAAAATAGTTCCCTTCAGTGTCAGAAACTACTATACGATTGTCTTGAGACCAAAAAAGAGTTTGCTTTTAGATAATTTTTTTAAGGATTGGTGAGGCCACACAGCTTTCCCAGCAATGCTGTTTTGGAAAAACCATGACAAAAGAAGCATTGACCAAGCTAAAGTTCTGTCAGGCAATGCCAGATGTCCTGTCTTTGGCAATGCTTGTTTGGGTCTGCCGTTAGCCAAGATCTTTTGATTTTACTAAAATTATGGGGCATATGTACAAGGAGTTAACGCTGCAGTACCGTCAATTTTTTTACGTCACAGCAGCTTTTTTTTATTGCTGTATTTACAAGTTGCAGCTAACCGCAGTTAGCAGCAGTTTTCCTGCGTAAACGTGCATTTTTCGGATCGCCACTTCTGTAAGCGGGACTTAACGAAAATGAGATGCAAGGTGGGCATTCCAGTGAAAAAATTGCTGCTAACCCCACTTCGCGATATTTACAATGATTCATCGGTCCGGCGATACTTCCCACAAACATTAGCGGCTGGTTTTTCAGACCAGAAAAAAGCTGGTCTAAAAAATGGAGCAAAAAAACCTGTACATAAGGGAGACTAACACAGACCCTCATGTGCTTACCTAATGACACAATGGAGGTACTACTCTTGCAGCTTGGAGCTCCAAGAAGACCACAACCACCACAACCACCACCACCGCCACCAGTACCACCACAGAGGCAGCACCAAAGAAGAGAGCGGGTCTACCGCCAACGCATCACCCTGATAGACCTCACGCCAGAGGATGTGATAGCCCACTACAGGCTGAAGAGGACCTCCATCCTACGCATACTGACCCAGATAGCCCCCAGACTGCAGGCACCATCACAGCACTGCACGAACATCCCTCCGCAGACAAAGCTGCCTGCAGTGCTGCACATGTTGGCCTCTGGTACCTTCCAACCAACCACTGCCAGAGTCTCACAGTCAGCCTTCTCAAGGTTCCTCCCAAATGTCTTGGATGCTATCATCAGCCTGACGCCGCAGAACCTACGCTTCCCCAACACTGCGCAAGAGCAACTTGACAACAAGCAAGGCTTCTATGACATTGCTGGCTTTCCGCATGTGTTGGGGGAATTGACTGCACCCATGTTCTACTTGTGCCCCCTGCGGACACTGCACACATATACAGGAACAGGAAGTACACACACTCAATGAACATGCAGGCAATTGTGGACCACCTGGGCCTGTTCATCAATGTTGTCGCAAATTTTCCAGGGAGTGTGCATGACTCCTACATCCTTCGACAATCCATCATCAATCAACGGTTTGAGAATGGTACATATGGAAATGGACTGCTTGTTGGTAAGTACAAAATGAACCCACCACACACCTCAAAGTACACAAGCATGTAGCCCAAATATGTGAGAATGCACATGCAGCCAATGTAACATGACATACCTTGGAACTGATCCAAACAATAAACACAAGCACAAAATACAAAATAATCAAGACATATGTCAAACAGCACAACAAGGGAGTAGCCTACAAAATCTCACACAAACCAGTATGGCACCCATGGAATATTGATTTTGCTGAACTCATCAGATAAAATTTAAAATAAATAAATGCAGCACATGACACAGAACATATGCTTCTGCTGTGCTACATACATGTTGAAATAAACACATGTGTTATATGTCCAAGAAGATGACAGATCCCCTGCACTCACATGTGATGGTGCACAATTAGCTGACATGCAAAAACATAGTGAGCCATGCACCATGCAGCAGGTGTTCCTGCATCATGGGTTTGCAAGTAGTGCTGCATGAGGAGAGCACCAACACACAAATATTCTCCAAAGTATATTAATCATCACTCTGTGTCATTGCAGAATGGAGCATGCATAGGAAGAGCGTGCAAACAATACAAATCACAATCTCACTACATGCTGTGCATGCACATGACTACCCTGGTGAGGTGTAGCAATATGATTCACAAAATCTGAAATTACAATGTGTGTCGATTGTGAACTGACACACACTGAAATATTGATGGGTATTACTCAAACATGCATACATGCAGAGTCAAAGTCAACTCATGCACAAGGACATCAATGCATATGTACGTTGTCATCACATGTCCCAGTAAGTTAATTGCACCAGGTAGCAGTGCCACTGTCACTTAAACACTGACCCACCTTGGGGGCAAGGAGGATGTAAAGAGCCCACAATGAGTTCAACGTTTAGCAGACAAGGAATCTCGCTCTCAGCTACCCTCAGCACAATCACTGCCAATGAGGTATCTAGATGATGTTCCAACTTAGTAATCATCATAAACTTAAGGGGGATGTGTCAGTATGCACATGTGCCAATGGTGCACCCCATGAAATATGTGCACATGAGAGGATCAGTTTGTGCAAAGGGCCTGTAAAGAAACTGTAATCTCTTTTCTAGTGAAACGTACATCCTGACAGTCACAACATGGAGGTAATACACAGGATCCAGACAATGCCAACATGGTGATGTGTAGGCTGTCAAGTATAGGCAATTTTTAATTTCAGTGATGCTGGTTAATTATCTGAAGCTCCACATGACAAACCAGAATGGCCAAAGTTGCACAATGCACACACACCAAAATATACACTCTGCAAACACAGCAGGCACAAATACTAATGGACACATCTCTCCATTATCTGTTTCAGGTGATCAAGGATATGCACTCTCGCCATGGCTGATGACGCCCATCAAAGTGACACACACACAGGCAGAGAGATGACAACTTGCACTGGGACGCACAAGGGCCCTTGTTGAACGTACATTTGGAGTCCTCAGATCCCGGTTCCAGTGCCTAGATATATCGGGTGGCAGACTCCTTTACAGTCCTGAACTTGTATGCAAGATTATAATGTCCTGTTGAATTCTGCACCGTATTTTTGTGTACACAAACACGCCATTGAATGAAGACCAGGAGGAGCAGGACAATCCAGAGGATGGCCAGGACGAAGAGGCAGATGCTAGACACACTACAGCTTCTGCTGCTGAAACAGCAAGGAGGGATCAAATCATCAGAATCTTTTTACATAATCACAATAAACAAAGATGCCATCACATGGTTTCATCTGAAAAAAAGCCACATAATCCTAGTTTGTGAAATAAAATATCAATCTCTGCAGAAGTTCATATATCTGTTAAGTGAAAGGTAAACAAAAAATTGATCCGCACAGCTCTCACATATAGCAGTGGACATAACATCCATCAAACAAAGATTGGGGATGGAACAATGGATTGAGCCTAGGACCTAAGTAATGTGTATGGTCCCTCAGTGAACAGAGAACAGACATAAACATGAGTGAAGTGCTACAGGAAAACCAATGATTACAGCAAACGTTTCCCAGCAACATACTAATAATTACATCATGATTGGACAATGTTTTGGGTGAGATGGACATGACAACAAATAGTAGCACCATGACATTGTCCAAAACGTCTGGGATGGTCAATACAAGTTTACCAATGCCAATTGCATGATGTGTCATTTACTAATTTATCACAACTACACAAATATACACACACACCTGCAGTCACAGTTGAACACATAGACAAACATGCAACTTACAAAATGTGGCAATGTCACATTTAGTTGTATCACTCCAGGAATGTACAACATACTCTGTAGAATACAATGTTGGTCAAGATGGCCAGAAAACATATATAGAATGTGTTGCAGCCCTGTGTGGGCAATCTGTACCGCAACTCTATTCATGTGTATGCTACCTCAAAACCTATCTCTGGACAGAACCAAGGGAAATCCACCATACACACAAGAGAATCGTAACATGTGATGATGAAAAACAGACACACATGGTTGTCTCCTGGATGACAACCTAAGAAAGCCAATCACATGTGAGACATATCCCATGTAAGCCATGGTTGTACAAGCAGTGTGAACATGTTTCTGGTGAAAATGCCATTGCCGTGCCTCGTCTGCTCCATATAAAACCATCTCACAACCATGGACAACGACACAAGGCCTCTAAACACAACGTACTTTCATAATCAGTGAATCACCAAACTCAATCCTTGGTCAACCGGGAGTACGCAAGCATGGGAACAGCTGGGCACTCTGAGTATGCCGGTGGAAACCACAGGTGCTGGATATGCAAATGTGCCCTCAAAGTTGCAGAGTCATAGTTACCCTGACAAAAAATATTTCACATGGTCAGGTGCCTCACCTTCACCAGCTAATGCTCTGCACAAAAACCTCATGCATGATGATGTGAAAAGGGGCAGAACAAAATGGGATGTCTCCACTGTATACGCATTGTTGTGTTGGTGTGTGCCATGCAACACAGAGTACCCTTTGTATATGATCATGTGCACCTTGATTGTTCACCCATACACGGTGCACCTTTCCTGAATCTCCGGTCTGCAATGGGTCTACATCTGGCATGCCAGAGTTTGCCAACAGCTAAGTGTTGTTGATGCTGCATCAATGTCCACTGCAAGTGCACACTGGCCTGTGGAAGACACAGGCCTAGCCATCAAAGACAATTTGCATAAACACTGCAGTACCTGTGTCTGACAATATGGGTCAAATACAAATGATACAGTGTTGAGTCAATTCAATATGGACTGTATGTGCTTACTGGCATTGGACGTTATGCTGTTGTAAGTAGTGCACTATCTAAAGTGCTGCTTTGTTGTGGCCATCCAACAATGTCATGTCCACCTTGGACACTGGCTCTACAACATGTTAACAGATGGCTTTGTGTCACACATACTAACTATGCCAAACATAATGACTACCACTGATGCATGCATGTCTAATGTGTGATCCAAGGGCATGTAGACAGCTAGGTAGAACTGTAATCTTGACATTTCAGATTGACTGAAGTCACATACACAACACAGATCACATCACATAAACAAATGGTGTCAGAAGTCATGCAATTTCATGAAATCCTGTTCATCTGATGAACAACTTGCACTTTCCGTCCAAAATGTTGCCGCTTAAACACGAAAGCGATAATTGTTTTCATAACCACCATAGAAAATAATCACAATGTACATGTTACAACACTAAACATTACTGCAAAAGCCAATAGCGTGCAAAATATTATCGCATAGTCAAAAAACAGGCCGCAAACACACAGCAATTGATGTCAGCATGCATCCTGTGTAATGGAGGAGTACTGTACACTTTCACTTTCTCTTTTGAGCACACTGTTAGTGACTATGGAGAGTGTTGGAGGTGTTTTGAGTTGTGTGCTGGTTTGTTTGGAGTAGAGAGTGTTGTTGTGTCCTGTGAACTGTCCCTAGTGTCTCTGTGAAGTCTTGTGTTGTGTACTTGTCCTTATGTGTTTTTTGCGTCTTGTACCAAATCTTGTCGGGTGTCTGTTTAAGGGTACTTTAACAATATTAAAAGTTGCTGGGGTATATTTTTGGGCTTTACTTTATTCCTAGTGGGTTTAGGGGTGTTTTGGAAGATGTTGGATGTGGGTAGGGAGGGCAGGATGTCAGAGGGGAGATTGGGGGGGCGTCCTCTGGCTCGTGAAATTCTACCTGCCGTTGATGGTTGAGAGTGGGGGAAGGATCCTGCAGGTATATGCCGTACGTGTGCGGAAGGTGAGGTGGGAGCATGTATGCAGTCAAATGCTGAGGATCTTCGGGGTGGACAGGACTGTCCGACAATGGACGCACCGATGGCAGGATTGCGTGGGCCGTGAGGGTGACATGTAGGACCACCTGGGAGTCATCATTGGCCTTCAAGGTGATAAGTACAACCCCAAAATTCATAAATCATCTTTTTCTTTCCAGAATCCAAAATGTAGTCACGAACACAATGTGAGAAACGCTACAGGATGATGTCAGTCAGTCATGTAGAATAAAGATGCCAGCTTCTACACAATAACACTTACACCATTGTGCAAGTGAGACAGTGTTTATGATGAGGTATGACCATGTTCAGGAATGTGTACACTCCTGCACACATAAAATGAAGTGCTGTGTCAAGGTTCAAGGTGGGCTGCGCAGTGCATCCTATGCAGATAGTGTATGAGGAGAATTGTCTGTGGACCCTTAATGTGAATGAGGTGGCCATGTGAGCTGCACAATGCAGGATACATGAAAAACACACAGCCTCATGTACAAACATGTCTAGCACCACTGTGCAAGAGTCTAATCACATGTTGACACTTCACAATGTATGTGAACTACCACATGACTGCAAGACTGTCTCACAATCACAAGTGCACTATGACATGGCTGATTTTGTGTAAGGTATACATTTGAAGAAATATGACTTCTCTGGAGTGTCAGTCTGCCACATACACAAGGTGCGATCAGACAACATCAATTGCCTTAACACACCCATGTGAGATCTGCAGAGATAATATTGTCTACAGACCATGGAGTACATGATGTTGTTGGGAGAAACGTGGCCTTGGGAATGTGTCACGAAAGTAGTGTGTGCAAAATGAGCACATTTGCTAGCAGGATTGTCTTGTGTTGCACAACTCAGCATTGGTCATGTCTTGTGGGAACGATAGGCAAAGCAGATACAATCATGTATGCAACCTGAACAGAGACAGTACTGTTAAAGGGCATTGTTTTTGATGTAGATGAATCTGAGGATGAATAGGACACATGTGAGAATTCACATCTGATACCAACACACGTATCTTTTCATGTCGCACAGCTGGCAGACCACTGATTACTCAGGGGGACATCGACGCCTTCATGGACCCACACGCCACTGGTGAGTTGCTTCATTAAATATTGTCATTGTGAGATGTGAAGAATGTTTGGGTAAAATCCTGTATGTAGTTGTATGCAGTCTGGGTGTGTATCACATGTACCTTGCCTCCAGTGTGATGATGGATCATAAAAGTGTGAAGTATGAACAATTCAGTAACCCTGGGCGGTGAACTCCGCTCCGCTCGCGGAGTTTACGGAGTTTTCTGCACTCCGCTTTACGCAGAGCTCGCGGAGTTCCGAAAAACTCCGCTTCGCGCAGTGGAGCGGAGTTTTTTTCCTCGCTTGCGTTCACCAACGTCAAGTTGGCGAGCGCGAGCAAGGAAAATCCACCTCCCGGCGAGATTTTCACCAACGTCAAGTTGGCGAGCGCAAGCAAGGAAAATCCACCTCCCGGCGAGATTTTTCCTCGCTCGCGATCGTCAACATCCAGTTGGCGAGCGTGGAAAATAAACCTCCCGGCGAGATTTCTCAACGCGGGGGGGGGGTCGGGTTTCTCATTGCGAGTGGTCGCGTATGTTCGCGACCGCTCGCATTGAGAAACTGCCCGTTCGCATTGAGAAAGCTGCTGCTCGAGTAAAAATCTACTCGAGCGGCAGAAAGGAAAGCAGCGCTTGCTTGCGCTGTGCATGGTGCCGTTCGCAATGATTGCACAGTGCGGACATGCATCCGGCACTGAAAATCACTGCGAACTGCATTTTTCTATCGCAGTTTTTTTTTCACTTCGCGGAGTTTCGCGTACCAGTACAAAGAGTCAGTCACATCCACAATATGAAAGCTGGTGTACGTGATTAAATAATTATTGCTGCAGGATCCAGAGTCACACCTCCTTTGGATGTGTCGACATCACTGTAATGGATAGTTAGGTCCCAACCTTGGATTCCTGCCAATATTGATTGTCTTTCATCTGAAGTGTCATATCTTTGCCATGTTGGTGCATATCACAAGCACACCATTTACTCATCAACGTTACATTGTACAACATTGTGGGAGCACGATTGCCTTAGCCTGAGTCACATTGCTGCGTTTAGCTGCCTGAGAATGAAGCACAATAGGGCTCAAAACCACCTTTTCAAATCATATCTCGCGTGCCAAGGTTGGGAGATGAATACATGCACAAACAATCTTTAGAGGCTTGGACACTCTCTCCAAGGTCAGCTTGAATGTGTTGGAGTGCATAATGTGTGATACCCTTGACATATTGTATATGAATATGCACAGTAGTGAGAATGGTTGAATTGGTTCCCAACCATGCTGTTCCAATGTGTGCTGCATTGTGTGGTACACATGGAAACAACAAGACACCATTGATCTTGTGCGGGAAGGTGCGCCTCACATCACATGAACAATCAGTGATGAAAATGTCATCATGTGACTTCAATATGTGCTGCATGAAGCAGCACACATAGAAGTGACAGGACATCATCTAAAGAATGGTTATGTGCAGGAAAGGGCACTCTCTGGCACATTCTCAACTTCCACAGCAACGCAGAGACACTTGCACCATAGTGCAAGTGGGCCTGAATATGCGCAAGGCAGCAGTAGTTTTCATGCAGTGCGGGGGCAGACACAGGTCTGCACAATACTATTATAGGTATGGTGCATACCAGATTTCCGGAAGTTGCAGGGCGTAGCGTTAAGCCAAGAATACCAATGGCACGCTACACAACCACCTTGCAAAGATGGCCATATGTATTTAATTGGCATGTTTTGGCTCTGCGATGATTGTCAAGGTGTCTCCTTGGGCTCATTCCCCTGGTAGACTCAGTCTGGGCTGGGTATGTGACAGCACCATCATTTGACACTGACAATCTTAACATGTTGTGGCACTACATGTCCCATGCCATGCATTGTCATGTCAGTGACACCATCAGGTTGTAATTGATCCTTAATTCCACATTGTATTGTTCAGATCACTTTTGAACTTCACAATCTTTGGTTAGAGTGTAGGGTCCCATGATTTCCTGCCCTTGTGTTTCTGAGTTAAATGGAAAACATTGACATAATTATCAGGACTCACATATTGTCATTTGTCTTATTTTACAGACAACATGTCGCCAGAGGAGGGACACGCATTCCATATCCGTAAAGAACGATATCTGCACATACCTCGGGTGGCCAAGGGATATCGTGCTATGGCTAAGAGGTACAGAGATGACCGGGCAGCTGGGAGATGGAAGTCTCTGCCTGAAGTTACAGCAAACAAGGTGTCAGACATGCGTCTAGACATGCACAACGATCTGCCACTCAAGCTCAGACACCACACAGCCAACATGCTGCAACTGAATCAGGCACACAAGCAGGTGCCCCCTCACGTCAATGTGTACAAGGAACTGCCGCACTGCCATCTGTGTCTGGTATAATGGGGTAACCCAGTGCCCCTCAGAACCTGGGTGTGAAGTTATAGAAGTAAAGTGGTTCTGTCGGGAACCAAATTGCTTTCTTATTTACTGAATACAAACCTATCTATATATGTGAACAGAACAGCTTATGCAAATATTTGTGTCGTTCACGATTAAAGAAAAGAGGTACCCAGGGTTTGTGGATTCCGCTGGAGGGGACCCAGAAATTAGCCAAAATATAGCTAAATTCTGGGGTTTTTGGGAAAAATTGAAAAAAAGGGCTTCAGTTGAAAGCGTCTGGTTTTTTCCCTGCAAACGGTATCAACAAAGGGGTTGTGGGGCTGAAATCACCATTTTCCCAGCTTTCAGGGACAAGCAGACTTTTGTCAGAAAACCAAACTTTTGTACACAGTTTTGGCATTTTTCTGGAACATAGCCTATTTTTGCTATTTTTTGTGCTTTCAACCTCCTTCCAGTTAATGGTAGAAATGGGTATGAAAACAATAAAGGACCCTGGAAAGCTATACATTTTAGAAAAGTAGACAACATTCTGAATTCAGCAAGGGTTCATTTGTGTAGATCCTTCAAGGTTTCTTTATAGAAACTAACATTTGAATATAGGAAAAATTGAAAATTTGTTGAAAAAAACAGCCATTTGTGTCAACATTTTCACCTGTAACTTCTTCTAATTATGACAGCTGTTTGAAAGCAATATACCGTTATAACCGCTGGACCTTTCTGGTTGTGGGGATATATAGGACTTGTAGGTTCACCAAGAACCCGACGAACCCAGAGCCAATAACTGAGCAGTGTCTTGCAATGGTTTTTTATTATGTACCGGGCATATAGCAATTAATTTGGGAAAATATATACATGGAAAAATCGGTATGAGAGACACCTATGTATTTCTGAAATTGGAACAAAATATAGAGTTTAGAAACAGTAGATATTTGCACATTTCCAAAATTGTGAGTACCCATACTAGCATGAGAATTATGTCATTTTTCAAAATGACTTCTTTTTTACACATTGTCTTTCATTTGGAAGGCAGAAATGCATCAAAAGTCAATAGGTAATAACAGTTGCTCTACAATTCTGTGTTACCCTAAGTCTCCCGATAAAAATGGTACCTCACTTGTGTGGGTAGGCCTCGTGCCCGCGACAGGAAACGGCTCAAAACCAACTTGGACACGCTTTATTTTTACAGTGAAAACTGACCCTTTTTTTGCAAAGTGCCTAGCTGTAGATTTTGAACCCTAGCTTTGCCGGCACCTAGGGAAACCTAGCAAAACTATACATTTTTGAAAACTAGACACCCAGGGGAATCCAGGACGGGGTGACTTGACTGGCTCTCACCAGGTTCTATTACCCAGAATCCCTTGCAAACCTAAACATTTGTAAAAAAAAACACATTTTCCTCACATTTCTGTGGTGTAAAGTTATGTAATCTGCGTGGATCCACAAAAGTCCACCCACCCCGCGTTCCCCAAAGTCTTCAGAGAAAAATGGTACCTCACTTGTGTGGGTAGGCCTAGTGCCCGCGACAGGAAATGGCCCAAAACGCAATGTGGACACACCACATTTTCACAGTGAAAATGGACCCTTCTTTTGCAAAGTGCCTAGCTGTAGATTTTGAACCCTAACTCTGCCAGCACCTAGGGAAACCTAGCAAACCTATACATTTCTAAAAACTAGACACCCAGGGGAATCCAGGATGGGGTGACTTGACTGGCTCTCACCAGGTTCTGTTACCCAGAATCCCTTGCAAACCTAAAACTTTGTCAAAAAACCCACATTTTCCTCACATTTCTGTAGTGGAAAGTTAAGGAATCTGCGTGGATCCACAAAAGTCCACCCACCCCGCGTTCCCCAAAGTCTTCCGAGAAAAATGGTACCTCACTTGTGTGGGTAGGCCTAGTGCCCGCGACAGGAAACGGCCCAAAACGCAACGTGGACACACCACATTTTCACAGTGAAAACTGACCCTTTTTTTGCAAAGTGCGTAGCTGTAGATTTTGAACTCTAACATCTGCCAGCACCTAGGGAAACCTAGAAAACCTATACATTTTTGAAAACTAGTCACCCAGGGGAATCCAGGATGGGGTGACTTGACTAGCTCTCACCAGATTCTGTTACCCAGGATCCCTTGCAAACCTAAAAATTTGTACAAAAAAAAAAAAACATTTTCCTCACATTTCTGTGGTGGAAAGTTATGGAATCTGCATGGATCCACAAAATTCCACCCACCCCGCGTTCCCCAAAGTCTTCTGAGAAAAATGGTACCTCACTTGTGTGGGTAGGCCTAGTGCCCGCGACAAGAAAAGGCCCAAAACGCAACATGGACACACCACATTTTCACAGTGAAAACTGACCCTTTTTTGCAAAGTGCGTAGCTGTAGATTTTGAACTCTAACTCTGCCAGCACCTAGGGAAACCTAGCAAACCTATACATTTTTGAAAACTAGACACCCAGGGGAATCCAGGATGGGGTGACTTGACTAGCTCTCACCAGGTTCTGTTACCCAGAATCCCTTGCAAACCTAAACATTTGTAAAAGAAAAACACATTTTCCTCACATTTCTGTGGTGGAAAGTTATGGAATCTGCGTGGATCCACAAAATTCCACGCACCCCGCGTTCCCCAAAGTCTTCCGAGAAAAATGGTACCTTACTTGTGTGGGTAGGCCTAGTGCCCGCCACAGGAAACGGCCCAAAACGCAACATGGACACACCACATTTCCACAGTGAAAACTGACCCTTTTTTTGCAAAGTGCCTAGCTGTAGATTTTGAACTCTAGCTCTGCCAGCACCGAGGGAAACCTAGCAAACCTATACATTTTTGAAAACTAGACACCCAGGGGAATCCAGGATGGGGTGACTTGTCTGGCTCTCACCAGATTCTGTTACCCAGAATCCCTTGCAAACCTCAAAATTTGTTAAAAAAAAACAATTTTCCTCACATTTCTGTGGTGGAAAGTTATGGAATCTGCATGGAACCACAAAATTCTACCCATCCCGCGTTCCACAAAGTCTTCCGAGAAAAAGGGTACCTCACTTGTGTGGGTAGGCCTAGTGCCCGCGACAGGAAAAGGCCCAAAACGCAACATGGACACACCACATTTTCACAGTGAAAACTGACCCTTTTTTTGCAAAGTGCGTAGCTGTAGATTTTGAACTCTAACTCTGCCAGCACCTAGGGAAACCTAGCAACCCTATACATTTTTGAAAACTAGACACCCAGGGGAATCCAGGATGGGGTGACTTGTCTGGCTCTCACCAGCTTCTGTTACCCAGAATCCCTTGCAAACCTCAAAATTTGTAAAAAAAAACCCACATTTTCCTCACATTTCTGTGGTGGAAAGTTCTGGAATCTGCGTGGATCCACAAAATTCTACCCATCCCGTGTTCCACAAAGTCTTCCGAGAAAAATGGTACCTCACTTGTGTGGGTAGGCCTAGTGCCCGCGACAGGAATCGGCCCAAAACTCAACGTGGACACAACACATTTTCTCAGTGAAAACGGACCCTTTTTTTGCAAAGTGCCTAACTGTAGATTTTGAACCCTAGCTCTGCCGGCACCTAGGGAAACCTAGCAAACCTTTACATTTTTGAAAACTAGACACCCAGGGGACTCCAGGATGTGGTGACTTGTCTGGCTCTCACCAGGTTCTGTTACCCAGAATCCCTTGCAAACCTCAAAATTTGTCCAAAAAAACACATTTTCTTCACATTTCTGTGGTAGAGAGATCTGGAATCTGCGTGGATCCACAAAATTCCACCCACCCTGCGTTCCCCAAAGTCTTCAGAGAAAAATGGTACCTCACTTGTGTGGGTAGACCTAGTGCCCCCGACAGGAAACGGCCCAAAACGCAACGTGGACACACCACATTTTCACAGTGAAAACTGACCCTTTTTTTGCAAAGTGCCTAGCTGTAGATTTTGAACCCTAGCTCTGCCGGCACATAGGGAAACCTAGCAAACCTATACATTTTTGAAAACTAGACACCCAGTGGAATCCAGGATGAGGTGACTTGTCTGGCTCTCACCAGGTTCTGTTACCCAGAATCCCATGAAAACCTCAAAATTTGTTAAAAAACACATTTTCCTCACATTTCTGTGGTGGAAAGTTATGGAATCTGTGTGGATCCACAAAATTCCACCCACCCCGCATTCCCCAAAGCCTTCCGAGAAAAATGGTACCTCACTTGTGTGGGTGGGTCAAGTACCCGCGACAGGCAAGGGCCCAAAACCAATTGAGGCGACATCAAAATTACCTATCACAAAACAACCTGGTTTTGCAACAGGGGTCCCATGAGTTTTTGGCCAGAGGGTCAGTGGGCATCTAGGGAAACCTACCAAACCCAACATTTCCCTTCCCAGAATCCCCTGCAAACCTCAAATTTAGCTGAAAAAATCACTTTTTTCTCAAATTTCTGTGTGGAAAAGTTCTGGAATCTGCGTGGATCCACAAATTTCCTACCACCCAGCGTTCGCCCAAGTCTTCCGATAAAAATGGTACCTCACTCGCGTGGGTGGGTCAAGTACCCGCGACATGCAAGGTCCCAAAACCTATTGAGGCGACATCAAAATTACCTATCACAAAACAACCTGGTTTTGCAAGTGGGGTCCCATGAGTTTTTGGCCCCGGGCTCAGCGGCCATGTAGGGAAACCTACCAAACCCACACATTTTTGAAAACTAGACACCCGGGGGAGTCCAGCAAGGTATGGCTTGCGTGGGTCCCCCAACATTTCCCTACCCAAAATCCCCTGCAAACCTCAAATTTTGTTGAAAAAATCAATTTTTTCTCACATTTCTATGTGAGAAAGTTGTAGGATCACTGGGCTGACACAAATTTCCTACTACCCAGCGTTCCTCCAGGGCTCCCGATAAAATGATACCTCACATGTGTGGGTAGGCATAGTGGCTGCAACAGGAAATGGCCCAAATCGTACTGTGGAGACTTCAAAATTACCTATAACAAACCTACCTGGTTTTGAGGGGGGGACCTGTTTTTTTGGCCCCGGGCTCGCCGCCATCTAGGGAAACCTACCAAACCCACACATTTCTGAAAACTAGACACCCGGGGGAGTCCAACGAGGTATGGCTTGCGTGGATCCCCCAACGTTTCCCTACCCAGAATCCCCTGCAAACCTCAAATTTAGCTGGAAAAAACACATTTTCCACATATTTTTGCGTGCCGTCACAAATGTCCTAACCCACAGCATTCTCCTTCGTGTTCCGAGTAAAATGATACCTCACTTGTGTGGGTGTCCAATGCAGAATTGGCTAAAAACGCATTTTTTAAAAAACTGTAGCGCTTAGAATTGTCGGTGCTATACCCTAAAACCCTATGTTTTGGGCTCTTCCCAGTCACAGGCCCTTGCCCTACCCACACAAGTGAGGTATCATTTTACTCGGGAGACTGAGAGGAACGCTGTGGGGTAGGATATTTGTGCCGGCACGGTGATTCCACCCAAAAATATGTGGTTTTTTCATCTAATTTTGAGGCTTGCAGGGCATTCTGGGTAGGGAAACATTGGGGGATCCACGCAAGCCATACCTCGCTGGACTCCCCCGGGTGTCTAGGTTTCAGAAATGTGTGAGTTTGGTAGTTTCCCAAGATAGCCGCTGAGCCGGGGGCCAAAAACCCAGGTGACCCCCCTTGCAAAACCAGGTTGTTTTGTGATAGGTCATTTTGATGTCTCCTCAATATGTTTTGGGCCCTTGCCTGTCGCGGGTACTTGACCCACCCACGCGAGTAAGGTATAATTTTTATCGGGAGACCTGGCGGAACGCTGGGTGGTAAGAAATTTGTGGATCCACGTAGATTCCAGAACTTTCCCAGACAGAAATTTGAGAAAAAGTGATTTTTTCAGCTAAATTTGAGGTTTGTAGGGGATTCTGGGTAGGAAAACGTTGGGGGACCCACGCAAGCCATACCTCACTGGACTCCCCCAGGTGTCTAGTTTTCAGAAATGTGTGGGTTTGGTAGTTTCCCAAGATGGCCGCCGAGCCCGGGGCCAAAAACCCAGGTGACCCCCTTGCAAAACCAGGTTGTTTTGTGATAGGTCATTTTGATGTCTCCTCAATACGTTTTGGGCCCTTGCCTGTCGTGGGTACTTGACCCACCCACGCGAGTGAGGTATCATTTTTATCGGGAGACCTGGGGGAACGCTGGGTGGTAGGAAATTTGTGGATCCACGTAGATTCCAGAACTTTCCCAGACAGAAATTTGAGAAAAAGTGATTTTTTTCAGCTACATTTGAGGTTTGCAGGGGATTCTGGGTAGGAAAACATTGGGGGACCCACGCAAGCCATACCTCGCTGGACTCCCCCGGGTGTCTAGTTTTCAGAAATGTGTGGGTTTGGTAGTTTCCCAAGATGGCCGCCGAGCCCGGGGCCAAAACCCAGGTGACCCCTTGCAAAACCAGGTTGTTTTGTGATAGGTCATTTTGATGTCTCCTCAATACGTTTTGGGCCCTTGCCTGTCGCGGGTACTTGACCCACCCACGCGAGTGAGGTATCATTTTTATTGGGAGACCTGGGGGAACGCTGGGTGGTAGGAAATTTGTGGATCCACGTAGATTCCAGAACTTTCCCAGACAGAAATTTGAGAAAAAAATGATTTTTTCAGCTAAATTTGAGGTTTGCATGGGATTCTGGGTAGGAAAACGTTGGGGGACCCACGCAAGCCATACCTCGCTGGACTTCCCCAGGTGTCTAGTTTTCAGAAATGTGTGGGTTTGGTAGGTTTCCCTAGATGGCCGCTGACCCCGGAGCCAAAAAATCATGGGACCCCTTGCAAAACCAGGTTGTTTTGTGATAGGTAATTTTGATGTTGCCTCAATAGGTTTTAGGCCCTTGCCTGTCGCGGGTACTTGACCCACCCACACAAGTGAGGTACCATTTTTCTCAGAAGACTTTGGGGAATGCAGGGTGGGTGGAATTTTGTGGATCCACACAGATTCCAGAACTTTCCACCACAGAAATGTGAGGAAAATGTGTTTTTTTTTACAAATGTTTAGGTTTTCAAGGGATTCTGGGTAACAGAACCTGGTGAGAGCCAGACAAGTCACCCCATCCTGGATTCCCCTGGGTATCTAGTTTTCAAAAATGTATAGGTTTGCTAGGTTTCCCTAGGTGCCGGCAGAGCTAGGGTTCAAAATCTACAGCTAGGCACTTTGCAAAAAAGGGTCAGTTTGCACTGTGAAAATGTGGTGTGTCCACGTTGCGTTTTGGGCCGTTTCCTGTCGTGGGCACTAGGCCTACCCACACAAGTGAGGTACCATTTTTCTCAGAAGACTTTGGGGAAGACAGGGTGGGTGGAATTTTTGGGATCCACGCAGATTCCAGAACTTTCCACCACAGAAATGTGACGAAAATGTGTTTTTTGGGACAAATTTTGAGGTTTGCAAGGGATTCTGTGTATCAGAACCTGGTGAGAGCCAGACAAGTCACCCCATCCTGGATTCCCCCGGGTGTCTAGGTTTCAGAAATGTGTGAGTTTGGTTGTTTCCCAAGATAGCCGATGAGCCGGGGGCCAAAAACCCAGGTGACCCCCCTTGCAAAACCAGGTTGTTTTGTGATAGGTCATTTTGATGTCTCCTCAATACGCTTTGGGCCCTTGCCTGTAGCGGGTACTTGACCCACCCACGCGAGTGAGGTATCATTTTTATCGGGAGACCTGGCGGAACGCTGGGTGGTAAGAAATTTGTGGATCCACGTAGATTCCAGAACTTTCCCAGACAGAAATGTGAGAAAAAAGTGATTTTTTCAGCTAAATTTGAGGTTTGTAGGGGATTCTGGGTAGGAAAACGTTGGGGGACCCACGCAAGCCATACCTCACTGGACTCCCCCAGGTGTCTAGTTTTCAGAAATGTGTGGGTTTGGTAGTTCCCAAGATGGCCGCCGAGCCCGGGGCCAAAAACCCAGGTGACCCCCTTGCAAAACCAGGTTGTTTTGTGATAGGTCATTTTGATATCTCCTCAATACGTTTTGGGCCCTTGCCTGTCGTGGGTACTTGACCCACCCACGCGAGTGAGGTATCATTTTTATCGGGAGACCTGGGGGAACGCTGGGTGGTAGGAAATTTGTGGATCCACGTAGATTCCAGAACTTTCCCAGACAGAAATTTGAGAAAAAAATGATTTTTTTCAGCTAAATTTGAGGTTTGCATGGGATTCTGGGTAGGAAAACGTTGGGGGACCCACGCAAGCCATACCTCACTGGACTCCCCCAGGTGTCTAGTTTTCAGAAATGTGTGGGTTTGGTAGTTCCCAAGATGGCCGCCGAGCCCGGGGCCAAAAACCCAGGTGACCCCCCTTGCAAAACCAGGTTGTTTTGTGATAGGTCATTTTGATATCTCCTCAATACGTTTTGGGCCCTTGCCTGTCGTGGGTACTTGACCCACCCACGCGAGTGAGGTATCATTTTTATCGGGAGACCTGGGGGAACGCTGGGTGGTAGGAAATTTGTGGATCCACGTAGATTCCAGAACTTTCCCAGACAGAAATTTGAGAAAAAAGTGATTTTTTTCAGCTACATTTGAGGTTTGCAGGGGATTCTGGGTAGGAAAACTTTGGGGGACCCACGCAAGCTATACCTCGCTGGACTCCCCCGGGTGTCTAGTTTTCAGAAATGTGTGGGTTTGGTAGGTTTCCCTAGATGGCCGCTGACCCCGGAGCGAAAAAATCATGGGACCCCCTTGCAAAACCAGGTTGTTTTGTGATAGGTAATTTTGATGTTACCTCAATAGGTTTTGGGCCCTTGCCTGTCGCGGGTACTTGACCCACCCACACAAGTGAGGTACCATTTTTCTCGGAAGACTTTGGGGAATGCAGGGTGGGTGGAATTTTGTGGATCCACACAGATTCCAGAACTTTCCACCACAGAAATGTGAGGAAAATGTGTGTTTTTGGACAAGTTTTTAGGTTTTCAAGGGATTCTGGGTAACAGAACCTGGTGAGAGCCAGACAAGTCACCCCATCCTGGATTCCCCTGGGTATCTAGTTTTCAAAAATGTATAGGTTTGCTAGGTTTCCCTAGGTGCCGGCAGAGCTAGGGTTCAAAATCTACAGCTAGGCACTTTGCAAAAAAGGGTCAGTTTTCACTGTGAAAATGTGGTGTGTCCACGTTGTGTTTTGGCCCGTTTCCTGTCGCGGGCACTAGGCCTACCCACACAAGTGAGGTACCATTTATCTTGGAAGACTTTGGGGATCACGGAGTGGGTGGAGTTTTGTGGATCCACGTAGATTCCAGAACTTTCCACCACAGAAATGTGAGGAAAATGTGTTTTTTTGGACACATTTTGAGGTTTGCAAGGAATTCTGGGAAACAGAAGCTGGTTAGAGCCAGACAAGTCACCCCATCCTGGATTCCCCTGGGTGTCTAGTTTTCAAAAATGTATAGGTTTGCTAGGTTTCCCTAGGTTCCGGCAGAGGTAGGGTTCATAATCTACAGCTAGGCACTTTGCAAAAAATGGGGCCGTTTTCACTGTGAAAATGTGGTGTGTCCACGTTGCGTTTTGGCCCGTTTCCTGTCGCAGGCACTAGGCCTACCCACACAAGTGAGGTACCATTTTTCTCGGAAGACTTTGGGGAATGTTGGGTGGGTGGAATTTTGTGGATCCATGCAGATTCCAGAACTTTCCATCACATAAATGTGAGGAAAATGTGTTTTTTTTACAAAGTTTGAGGTTTGCAAGGGATTCTGGGTAACAGAACCTGGTGAGGGCCAGACAAGTCACCCCATCCTGCATTCCCCTTGGTGTCTAGTTTTAAAAAATGTACAGGTTAGCTAGGTTTCCCTATGTGCCAGCTACGTTAGGGCCCAAAATCGACAGGTAGGCACATTGCTAAAAAAGTCGGTGCCTAGTGGGCTTTCTGCCTCCCTGGGGGAATCGGGGGCAGGGGTTTGTTCCCGATATGCCCCCAATGGGGGGCAGAAAGACTGAGGCTATTTTTTGTGGGGGTGGGAGCATTGGTATGCCCATTCTGGGCAGCCCCCACCCCCATGCATAAAAAAAAGCCAGCGTAATCGCTGGCGCCTAGTGGGCTTTCTGCCGGGGGGGCAGATGGGGGCTGTGGCTGGAATTTCTCTGGGAGGGGTGGGTGTATTGTCATGCCCATTTTGGGCAGCCCCCACCCCTACACGAATAAAATAAAAAAATCCCTGGTTTCTAGTGGGGTTTCTGCCCCCCCGGGGGGGGAGATTGGGGGCTGCTGCCCCCATATGCCCCCCAGGGGGACAGAAAGACTGGAATTTTTGTGGGTGGGGTGGGGGCATTGGCATGCCCATTTTCGGCAGCCCCCACCCCTGATTCAAATTGGCAAAAAAAAATCCCTGGCATCTAGTGGGCTTTTTCCCCCCCCCCGGGGGGGCAGATTGGGGTCTACTGCCCCATCTGCCCCCCAGGGGGGGCAGAAAGGCTATAGTTTTGGTGGGGGGTGGGGGCATTGGCATGCCTGTTTTGGGCAGACCCCACCCTAATTAAAATTGCCCCAAAAAATCCCTGGTTTCTAGTGGAGCTTGTCCCCCAGGGGGCAGATTGGGGGCTACTGCCCCCATCTGCTCCCCTGGGGGGTCAGAAAGACTGTAATTATTGTGGGGGTGGGGGCATTGGCATGCCCGCTTTGGGCAGCCCCCACCCTAATTCAAATTGCCCCCAAAAATCCCTGGCATCTAGTTGGCTTTTCTCCCCCGGGGGGGCAGAAAGGATGTAATTGTGGTGGGGGTGGGGGCATTGGCATGCCCGTTTTGGGCAGCCCCCACCCTAATTAAACTACACAAAAAAATCCCTGGCATCTAGTGGGCTTTCTGCCCCCCCGGGGGGCAGAAAGGCTGTTATTGTGCAGGGAGGGGTGGGGGCATTGAAATGCCCATTTTGGGCAGCCCCCACCCTAAAAACAATTGCGCAAAAGAAAATCCCTGGTGTTTAGTGGGCTTTCTGTCCCCCCGGGGGGCAGAAAGGCTGTTATTGTGGCAGGGGGTGGGGGCATTGGAATGCCCATTTTGGGCAGCCCCCACCGTAAAAACAATTGCACAAAAAAAATCCCTGGCGTTTAGTGGGCTTTCTGCCCCCACTGGGGGCAGATTGGGGGCTACTGCCCCATCTGCCCCCCAGGGGGGCAGAAAGACTGAATTTTGCCAATTTTTTAATGGGGGGAGCAACGGCCCTTGCCCAAGGGGCCGCTCCCCCCTCCCTGGTGTCTAGTGGGTGGATCCCTGCTTGGGGATCACCCTCCTGGGTCGATCCCCAAGCAGGGATCCACTGGGGAGGGGTACCATTCGAAAGGGGGAGGTTCTCCCCTTTCCAATGATACCTCTCCCGTCTTTCTACGTGCTCAGGGGCTGAGATAGCCCCTGAACACGTAGAGTGAAACTGAAATGAGCCTAAAGGCTCATTTCAGCTTGGCTCGGTGAAATGACGCTCAGCGCGACGTGCGCGCTGATCGTCATTTCACAGAAACTGTGGGGGGGGCCTCGGGAGCTGGGGAAGCTCTTCCCCAGCTCCCGAGGCTACAGGGGAGAAAAAGAAATCCCTCTGGTGCCTGCACCAGAGGGATTTCCGGTGCCATGTACCAGGACGGCCGGGAGCCGTCCTGCGCACACGAGCACCGTGGCGCAGGACAGCTCCCGGCCGTCCTGCGCACCGAAGGATGTAGTGATCTGGGCTAAGTTTCCTTTTCCTTTGGGTGGGGGGGTTGATATATTTTTTGTTGTATGAAAAACAAAAAAGATGTATTTGTCCTGTCTGATGATGTGCTTTAAGGGGCGGAGGGGGGTTGATGTCTCAGATATGTTGTTGCGTGTTTAGTATTAGTTAAGGTAGGTAGTTTAGAGTAACATTTAGTTAGTACCAGTTAGTTCAGATTAGGTTAGTTGTAGTGATTAGTGTTAGTTTAGGGTAGTTAATTTTGTATAATTTTAATAAATGGTGCTGGTTTTGAATTGTGGTTGCACTTATGTCAGAAGTGATTTGATGGAGTGGTGCTTTTGACCTTGTATACAACTTATTTAATCACACAACAATCCTTAGAATGTGTACGTGATGGTCATGACATGTTATTTTAGTGAACGGATAGTGTCAGGATACAGTTGTTTTGTGTTTAGGAAACAAGCATGAATTTCAGGACGGCAATTAAGAGTTGTGCCCTAGGATAGGGATACTCTTTGAAACGTTTGTCATCTTATGTGTAACTCACAGAGTTGTACACCACATTGTTGCACATTTACAATACAATAGAGAAACATGGGCTTTATCAAACATTGAAATTGCAACGCTTATCCATCATGAAAATTGATGTATACACCGTGTTCCCAAGAATGCTGCACCACCCTACATTTCACATGAGCCTGGCGCAGAGTCCAGATGCCAAGCACAAACGCAGGCACCCTTGCTACGTAGTGCAAGGGAGTCTGCATTTGTGAAATTGGATGTTAATGTGCAGGAAGGCTCACCCTCCTGCCCATGCACAATGATTTCATTTTGCGGATCAAATGTGCACGGCATATGGCAGAACACTGTTAAACAGCAAACACGAGGGGAAATGAAGCATTTCTCCCTGTAGTGCCAGTGTTATACCCACTTTTCCCAGGTGTTACTTTTGGCATTGCCTCCTAGTGATGCCACCCTTGAAATGGTGGTACAGCATCTGAACCTATGCTAATCGTAGTGCACTACACACCGCTAGACACATTGCCCTCCCCTTTCACAGTGAGCACAGCATGAGAGGGTTCCATATCTTCAAGGCATTGTTAAGCCACGGTAAGTGGCTGAATGAGGACTTGCACTTTAGGAGAAGGCCCTATTGCCAAAACAACATCACTGAAACTGGCATTGTGGTTCCAATAGAGGCTTGTAAATATGTGCATTACGCTTCATCATCTATGTGAATATGGTGTGTGCTCTATCTTGAAATGTGACATGCCATGACATCCATCACAACAAGCTTTGTCCACCCCATTGAGTAGGAGTAGATCTGCCAAGTAAGACTTGTTAGCAATGCTAGTTGAAGACACTTCTTGTGGCATGAGACTGACTTGAACATATTTCAGCAAGTGCCTATTCCCATCATGTACGTAGGGCAATGTTGAATTCTTGCAAGAATGTTGTATTTGAGCTGTAAGGGCACGGCTAGTTCACACCGGTCATCTCACTGCCTATCTAGGACACAGACTCAACATGACCATTTATCAAATGTCCCTCCGCGTAAGTTTTGATGGATTCACTGATCATACATTTTTTAACACTTCTATACTTGAACGGTCATAGGCAACACACATCTATTTATTTATTTAAAAGTTTTATATAGCGCGAACATGACCCTAGTGGGTATCAGAGAGCTTTACATAAAAGTTGAGGAGCCCATAAAGCAATTATATAAAGTGATAACAAGCGATATAATGATGTAAAGCGATAACAACCGATATAATGATATAAAGCAATGCTATAAAGCCATAACAGCCGGTAAAAAATGACAACAAAAAGACATAAAAGAGGCAGGCAATGGGGTAATACAGTTGCCAAGTAGGCCATAATCAGCTGTACATGATAGGAGACAAAAAGGCAAGAGTTTCTAGCTCAGCGCGGTGTTCATCTGTGTGACTTTACTTTTTTTTATTTACATCTACATTCACATTGGTAGAGGACTGGCCCAGAACTTTGTCAAACAACCCCCACATTGTATAGATTCCCAGTGGAGGGCCAGACAGAGTCCTTTGGGGGTAACATGTCCAGAGACATGTTGAGGAAGAGGCAGAGTTCAGTCAACAGGCTGATTGCAGTGTCATTGGGAACAATGCCAAAATTGGCAGGCCTTATTGAAGACCAAGGTGAGTGTAGCAGAGTCATTCATGGGACAGTGGAAGCTGGTGTTCCGAAGCATGATGGTGAGCACAGATCCAAGCAGAAACTGTCCATTTGGCCCAGATGAATGCTACCACTGACTTTTTCGCAGAAATGTGGATTCATCCACATCTTCCGCCTCTGAGGTGTCATGTGCCTCCTGTGTGCGTGATGGTGTATTGGCTGGAGCACTGTGAGGCTGTGACACATCAGGGGGGTGAGAGGTGGATGTGCAAGTAGCAGCAGCATTCATCTGTACCAAATGATGAGGCATCACTGCAGTGATGATAAGCTGCAGGGCTTGCAAGACTCCAGCAACGTCTCTGTTGTATGCAGCCATAGCTGCCAAGTATGAGGCCTGCATCCTCTCCATGTTCTCCATGATCTTTCTCATTTCACACAACTCCTTGGTGACATCGCTGGAGCCACTTTGACTGGACAGTTGTTCTTGTCTCTGAGTCAGTACTCCAGCGATGTCAGCCATGGAATGCTGGAGAGCATGGAGCGGACTGTGGGTGCCTGTGATGGACTCTAGGTGGTCCCTAATGGGACTGAGACATCCACGGACCCCATCTAGTTTGGCTGCCAGTCTATCAAACCCCACCCGCACCTGGCCAGGCATCTGCTGCTGGACCTCTACCGCACGACGTTGAAATGTTAGAAGTGGGTCCTCAAGGTCCTGGGAGACAGCTGTGGTGGTAGGTGCTTGCTGCTGGGTGTTTTGGGCAGGGGGTGGAGCTTCCACGACGCTGCTGGGTGTCCCCGCTTCCGGAGATGGGCTGCCAATGGAGTTGAGCAGCTCTTGGAGTGTGTCCTGGTCGATGGTTGAGATGTCTTCATCTTCATCATTGAAGAGTGGGACAGGCTGCTGCACAGGAGGTGCTGTTTCTCCCTCTGCAATGTAACGGGGAGATGCTGTTGTATGTGTGTCTCAAGTATGGTAATGCACAATGCAGTGCACATGGAAAGATCAAAAGTGTTGGGAAATGAAGATTTCCTACATATTTGCATGTTAGGGATCAGGTTTTTCTTTGCATACATTTCTTACTAGCATCCTATTGTCTTCACCCTTGTGAGTATAGGGCAGCGTGTTTTTCTATGGGTGTTGCAGTGTGGACACACAACACAACACCCATTACCCTCACCTTTCCCACCACGTGAAGTGTGTATGTGTGCCTTGGTTACATGGCAGCGGTTTACAGTGGCTTGTAAGTGATGGTAAGCCACTATCACCACCCCAACTTCACAGCAAGTGATATTGGCATGGGGATGGGTGCTTGGAAATATGCACCGCTGATGGACACATGGATGATACATGCTGTTCTGCTCAGGGTGATTGGATGCCTTTGTTTGTGTAAGGATGTTTACAGACATGACTGCCTATGCATTTGTTCACTGCTACTGTTGACTTTCCCCAAGGACTGGTTTCCATGCATGTCAATGTGTAATGGCCATCTCACACCCCAGGACTGTGATTTCTGTACAATACTATTAACTACATGACACATGTAGTTAGTTTGATGTGGATGAGTGCATTTTGGCGTTGTGTGGAAGATTGTGTAAGTGCAGTAAGGTCCCCCTTCATGCACATACACAATCTTCCACACAACACAGGCATCCCTGCACAATGGTGCGTGTGTGCCGGCATCGGTGTTGGCCTGTGAACTTATGCCCCAGAGCTGGGAGGTTCACGGGTCTGCATCATATTGTTGTCAATGAGATGCAGCCCTGTGTTGACAATTTGGCTGAGCGTTGTGTTAAGCCTAGGAGGCAAATGCGACACTCTGCAACCTCTCCAGTCAATATGCCCCTTTGCTTGTTCATGTTGCCCTTATTTTGTAGACTAAAGTATATTATTGTGGTTCTATCTTAGAATATTTTTTTAGGCAGGATTCCAGGTCAGTGACACCACCATTATGTGTCTTTATATGTATTCAACGACTAAGGTGACATGCCTCTATCCCGCCAGTGACCAATGTGTCTGGAAATCGATCTGCAGACAGTGTTGGTGTGCACTGAGGGATATTTAGTTGGACATAAGTAACATTAGTGCCCACACCCCACTCCCCCCAGTCCCTGGTTGTTACTTACCCTGTTTCTGATGTAGCTGGTCATGTTCAGCACTATCCTGTCCCTGGACTCCAACCACCGACTCCTCGCAGATGACCGCGGACACCTGTTCCTCCAAGGCATCCAGCTCCTCCTGTGGCGCTGGACTCCCACCTCGGGTCTGCAGTGCTGCCTGGCGATTGTTGGACAGTTTCTGCTTGGTCTTGCGCTTAGCATCATGCCAGCGCTTCTTGCTGTCGGTCATTGTCCTCTTGACCTCTGCTACAGCATTCACCTTGGCTACAATGGACTGCCATATTGCATTTTTGGTCCCCAATGACACAGTGGAACTGACAAACAGCTGGTGTTGTTTGTCTGTCACCTCCGCAATCAGGATCTCATTTTCCTGCTGGCAGAACCTGGTTTTCCTCTTCCTTTTCCCCTGGGTCTCTGGCTGGTCCTCCTGGCTGTTTGAGGGGTTAGGGGCGTTGTTCTCTCCTGCATTACTGGGTCAAGCTTCCTCCTTGTTTATTCTGTTTTTTATTTTTTTTATTTTGTGTTTTGGGCACTTCGCAGGCTTTTTTTTTTTTGCGAAACCTGAAAAATGTGGCGTCAGGCTGATTAGCGTGCGTTTTCTGAACGCTGACTGGCCGGCCGTCACTTTTTTCACGTTGGCGGCAACATTTTTATCGCCATGACGCAGGTATTAACGTGGACAATTCCCGGCGCGATGAGAAACTACCGCCATGTAGCGACGTATTGTAAATACGTCTGTACCACAGCGATAGTTTTCGGTGGTACGCGGCGGTAAGAAAATTGCCGCTAACTAACGTTAGTGTTAGTTTGCGGCAATTCTTGTACATATCCCCCTATATGTATAATATACTTACAGGGGCTTTCAGCCAGCCCTCTTCCTCCGTTAGTCTGGTATTGTGGTGTTCACATCTTTCTTTGACCCGCTAAAGCATGCAGTGTGAGGCAATGGGTCAGTCCACTTCAGCCATTGGCTAACTTCACTGTGAGTGACAGCATTCTGCCCTTTCACGAGCAGCACATCCACACACACATTAGTTGCCTTCAGTGCCAGGGACTACTATGGGAATGAGTCCTTTTTAGCACCGGGATATTTGACATTCTGAACCAGAAACAAATGCACTTCCCCAACCCCTATTCGCCACAGAAGGAGACATGTCACCTGGCTTTACAAAGACATTCGCCAACATACTAGGGTAAGCCTCTTTCCACTGAGGGAAAAATGGGAACAAGACATTGGACACCCCCTTAATGGCAGAATGTTCCGGAGTATCCGCACAGGGTGTCTCGTAACACCAAAGCCAATAGATCCGATTTCATATCCTTCATAGGGCATATGTCACTCTGCCCCATATCAGGCTCCATGTGATATACCCTATGGCACTGGATGCCTGTTCCAAATGCAGCATCACTCCAGCCAACCTTGCCATATGGCCTGGAGCTGCCCTTCGATAAAACACTTTTGGGCAGAGGTCCTCGGTGACATCACAGAATGTATGGAAATTGAGCCTAATTGATGTCTTCGCCTGTCCGAAATCCAAAATGCCACCACAAAATTCATAGCCCTCACCTTATTGCTAGCCAAATGCACTATAGCCTGTAGGCAGGAGATCATGAGGTGGGCTCAGGCTGAGAGTGCCGCCCTCCTCGGAGAAGAAAAAAAGGGTCTTCAAAAGTGACCGATTGTTGGAGCCCCTCTCCAAGCTAGCATCAACACAACTCAACACTGACGAGTAGAGAACACAACAATGTTTCTAGTGTTATCTTAAGGGAAGCACCACGACAACACCCGATACATAACAGCGACTATTGCGCAGGAGGTGTTAAGGCTGTAATATGAGTAGAGCTTGGTGTAGAGGATTCAATCCACCGTGGCATGTCATTTCGAAATGGACCCGATATGACTCGTGGCCTAGCTTTAAAAGTCTGTAGAGCTACATACAATTTTGCCCATCTATTGCAAAATGTTGTGTCTTTTAACTAATCCCGGTGTCTGGGAGTCATGATTCAACATGCATGTTATTTCATTGTGTTTGACCATCGTTGTCTGAAGCACACCTCCAAATCTCATGACTCTGTCCCTTGCACAGCGGCAGCCGCCACTAGGTAGTTATAGCTAGGTCAGAGTTTACATAGGAAGAGCGTTTTTTATTTCACTAATAATTTTGGTGCCGTTTGACAAACCTTCGAGAAACTTTTTTTAAATGTAATCCTCCTCTGCTCCTTCCTGGTAAATTTTGGGGTGATCTATCAAATTGGGGCGAGAACAAGGCGGGTGGCGTCCAAAACACTTTTAGGGGGTCAGAGCTTATTTATTTTTTATTTTGAGAGAGGGGCATGGGATCCCTCTTCCAGTGCCAACTTTTGGCACAGGGGACCCCACTCCCCAGGGCACAACCCAAGACTGGGACACTCTATCCCCCGGGACATAGTGATGATTTGAGTGGCCAGCATGTTGCTCACTCCCCCACCTGTGTCTGGGGCAGGGCAGGTAACACCAACCACACACCGCCCTGCCCACCTTCAGCGAAGGCAGGGGAAACTGTGTTTTGATTCCCCCATGAGCGGGAGCCAAGAGGAAAGGCTGCTCCTGCCTGGTAGGAGCACAAAGGATATGTTGCCGGCTCCTGCACAGCCCCAGAGGATAGCGGCTGCATGGGGGAGCCAAATGGTCCCCTCATGGATCCCCAACAATGCGCTAAGCTGCGGGTGTCCCAGGTAGTATGAGGCACTCAAAAATAGACCTAAAGAATGTGGCGTGAGGTGGCGAAAAGAAAAGTAAAAAAAAAGCAGCCACAGCCTCTCAATTATCATTCACTGCTCTCTATGAGGAGTACCCCATAATGCACTTTGTGGGCTAATCTGCATATTTTACCTGCTCTGTGGTCCCCAAATATGGTAAAAGGCACCACCCACATGTTTTTAGACTGTTGTGGATGGCAAGGTGTGCAGAGGCCCTCCCTGAAATTATTTATTAAAAGTAACCATATGTTTCCTGAGGCCCATAGAACACGACTCCAAGGAAGATTTATGATGTTTTGAAGCATTTTCGGAGCTGGAGTGCTTGCTGTTCTGCACAGGGTTGCAGTGATCCATTGTGGTTGGTCTTATGAGTGTATTATGTTGCCTGAGAATTGTAAAAGAAGGTCTCTGACCCATGTTTAATGTTGCTTTGCGAACAAAACCTTTCTTAAAAGGTTTATTGAAAAACATTGCAATGCAATGCTTGTTATTAATAATGAATGTTTTTGTATATGATTTTAGATTATATTGGTTTTAATGTTGAATCCTAACATGATTAATAGACATGCCTTTATATATTGGTGTGGTGACCCTTGACAAAGCCAAATAGCTTGCCTTGTATATCGCTATGGTTATCCCTAGACAAAGCCAATGGGCCTGCCTCTTTATATATTGATGTGATGACCCCTTGGCAAAGCCAGTAGGGCTGTCTTATTTAAAATGGCACCCTTTATATTTTGATGTTGCATTATGGGGATCATGACCCACTAGGGGTCAATTGTGGTTTTATGGTATCACTAAAGGTATTTACAAGTACCGGTTGCACATAATTTTAATTTAATGCATAGTATTAAGTATTGTGTGCTATAAATGTACTTCTCTGTTTGTAAAGAAAAAGCACTGACTGGACAATCATTTATTGAGTGTTGGTGTTGCATGTCAGTGACTGAAGATTACTTGCCCACACCACCTCCTCTGAGTTGGCCTTGAACTGCTCAGCTTCGCTTCCCTGAGAGAATCAAGTGCCACAATGGGGGTACTCGGCTCCCAGTAAGGAGAGAATTGTGGGCCCTAGAAATTCACTAAAAAATACAAGGGTTAAACTGACAGTATAGTTAGGTCTGTTAATAATGTCTTACTTTGTGTTAGAAAAGCCTCAGAAATTCACTGAAAAAATAAAGGTTAATGTGACATAATAGGTGAAAATATCGTTAAAAATACAATTTTAAACCCAAAAAACACAGAAATTCACCAGTTGCAGTTTACTAAAAATGACTATAAATTACGCCCCACCATGCACTACTTAGTACCTCACATATTACATCACTCATGACATGTTCAATGACATCCTTGATGACATCTGAATTGACATCACTGATGACATCACTGACATCCACTAATCTGCTGTTGAATTCACTCTACAAACCAGTACAGCCTTTGAAATATGTAAAAAAGTACTAGATGGCATATAAACATGTAAAGCATAAATTACATAAACACGTGCTTATATAAAATCATTACACCGTACCCACTCCCTCTAGACACTAGCCCTGTTAGCTGGCCATGTCCCTGTTACGCACATCCTTCAGCGTATGCACAGGTTTCACAGAGAATCCTCTACTTCCAGGCACTCTAGCCGCATTAGGTGCCAAAGCTCCTTCTGCATACATCTTTCGCCCTGTGCACAGCTCTTCACAGAGAGCACACTCCTTCCAGACACCCAAGCCCTATTACATGATCAAACCCTTACTACACACAGCCTTTGCCCTATGCACATCTCTTCACAGAAGGGGCACTCCCTCTAGACATCCAAGCTGCATTTGGTGGGCAAGCCTCTACTATGCACAGCCTTCGTCCCCTATTATTTCGCTATGTCCCAGCTATGCACAGCAGTCGCCCTGAAGACCACCTTGAAGATACTTAGGTTCCAAGCCTAAATAGGCTAAAGCCACCATACCCTATACAAATTCATAGAAATCCTGCAAAACAAACAAAGAGGTCAACAACTAAGAATAGAAGTTAGTAAACCAAACCAAGCCTAAAATATCTAAACAGACCAAAGAGATGTATGTAACGTTACAATTCAAAGAACAACTCTTTGTAAATTACAAAGGACTACACTACCTCAAAATGTTCGTTAAAACAATACTCTAACCAAACAATAAATTTCACTAGCAATAGAACTCAACACAAACCTGACATCACTATATAAAGTTATTTTTTAACATGTGTATTTGTAAATAAAATAAAGAACCACAAAAATCGGGAATTTTTTTTTATAAATAATAATGGTTAAAAATAAACAAAATGTCCTTTTACAAAACAATGCATCATCCAAAAATAGGAATAATCTCCCACTGTGACTCAACAGCCTGTAATAAAAAAAAACATCGCCACCCTCACAAAACATGCACCCAAAACTCATTAAAACACTCCAGCGTTACGTAATCAATATAACTACAACCACTATTATAACTTCCTACTGTACACAGACAACAAGGCCTACTGCATTACACTAGGCTTCACTAAAATGCTAACTAACACTAAACAAAACAAAAACTACAATCTAACACAATCTACTAGAATTAATCACATACCCTATTGCACATTACCCCCAAATCCCCCAAAAAATAAGTCTTACCTTAAAATTTAAGCACCGGCAGGGAACTGCGACCAACTGGAATACAAACCTCTGAACAATGATGTTAATAGAATAAAAAATACAGGTAGCGGACAAAAGATGGCCACCTAATAAAAAAAGATTTTTCTATCAAAATAAAAGCAAATGTTACACAAAATGTAAAACAAATTAAATATGTGTCTGAATTTTTTTAATAAAATGCTTACAAATATTTTAAAATGTTGAAAACCAATTTCAATTTATATGTAACAAATATATTAAAAACTACTATAAAAATTTTAAAACAATAGTACTAATTAAAGTACTAATTAATATATAATTATATATATATATATAGTTAGAAAAGTATTTACATGCAATGCACATTCGCAACGAAATGTATATGTGAAGAACCAAATATGTAATGTGTAAATAATACAAGAAAAGTGTATGTAATATAAAAATCTATAAATAAAAATGACACTACAAAACATTTTTAATTTGTGTAGAATGTATATACATATACACAAAACAAAAAAGTTACAGCATATTGTTATAAGACGTATTTGAATAATATAAAAAATGAAAACATTTCTGCAACAAATGTTTTAAAATATGTTAATAAAATATATTATCTACTGGCGGTCGCCAGTAGATAGTTATAGTTAGAACCTATTTTCCATAGGAAATCCGCGACATTCTATTTGAAATAACTCTCTTGCCGGTTGACGTATCTTCGCAAAATTTTCAAACTTTGTGGGGCGCTCCGGTCCGCTCCTACCCTGAAAGTCTCGGGGTGATTCGTCAAGCGAGGGCCGAGAAAAAGGGGGGTCCCAAAACGCGTTTTCCCCATTCATTTTTCCATAGGAAACTTTAGACACGGCTACAGCTCGAACTGCTGAACGGAATTACACCAAATTTGGCAAAGAGGTAGTTCTTGGTTCAGAAAGAACCCTTTTGTTAAATGGTGTAAATCCGTTCAGTAGTTGCTGAGAAAATCAAAAGTAAAAGTACATATATATCTATGGGCACGGAGGATCCGCGCACCCTGAGCGCACCCTGCGCGCACCGTCCCGATCACGAGCTGCATGTTAATTGGTTGTCAGCTGGCTGTCAACATTCCGATTCAGGAAATGTTGGCAGCCATTTTGTCCCTCGGTAGAACCGAGGGACAGAAACAAGTGCGCAAAGCGCACAAAGGGGGCAGGGTAGAAACACCCTGACCCCCTAGGTCTGCTCAGGGGGTCCCATAAGGACCCCCTGGGCAGAAAAAGCATTTTTTTTTTTTTAAATCGGCAAGATGCACTCAGGGTGCGCGGATCCTGCCGATAAAAATCGAAGCGCGGTCTCCCGCGCTTCGATGTTAATTTGCCCCCGGGTGGGCCACGTCCCGGGGGCATGCTGGGGGGTGTTTATTTTATGTATGGGGGCCTCTAAGGGCCCCCAAGCCCCGGGGACCGCCACCCCCGGGGCTTTCTTTTAAATGGTGCGGGAGGGCTCTGAGCCCTCCCGCAGCCCCGGGGACCACCACCTCCCCGGGGCTTCTTTTTTTTTTTTTTTCCTGTGTGGGGGGGGCTCGAGCCCCCCCACACGCCCCGGGGACCGCCACCTCCCCGGGGCACTAACAAATTAAAATGGGGGTCCGTTTTGGACCCCCGAAGCCCCGGGGACCACCACCTCCCGGGGCTGTGCTGATGTGGGGAGGGAGGCCGCGCGGCCCCCTCCTGGAGCCTGTGGTGGCCCTGGGGACCGCCACCCCCAGGGCCGGCTCCTGCAGTGTCCCGGGGTGCCTACCCTCGGGACACTGCTGTTTGCAATGACAGGACGGAGCCTCGCGGCTCCCGTCCTGTCATTGCAAACTGCTTTGGATATTGGAAGCGAGAGCAGGAAACCTGCTCTCGCTTCCAATATCCAAAGACAATTGATTTTCCACACGGGGAGCAGCATGTTAGCTGCTCCCCATGTGTAAAGCAATGCCGGCTCCCGTAGGACACGGGGAGCCGGCGGGACTGTGGGGGGTTTGGGGACCCCCCACAGTCCCCAACCAGAGGCCAGGCCCCAGGGGATGGGGTCCCCGGGGCAAGTAGTGGCTCGGGAGGGGGCCACGCGGCCCCCTCCCCAGAAATAAATTTTTTTTTTAAATTTAAAAAAAAAAAAAAGGGGGTAAGGCCCTGGGGGATGGGGTCCCCAGGGCCCAAAAATAAGAAAAAGGAAGGGGAACCACACAGCCCCCTTCAGGGAAGAAAAAAAAACGATCGGCCCGCAGGCCCCGCCCCTTCCTTCACCACTCTGCAAACGCGCCCCTGGCGCGTTTGCAGATGGGGAAGTAATTCCCTTGAATACTGGGGGTCCCTGGGGCCAACTAGCCCACCAGGAACCTCCAGTATGCGCTAGGGGCTGCGTTGCAGAGAAATGTACAGAGGCCACGCCCCTTTATACACCTCTCTGCAACGCAGCTCTGTGGCGCTTTTGGAGGTACATGGTGGGCTAGTTGGCCCCCAGGAACCCTCAGGATTCAAGGGGACTTAATCCCCCAACTTAAAACGCGCCACGGGCGCGTTTGCACAGTGGTGAAGGAGGGGCGGGGCTTCAGGTGACATGTGTGCAAACAGGCCCCGTGGCGCGTTTTAAGATGGGGAATTAAATCCCTTCAATCCTGAGGGTCTCTGGGGCCAACTAGCCCAACAGGTACATCCAGAAAGCGCACAGAGCTGCGTTGCAGAGAGGTGTAAAAGGGGTGTGGCCCCTCTACACGTCTCTGCAACGCAGCCCCTGGCGCATACTGGAGGTTCCTGGTGGGCTAGTTGGCCCCTAGGGACCCTCATGATTCAAGGGGACTTAATCCCCCAACTTAAAACGCGCCACGGGGCGCGTTTGCACAGATGTCACCTCAGGCCCCGCCCCTACCTTCACCATTGTGCAAATATTCCTCTAAAATCTGCCGAACTACGAATTCGGATTTACTCACCTGTTATCAGGAGAGACCTCAGTGCTGCATCTTTCAGCCCAGTACTAACCTGAAAAGTAATTTTAACCGTACTTACCAGTAACTTGAATTTCCTTCCATAGGATATCATTGCCTGCTTTTTGCTGAAAAAGTTTCTAAGTGTTGATTTTTGAAACATACAAATATTCCTCTAAAATCAGCCGAAATACGAATTCCGATTTACTCACCTGTTATCAGGAGAGACCTCAGTGCTGTATCTTTCAGCCCAGTACTGGTCCTGAAAAGTAATTTTAACCGTACTTACCAGTAACTTGAATTTCCTTCCATAGGCTAACATTGACTGGTTTCACTTGGAAATTCTTCTAAGTGTGGAGTTTTGGAACTTTAAAATATTCCTCTAAAATCAGCCGAAATACGAATTCCGATTTACTCACCTGTTATCAGGAGAGACCTCAGTGCTGCATCTTTCAGCCCAGTACTGATCCTCAAAAGTAATTTTAACCGTACTTACCAGTAACTTGAATTTCCTTCCATAGGCTAACATTGACTGGTTTCACTTGGAAATTCTTCTAAGTGTGGAGTTTTGGAACTTTAAAATATTCCTCTAAAATCAGCCGAAATACGAATTCCGATTTACTCACCTGTTATCAGGAGAGACCTCAGTGCTGCATCTTTTAGCCCAGCACTGACCCTGAAAAGTAATTTTAACCGTACTTACCAGTAACTTATATTTTCTTCCATAGGAATCCATTGTCTGGTTTTCAGCAGAAAAGTTTCAAAGTGTCGATTTTCACAAACTACAAATATTCCTTAAAAATCGCCTGTATGACTTAAACGCATTCTTTCAACTGTTTACAGGAGATGCACCAGTTCTGGATCCAGGATCCAACACTGAGTAAGAAAAAGTAATGATAACAGTTTTTACCTGCTAAGTGAATTTCCTTCCATAGGATAACATTGGTGATTCTATGAGAAAAAGTTTCAAAGTGTCAACTTTTAAAATACAATAATATTCCTTAAAAATCACTAATGTAACCAAAACGCTTTTACTCAACTGTTTACAGGAGATGTCCCAGGACTGAATCTAGGATCCAGTCCTGTGGTTAGAAAAGTAATCCATAAAGTAACTAATTGCATTTAACTAGAAATTCACATTGAGCTGAATGTTGCATTGTGTTTGAAAATGTGTTGCCCATTGCAACAACTGTAACTACTGTACTTAAAAGTCTATTGCCTATGTGCAAAGTATTTAAACTAAAGTAATTCATTCTGAGAAAGTATTTTTTGTAATGTATAATGTAATTACAATGTAATTTAAAAAATAAAATATGTAAAAAAAAATGTTTCTAAAAATGTAGTAAATCAGTATTAAAAAATAAATATAACAATTAATACATTTAAAAATTGTCATTTACAAAACCTTTGAAATTCACTGAAAAAACCGTAGGTTTCAGACATGTTATAGTTAGGAATTAGCATTTAAAAAACCTTTGAAATTCACTGAAAAAACCATAGGTTTCAGACACGTTATAGTTAGAAATTAGCATTTAAAAAACCTTTGAAATTCACTGAAAAAACCATAGGTTTCAGGCACGTTATAGTTAGAAATTTGCATTTAAAAACCTTAAAAATCACTGAAAAAACCATAAGGTTTTAGGGACAGTTATAGTTAGTTGGACATTGCACTCGTACAAAACCCGTGAAATTCCCCCGTTATAGTTAGTTCAGGTAACTATAACTCGCGCCCCGCAATGCACTGCTGATGACGTCACATATTACATCACTCATGACATGGTCAGTGACATCACTGATGACATCACTGATGACATCTCAAATGACATCACTGATGACATCACTGATGACATCATCCATGTGAGAATTTAATGCATCTTCTCACACCCTAATATAAGTTTTGAAACACCCACTCTAAATTACAGACTGCCATTCTCAAAACCATACACACTCCAATACCAATAAGTACATACCCACTCACTGATTCTTAGGTCTACACACACACATCTACTCACTCACCCGTACAGTCACTCATACTTACAGTCACTCAGTACAGGACTATCATATGCACTCATACACCTATATAAACACTCACACAACGCAACTCATCCATAGAGGTACTCACACACCTAGTCAGTCATGCAAATAATTAATCACACTCCAATTTACTCACCTATACAGTTATACACACCAGCTCACTTACTCATAAAAATACTAGCACATTCTTACGCTCCTATGCAATCACTGATGCAAGCACACACTCATCCATATAGCCACTCTCACAATCACACACTCTCACTTATAGCCATTTATATACTCCAACACACATATATACTGCCTTTCACATATGTAGTAACTCACACATGTACCACTGAGATATACATTCAATCACTAACACACCCATACACACACTCACCCACCCATACAGTCCATCACAGACGCACTCTTGAAACCATGCACCCAGTGAATCACCCACTCACACATCTATGCACAGAGTCACACTCACCCCACCCACACAAACACTGAGGCACCCATACAGATACTCAGAGAACCAATCCATAACCCATATAGACACTCATTTAGCTAGTCAGAAACCCCATGCAGCTGCTTACACAACAACAGACAGATGGATACAGACATTCACACAGTTTAGTCACTCACCCATGCATCCAGTAAGATACGTTTAATCACTCACTTATAGACTCAGTCACGCACCTACTAAATCATCCATTCAGACACTTATACACCCACTCATTCTTCAATACGCCTTTCCTTATATATATTAAACATATTTAAACTTTACACAAACACACAGTCACTGGATGATGTCATCAGTGATGTCATCAGTGATGTCATTTGAGATGTCATCAGTGATGTCATCAGTGATGTCACTGACCATGTCATGAGTGATGTAATATGTGACGTCATCAGCAGTGCATTGTGGGGCGCGAGTTATAGTTACCTGAACTAACTATAACGGGGGAATTTCACGGGTTTTGTACGAGTGCAATGTCCAACTAACTATAACTGTCCCTAAAACCTTATGGTTTTTTCAGTGATTTTTTAAGGTTTTTTAAATGCAAATTTCTAACTATAACGTGCCTGAAACCTATGGTTTTTTCAGTGAATATATATATATATATATATATATATATATATAAAAACTAAGGGCCGCATGTACGACAGGTTTTAGCCGTGGCAAATGAAGAATCGGGCCGCTTGCGACCGCTAAAGGCCTTTTGGCATGTACTAACCCTATTTTGCGAGTAGGTAACCTATCACCAACTCGCAAAATAGGGTTTGCGAGTCGGTATTAGGGAGGTGGCGTGTTAAGGGCATTCCTTCCTAATAGCGAGTCACCAGGGCATGTATGAATGTTTTGAGACCGGAATGCGGTCGCAAAACCTTCAGATTTTACCGACTCCGTGAAGGAGGTCGTAACCCATTCGCAAACAGGAAGGGGTTCCCAATTTGACCCCTTCCCCATTGTGAATGTGGGCACCAAGATTTTTTAAGAGCAGGCTGTGGTCCCACGGACCACTGCCTACTCTTAAAAAATGGAAAGGAAACGTTTCATTTTTCTTTTTGAAATGCATCCCATTTTCTTTTAAGGCAAACGGACTGCATTTCAATCAAAAAAATTGCTTTATTTAAAAAGCAATCACAGATATGGTGATCTGCTGACCCCAGCAGGCCATCATCCCTGTGATTACAGACCATTCCCAATGGGTCACAAATTGCGACCTGCCTCATGAATATTGATGAGGCAGGTCCATTTGTGACTCATTGGGAATTGCAAAAAGTGTCTGAGACACTGTTGTACATCGCAGTTTGCAAGTTCCTAATTGCGAGTCACAAAAAGTCACAATTAGGAGCTTGCAAAATGTTTACGTCGTACATGTGGCCCTAATTTCTTTACTTACAAACAAAACCACATTACAATCTACTACAGCTACTACAATAGTAAAACACTTCACTTACCAAACACAAATACATACATAACTCGAATATAACATTAAACAAAACAAAAAATAAGCTTCATACACTTAAAATCCAACAATACTATATAATTACTTAGGTTCTGATTACAAGTTTGGCTGTGTGGGAGCGGGGCGGCACGCCACCGCCCCACACCGCCAAACTCGACCGCCTCCCGCCCGCCAGATTATGGGTTTTCTCATTGTCTGGCGGGCGGTCCTTTGGCGTTCCCACGGCAGTGCCTTTGAAAAAGGCACAGCAATGGGAACACCAAAGCCCTTTCCTGCACGGCATGGACTGTTAACTCCATGCTGCGCAGGAAAGGTGGTGCATGCTCACAGGGGGCACAACATGTGCCCCCCTGCATGCACCCAAAGGCCCAGAGGCAAAAGGGAGCCCTGTAGGGCCCCCTTCACTTCCTCACTGCCAGACTTTCATGGCGTGAACACCGCAATGAAATCCTGGTGGTGGGGAAAACTGCGTCATCGCCAGGGAACGCGGGATCAGGGGTCACATTTACTGTTCCCACTCCAAATTAAACCATGGGGTTTTTTTTGTTTTTTTTTGTAGTCCTCATTTTACCATGGCTACTGCACTCTGGGCCGTTTACAAACACCCTCGATCCGTCTGTGGTCCATGCAGTTTCAGACTCCTAGCCTCCACGGTGCTGGTCTTTTTATAAGGGGGGGGCGGGAACCACCTCCACCCAGTCCATAGCCTGGGGTAATCATTGGACCAGATATCAAAGTAAGTGACCCTCCAGGAGCATTTGTCATAGAGCCCTAACCTGACCACTTCAAATAATCCCCCCAAGCTCTTCTGACCGTCGTGGGTTACATTTGATGTCTATATTACATGTCCATTTTAGTACACTTAACCAGGCTGTAGGGTGTGGAGGGCGGGGTCCAACCAGTATTTGCAAATCTCTCGCCTGGCCAGGAGCAGCAAATAAAATACTAAAGCCCTTTGCTTATTATTTAAGATAAATTGAGAGACACTATACACCCCAAGAAGCACCAATGTTTCAGTCAAATCTATGGGGCATATTATCAAGAAATGGCGTTAAAATTATCGCCGCTTAAGCGGCAGAAAACTGCGATAATGGACTTGATAATATGCCCTTGAGAATTCCAATAGAAGCCCATGTTCTGGTGTCAGGTTTACTATTCCCACTCCAAACTAAACAATCTTAGTGAAGGTGTTGGACAGTAAAGGTATCAAATTTATTATTTCCACTCCAGACTAAACCATTTTGGGGGAAGGTGTTGGACACTAAAGAGATCTGGTTTACTGTGCCTGCTCCAAACTAAACCATCTTGGTGAAGGTGTTGAACACTAAAGGGATCAAATGTATTATTTCCACTCCAGACTAAACCATTTTGGGGGAAGGTGTTGGACACTAAAAAGATCTGGTTTACTGTGCCTGCTCCAAACTAAACAATCTTGGTGAAGGTGTTGAACACTAAAGGGATCAAATGTATTATTTCCACTCCAGACTAAACCATCTTGTGGAAGGTGTTGGAAACTAAAAGGGCCACATTTATTATTCTGACAACAACTACAAAAAATTACCTAATGTATAACACTTTAAAACAATTGGAATATAGATAAATCTACAACCAACTCATACTAAAATAAAACTTAAAATTAATAAAAATTAAATATATTTAAAACACTACAACACAATCCCAAATGTATTTCCCTTTTCAATAAAAACTGATACAAATTATAAAAATATAAATATTTTAAAACAACATTAAAAAATATGCAAATATTTTAAAACCTTTAAAAAATGACAAAAATATCGGTTATTTCTTTAAAAAAAATACATATGCTATACTTAATTTAATTGTTAGCATTAAATATAAGTATAACATACTTTTTTTTAAATGTATAAATTAACAAATAAAACTGCTATATATTAAAACCAAAAACTAACAAAATATAATTAATAAATGAATAAAAAATAAAAAACAATACAGCTATGTATTACGAAATAGATGCAAGAAATATACCATTAAAGCATCAATATTAACACCTATAAAAAGTCATACAAAATTCTTAAAATGATATTTAAAAATATACATTAAATAAAAAAATCTATATTTTTTAAAAATGTACTCACCCTTCTCCACTATAAACCCAACATTCCTATACCAAACAATATTAGAATACCCTAAAGTTTTATTTATTATATTTTTTTGAACGTTTTACTTCATTACAAACAATATAAATAACCACGAATCAATTAAACAACAAATTTAAATGCAAAAATGTATTTTACATGCAATCTCATAAAACAAATCAAAAATATACTTAAAAATAAATCAAAATATAAATTAAAACTTTATTACTAACAGCAATACTTTTAAAACAATATATTTCACAACGATATTAAAAACAAACCTAAAAACTATATTTCTGCCAGTGATATTCTTGTCGAAAATATTTCCTGCATCATGATATTCTTGCTACGCTATTCTGGTATCACGATATTAAAAGCTCAATATTTTGTCCAAACACCACCATAATGCCCCAAATCCTGTCTGACTACCCACCCTATGCCATGACACTCTGAGCCATGTCTGGCTACCACCCCAATGCACTTCCCAGACATAACTGGCTCCCCTCCCCATGCCATGCTTCACCATGACGCCCCAAGCCATGTCTGGCTACCCTCCCTATGCCACGCCTCGCCATGACTCCCCAAGCCGTGTGTGGCTACCCTCCCTATGCCACGCCTCGCCATGACACTCCAAGCCATGTCTAGCTACCTTCCCTATGCTACATCTCACCATGACGCCCCAAGCCATGTCTGGCTACCCTCCCTAAGCCACGCCTCGCCAGGACTCCCCAAACCATGTCTGGCTACCCTCCCTACGCCACGTCTCACCATGACTCCCCAAGCTGTGCCTGGCTACCCTCACTATGCCACATCTCTTCAAGACTCCCCAAGCTGTGCCTGGCTACCCTCAATATGCCACGTCTCACCCATAACACCCCAGGCTGGGTGTGGCTACCGTCCCTGTGCCACGCCTCAATATGACTCCCCAAGCATTGTTTGGCTACCCACACTATGCTACATCTCACCATGACTCCCCAAGCTGTGCCTGGCTCCTCCTATTGCCATGTCTCACCCATGACACCCTAAGCCGTGTCTGGCTACCCTTCTTATGCCACCTTCCCTATGCTACACCTCTCCATGATGCCCCAAGCCTTGTCTGGCCACCCTTCCTATGCTATGCCTTGCCATGATATCCCAAGCTGTGTCTGACTACTCTCCTGATGCCACGTCTTGCCATGACTCCCCAAGCCTTTTCTGACAACCTCCCTATGCCACGCCTCACCATGATTGCACAAGCTGTGCCTAGCTACCCTCCCTATGCCACCTCTCAATATGATTCCACAAGCTGTGCCTGACTACCCTCCCTATGCCACGTCTCACTATGATTGCACAAGATGTGCCTGGCTACACTCCCTATGCCACGTCTCACCATGACTCCCCAAGCCCTGTCTGGCAGCCCTCCCTATGCCACGTCTCATCATGTCCCCCCATGCTATGTCTCACTACCCTTCCTATGCCACGTCTCACTATGATTGCACAAACTACCCTCCCTGTGCCACACCTTGCAATGATTCCCCAAGCCCTGTCTGACCTTCCCTATGCCATGCCTCACCATGATGTCATATGCTTCGCTTTTCTTATGTCCCCAGACCACCCTCTCTCTGTCACTTATCACTGTTCTGTGTGTCCGACCACCCTATGCCACATCCCTATGACCCCTATGCTATATCCGGCCTTCCCTCCGTAGATCCATGCCTTCTCTGGTCACCCTTCCTACGTCACGTCTCACCAGGGTCCTTCCACATGCCTGGTCCAACCTTTCCTCACTGTGCCATGGCTTGGCCACCCCTGTTGTGCCAGTCCTCGCCATGCCAACCATCCCTCCGTGCTTCAACCGCCCCATCCTGTCTGGCCACCCTCCTTATACCAGGGCCCACCGCGACCTCTATGCCACGCCCGACCTCCCATCCCTAAATATATATATATGTAAATATGTAATATATAATTGTCCAAGCCTAATCGCTGTCAAATGTAATCCTTTGTGAATTTACTATTTGTATATATAGAACTCTAACCACTAGTATATGTAGTAGACCTTTGTACTTACTACCATTCCTATGTGATTTTAGAGTTTATCCGTTTGTATCTCGTCCTTGAGTGACTTTACAACTTGTACATTTGCAAAAAAAATTCTGTTTATATCTTCTCCTTGAGTGACTCTACAACTTGTACATTTGCAATTTTTTCTGTTTGTATCTCTTATGTAACTCGTGTAATCCAAAGTCCTTAGGTAACGCAACTGGTTCTTTTGTAAAGCGCTCTGACACCTTCGGGTAATGTTCGCGCTATATAAAATCGCATTAAATACAAATACAAATACAAATCCCTCAAAGCCCCTGTCCATTCCCAGCTGCATCACAACAAACCCGTGAGTTTCTGCACACCTACCTCGGCACTCCCAATCAAAACTACTGATTCCTTCCTTTCGGCATAAGAAGGGCCCTCCCCCTGACCACATCACAGGCCCCAACAGCTGGCACGGACTGGGCGCAAGGTGGGAGGGTGGATCTAGGTGGGAGGGGGAGTTCTCTTATTTTCGGATTAGTCACTAATAGAGGCTAAATGAAGTCTCGTGTCCCACAGGTGAAAACCAAGCAGCCAGCGGCGCTTAAACCCCCTCTAATGGGGCTCCTTGGTGTCATCTGCAGACAAGTGATATCTCGGCAGCCCCTCCCCCTCTACGCAACCACCCGAGGTCGGACCATCAGCCACTGCGTCTGGGTCAAGAGAGACCCCGCTACCCAGCAGGACATGGCCAGCGACGGCCCGCCTCACCTCACGAACTACCCTCCTCAGAGAAGAGGAAAGCTAGTTTTCAGAGGTAGGCTACCTACCTCACAGCAGTGCATGGCTAATCTCCCTAGCACTGCATGGCTGGCCCTCATAGGTGATGTACCTCCGAGCACTGCATGGCCAATCTCCCTAGCTCCACTACCTCATTGCACTGCATGGCTGGCCCTCATAGGTGATGTACCTCCGAGCACTGCATGGCCAATCTCCCTAGCTCCACTACCTATTGCACTGCATGGCTAGCCGTCGTAGGTGATGTACCTCACAGCACTGTATGGCTAACAACCAGGTGAACTACCTCACGGCACTGCATGGCTAACGGCCCTAGTTCCGCTACCTCATAGCACCGCATGGTCAGCCTCCATAGGTAAGCTACCTCACAGCAGTGCATTGCTAGCCGGCATAAATGAACTACCTCACAGCACTGCATGGCTAGCCTCCTTAGGTAGGGGACCTCACAGCACTGCATGGCTAGCCTCCATAGGTAGGGTACCTCACAGCACTGCATGGCTAGCCTTCATAGGTAGGGTACCTCACAGCACTGCATGGCTAGCCTCCATAGGTAAGGTACCTCACAGCACTGCATGGCTAGCCTCCATAGGTAGGGTAAATGTAAATGTAAATCCGGTACTTGTATAGCGCACAAATCACCCCCGAAGGGGTATCTCGGCGCTGGGGGCCGTTGGGAAGATTAAGCGAGCTATTGCCCAAAGTCGCATGGTGCTGGGCAGACCCCTGCCGCCGGAGCCAGGGATCGAACCGTGATCCCCAGCGTCCAGCGTCAGTCGCCCTGGCCGCGGCGCCACACCTCTCCCCAGCACTGCATGGCTAGCCTCCATAGGTAAGGTACCTGACAGCACTGCATGGCTAGCTGTCAAGCTTTAGCTACCTGACAGCACTGCATGGCTAGCCATTATAGGTGATGTACCTCACAGCACTGCATGGCTAGCCATTATAGGTGATGTACCTCACAGCACTGCATGAATACCTTTCACAGGAAAGCTATCTCATTTGTACAAGTCTAACTTTCAGAGAAGAGCTACTCACCGCAGTGCATGACTAACCTCCCTAGGTGATCTACCTCATCGCAGTGCATGACTAACCTCCCTAGGTGATCTACCTCACCGCAGTGCATGACTAACCTCCCTAGGTGATCTACCTCACCGCAGTGCATGACTAACCTCCCTAGGTGATCTACCTCACCGCAGTGCATGACTGTAAACCACACCCTTCACCCCACCATCTGCCAAGTGGCAGTGCTCAGAAAGTCTAATCAGCAGTTCCTCTCAGCCAAAAGACCTCATTGGATTTCTAAAGGAGCCCTTTTTTCCCACTCCAGTGTCTACTGCTCCTAACTCTATCACTGCATGGTTATAACACTATGTGGTTGACGAGGTTATAACACTATGTGGTTGACGAGGTTATAACACAATGTGATTGGCGAGGTTATAACACTATGTGGTTGGCGAGGTTATAACACAATGTGGTTGGCGAGGTTATAACACTATGCGGTTGACGAGGTTATAACACAATGTGGTTGGCGAGGTTATAACACTATGCGGTTGACGAGGTTATAACACAATGTGGTTGACGAGGTTATAACACTATGCGGTTGACGAGGTTATAACACTATGTGGTTGACGAGGTTATAACACAATGTGATTGCTAAGGTTATAACACAATGTGATTTATGAGGTTATAACACATAGGGGGCGATTACGATGTCGGGCAGACTTGCCTCTGCCTGACACCAGTCGGCAGTCCCGCTCGCCTCATTAGGATGCAGCCGAACACTGTTCCGACCTCCATCGTAATAGGCCCCTATGTGATTGACGGGTTATAACACAATGTGATTGATGAGGTTATAACACTATGTGGTTGACGAGGTTATAACACAAAGTGATTAAGGCGAGGTTATAACACAATGTGGTTGACGAGGTTATAACACAATGTGATTGGCGAGGTTATAACACTATGGGGCCGATTCCGATCTCGGCCGGTAGGGCTCCGAATCGGATTCGGCTTAACCGGATCCTATTCGGAGCCCTATTGCCCGACCGATTCGTACGCGCGTCCGGGCGAGCGAGTACGATGCGAAATCGCCCGACCGACTCGTCCGGGCGTCCCGACCGCTCCGACCGACTCGTTCCCGGGTCGAACCGCACCGACCGACTCGCTCGGACTCGACTCGCACCGCGCAATGGAGACGTTTCCCGGCCGGGTAAGTACGATGCGCGCCGCGAGCAGTCCGACCGAGCCGCGCACTCCGGCTCGAAAGAGCAGTCGGAGTCGTACTTTGGGGGTCCGTGTCGGACCCCCTGTACGCGTAGCCGCGCGAGTCGCACACAGGGGGACCCATGGGTCCCCCTACCTGTGCGTGTACGGCGCGAGTCACTTCGCCGCGTACACGCTGTAGGGGGCGCCCTTGTCCGCCTCGCACCCATTGAGTCAATGGGAGCCCGCGTACGCGTTGTACGACCGGCTCCCATTGACTTCAATGGGAGTCCAACCGACTCGAGTCCGATGGCATACGTGCGCATCGTACTCGTTCGGTCGGGCTGCACGGGTCCGATTCGGTCGGAAATCTCTCCGGGTCCGGCTCGGTCGGAGAGATTTCCGGCCCGAATCGGAATCAGCCCCTATGTGGTTGACGAGGTTATAACACTATGTGGTTGACGAGGTTATAACACAAGGTGATTGGCGAGGTTATAACACTATGTGATTGACGAGGTTATAACACAATGTGGTTGACGAGGTTATAATGCAATTTGATTGACGAGGTTATAACACAATGTGGTTGACGAGGTTATAATGCAATTTGATTGACAAGGTTATAACACAGAGGGGGGCGATTACGATGTCGGGCAGACTTGCGTCTGCCAGACACGGTCTCGTAAACCTCCGGTTTGACCTCCGGTCGGCAGCCCCGCCGGCCTCATTACGATGCCACCGAACACTGTTCCGACCTCCACCGTAATAGGCCCCTAAGTGATTGACGAGGTTATAACACTATGTAGTTGACGAGGTATATAACACAATGTGGTTGGTGAGGTTATAATACAATGTGATTGACGAGGTTATAACACTATGTAGTTGACGAGGTTATAACACAATGTGATTGATGAGGTTATAACACTATGTGGTTGACGAGGTTATAACACTATGTGATTGACGAGATTATAAGGTTATAAAACTATGATTAACGAGGGCTGGGTCCAGTGCAGACTTCCAGTGATGTCATTCATACAACCAGCAGCTGCGGTAAGCAATGTCTGTGGCTGGGAACAGTGCAGGTGTCACGTGATGTTACATACAGGGACCAATGAAACGTTATTGATGACATCAATGGGGCTAGGTGGGTGGGTGTAGTCAGTGCTTTAAATGGACAGCTACAGGTCGAACAGAGTACATGTACTTCTTCCCTTTAAAAGGGAAAGTACCAGCACTTCTCAGCACTGCTAAAACACATTTAATGGGAGGGTATCAGCGCTTCGTGGCACTGCTACAACACAATTAATGGGAGAGTACTGGCACTTCTCAGCAGTGCTGCAATACAATTAATGGGAGGGTATCAGCGCTTCTTGGCACTGCTACAACACAATTAATGGGAGAGTACTGGCACTTCTCAGCAGTGCTGCAATACATTTAATAGGAGAGTACCTTCACTTGTCAGCATTGCTGCTATACATTTAATGACAGAGTACCGTCACTACTCAGCGCTGCTGCAATACATTTAATAGGAGAGTACCTGCATTTGTCAGCATTGCTGCTATACATTTAATGACAGAGTACCGTCACTACTCAGCACTGCTGCAATACATTTAATGGGAGAGTACCGGCACTACTCGGCACTGATGCAATACATTTAATGGGAGAGTATCAGCACTTCTCAGCAGGACTGCAATACATTTAATGCAAGAGTACTTGCACTTCTCAGAAAAGCTGCAATACATTTGATAGTAGAGTACCAGCACTTCTCAGCATGACTGCAATACATTTAATTGGAGAGTACCAGCACTTCTCGGCCCTGCTGCAATACATTTAATGGGAGAGTACTGACACTTCTCATCACTATTGCAACACATTTAATGGGAGGGTATCAGCGCTTCTCGGCCCTGCTGCAATACTTTTGATGGTAGAGTACCAGCACTTCTCAGCATGACTGCAACACATTTAATGGGAGGGTATCAGCGCTTCTCAGCGCTGCTGCAATACATTTAATGGGAGAGTACTGTCACTTCTCAGCAGTGCTGCAATACATTTAATAGGAGAGTACCTACACTTGTCAGCATTGCTGCAATACATTTGATGGTAGAGTACCAGCACTTCTCAGCATGACTGCAATACATTTAATGAGAGAGTACTGGCACTTCTCAGCACTGCTACAATTCATTTAATGGGAGAGTATCAGCACTTCTCAGGAGGGCTGCAAGACATTTATTGGGAGAGTACCGGCACTTCTCAGCACTGCTGCAATACATTTAATGGGAGGGTACCAGCAATTCTCAGCAGTGCTACAAGACATTTAATGGGAGAGTACCGGCACTTCTCAGCACTGCTGCAATACATTTAATGGGAGAGTACCAGTACTTCTCGGCACTGCTGCAATCAATTTGATGGGAGTGTACCGGCACTTCTTAGCAGGGCTGCAACACATTTAATGGGAGAGTACCCGCACTTCTCAGCACTGCTGCAATACCTTTAATGGGAGAGTACCGGCACTTCTTGGCACTACTGCAATACATTTAATGGGAGAGTACCAGCATTTATCAGCACTGCTGCAATACATTTAATGGAAGAGTACTGGCACTTCTCACCAGGGCAGCAACACATTTAATGGGAGAGTACCAGCACTTCACAGCAATGCTACAGCACATTTAATGGGAGAGTACTGGCACCTCTCAGCACTGCTGCATTACTATTAATGGGAGAGTACCGGCACTTCTCAGCACTGCTACAACACATTTAATGGGAGAGTCCTGGCATCTCTCAGCAGAACTGCAATACTTTTAATGGGAGAGTACCGGCACGTCTCAGCACACTCTACCTAGTGACACAGCCTCCTCCTGATAATTTCTCAACAAAAGATTCTACCGTTACATTACATTATGCCATTTAATAACTGAAAAGCTATAGTCATAATGATGGTGTAGCAGAGATGGTTATCGAGGCACCTTCTAGTTGTTTACAGAAGGGAACCACTTCGGGTTTTTAAAATACCCCTCACACACTGAAAACCAATTCAGTGTCATGCTTCATCATTGGGGTCTTCCCGTCCCTCTACGGGGCAGGGCGTGCTATGACCTACGTAGACGCGGGAGCACTTGAATTCGTGATAGAAGTTATGTGTAGTGCATGGGGTGGTAGGGCCGTGAAAGAAAAGTGGTGCAAGAATTAAAAGTTCCCTGGCTAGTGGAAAAAATATAATTTATTGCCTTCCTGGCTGGAAACATTAAAAATGGGGAGGTGTAGAGGGTGTACTGTAATGAGTTGCCTTCTACGGGGTCAACATGTTTCAAACGCCATCCCCCTGGCTTTCTTCGTCAGGACCAAGAATGATCCCTACTTCACTATTGTAAGTGAATGATTCCAAATGTACATATGCCCAATGGTCCTTAGTACACGCATAAGATGCCCTATTGTGGCCTTCTTCATAATACCCTATTGGTATTTTGTCAAAGTTCTGCAAAGGAAAAGAGAAAGAACAAAGAACAAAAAAATTGGAGACAATGGTAAAAATATTGACCATCATGTATTGCGCTTTGTTTACACATCACCATCATGTGGAAAGGATTGGTATGTGGTATATACCACTGTGATATATTTTTCTTTATACTCATCACTAAGCATCATACTCATGCTCACGGGTGGGTGCTGTGCTACCCAATGGTGAATTCAAATTGCTCACAGAATTTAAAAACACTTCTCACGATAGGTCAGGGGAGGATTATTTACAAAAACAAACAATCACACGTAGCACACATCCTCTCTCCACATACACACTTGTTCATACTAAAGCCCGAGTTTTATCTGGGGCTTTTATCGATTGATCTATCGTAAATCATCCATACTTATTATCATAGTACTTTATACATACATAGACTCAATGAAGATATTGCCCCATGAGCTGGCACGGAAGGTGAGGGCGCCTGTGGTCAGACAATGCTGAAGGCTGCACATTCAACCCGGTATTACCTTCTCGTGGCTCTCTGGAACGGGTTGTGAGCGTACGGAGCCCATATTTCAACTTGCTGGCTGAATGGGAAAGCGCGCTAAAAGATGCGCAGGACACTAGAACGGGACATTTTTCAAAATGGCTGCCTCGGATGTGCCGGTCTATAGTCTCAAAAAAAAACAGCACTTTCTGATCAGTGCGTAATCGGCGTGCTTTAAAGTTACTATTCGTTTTGTTCCTATGAACAAATGGTACGGCAACTTCTATTGTCCAATCGTAGCGAAAAACGCTATGACACGAAAATGTCAAGCTGTTGCTTCAGACAGGTTTAGTGAGAAATGCTTTGTGCAAAAAAATACTTGCTGAAAAAGACTTTTATAAAAAAAGGCTATTATAAAAGGTGTTTGTAAAAAGATTTTGTAACAAAGGACAGTTCTTATGTTGATCACGTTGTTATTCTAAATAAGTTTTTTTGACACAAAACTGTAACGTCACAAAGTTGGATTTTATGTCTGAAGGGTGTAGAGCTCATGTTGTGGGTACTTCCATCATGGTATACAGATGTGTTTCTTGACTTTCGTGGATAGTACTGTGTCTTTGAAATGAAGTTATTGCGGGCAATACATTGGACTTTAGTGCATCAGAAATTCGTTTGTGGGGGTCGTAGAATCACCTTATTGCAATAGTCATCATTAGGTGTTCACACTTTGCCTCCTCACAGTTGTGGTTATGAAGTGTTCACACTAGATTTTTACAGTTGGTTCCAGGGAATATCATCTTTCATACCTATATCATGAGTCCGCAAGCGAAACACCCATCGCTGTTCTTTCTCGAATAGGTATCTCTCATTCTGGACCTGTTCTATCACTGTCCAGGTGATTTCTTCCCACCTGTGTCCTTTTTCAAGGAAATGTGCAGCCATCTTTGTAGTGTTCTTTTTGCATTTGATGTTGCTCTTGTGTTCTCCTATTCTGATTTTGATGGGGCGTGTGGTCATGCCTACGTACTCCATTCGACATGGACATGTAATCAGATACACCACGTTTCTGGTGTTGCATGTGGTGAAATGTCTTTGGTCCCATCTCGTTCCGTTGCGGAAGAATATTTCTTTACTTTTTTTGGTCGGTGTACATACATTCCACATGGATGATGGCCTGAGATTGGTGGTAATAAAGTTGTTTGTGTCATGGGTTCTTTCTCTCTTGGTCTGGTGTGCACCACCATATCTCTGATGCTTCTCCCTCTTCTGTGTGAGAAGATCGGTTTTGGGAGATTCATACCTCCACTATTCAAGTTTCGCCAGTGTTTATTCACAATTTTCGTGATTTGGTTGGAGTTAGTATTGAATGTCGTGATACAGATTCGGCGATTTTCTTCTTCTTTGTATGGCTGTGGTTCCAGAAGGCTTTCTCGACAGTTGTTCCGAGCTCTTTTGTATGCTTTTTCATCACCTTTCTTGGGTATTGGCGTTTTTCAAGTTTCATTTTTAAATCTCCTGATTGTTGTTTGAAATCCTCAATTCTCTGTGCAATTCCTTCTTAGGCGCAGGAATTGTCCATATGGGAGGTTGTCGCGGAGATGTCTTGGGTGGAAACTTTTGTATAGTAACAGACAGTTTTTTGAAGTGGACTTGAAATGGGTTGTGGTTACAAGTTTTCTCCTTTTGAGATATATGTTCAAATCTAGAAAAACCAGTTCTTTATTGGTTATAGTGCTTGTGAATTTCAAAAATTGATCTTGGCACTTCAGCCAAGTTATGAACCGGTTTGCTGTCATTTCGTCTCCATTCCAGATGATCAGTATATCGTCAATATACCGTTTCCATGTATTAATATGGTTGTGGAAGGGGTTATTGACGTGTAGGATTTTCTGTTTCTCCAATTGGTGGACATACAGGCCAGCTATACTGGGAGCAAAAGTGCTCCCCATGCTGGTCCCGTGTTTTTGGAGGTATAGGGTATTGTTGAATTCAAAGAAATTCCTTTTTAATGCCAGACTGCAGCATTCCATGATCACGTTTCGTGGTGTTTGGTATTCCCAATTTGTGTCATAGAGTACATCTTCAATGATGGTCAAAGTCTCGGCGTGGGGGAGACTGGTGTACAAACTTTCCACATCACAGCTGATTAATAATTGTTTCTCTGGGTCAAAGGGCATTTATTCTAGTAATGTTAGAACATCCTTTGTGTCTTTCAGATATGTTGAGGTGTTTTGTACTAAAGGTCATAGGTATGTATCAGAAAATTTTGAGACAGGCTCTAGGTTGGATCCTATACCTGATACTAACGGGCGGCCTGGTGGAGTTTCCAGATTTTTATGTTTTGGGTATTGTGTAGAAATACGGTGTCTTAGGAGAACCCGTGGTCAGGAAGTCTCCTTCTTTCCTGGATATCCATCCATGTGACCGTGCTTTCTCCACCATACTTGTTATCTGTACACGTATCTGTTCTCTTGGGTCTTGATTTAGGATTTCATAATTCCTTTCATCTTGGAGTAGGCGTCTGCATTCCTGATCATACTTATCGGCAGGTTGTATCACGACTGCCCCTCCTTTATCAGCTGGTTTTATTACCAGGTTGGGGTTGTTTGCCAGTTCTCTGATGGCATCACTTTCTTCTTTAGTGATATTGTGGAAGACTTTGTTAGTGGCTGGATCCATTTCTTCCAGTTCCTTCATAACGGCTTTTTCAAAAGTGATAAGTTCAACCGGTAAATTTGACTCTGGTGGAATGAAGGTTGATTTCTGTTTTAGACCTGTATCTCCATCTTGTTTGTCCGTTTGTTCTTTGTCTTTGAAGAAGACTTGTAACTTCAGTCTCTTCATAAACTCTTTCATTTCTTTACACAACAGGAATGTATCCAAATTTGCAGTGGGTACAAAACCTAGTCCTTTTTCAAGGACCTTGATCTGTGCACCTGTTAAGGTGTAGTCTGTCAGATTCACCACGAGATTCATTTCTTGCTCGTTGAGGCCCCTGTCATGCTCCTCGTTGATACCCTGATTTGCTCCTCGTCTCGGGGTGTCCAGTGTACATTGTTCCCTCTCCGGTTTCTTCCTTTGTTCCTTCCTTGGCGCGAGCCTAAAAAATGGGTCTGCTCATAGTAGGGGTAATCCTGCGGCGGGTAGTTCCATTGGTGGTATGCCCCTTGCGGATGTTGGTATGCCGGAGGGCCGAGGGGATGTATAGGATATACCGGTGGGCCCTGATAGTGGCCCCAACCTCTCTGTCCTTGATACCAAGGGCGCCTGTTGTTGCCCCTTCCTCCTCGGTATCTTGGGCTTTTCCCTCTGCTGGAGTCTGAGCCGCATGATCCTGTATCTGATGAATCATCATCTGTCGTCATCTCGTGATGGTTTGTCTGAGGTTTGTAATCTTCTCTGGTGTAGGGATATACCCTTTCATGACTGAAGCGGCTGGTGTCTTTTTTTAGTTTACTATATTTGCTTTGTTTCAATGTCACTTCGAAGTCATTCAGTGTTTTGTTCAGTTCGTCAAGATGTTTTTTGAAAGCACTTGGGGATTCGTAGCTTTTCAAGCGCACCTCTATTTCTTGAATTTGGATCTTCAGTTCTTGTGCTAGTCTGCCGGCTGTCTTGATTATTAGGACCAGCCAGTCCCTGGTGCAGTGCCAGCTTGTTAGTGACCAATCCTTTTTGAATGTTCTGTCATGCTGGAAGATAAATGGCTCGTTTTTGACTATTAACCCTTGTGGTGCTGCGTTTCCCTTTAGGTATTCAGTCATGAGAAGACCATGGAGAGCTGTTTTAATTTGGGTCCGTCTCAATTGTGCTATTTCATCCCAGTGATTATTCTCAGGTCTGGGTTCTGGTGTGTTTAAGCCTTCGAAATTGTTTAGTGATGCTATAATGTTGTCTATTTCTTCCTCTGAGAAGGTAAGTCTGGTGTTTTCTGCCATGTTTTATTTATATTTTTCGTGTGTGTCTATTAGTATGTGTGCTTTAATACTCTGTTCTATTACAAAATGATCGTGAGAAGTGTAAGAAAAGTGAGTAGATGAATAGAAGAGGATATGTTACTATATGTACACACCTCTACCAAAGGGGGTTGTTTAATAACAAGCTGGCACTGCACCAGGGACTGGCTGGTCCTAATAATCAAGACAGCCGGCAGACTAGCACAAGAACTGAAGATCGAAATTCAAGAAATAGAGGTGCGCTTGAAAAGCTAGGAATCCCCAAGTGCTTTCAAAAAACATCTTGACGAACTGAACAAAACACAGAATGACTTCGAAGTGACATTGAAACAAAGCAAATATAACAAGCTAAAAAAAGACACCAGCCGCTTCAGTCATGAAAGGGTATATCCCTACACCAGAGAAGATTACAAACCTCAGACAAACCATCACGAGATGACGACAGATGATGATTCATCAGATACAGGATCAAGCGGCTCAGACTCCAGCAGAGGGAAAAGCCCAAGATACCGAGGAGGAAGGGGCAACAACAGGCGCCCTTGGTATCAAGGACAGAGAGGTTGGGGCCACTATCAGAGGCCCACCGGTATATCCTATACATCCCCTCGGCCCTCCGGCATACCAACATCCGCAAGGGGCATACCACCAATGGAACAACCCGCCGCAGGATTACCCTACTATGAGCAGACCCATTTTTAGGCTCACGCCAAGGAAGGAACAAAGGAAGAAACCGGAGAGGGAACAATGTACACTGGACACCCGAGACGAGGAGCAAATCAGGGTATCAACGAGGAGCATGACAGGGGCCTCAACGAGCAAGAAATGAATCTCGTGGTGAATCTGACAGACTACACCTTAACAGGTGCACAGATCAAGGTCCTTGAAAAAGGGCTAGGTTTTGCACCCACTGCAAATTTGGATAAATTCCTGTTGTGTAAAGAAATGAAAGAGTTTATGAGGAGACTGAAGTTACAAGTCTTCTTCAAAGACAAAGAACAAACGGACAAACAAGATGGAGATACAGGTCTAAAACCGAAATCAACCTTCATTCCACCAGAGTCAAATTTACCGGTTGAACTTATCACTTTTGAAAAAGCCGTTATGAAGGAACTGGAAGAAATGGATCCAGCCACTAACAAAGTCTTCCACAATATCACTAAAGAAGAAAGTGATGCCATCAGAGAACTGGCAAACAACCCCAACCTGGTAATAAAACCAGCCGATAAAGGAGGGGCAATCGTGATACAACCTGCCGATAAGTATGATCAGGAATGAAGACGCCTCCTCCAAGATGAAAGGAATTATGAAATCCTAAATCAAGACCCAAGAGAACAGATACGTGTACAGATAACAAGTATGGTGGAGGAAGCACGGTCACATGGATGGATATCCAGGAAAGAAGGAGACTTCCTGACCACGGGTTCTCCTAAGACACTGTATTTCTACACAATACCCAAAACATAAAAATCTGGAAACTCCACCAGGCCGCCCGATAGTATCAGGTATAGGTTCCAACCTAGAGCCTGTCTCAAAATTTGCTGATGCATACCTACGACCTTTCGTACAAAAAACCTCAACATATCTGAAAGACACAAAGGATGTTCTAACATTACTAGAATAAATGCCCTTTGACCCAGAGAAACAATTATTAATCAGCTGTGATGTGGAAAGTTTGTACACCAGTCTCCCCCACGACGAGACTTTGACCATCATTGAAGATGTACTCTATGACACAGATTGGGAATACCAAACACCACGAAACGTGATCATGGAATGCTGCAGTCTGGCATTAAAAAGGAATTTCTTTGAATACAGCAATACCCTATACCTCCAAAAACACGGGACCAGCATGGGGAGCACTTTTGTTCCCAGTATAGCTGGCCTGTATGTCCACCAATTGGAGAAACAGAAAATCCTACACGTCAATAACCCCTTCCACAACCATATTAATACATGGAAACGGTATATTGACGATATACTGATCATCTGGAATGGAGACGAAATGACAGCAAACCGGTTCATAACTTGGCTGAATTGCCAAGATCAATTTTTGAAATTCACAAGCACTATAACCAATAAAGAACTGGTTTTTCTAGATTTGAACATATATCCCAAAAGGGGAAAAATTGTAACCACAACCCATTTCAAGTCCACTTCAAAAACTGTCTGTTACTATACAAAAGTTTCCACCCAAGACATCTCCGCGACAACCTCCCATATGGACAATTCCTGCGCCTAAGAAGGAATTGCACAGAGATTGAGGATTTCAAACAACAATCAGGAGATTTAAAAAGAAACTTGAAAAACGCCAATACCCAAGAAAGGTGATTGAAAAAGCATACAAAAGAGCTCGGAACAACTGTCGAGAAAGCCTTCTGGAACCACAGCCATACAAAGAAGAAGAAAATCGCCCAATCTGTATCACGACATTCAATACTAACTCCAACCAAATCACGAAAATTGTGAATAAACACTGGCGAATCTTGAATAGTGGAGGTATGAATCTCCCAAAACCGATCTTCTCGCACAGAAGAGGAAGAAGCATCAGAGATATGGTGGTGCACTCCAGACCAAGAGAGAAAGAACCCATGACACAAACAACTTTATTACCACCATCATCCATGTGGAATGTGGAATGTATGTACACCGACCAAAAAAAGTAAAGAAATAATCTTCCGCAACGGAACGAGATGGGACCAAAGACATTTCACCACATGCAACACCAGAAATGTGGTGTATCTGATTACATGTCCATGTCGAATGGAGTACGTAGGCATGACCACACGCCCCATCAAAATCAGAATAGGAGAACACAAAAGCAACATCAAATGCAAAAAGAACACCACGAAGATGGCTGCACATTTCCTTGAAAAAGGACACAGGTGGGAAGAAATCACCTGGACAGTCATAGAACAGGTCCAGAATGAGAGATACCTATTCGAGAAAGAACAGCGATGGGTGTTTCGCTTGGGGACTCATGATATAGGTATGAAAGATGATATTCCCTGGAACCAACTGTAAAAATCTAGTGTGAAAACTTCGTAACCACAACTGTGAGGAGGCAAAGTGTGAACACCTAATGATGACTATTGCAATAAGGTGATTCTACGACCCACACAAGCGAATTTCTGATGCACTAAAGTCCAATGTATTGCCCGCAATAACTTCATTTCAAAGATACAGTACTATCCACGAAAGTCAAGAAACACAGACCAGATGGATACAGCTAGACATCTGTATACCATGATGGAAGTACCCACAACATGAGCTCTACACCCTTCAGACATAAAATCCAACTTTGTGACGTTACAGTTTTGTGTCAAAAAAACTTATTTAGAATAAGAACGTGATCAACATAAGACCAGTCCTTTGTTACAAAAGCTTTTTACAAACACCTTTTTATAATAGCCTTTTTTTTATAAAAGTCTTTTTCAGCAAGTATTTTTTTGCACAAAGCATTTCTCACTAAACCTGTCTGAAGCAACAGCTTGACATTTTCGTGTCATAGCGTTTTTCGCTACGATTGGACAATAGAAGTTGCCGTACCATTTGTTCATAGGAACAAAACGAATAGTAACTTTAAAGCACGCCGATTACGCACTGATCAGGAAGTGCTGTTTTTTTTTTTTTTGAGGCTACAGACCGGCACATCCGAGGCGGCCATTTTGAAAAATGTCCCGTTCTAGTGTCCCGCGCATCTTTTAGCGCGCTTTCCCATTCAGCCAGCAAGTTGAAATATGGGCTCCGTACGCTCACAACCCGTTCCAGAGAGCCACGAGAAGGTAATACCGGGTTGAGAGTGCAGCCTTCTGCATTGTCTGACCACAGGCGCCCTCACCTTCCGTGCCAGCTCATGGGGCAATATCTTCATTGAGTCTATGTATGTATAAAGTACTATGATAGTAAGTATGGATGATTTACGATAGATCAATCGATAAAAGCCCCAGATAAAACACGGGCTTTAGTATGAACAAGTGTGTATGTGGAGAAAGGATGTGTGCTACGTGTGATTGTTTGTTTTTGTAAATAATCCTCCCCTGACCTATCGTGAGAAGTGTTTTTAAATTCTGTGAGCAATTTGAATTCACCATTGGGTAGCACAGCACCCACCCGTGAGCATGAGTATGATGCTTAGTGATGAGTATAAAGAAAAATATATCACAGTGGTATATACCACATACCAATCCTTTCCACATGATGGTGATGTGTAAACAAAGCGCAATACATGATGGTCAATATTTTTACCATTGTCTCCAATTTATTTATTCTTTGTTCTTTCTCTTTTCCTTTGCAGAACCTTGACAAAATACCAATAGGGTATTATGAAGAAGGCCACAATAGGGCATCTTATGCGTGTACTAAGGACCATTGGGCATATGTACATTTGGAATCATTCACTTACAATAGTGAAGTAGGGATCGTTCTTGGTCCTGACGAGAAAGCCAGGGGATGGCTTTGAAACATGTTGACCCCGTAGAAGGCAACTCATTACAGTACACCCTCTACACCTCCCCATTTTTAATGTTTCCAGCCAGGAAGGCAATAAATTATATTTTTTCCACTAGCCAGGGAACTTTTAATTCTTGCACCACTTTTCTTTCACGGCCCTACCACCCCATGCACTACACATAACTTCTATCACGAATTCAAGTGCTCCCGCGTCTACGTAGGTCGTAGCACGCCCCGCCCCGTAGAGGGACGGGAAGACCCCAATGATGAAGCATGACACTGAATTGGTTTTCAGTGTGTGAGGGGTATTTTAAAAACCCGAAGTGGTTCCCTTCTGTAAACAACTAGAAGGTGCCTTGATAACCATCTCTGCTACACCATCATTATGACTATAGCTTTTCAGTTATTAAATGGCATAATGTAATGTAATGGTAGAATCTTTTTGTTGAGAAATAGGATTTGGAGGAGGACGATTCTACCATTACCCCTCTTCACTCCCCCCTTTGTTTCTTGAGTCCTCCTGATAATGCCCACTCCTCCTGATGACGCACACTCCTCCTGATGACGCACACTCCTCCTGATGACGCACACTCCTCCTGATGACACACAATCTACCCAGAGAAGTACACCCCTCATGATGACGCACACCCCTCCTGATGACGCACACTCCTCCTGATGACACACAATCTACCCAGAGAGGTACACCCCTCATGATGACGCACACCCCTCCTGATGACGCACACTCCTCCTGATGACACACAATCTACCCAGAGAGGTACACCCTGATCCAGCGCGACTAATATAATTTCTTCCCTTTAGACATGACATCCAGGTTGAAAAACATTCCTCCTAACAACTATACCAGTATGACGGTGGGGCCCATATCACCGCATAAACATTCACTCACTCATATATTCCCTGGATCCCATCCACCTTTTACCTAGGAGAAAAAGTTATGACTGCTGGAAGAAAACGGGATACCTTTTTTAAAATTGACAAGATAGTTTCTCAAACATCATACATATTTTGGTTTTAATCCTGTCGATTTCTAAAACATCAAGGTATTCCGCTTTTTGGTCGATGGACCAACTAGTAGGAATAAGTTGATGGTGACTAAGACCAGCTCAATCACATTTAAACCTATTTAAACATTGCATTTATTATTGAGCTTAAAGGACCACAGACTCGTAGTTTTAATTTTAATCAAATTTATCTATTCGCTTAGTTGCATATATAAGTTTCAATTTTATTAATCAGTTTAATACATTTAATATCATCATAAGAATTAAAACTTTAAAGAAAATTATGCATACCCTTTTTAGATGAAATTAAAAGATCGTCACAGCAGTTAAAATTCAGATCCCAGCTTAGAACTCCCAAAACTGACTGTCTGTCCAGCTAAACAGGCCTCCTCGACGGGCCACCTATGCAGGTTTCCCGCCACGGTCTCGTTCTTTCCCAGTCAGAATTAAAAGTAAAAGATTAATTATTTTAAATTAAAGGCCTATGGAAAATAGCAACTCTCCAGCGTCAGCGTCCAGTGCTCAAAAAATATGTATGAAAAAGCGCTCCTCCTACTTAAGAGTAGGTCCTCTTATACCCTATTACTAACTTACTAAACAGAAATGTTTCAATCTTTGGGGGCGAGATTCACGCTAATTGGTCCATTGGAGGGGTGTCGAGCATCTCCTCATTGCCCTCCTTGCTCAAACCAGTTCCGAAAAATGTTTATCATTTTGTCCTTTCACACGGTTTTAGGACATTACCAATCCGACTGACAGTTCCTCATATGTAACTTCTTTTGTATCCTTATTAAAACAGTTCATTGTTAATCCACAGCTGCATTTCTGGTTCTCACACATTCTCGCTGAGTCCCTCTTGGCACACGTTTTGATGATAGGTCATGTTAACCTATATCCCTCTTCCATTCTGGGCTCTACAAGCAATCGCGTGGTATATTTTCTGCAGCTTTTCTTCCGCTTGGAAGCCATTTTGCGCTTGCGCCTTAAGCTCATCTGCCTCGGCAGCCATTTTTACAGCACGGCCTAGCAGGCTTGAACGAACTATCATGAAAACAAACACAATAACAGTTAAGAATAAAGAAAATAAGCCTTTTTGTTTCCCACCCGTCATTCTACGTACCCCAGTTAGGTGTTACCTAGCAAAAGCAACATGTAAAGCTATGTTTACTTACCATTCGCACTCTTTTGCCACAATACAATTTACTACGTAGCACATATCATGCAATATTATTCTAATTAGTACGCGAACCATTATGTTATTATTATTTCACTTTTACAATTGTAAGTAGATTAGTTTGCACGTGTACTGCAAGTTACCAAGAATATTTATAAGAAAAACATAAAATGTTGATTAGTCGTTAAAACGAACAATAACATTAATTATTAACGTTAATATTAGGGGGTTCAAAATTTTCTCGTTTACCTTGCTCCATCAACCCCTCATGATGACGCACACCCCTCCTGATGAGGCACACTCCTCCTGATGACACACACTCCTCCTGATGACACACACTCCTCCTGATGACACACACTCCTCCTGATGATACACACTCCTGCTGATGACGCACACTCCTCCTGAGGATGCACACTCCTCCTGATGGCACACACACTCCTCCTGAGGGTGCACACTCCTCCTGAAAATGTACACTCCTCCTGAAAATGTACACTCCTCCTGATGACACAAACTCCTCCTCATGACGCACTCTACCTAGAGAGTTACACTCGTCTTGATGATGCACACTCCTAATGACACACACTCCTCGTCTTGATGATGCACACTCTACCTAGAGAGGACTCACACTCCTCCTGATGACTCACACTCCTCCTGATGACTCACACTCCTCCTGATGATGCACATTCCTTCTGGTGATGCACACTCCACCTGATGATGCACATTCTTCCAGAGGGCGCACACTGACCTTTAGAACATATGCTGACCTTGAGGGCACAGCCGGCTCCTGAGTACGTACATTTCTGAGTATACAGACTCCTTACGAGGGCGCACTCTCCTCCTGACAACACACCTTTCTCCAAAGAACGCACACCACTCCTGAGGATGCACACTTCACCTGGAGACACACAGACTCCTCCTAAGGTTGAAGACTTTACCTGAGGTTGCATTCTGCTTCTGAGAATGTACTCTATTTGGAGCAGCACACTGCTTCTGAAAATACATACTCCCCTTGACGACACACACTACTCCCAAGGATGCACGACCTACTTGGGGTGCAAATTCCTCCTGATTATACACAATCCATCTGGAGAAATCCACACTCATCCTGACGACGACACTCTCCTGAGGATGCGCACTTCTTTTCAGGATGGACACTTCTCCAGAGGACGCACACTCTACCTAGAGAGGCACACCCCTCTTGATGATGCACTCTCCTCCTGACGACGATGCTCTCCTGAGGATGCACACTTCTTTTCAGGACGTAGACTTCTCCAGAGGACGCACACTCTACCTAGAGAGGCACACCCCTCTTGAAGGTGCACACTCCTCCTGACGACGATGCTCTCCTGAGGATGCACACTTCTTTTCAGGACGTAGACTTCTCCAGAGGACACACACTCTACCTAGAGAGGCACACCCCTCTTGATGATGCACACTCCTCCTGACGACGATGCTCTCCTGAGGATGCACACTTCTTTTCAGGACGTAGACTTCTCCAGAGGACGCACACTCTACCTAGAGAGGCACTCCCCTCTTGATGATGCACACTCCTCCTGACGACGATGCTCTCCTGAGGATGCACACTTCTTTTCAGGACGTAGACTTCTCCAGAGGACGCACACTCTACATAGAGAGGCACACCCCCCCTTGAAGGTGCACACTCCTCCTGACAACGATGCTCTCTTGAGGATGCACACTTCTTTTCAGGACGTAGACTTCTCCAGAGAACGCACACTCTACCTAGAGAGGCACACCCCCCTTGAAGGTGCACACTCCTCCTGACGACGATGCTCTCCTGAGGATGCACACTTCTTTTCAGGAGGGACACTTAACCAGAGGACGCACACTCTACCTAGAGAGTTACACTCATCTTGATGATGCACACTCCTAATGACACACACTCCTCCGGATGATGCACACTCTACCTAGAGAGGTACACCCCTCATGATGACGCACCACTACTCCTGGTGACGCACACTCCTCCTGATGACTCACACTCCTCCTGATGACTCACACTCCTCCTGATGATGCACATTCCTTCTGGTGATGCACACTCCACCTGATGATGCACATTCTTCCAGAGGGCACACACTGACCTTTAGAACATATGCTGACCTTGAGGGCACAGCCGGCTCCTGAGTACGTACATTTCTGAGTATACAGACTCCTTCCGAGGGCGCACTCTCCTCCTGACAACACACCTTTCTCCAAAGAACGCACACCACTCCTGAGGATGCACACTTCACCTGGAGACACACAGACTCCTCCTAAGGATGAAGACTCTACCTGATGTTGCATTCTGCTTCTGAGAATGTACTCTACTTGGAGCAGCACACTGCTTCTGAAAATACATACTCCCCTTGATGACACACACTACTCCCAAGGATGCACGACCTACTTGGGGTGCAAACTCCTCCTGATTATACACAATCCATCTGGAGAAATCCACACTCATCCTGACGACGACACTCTCCTGAGGATGCGCACTTCTTTTCAGGATGGACACTTCTCCAGAGGACGCACACTCTACCTAGAGAGGCACACCCCTCTTGATGATGCACACTCCTCCTGACGACGATGCTCTCCGGAGGATGCACTCTTCTTTTCAGGACGTAGACTTCTCCAGAGGACGCACACTCTACCTAGAGAGGCACAACCCCCCTTGAAGGTGCACACTCCTCCTGACGACGATGCTCTCCTGAGGATGCACACTTCTTTTCAGGATGGACACTTCTCCAGAGGACACACACTGTACCTAGAGAGGCACGCCCCTTGATGATGCACACTCCTCCTGACGATGACGCTCTCCTGAGGATGCACACTTCTTTTCAAGATGGAGAATACTCCAGAGGGCGCACACTCTACCTAGAATGGCACACCCCTCTTGATGATGCACACTCCTCCTGACGACGACGCCCTCCTGAGGATGCACACTTCTTTTCAGGACGGACACTTCTCCAGAGGACGCACACTCTACCTAGAGAGGCACACCCCTCTTGATGATGCACACAACTCCTGACGACAACGTTCTCCTGAGGATGCACATTTCTTTTCAAGACGGAGACTTCTCCAGAGGACGCACACTCTACCTAGAGAGGCACACCCCTCTTGAAGGTGCACACTCCTCCTGACGACGATGCTCTCCTGAGGATGCACACTTCTCTTCAGGACGGACACTTCTCCAGAAAAAGCACACTCTACCTAGAGAGGCACACCTCTCTTGATGATGCACACTCCTCCTGTCGACGACGCTCTCCTGAGGATGCACACTTCTTTTCAGGACGGACACTTCTCCAGAGGACGCACACTCTACCTAGAGAGGCACACCCCTCTTGAAGGTGCACACTCCTCCTGACGACGATGCTCTCCTGAGGATGCACACTTCTTTTCTGGATGGACACTTCTCCAGAGGACGCACACTCTACCTAGAGAGGCACACCCCTTGATGATGCACACTCCTCCTGACGATGACGCTCTCCTGAGGATGCACACTTCTCTTCAGGACGGACACTTCTCCAGAGGACGCACACTCTACCTAGAAAGGCACACCCCTCTTGATGATGCACACTCCTCCTGCCGACGACGCTCTCCTGAGGATGCACACTTCTTTTCAGGATGGACACTTCTCCAGAGGACGCACACTCTACCTAGAGAGGCACACCCCTCTTGATGATGCACACTCCTCCTACAGACAACGCTCTCCTGAGGATGCACACTTCTCTTCAGGACGGACACTTCTCCAGAGGACGCACACTCTACCTAGAGAGGCACACCCCTCTTGATGATGTACACTTCTCCTGACAATGACGCCCTCCTGAGGATGCACACTTCTTTTCAGGACGCACACTCTACCTAGAGAGGCACACCCCTCTTGATGATGCACACTCCTCCTGACGACGATGCTCTCCTGAGGATGCACACTTCTTTTCAGGACAGAGACTTCTCCAGAGGACGCACACTCTACCTAGAGAGGCACACCTCTCTTGATGATGCACACTCCTCCTGACGACGACGCTCTCCTGAGGATGCACACTTCTCTTCAGGACGGACACTTCTCCAGAAAAAGCACACTCTACCTAGAGAGGCACACCCCTTGATGATGCACACTCCTGCTGACGATGACGCTCTCCTGAGGATGCACACTTCTCTTCAGGGCGGACACTTCTCCAGAGTACGCACACTCTACCTAGAAAGGCACACCCCTCTTGATGATGCACACTGCTGACGACAACGCTCTCCTGAGGATGCACACTTCTTTTCAGTACGGACACTTCTCCAGAGGACGCACACTCTACCTAGAGAGGCACACCCCTTGATGATGCACACTCCTCCTGACGATGACGCTCTCCTGAGGATGCACACTTCTTTTCAGGACGGACACTTCGCCAGAGGACGCACACTCTACCTAGGGAGGCTCACCCCTTGATGATGCACACTCCTCCTGACGATGACGCTCTCCTGAGGATGCACACTTCTTTTCAGGACGGACACTTCGCCAGAGGACGCACACTCTACCTAGGGAGGCTCACCCCTTGATGATGCACACTCCTCCTGCCGACGACGCTCTCCTGAGGATGCACACTTCTTTTCAAGACGGAGACTTCTACAGAAAAAGCACACTCTACCTAGAGAGGCATGCCCCTCTTGATGATGCACACTCCTCCTGCCGACGACACTCTCCTGAGGATGCACACTTCTTTTCAAGACGGAGACTTCTCCAGAAAAAGCACACTCTACCTAGAGAGGCATGCCCCTCTTGATGATGCACTCTCCTCCTGACCACGACGCTCTCCTGAGGATGCACACTTCTTTTCAGGGCGTAGACTTTTCCAGAGGACACACACTCTACCGAGAGAGGCACACCCCTCTTGATTTTTTAAATTTTTTTTATATATCTTTATTGACATTTGAAATAGACATTACAAAACCAATATGCGTAGTCTCAGGATCATACAATTAGGAGCATCAAATCTTGTGTGAACAGGATTAAGTGGACAAGGTACATTTTATGCACATGTATTAACCCATTAGTACAAACATAGTCTCTCCATCATGCATTCTTCTTTTACCGTACTTCATCCCCAAGGGGTTGATATACCTTGGCCTATGTCTCAGAGACTGTGAAAACAAACCTATATCAAAATTCCCAACTTCCCATCCCCCCGCCCACAACTAAAACATACCCTCCCTGCCATGTCTGGTGTACATGTCTATACTGTGAATCCCTATCTCCACCCTGATGGTCCACGTTGGTGTACTGTCTACTGTATCTTCATTACCGGTCTTCCCCTTCTCCCAGTTATCTTCTGGCCGACTACCAGTCATTGCGTTCCCCACGGCCTCCTCTCGTGCTTCAGTATCTGCCCCTTAAATTATCAACTCTCCCTACATCGCTCTCCACGTCTGTAGGTCAATCTCTAACTTTTCATCGCGCCTGGTTTGTTGCATTCGAATCACTTCGGCCGTCGCCCATTCTTTCATATCTCGCACCCATTGCAACATTTTTGGCGGTGTGTGGCTGAGCCATGAAATGGCTATCTGGCGTTTCGCCAATACCAATCCCAGGAGGACAACTTTCCTACCCAAATTTGTATTCTTAGGTCGAGGCAATAGACCCAGCACACCCCTCTTGATGATGCACACTCCTCCTGCCGACGACGCTCTCCTGAGGATGCACACTTCTTTTCAGGTTGGACACTTCTCCAGAGGACGCACACTCTACCTAGGGAGGCACGCCCCTCTTGATGATGCACACTCCTCCTGCCGACGACGCTCTCCTAAGGATGCACACTTCTTTTCAGGACGGACACTTCTCCAGAAAAAGCACACTCTACCTAGAGAGGCACACCCCTTGATGATGCACACTCCTCCTGCCGACGACGCTCTCCTGAGGATGCACACTTCTTTTCAGGTCAGACACTTCTCCAGAGGACGCACACTCTACCTAGGGAGGCACGCCCCTCTTGATGATGCACACTCCTCCTGCCGACGACGCTCTCCTAAGGATGCACCCTTCTTTTCAGGACGGACACTTCTCCAGAGGACGCACACTCTACCTAGGGAGGCACACCCCTCTTGATGATGCACACTCCTCCTGACGATGACGGACTCCTGAGGATGCACACTTCTTTTCAGGACGTGGACTTCTCCAGAGGACGCACACTCTACCTAGAGAGGCACGCCCCTCTTGATGATGCACACTCCTCCTGACGACGATGCTCTCCGGAGGATGCACACTTCTTTTCAGGACGTGGACTTCTCCAGAGGATGCACACTCTACCTAGAGAGGCACACCTCTCTTGATGATGCACACTCCTCCTGGCGACGTCGCTCTCCTAAGGATGCACCCTTCTTTTCAGGACGGACACTTCTCCAGAGGACGCACACTTGACCTTAGAATGCCATTTTTCAAATAGCAATTCTTACTGAATCGCAGTTTGGAAATTGCAATTCCTAATGCATGACAGTTTTATTTTTTAAATAGTGATTTCTTGTGGGTCACAAATCTACTTACCTCATAAATATTAATGAGGTGGTTCACAATATGTTTCCCACTAGGAATTTCAGCCCTCACAGGGATAGTGGCCTGCTGGGGTCAGCAGACCACCATGTCTGTGAGTGATTTTTAATAAAGAAATAGTTCTTTCCTAAAATAAACCCAATTTTCATTAAAGGAAAACAGGATGCGTTTAAAAAAAGAAAATGAAAAGTTAAAGTTTAATGGTCCCTGGCCACTGCCTGCTCTTAAAAACAATTTTGTTTAACATTCTCAAAGAGGAAGGGGTTTCATGCGGACTCCTTACCATTTGCGAATAGGTTATCACCAATTTTGAATTAGTGGTAAAGTATTACTTTTTTGCGACCAGAATTCAGTCGCAAAAGTGTGCTATGACCTTTCTTTGGCCCGTGTCCTCTCTATTATGACACCTGTTTAGATTTGTGTTGTGCTCATGAAATGTGAGGGAGACCTACATACACAACCTGTGTCATTATTTTGTAGACCTTACAGACCCTGGTGGGGGATTGGCACTGCCTCCATACTTGGACTCAGAAGGGGAACAGCCTTGTTTGTGCCGTCTAGTTTTCCTTGTCTTCTGGGCCAGAATTGTTTTTTATATTAAATATTAATTTAAAATAAATTTATATATTTATTTTGAATGTAGAGCAAAATAAAAACATGCTATAGAACTATTAACTTAGTTTCGAATTAAATCTTTCATTATTTAAAAAATATGAAATTAAATAACAATTATCTTACTGAATTGTAATGAAAAAATAAAGCCCCACCTAAAGATAAAAAAGAAATGCATTTTTATTATGTATTAATAATTATTAAAATGATGTATAGATTTAAATAAAAGTAGTTTAATTATATTTTAATAACATTTTATGTTAATTTATAATTAAAAAAGGTTGTTAAAATATTTTATAATTAATCAATATGTTTAATTTTTTTTTAGATTTTTTAACATTAAATTATATTTATTTATATTTTTAACTATTTTTGATAATTTAATTTAACATTATTTCTTAGGTGGTTTTATTTGAAGTAACTACTTCAATTAGTTTCTATGGGAAGGTGCTGCAGTCCCAGTAGTTGGCCACGTGTGGTGCTGGATTTACTACTGGTCCCCTTTGTGAGTAGTAATGTACACTTGTAAATTTGGCCCCACCTCCCTGTTTTAGGAGGTGGAGATTTGCAAGTCTACACTTTTGAGTACGTTTACACTCGGATTTTGTGAATAGCAGAGTTCCTCTAAGTGTACGAGTAAACCTCACATATAAAACTTACACTTGTAAGTGTAAGTTTTACACAAGTGTAGGTTTTACCTCTGTTAATAGTCCCGCTGTGCCCCAGGTAGACTCGTTTCCCTAGACAGTAGATCTGCATGTCTGCGGCTGATGTCACTATGCCTGGGGCAAAACAAACAAATTCCCTTTTCTGCTTGATAAGAAAGAAAAACACTTGTTTTAGACTGGAACAATCTAGGCAGATCATGTGTTATAGGTACCTTGTATGGGATCATCCAGACACTATGGAACATTAAATACAGAAGATCCACATTTATGGTTACTGCACAACTTTAGACAAAACAACAATGCTTTTTTCTAAAAAAGTGTATCCAACTATGTAATGTTTGTCTGGTGCTTTGCATACCCGTCCCTTTTCTTAAAGATTAGGGTATCCCTCATAGTTGCGTACTATGCCTGGGACCATCTTTGCATCCTTGGTATTGGTGAGTAGCAGAAAATTAGTGACTGAGGGAGCGCAAATTATGTACTATCAGGCAAGAGCAGTTAGGGCCTCATTTATGAAAACTGTTGCATCGCTGCGTGAAAACAGTGGTGCAACACTTTTCAGTGCGCCCTCCTTGCGACACCAAGGATGCGCCGTATTTACTGTACGGCGCTCCATGTCGCAAGGATTTACAGGTACATCAGTATTCCTGACGTATCTGTAGGCGTAAAGGTGACGCACTGCTAGGGTGTGTCTGAAAACAGACGCAACTCCAGCAATGAGTCCTTACACATCGGGCCTGCGTCAGTCTTTACGGCAGGTGTAAGGATTTGACGCAGTGGCGCCCAAGAAGTGTCGCCGTGAAATCTCATAGATTTCACTGCGCCACATCTACAAAACTTTTTTCCGGGGGATCGCCCACCCTGCATACATTATACCTGACGCAGGTATAATGTAGCGCAAGGGTTTACAAAGTGACCCATCTGCTTAGATGCGTCACTTTGTAAATATGTGCAGTGTGGCGCATATTTTACGCCGCCAGTGCTCCACAAAAAGTGACGCATTGGCTGCGCAAAGGGCTCATAAATAAGCCCTTTAGACTTTATCTGCGCATTAGTTAGAAGTTCCACTCTGTTGCATTATCCAGTCCCTGAGGCCAGACTGGCTGATGGCGGCAGAGGCTAGTCACGCAATGGGATGGCTTCTGTTGTTTGCTCGGCTGTGCCTGGAAGGTAAGGCGGCTCCTGTTTGGCGGGTGGTTTCTGTTGGCTGGGTGCCACTTGGTTCCCTTTAGGGCAGTGTCTGAGTACTGCCCATGAGTTTGCGTCTGTGGTGGTTGTGCCACACTTCAGCTAATGAATTGTTTGGTCTTGACTGTGTGACGTTGTTTGACAAATGTGGTGATTTTTATTGGTCACGAGCCCAACAATTGGTGTCTGTTCTGTCAATGCTTTGATAATTCAAAACCAGTGAGGTTGATGCTTTTGTCTGTCCGATCAATGTTGGAAGCTTGGCAAAAGTAAGGGGGAAAACGGAAGAGGTAAAGGGCAGAATGGGAGTCAGAATCACTGGTGGAATTAAAAAGTTTGGAAGGAATAAAGATAAAAAGAAATAATTGGATGAAAATAGAAAAATGGGAAATAAAGAAAGAAGGGTGTGGAAAGGAAAAGAGAAGGAGAAGAAAGGAAGAGTGAGAGAAAAGATGTACTAAGGATTAAGAAGGGGAAGAGTGTGTAAAAAGAATGACGAATTTGAGGACAAAGAGAGAAATGAACACAGTGATGAAAGATAATTGAAGGAATAAAGAAAGTGTGCTAAGAAACAAGGGATGTATGACGTATTCATGCATGCTTTTACAACGCATGCCTTTACAACGCGGGCATTACACAAACACGTCGTTACCATGCGTTCCATTACAACGCAAGTTGTTACAACGACTTGCCTTAGGGAAGCGCTGGACTTTGGAATAGTATATTTTACTATTCCAACTCCAGTCTTTGCAACAGTAGAGAAGGTGTTGGATTTAAAATCCAACAATGGGTTCCCTAAAGCAAGTCGTAGTAACGACTTGTGTTGTAATGGAACGCGTGGTAACGACACGTTCGTTGTAGTGCCTGCGTTGTAATGGCACTGCGTAGTGCTGTCTGCGTTGTAAACGCTGTTTCACAGTAAAAAAAGTGCATAGAAATAAAAGAAGAGGGGCCGGAAGGAAACAGAGTGAGGGGAAATGAAAGGCGAAAGAAAGAGGAGAAGAAAGTATGGGTAAGTGTAAAGTAAGAAAAGGAGAAAAGAAAGATAAAGCAGAAAAGAAGGAAGAGGTGAAGAAAGAAACAAAGAAGAAAGTGGGCCAGAAAGAAAGGGGAGACGAAAAAGAGGAAAGAATAGAAGAAATAGAAAAATATAGAAAGAAGGATAGGTCAAAAGAGAATAAGGATAGAAAGGCCAACAGGGAAGAAAGAAACAGAAGGGTAAAATAAAAAAGAAGGGTGGAACAGGAAAAATTCATCAAAGTAGACACAAAGGAGAGGAGAGAGAGAGAGAAAGAAATAAGACCGACAAGAAGGAGAAATAAAGAAAATATGAAGGGCAAGAGAAAGATTGAAATAGGAGAGTGATGAGAAGCATACAAAAGTGTGGGTGAGAAGTGCAGCAAAACAGCAGATTAGAGTGACAGTAGGAAACAAAGGCAAGTGAGGGTTAGAAATGCATGCAAGAGAGGAGCTGATAAACTGAAGGTGAGGACATATGAGAAATGAAGGTAATCAAGTAAAAGTGAGGAAGGAAGGATAAGTGGGAGACTGAGGTGCTAGTCACACTGATAGACCCTGCGGTGGGCACTGCAGGCTTTATGATGGCACGGGCACAGTGAAGTACACGATTACCAAGCAGGGGTCATTATATCTTGCTTTTATGGATCTTAGCACTGCCTTCCATGGGGTAAACCGCTCCAAACTTTGGGGCGCTCTATCCAAGATAAGGCTGCTCCATCCATTAGTTGAATTTCTTCAGACTTTGAGAGATGGGGTCACTGCCTGAGTTAGATATGGTACAGAAGGGGCATGTACCGAGTCTTTGAAGCTGTCTCAGGGTGTCCGACAAGGATATGTCTTAGCCCCCATTTTATTTCTTTTATATATTAATGGGTTGCACCCCTTTTTAGTTGCTCAGGAGAAGGATCTACCGAAAGTGAAAGCTAAACATGTGCCGGCCTTACTTAATGACGATGACGCGGTCTTCGTGGGCTTATAGATGCTTTTGTTAATTTTATGGATGATTTAGACCTAGAGGTTAATACAGCAAAGGCACATTATATGGTATGTGGAAAGCAGAAACGCAAAACTGGACACATTGCTATTAAGGGACAAACATCACACGAGTTAGTGAGTTTTCTTACCTAGGTGTTATCTTTGACTCTCGTGGCCGCTGGTTACCCTGCATCACCAGTCGATGTTACTGTTTTAATCACTCCCTGAGGGCCCTATTTGGGTTGGCGACCAGAGTCGGTAGTAAACCGATTCTGCCTTTATTGGAGATGTATAAACTTGAATGTTTACCAACTATGGGGTATATTCACAAGAACGTGCGCTAAACATCTCCAAAAAATGTTAACGCAACTTCACACATCGCAGTCTATCGCGGGAAAATAACCCCGTGTTAACGTGGAATTCACAACACGGCGGTACCATGCGATAGCCTCCCGAAACCGCGGCCAATGTCCGCGATACAACCACTGCGACGGCAATAAAAACACAAACCCCAACACGTAAAAAGACGCGATGGGCCCAAACGCGATAAGAAAACAGTGATAACCAGCGAGAGGCCAGCAATACCCACGCGTAATGCGGGAAAAAGCACAAGAACAGCATACGGAAAATGCCACTAAAAGGAAATGAACTGCGGAGTACCACGGATGCACCCTGACCGACTGCAGAGGACAACATGAACCCCACAATCCCCACGGAGGAACACCCAGGAATCCAGGGCTCGTGGAAGGGCAATGAGAAGAGGAAGAGGAAGACTGGGTACAGTCTGCAGGAAAACACGATAATCGTCACGGATGAGATAGAACACCACCACCAACTGTACGTCACCTCCAACGTGTCACTGGCAACAAAGAGGCAAAGATGGCACACCATCTCGGACCATGTGAATGCCGTCGCAGCACCGAGGAGGACAATGGAAGAGGACAAGAGGCACTGGATTGATGTGAATGGCAAAACCAAGCAGAAACTCGCTGCCAACACGAAAGCAGCAACGCACTTCGGAGGAGGGGGGCCAGCAGAACACCAGGAGCTGAATGACATGGAGAAGATGGTGGCCACAGTCACCAGTCGGGAGACGGTGACAGGAGTTGGGGATCCGGACACTGCCCAACATGACCCGACACTACATCAACAGGGTGCGTACCGACCAGGGAGTGGGGGGATGGGGGGAGATGGGCACAATGGCACACATGCACAATTAAGCAGAGCACACTGCACACCCACAATGACTCAGGATCATGTCCCTGATCCCACAGGAACACTTCAGCACACACACAAACACCAAGTAGTCCCACGTACACCATGTGCCCAAACGGGCACCCACTCAACACATCAACAATCACACAACCAACACATGCACACGTGCGAAACACAGCAAATATGCATATACGTCAGCCACACTGACAATGCAAGAGACACCACATGACGAGTAGCATGGCTGCAGTCCAATCATCATGACAATGTACACGGCACGACACTGAGGTGGCTGAGTGTGGACCACTACCGGAAAGGAGCAGGTCACACTCGGACACAACCACCTGCACAAACAACCCCTGACATCAACGACACATCTGCGGACAAACATTGCCCAAGAGTCACAACTCGACAAAGAGCACAAGTTACCCAAGTCTGCAACATCTCAGCACTGTGGAAGCATAGAACTGAAAGGCACACCGCATGAAAGGGATAAGTGGCAGCCAAATCAGAGCCGCAGGAGCGACTCACCCACCGTGCAGCATACGCACATAAGAATAAGTGCACCTCGACATTGACAACATCCTGGTACAAACAGCAACACCTCCACAACAGAACACAACTGGTGCCGCATATGTGCACAACATGGCCAATCACATCTGGCACAGCAGGAAACTGTGACATGACAATGTACAAGTACAACCTGTAACCTGCAAATATTTTTTATTCAGACATGCTGTGCTTGTGGACATTTTGTACTGTCCCATGATTGCCAGGGACGGCCACAATGTGACGTGCTCATGAGAAGAAATTGGCAATGAGGGTGTTCCTATGGGCTAATCCTGCCGCAGCTGCAGTGGGATGTGGGCCACCTGCCCCATCGTCCTAATCATCGTCCGGTACTTCTGGAACTTGGATCCATGGGGCATTGGTGCGTACACAGATGTTGTGCAACACACAACATGCAACGATCATCTTGCACACGATGTCTGGGCTGTACAGGAGCCTTCCACCTGGGACGTCCAGGCACCTGAAACGTGACTTCAACACGCCAAATGTGCGTTCCACGATGCCCCTGGTGCGTAAGTGGGCCGCATTGTACTGCCTCTGGGTGGGTGTGTTCGGGTCTCGGAGGGGTGTCATCATCCAAGGGCAGAGTGCATATCCTTGATCACCTGTGACAGTGCAGAGAGAAAAGAGTCAATACTTGAATCGGCATGATGTGTTGGCAGGCCCACTAGTCCAGTGACGCCTGTGCTGGCTGTGTGTGGGGTGAGTGTAAGCCAGCCCTCAGGGAGTAGCTGGTGCTGGCAACAACTTCAACAGTCATCAGGCACTCAGGAATGCAATGTTCGAACAGCAAGGGAGCATGACTTGAGTTGCACAGAGTTAGTGGCCCCGGATGCACAGCGGCCGACACGGGCCTACCGCCACGGGACGCTGACTTGCGGGAGAATGGGGTAGAGTCATGAGGGCAGAGCAGGGTCTTGTATGTATCAAAGGTGGTTTTCGCGGAGTGTCTCGGGGGAGAGTGGGAGGTGTACCCCCAGGGCATGATGCAGAGGGCACATGCCAGCTGTGTCCGGCAACATGGCGGATATGAATGCCACAGACTCATGCCAAACACCAAGTCCGTACCTGCCAGTTGCTGGTGACAACCCCCAGGCCACAGGCTCAGACACCAACAATGTTCTGCCGGAGGCTGACGGTGACTCACGACGCACAGGGTTAGTGGCACCAGGTCAGTCCTTGCTACTGGTTGACCTCCTCCGTAACGGTGATCCGTGTTTCCACCGGACTGAAACGCATCTTTCACTCACTCCTCACCCTGCGTTCACTGGCATGAACTCTGCCATTGATTGATGAAGACTCAGTTCTAGATGTGGGACATACTGGACTGCAGTGTAGGCCGGCTGCAGCGGTGGAGTATGTCAACGAATGAGGACTCCTGGGGGCCTGTGTCAGGGAGGACAGCGATGGTCTGAGGAGGCTGCCAAGGTCGCGGGCATGGGTCTTGGAGCTAGCACCGGCACGTGGTGGGCCCTCTTTGACACACGACGGTGTCGGCAGGTGAGCAGTGCGGCCTTGGAGCGCTGGGGCGGGCAAGCCGGGTCTGGGTATTAGCGGCCTGGGGTGCAGCGCTGCTTACGGCGTCGGCCTCATGGCGGGCTGAGAGGCGCCGCCCTGGCAGTGACGTTGGCCATTCCGGGAGAGCACCACGCTCAGCGCAACGGTGTTTTTATCCACACCCCTGCGCAGGCCTGGCGTGAGCCGGGCCAACACACTACGCTCACGCACACAGGGGGGGACCCAGCGAGCGATATTTCCGCGATCTAACTCACAGCCTGGGGTGACATGGTTGCGTCCACTGTTCACTACTCTCCAGACACCAGCAGTTAATGTCTGCATTGACATATCTGTGGTTTGCATACCCAGGTCTGTCCAGCACATTCACGCCACACTTGTCGTTGTGTACATTCCCATTCATGGGTCACTTGCATCCTTCGCACATGCCTGCTTTCCGCCTCTCCACACGTTCAGCTGTTGTGTGGCTGTGGTGCCATGATATAGCTGGCTTGTGTACATGGGAAGCCCAGGATCCCAATGGAGTTGTGTTGTCGTGTCTGGTAGGTGGGCATGTTGATTGACATGTTGTATGTGGTTTGGTCACGTGTGCATTCCCACAGTTGTGTGTTGTGTGATGGTGGCTTTGAGGTGTGTGGTATGTTCATTTGGTACTTACCAACGAGCAGTCCAGTTCCATAGGTGCCATCCTGGAAGCGCTGGTTGATGATGGACTGTCGGAAGATGTAGGAATCGTGCACACTGCCTGGGTAGTTTGCGACAACATTGGTGAACATTCCCCGGTGGTCCACTATTGCCTGCACATTGATGGAATGCGTGTGCTTTCTGTTGCGGTAGATGTGTGCAGTGTCCGCAGGGGGCACAAGTGGGACATGTGTGCAGTCAATGGCCCCCAACACGAGTGGGATTCTAGCAATGGCGTAGAAGCCTTGCTTGGTCTCCAGCTGTTCCTGCGCAGTGTGGGGGAAGTGAAGGTACTGGGGTGTGAAGCTGATGATGGCATCCAGGACAGGTGTGAGGAACTTTGATAGGGCTGGCTGTGAGACTCCTCCGACTCTGGCCGTTGTTGGTTGGAAGGTACCAGAGGCCAACGTGTGCAGCACAGCCAGCAGCTTTGTCTGCGGAGGGATGTTGGTTGTCCGCTGTGTTGGGACCGTCAGCCTGTGGCCGATGTGGGTCATGATGCGGAGGATGGTTGTCCTTTTGAGCCTGTAGTGGGCAATGACTTCCTCGGGCGTTAGGTCTGTGAGACTGGTGCGTTTTCGGTAGGTCCGCTGTCTTACTCTGCGCTGCCTCTGTGGTGGTGGCGGTCCTGGGGGTGGTGGCGGTGGGTGTTGTGGCCCTGTTGGGGCTCCAAGCTGCATGATGAGTAGCTCCATGGCGTTGGTTGTTCTTCGGGTGTGGCTGTGTGCGGGGCTCCGTTGCCTACTGCAGGTAGTCGTCCTGCTTAACACCAGCGAGATCCAGGTTTTAAATACCTGCTGCTACCGCGGCTTATCGAGTGGTTTTGACCCACATCGCAGATCTGGCAGTTCGTTGTGAAAGTGGTGTAGTGGTGTTTTCGTGTGTTTTTGCACGGGAACGCCTACTCTGCATCTCATTAGGGTTAGTTGGTGGTGTCACCCGTGGGGATAAAATTTGCGGCAGTTATCGCGGGTATACTGGCGATGTCTGCAGTTTGCACACGCTTGTGAATGGGGCGATAAATCTGTCTCCAATTTTGATGCGCTAAGGTGGCGATAACTCGGCGATAAGTCCTTGTGAATATGCCCCCATGACTTTTGAGGCATCCATATGGGGATATTGGGACTGTTCTAGTTTGCAACAAGATGTAGTCCCTTTTTTTCTCCATGAGGAGTTGGGCTTACTTTTAGAGAAAGACCGCATAAAGCTTGCGCCCTTCCTCCTCTGGATTGCGGTATGGGGGAATAAGCATACTGAATTTAATCATGAGATTATTTCTGAATGCTTAGTTTGTGATTTTGGGTACGAGATTCCTTGGTTAAGTTATTCTAGAAGTATAACTGAAACACTGGGAAGACCTGAGTTATATTTGTCCCCACATCAGCTGGACAAAGGGGAGAGTCATATGGTTAAAGATTTATTTCTGAGGTTTGCATCTGCTGCTAGAGAGGCAAAGGAATTGAAGATACCATCTATGAGAGTGTGTATTATGTTTAAGACATGCAAGGGTGTAGAGCCCTATCTTTTCCAGGTTGAAAATGTCTGGGAAAGATCTCTCTTAACTAGGCTTCCAGTTGGGAAAGTATGACCTAAAATCTATTTTAGTGTGCCCTTGTGAGAAATCTCCTCCCAAACGCTGATGCATTTTATTGTTTATTGTAAATATTTTTAACCTTATAGACACAGATATTTATTGCCTATTTTGAAAGTTCAGGGTTTCAACAATGTAGACCAGCCTTTTATTTTCTCTTTATACTGCCTGATTCCATTATGTGTTTTTCTGTGGGGGCTTTAAAAAAAATGCACTGCGTTAGCGTAATTCAATGGACTTGTATCTAAACTTGTATATAATGATTTGAATTATACACTTGATGTATTGTATTAGATTTTAACATGCTCTATTGCTCTTATAATTATTTTTTAATATTCTAAAAAGGATAAGGAGGATGACGATGGCACCGGCTTAGGGTGACTCTACTTGGCATAGGGCCTGTTTTGGAATATTTTAGGCATTAAGTGCATTCTGCTGGTGCTGCCATGCAACAACCCTTCTTGGCATATTGTGGGCATCCTAGGCGTTATCCCACCCATCACTGGCATACTTGTGGGTGTGGCATAAGGCGATAATATTGTCACCATCCTTAGCTCAAATGTGGCCATCCAAAGCAGAGTGGAGGCGATTCCTTGCACATCATGGCCACCCGCAGCATTTGATGCTCATCATAGCAGAAGGTGGGCATCTTAAAATGGTGAGTGCCACAAACATATGTTGTACATCACTCATTTGTGATAGTTGGGAATGTGACGCAGATTTGGTCACCTTGGAAGTAGTACATGTAAGAACACGATGAAAAGAAGAAGCATGTATTTGAACACCAAACATGGGGATGTATTACAAGTAACATTTTGTTATTCAGGTGATCAAAAGTTATTTAGAAAATGCTACCTCTTTTTTGGGGGTTGGGTTTACGCTCCTTAAAGTGAAACGATGGCATTTGGGATCAGAATTTGTGCCATTTACAGGATATTTCAACCTGATGTTTATGGAACAAACTTATTGGGCCCGATTCACAAAGGTAAACTTAAACATTTGGTCTAAGCTTAGACCAAAGACCTACGTTTACGACTTTGGGAATTCACAAAGGGCATTTACGAGACCTATCTTTATGTCCACATTCGGGGCAGAGATCCACCCCGAGTGTGGACATAAAGATAGTACTCGTAAATGCCCTTTATGAATCCCAAAAGTCGTAAAGTTAGGCTTTTGCCTCATTTACCTTTGTGAATCGGGCCACATGTTTACCTTTGTGAATCGGGCCCAGAGTGTACACCCTCTGGAGCAGTGTGAGCGCGGCATTAAGAGGAGTGAACCGCTCTAGGTAAAATGTGCATCATCATGAGGAGTGTGCATCATCATGAGGAGTGTGCATCATCCGGAGGAGTGTGCATCATCAGGAGGAGTGTGCATCATCAGGAGGAATGTGCATCATCAAGAGGAATGTGCATCATCAAGAGGAATGTGCATCATCAGGAGGAATGTGCATCATCAAGAGGATTGTGTGCCATCAGGAGAAGTGTGTATCTTCATGAGGAGTGTGCATCATCAGGAGGAATGTGCATCATCAGGAGGAGTGTGTGCCATCAGGAGGAGTGTGTATCTTCAAGAGGAGTGTGCATCATCAAGAGGAATGATCGTTATCAGCTGTAGTGTGCGTCATCAAGAGGAGTGTGCGTCATCAGGAGGAGTGTGCACCATCAGAAGGAGTGTGCACCATCAGGAGTGTACGCCATCAGGAGTGTGCGTCATCAGGATGAGTGTGCATCATCAGGAGGAGTGTGTGTCATCAGGATGGGCGTCCATCATCAGGAGGAGTGTGCATCATCAGGAGAAGTGGCGTCATCAGGAGGAGTGTGTGTCATCAAGAGGAGTGTGCGTCATCAGGATGAGTGTGTCTGCGTCATCAGAGGACTGTGTGTCATCAGGAGAAGTGTGTGTCATTAAGAGCGAGCATCATCAGGAGGAGTGTGTCTGCGTCATCAGGAGGAGTGTGCATCATCAGGAGAAGTGTACGTCATTAGGAGGAGTGTGTGACATCAGGAGGAGTGTGTATCATCAGGAGAAGTGTATGTCATCAGGAGAAATGTACGTCATCAGGAGGAGTGTGGGTCATCTGGAGGAGTGTACATCATTATGAGAGTGTGCCTCTCTCGGTACACTGTGTGTCATCAGGAGAAGTGTCCATCATCAGAAGGAGTGTGCATCATCAGGAGAAGTGTGCGTCATCAGGAGGAGTGTGCGTCATCAGGAGGAGAGTCCATCATCAGGAGGAGTGTGCATCATCAGGAGAAGTGTGTATCATCAGGAGGAGTGTGCGTCATCAGGAGGAGCGTCCATCATCAGGAGGAGTGTGCGTCATCAAGAGGGATTATGCATCATCAGGAGGAGTGTGCATCATCAGGAGGAGTGTGCACCCTCAGGAGGAGTGTGCGTCATCAGGAGGAGTGTGTCTGCATCATCAGGAGGAGTGTGTGTCATCAGGAGAAGCATCCATCATCATGAGGAGTGTGCATCATCAGGCGGAGTGTGCGTCATCAGGAGTGTCCATCATCAGGAGGAGTGTGCGTCATCAGGCGGAGTGTGCATCATGAGGAGAAGTGTGCGCCATCAGGAAGAGCATGCATCACAGGAGGAGCGTGCGTCATCAGGAAGAGTGTGCATCATTAGGAGGAGTGTGCGTCATCAGGAGGAGTGTACATCCTCAGAAGGAGTGTGCGCCATCAGGAGGAGTGTGCATCACAGGAGCAGCGTGCGTCACCAGGAGGAGCGTGCGTCACCAGGAGGAGTGTGCATCATCAGGAAGAGTGTACATCATCAGGAGGAGTGTACAGCATCAGGAGAAGTGGCGTCATCAGGAGGAGTGTGTGTCATCAGGAGGAGTGTGCGTCATCAGGAGGAGCGTGCGTCATCAGGATGAGTGTGCATCATCAGGAAGAGTGTGCATCATCAGGAGGAGCGTGCGTCATCAGGAGGAGCGAGCGTCATCAGGATGAGTGTGCGTCATCAGGAAGAGTGTGCATCATCAGGAGGAGCGTGTGTCATCAGGAGGAGCGTGTGTCATCAGGAGGAGCGTGCATCATCAGGAGAAGTGGCGTCATCAGGATGAGTGCGCATCATCAGGAAGAGTGTCCGTCATTAGGAGGAGTGTGCGTCATCAGGAGGAGTGTGCATCCTCAGAAGGAGTGTGCGCCATCAGGATGAGCGTGTGTCATCAGGAGGAGCGTGCGTCATCAGAAGGAGTGTGCATCATCAGGAGAAGTGGCGTCATCAGGATGAGAGTGTGTCATCAGGAGGAGTGTGCATCATAGGATGAGTGTGTCTGCATCATCAGACGAGTGTGTGTCATCAGGAGGAGTATGTGTCATCAAGAGCGTGCATCTTCAGGAGGAGTGTGTCTGCGTCATCAGAAGGAGTGTGTGACATCAGGAGCAGTGTGCATCATCAGGAGAATTGTACATCATCAGGAGAAGCGTCCATCATCAGTAGGAGTGTGCATCATCAGGAGAAGTGTGCATCATCAGAAGAAGTGGCGTCATCAGGAGGAGCGTGTGTCATCAAGAGGAGTGTGTGTCATCAAGAGCGTGCATCATCAGAAGGAGTGTGTCTGCGTCATCAGGAGGAGTGTGTGACATCAGGAGGAGTGTGCATCATCAGGAGGAGTGTGGGTCATCAGGAGGAGTGTGCGTCATCAGGCGGAGTGTGCATCATGAGAAGTGTGCATCATCAGGAGGAGTGTGCGTCATTAGGAGGAGTGTACATCATCAGGAGAAGTGTGCATCATCAGGAGGAGTGTGCATCATCAGGAGGAGCGTGCATCATCAGGAGGAGTGTGCGTCATCAGGAGGAGTGTGCATCATCAGGAGGAGTGTGCATCATCAGGAGAAGTGTGCGTCATCAGGAGGAGTGTGCGTCATCAGGAGAAACGTCCTTCATCAGGAGGAGTGTGCGTCATCAGGCGGAGTGTGCGTCATCAGGATGAGTGTCCGTCATCAGGAGGAGTGTGCATCAACAGGAGGATTGTGCATCATCAGGAGGATTGTGCGTCAGCAGGAAGAGTGTGCATCATTAGAAGGAGTGTGCGACATCAGGAGGAGTGTGCACCCGCAGAAGGAGTGTGCGTCATCAGGAGGAGTGTGCGTCATCAGGAGGAGTGTGCATCATCAGGAGGATTGTGCGTCATCAGGAGGATTGTGTGTCATCAGGAGGAGTGTGCATCATCAGGAGGAGTGTGCGTCATCAAGAAGAGTGTGCATCATTAGGAGGAGTGTGCGTCATCAGGAGGAGTGTGCATCCTCAGAAGGAGTGTGCGCCATCAGGAGGCGCGTGCGTCATCAGGAGGAGTGTGCGTCATCAGGAGGAGTGTGCATCATCAGGAGGAGTGTAAATCATCAGGAGGAGTGTACACCATCAGGAGAAGTGGTGTCATCAGGAGGAGTGTGTGTCATCAGGAGGAGTGTGCGTCATCAGGAGGAGTGTGCATCATCAGGAGGAGTGTGCGTCATCAGGAAGAGTGTGCATCATCAAGAGGAGCGTCCATCATCAGGAGGAGTGTACATCATCAGGAGAAGTAGCGTCATCAGGAGGAGTGTGTGTCATCAGGAGGAGTGCGCGTCATCAGGATGAGTGCGAGTGATCAGGAAGAGTGTCTGTCATTAGGAGGAGTGTGCGTCATCAGGAGGAGTGTGCGTCCTCAGAAAGAGTGTGCGCCATCAGGAGGAGCGTAAGTCATCAGGAGGAGCGTGCATCATCAGGAGGAGTGTGCATCATCAGGAAGAGTGTACATCATCAGAAGGAGTGTACAGCATCAGGAGAAGTGGCGTCATCAGGAGGAGTGTGTGTCATCAGGAGGAGTGTGCGTCATCAGGAGTGTGCGTCATCAGGATTAGTGTGCATCATCAGGAAGAGTGTGCATCATCAGGAGGAGCGTGCGTCATCAGGAGGAGCATGCGTCATCAGGATGAGTGTGCGTCATCAGGAAGAGTGTGTGTCATCAGGAGGAGTGTGCTTCATCAGGATGAGTGTGTCTGCATCATCAGGAAGAGTGTGCATCATTAGGAGGAGTGTGCGTCATCAGGAGGAGTGTGCATCCTCAGAAGGAGTGTGCGCCATCAGGAGGAGTGTGCATCACAGGAGGAGCGTGCGTCACCAGGAGGAGCGTGCGTCACCAGAAGGAGTGTGCATCATCAGGAAGAGTGTACATCATCAGGAGGAGTGTACAGCATCAGGAGAAGTGGCGTCATCAGGAGGAGTGTGTGTCATCAGGAGGAGTGTGCGTCATCAGGAGGAGTGTGCGTCATCAGGATTAGTGTGCATCATCAGGAAGAGTGTGCATCATCAGGAGGAGCGTGCGTCATCAGGAGGAGCGTGCGTCATCAGGATGAGTGTGCGTCATCAGGAAGAGTGTGCATCATCAGGAGGAGCGTGTGTCATCAGGAGGAGCGTGTGTCATCAGGAGGAGCGTGCATCATCAGGAGAAGTGGCGTCATCAGGATGAGTGCGCATCATCAGGAAGAGTGTCCGTCATTAGGAGGAGTGTGCGTCATCAGGAGGAGTGTGCGTCCTCAGAAGGAGTGTGCGCCATCAGGATGAGCGTGTGTCATCAGGAGGAGCGTGCGTCATCAGAAGGAGTGTGCATCATCAGGAGAAGTGGCGTCATCAGGATGAGTGTGTGTCATCAGGAGGAGTGTGCGTAATAGGATGAGTGTGTCTGCGTCATCAGAGGAGTGTGTGTCATCAGGAGGAGTATGTGTCATCAAGAGCGTGCATCTTCAGGAGGAGCGTGGCTGCGTCATCAGAAGGAGTGTGTGACATCAGGAGCAGTGTGCATCATCAGGAAAAGTGTACATCATCAGGAGAAGCGTCCATCATCAGTAGGAGTGTGCATCCTCAGGAGAAGTGTGCATCATCGGGAGAAGTGGCGTCATCAGGAGGAGTGTGTGTCATCAAGAGGAGTGTGTGTCATCAAGAGTGTGCATCATCAGAAGGAGTGTGTCTGCGTCATCAGGAGGAGTGTGTGACATCAGGAGGAGTGTGCATCAGGAGGAGTGTGGGTCATCAGGAGGAGTGTGCATCATCAGGCGGAGTGTGCATCATGAGGAGAAGTGTGCATCATCAGGAGGAGTGTGCGTCATCAGGAGGAGTGTGCGTCATCAGAAGAAGTGTGCGTCATCGGGAGGAGTGTGGGTCATCTGGAGGAGTGTGCATCATCAGGAGGAGTGTACATCATCAGGAGAAGTGTGCGTCATCAGGTGGAGTGTGCATCATCAAGAGGAGTGTGCACCGTCAGGAGAAGTTAGCACCCTCAGGAGGAGTGTGCATCATTAAGAGGAGTGTGCGTCATCAGGAGAAATGTGTGTCGTCAAGAGGAGTGCGCATCATCAGGAGGAGTGTGTGTCATCAAAAGAAGTGAGCGTCATCAGGAGGAGTGTGAGTCATCAGGACTGTGTGCCATTAGGAGGAGTGTGCATCATCAGGAGGAGTGTGTGTCATCAGGAGGTGTGTGCACCCTCAGGAGGAGTGTGGGTCATCTGGAGGAGTGTGCGTGATTAGGAGGAGTGTGAGTCATCAGGAGGTGTGTGCACCCTCAGGAGGAGCGTGGGTGATCAGGAGGAGTGTGAGTCATCAGGAGGTGTGTGTAGCATCAGGAGGAGTGTGCATCATCTGGAGGAGTGTGCGTGATCAGGAGGAGTGTGAGTCATCAGGACTGTGTGCCATCAGGAGGAGTGTGTCTGCATCATCAAGAGCAGTGTGCATCATCAGGAGGAGTGTGAGTCATCTGGAGGAGTGTGCGTCATCAGGAGGAGTGTGCATCATCAGGAGGAGTGTGCGTCATCTAGAGGAGTGTGCGTCATCAGGAGGAGTGTGCGTCATCAGGAGGAGTTTGCGTCACCAGGAGGAGTGGGCGTCATCAGGATGAGTGTGAGTCATCAGGTCTGTGTGCCATTAGGAGGAGTGTGCATCATCAGGAGGAGTGTGTGTCATCAGGAGATGTGTGCACCCTCAGGAGGAGTGTAGGTCATCTGGAGGAGTGTGCGTGATCAGGAGGAGTGTGAGTCATCAGGAGGTGTGTGCACCCTCAGGAGGAGTGTAGGTCATCTGGAGGAGTGTGCGTGATCAGGAGGAGTGTGAGTCATCAGGAGGTGTGTGCATCATCAGGAGGAGAGTGCACCTTCAGGAGGAGTGTGCGTCATCAGTAAGAGTGTGTGTCATGAGCTGGGGTGTGGCTCTCTTGGTAGTGTGTGCGTCATCAAGAGAAACAATCTTCATCAGGAGGAATGTGAATCATTAGGAGGAGTGTGTGTCATCAGGAGGAGTGTGCGTCATCAGGAGGAGTGGCGTCAGGAGGAGTGTGCGTCATCTAGAGGAGTGTGCGTCATCAGGAGGAGTGTGCGTCATCAGGAGGAGTGTCCATCATCAGGAGGAGTGTCCGTCATCAGGAGGAGTGTGTGTCATCAGGAGGAATGTGAGTCATCAGGAGGAGTGTGCGTCATCACGAGAAGTGTGCATCATCAGGAGGAGTGTGCGTCATCAGGAGGAGTGTGGGTCATCTGGAGGAGTGTGCATCATCAGGAGGAGTGTGAGTCATCTGGAGGAGTGTGCGTCATCAGTAGGAGTGTGCGTCATCAGGAGGAACGTGCATCATCAGGAGGAGTGTGTGTCATCAAAAGGAGTGTGCGTCATCAGGAGGACTGTGTGTCATCAGGAGGAGTGTGCGTGATGAAGAGGAGTGTGAGTCATCAGGTCTGTGTGCCATTAGGAGGAGTGTGCATCATCAGGAGGCGTGTGTGTCATCAGGAGGTGTGTGCACCCTCAGGAGGAGTGTGGGTCATCTGGAAGAGTGTGCATCATCAGGAGGAGTGTGGGTCATCTGGAAGAGTGTGTATCATCAGGAGGAGTGTGTATCATCAGGAGGAGTGTGTATCATCAGGAGGAGTGTGGGTGATCAGGAAGAGTGTGCATCATCAGGAGTGTGCATCATCAGGAGGAGTGTGAGTCATCTAGAGGAGTGTGTGTCATCAGGAGGAGTGTGCGTCATCAGGAGGAGTGTGTGTCATCTGGAGGAGTGTGTGTCATCAGGAGGAGTATGCATCATCAGGAGGAGTGTGCGTGATCAGGAGGAGTGTGAGTCATCAGGTCTGTGTGCCATAAGGAGTGTGAATCATCAGGAGGAGTGTGTGTCATCAGGAGGTGTGTGCACCCTCAGGAGGAGTGTGGGTCATCTGGAGGAGTGTGCATGATCAGGAGGAGTGTGAGTCATCTGGAGGAGTGTGCGTTATCAGGAGGAGTGTGCATCATCAGGAGGAGTGTGTGTCATCTGGAGGAGTGTGCGTCATCAGGAGGAGTTTGTGTCATCAGGAGGAGTGTGCGTGATCAGGAGGAGTGTGAGTCATTAGGTCTGTGTGCCATTAGGAGGAGTGTGCATCATCAGGAGGAGTGCGTGTCATCAGGAGGTGTGTGCATCATCACTAGAATTGTGCGTCATCAGGAGAAGTGGCATCATCAGGAGGAGTGTGCATCCTCAGAAGGAGTGTGTGTGCATCACCAGGAGGAGTGGCATCATCAGGATGAGTGTGCATCCTCAGACAGGAGTGTGTGTGCATCATCAGGAGGAGTGTGTGTGTCATCAGGAGGAGTGTGCATCATCAGGAGGAGTGTGTGTCATCAGGAGAAGTGTGCGTCATCAGGAGGAGTGTGCGTCATCAGGAGAAGTGTGCGTCATCAGGAGGAGTGTGCGTCATTAGGAGGAGTGTGCATTATCAGGATGAGTGTGACTGCGTCATCAGAGGAGTGTGCATCATCAGGAGGAGTGTGCATCAACAGGAGGAGTGTATGTCATCTGGAGGAGTGTGCGTCATCAGGAGGAGTGTGCATCATCAGGAGGCGTGTGCGTGATCAGGAGGAGTGTGAGTCATCAGGTCTGTGTGCCATTAGGAGGAGTGTGCATCATCAGGAGGAGTGTGTGTCATCAGGAGGTGTGTGCACCCTCAGGAGCAGTGAGGGTCATCTGGAGGAGTGTGCATGATCAGGAGGAGTGTGAGTCATCTGGAGGAGTGTGCGTTATCAGGAGGAGTGTGCGTCATCAGGAGGAGTGTGTGTCATCTGGAGGAGTGTGCGTCATCAGGAGGAGTGTGCGTCATCAGGAGGAGTGTGCGTCATCAGGAGGAGTGTGAGTCATTAGGTCTGTGTGCCATTAGGAGGAGTGTGTATCATCAGGAGGAGTGTGTGTCATCAGGAGGTGTGTGCATCATCCCTAGAAGTGTGCGTCATCAGGAGAAGTGGCGTCATCAGGAGGAGTGTGCATCCTCAGAAGGAGTGTGTGTGCATCATCAGGAGGAGTGGCATCATCAGTAGGAGTGTGCATCCTCAGACAGGAATGTGTGTGCATCATCAGGAGGAGTGTGTGTGTCATCAGGAGGAGTGTGCATCATCAGGAGGAGTGTGCGTCATCAGGAGGAGTGTGCATCATCAGGATGAGTGTGACTGCGTCATCAGAGGAGTGTGCGTCAGGAGGAGTGTGCATCATCAGGATCAGTGTGACTGCGTCATCAGAGGAGTGTGCGTCATCAGGAGGAGTGTGCATCAACAGGAGGAGTGTATGTCATCAGGAGGAGTGTGCGTCATCAGGAGGAGTGTATGTCATCTGGAGGAGTGTGCGTCATCAGGGGGAGTGTGCGTCATCAGGAGGAGCATGCGTCATCAGGAGGAGCGTGTATCATCAGGAGGAGCGTGCGTCATCAGGCGGAGTGTGCGTCATCAGGAGGAGTGTGTGTCATCAGGAGGACTGTGTTTCATCAGGAGGAGTGTGTGTGTCATCAGGAGGAGTGTGTGTGTATCATTAGGAGGAGCGTGCGTCACCAGGAGGAGTGTGCGTCATCAGGAGGAGTGTGCACCCTCAGAAGGAGTGTGTGTGCCTCATCAGGAGGAGTCTGCGTCACCAGGAGGAGTGTGTGTCATCACGAGGAGTGTGTGAATGAATGAATGAATGACCCGTATTTGTATAGCGCACAGTTACTCTTTCGACAGTGTCCCGGCGCTGACAATTAACAAGTGCACATCCTACGAGGCTCAGATTTTAAATAGCCAAGTTTTTAGCTGTTTTTTAAAGTGTGAGAGCACTGTCAGAGATCTCAGAGCTGCCGCTAGTTTATACTAAATGTGGGCTCCCAAAAAGCCAAAGGATCTGCCTCCTCTACGTGCCAGGCGAGCTTTGGGGATGCAAGCCAGGTCAGCATTGGACGATCTGAGTGTCCTTGTGGGCAAATAGCAGCTGACTCATTTTCTAAGGTAGACGGCACCTGTTCCATGGAAGGCTTTAAAAAAAATAACCAGGGCCTTAAATTTTATTCTCTCCCTAACTGGGAGCCAATGTAAGGACTTCAGATGGGGGGTCATATGTGATCTGGGTTTCAGTTTAAGAATTGCTCTTGCTGCTGAATTCTGCACTACCTGAAGACGCTGTCGCAGGTAGTCCGCCAGACCCAGATAAAGGGCATTAGCATAGTTCAGTCTGGACGTGATCAGAGCCTGAACCACTGTCTTCCTGGAATCCAGGGGGAGAAGCGGTAGAAATTTCATGAGCATCCGTAGTACTCCAAAACAGGTTCCTACTGGGGCTTGAACTTGGGTCCGCATCGATAGCTCATTGTCAATATGGATACCTAGGTTTTCCCTACCGATTGGGCAGTGCTGGGAAAAGAGAGGGGTCAGAAGGCCACCACTGAGCCCAATTGTTCTCTACAGGTTGGCCGAAGAATATAATCTCGGTTTTATCGGGGTTGCATTTAAGCTGATTCTGCTTCAACCATTTGAAAACATTGGTGAGGCAGGATCTAATTATTTCTCCCTTAAAGTCATCCCCTTTCTTGCATGAGAAAATCAGCTGCGTATCATCCGCATAAGAGACAATTTTTGCGCCATGTGCCTCTGCTAATGATGCAAGTGGTGACATACAGATTGAATAAGGTGGGACTCAAGGCAGATCCCTGCGGACTCCCACTTTTATGTTTGGCATTGCGGCAGAGAAGGGAGGAGTCCAAATACTCTGTTCCCTGTGTTCCAGAAAAGATGTAATCCATGCCAATGCCTTCCCTTTTATGCCCATGTGATTTAATCTGTTTAAGAGCATCTCATGGGGCACCGTATCGAATGCCGCCGACAGATCTAACAAGATCAGAATTGCTCGTCCCCCATCATCAAGCTGATCTTTAAGGTATTCAGTCACTTCCAGCCGGGCAGACTCTGTGCCGTAGTTAGCCCTAAATCCAGATTGCGTGAAGTGGAGCAGATCATATTCCTCTATGTATTCTGTCATTACGGTGTTAACATGTTTTTCTACTACCTTCGCGAAAGCAGGAAGAAGGGAGATTGGTCTATAGTTAGTAGAGTTGTTGGGGTCTGCGTTGGGTTTCTTCAGGAGAGGCAGGATTTTTGCCTGCTTCCAGGCAGATGGCATGACACCCGTAACCAGTGAGGAGTTTATTACCTTATTGACTGGCACGTTTAAGGTGGCTGCTAGTGCTGGTAACATTTCAGCAGGACAGGCATCAGTAGGTGATCCTGACTTAAGCCCCGAGAGATAGGTGAGAGAGTCTTCCAGTTTGAGGGCGGGGAATTGGGACAGTGACGGCCTTTGTAACAATACCTTTGAAGGGGAGAGCGAAAAGACACCATCCCCGTGTGAGTAGTGGGAGGGTGTGGTTTCTTCCGTCTCTGAGGAGAATGACTGCTGGATCATCTTAATTTTATCATGAAGGGAGCAGGCCACCTGCCTTGCCCAATCCGCTGACGGTGCTGCTACTTTGATCTCTGCTTTAGGGGTTGTGAACAGTTTAGCAATTTTAAAGATTTCCTTGCCACTGTTATTAGTATTAGTTATTCTGTCTTCAAAATAACTCTTTTTGGGCCCTCCATACTAATTTGTAGTGTACTTTGAGTGCTGCCTTGTAGGTATTTCTGTCCTCTACAAGATACTGCCTGCGCCATTTCCTCTCTAATCTTTTACAGTTACTTTTGCTAGTTCTCAGCACTTTGTTGAACCACTATGCCGAACGGTCACTTTGTTTTGAGGTGCGTTTGGCCCAAGGGGCAGCTGCCTCATATATTGGTCCTCAGCCACTCTTCTACCATGTAGGCGTCAGACTCAGGGTTGCCCATCAGAGAAGGGGAGGAGGAGTCGAGCGTACACTTAAGGGATGGGATATCTATTTTATGGAAAGCTCGACCTTAGATTCCCCTGCAGGATTTGGCTTCCCCGTGACTGGAATTCGAAAGTTAATTAGGAAGTGGTCTGACCAAATTAACTGTGTTGAAGGATCTACCACCACCTGTAAGTCACAGAAAATTTGGTCTAATGTGTGTCCAAAAAGTGTGTGTCCTCAGGATGAAACTTCGAAATGTCCTAAAAGGGGCCAACAGATGGCTTCAAATGGACCTATGGGGGTTCAGACAGCCCTAAGTAGTCCCTAATGTGGGGATCAGAGGGTTCTGTGACCGGGGCCAGGGGCCAGCCAGTGACTACCAGGGGGCCTAGATAGGGAGCTGATCAATGCTGCCTAAAAGGGAATCCAGGGGTCCCTCCATAGCGTGAAGGGTCCTGGGAGGTTTCAAGAACGCCCCTAACATAGCACGTGCATTTGTAAAGTGCAGCTTCACCCTCAGTGCGCCCTGGCACTACTCACCTTTTATTATTTTGTCCCCAGTGGTTCCTACTCGATATTCAGGGTGTACACCACCTAGGAAGGATGAAAGGCTGAGTGGAGCAGCTGGGGTTGCAACTTGTGGCTACGAGGTCAAATACATGTTGCTGTGGTGAAAGCTTTCGTGCACTCGACCAGGCGGAGAAGGGGCTTAGGGGGGCTACATGTGACTTCATAGGGACCTCCGTGGGTTTGAAAAAGCCATAAAGTGTGCAGGCGACTTAAGAGGGCCCTCGAGGAGGTACAGGGCCCCCACATCGAGTTCAAGGCGTGACACCAGGGATATTCAAGGGCGGTAAGTAGGTATCAAGGGCTCCGTCGCATGAGGAAGACGTAAAGGTGACTTCTGGGGCCACACAGGTGAATTCAAAAGGCCCTACATGCCACATCTTGGGACTGACTATACAAGGGGACAAAGGAGAGCTTGAAGGGGGCCTGTGGGTGGCTTTGGGGGCAAAGGTGACTTCAAGGGGCCCTTCGGGTAGTTCAAGGAATTCTACAATGGGTTAGAGGGACGCACTGTTGTAGTGAATAGTCCTACATAAGACCCCTAAGGGTGCCGTCAAGAGACTCTGCAGATAGTGTCAGGAACCCCATAGTTGGCCTGAAAAGGGCCAACAGGTTCTGGAACCCATACATTAGGGTGCCTGGTGGGCGGGGCCAAGGGCCCCACCGTTGGTTTAAATTGGTTCAACAGATGGCAGAGCGCCTAGCCCCGGGGCCTAAAGTGCCTGGCACCTGGGGCCTAGAGTGCCTGGCACCGTGGCCTAGAGTGCCTGGCACCGGGGGCCTAGAGTGCCTGGCACCGTGGCCTAGAGTGCCTGGCACCGTGGCCTAGAGTGCCTGGCACCGGGGGCCTAGAGTGCCTGGCACCGTGGCCTAGAGTGCCTGGCACCGTGGCCTAGAGTGCCTGGCACCGGGGGCCTAGAGTGCCTGGCACCGTGGCCTAGAGTGCCTGGCACCGTGGCCTAGAGTGCCTGGCACCGTGGCCTAGAGTGCCTGGCACCGGGGGCCTAGAGTGCCTGGCACCGTGGCCTAGAGTGCCTGGCAATATTTGTTTAGGAGGCTACAAGCAAAGGACCCATCAGGCTGCAGGGGCCCTGCGCGAATGTTGCAGGGCCCTTGATTGGCAATGCCAAGACCCCTTCAATAGAATCCAAGGGCCACTGCCAAAGGTTTAAGGGGTCAACAGTAGGGTGCATGAGGCCGTACAGGCGGGACAAGGGGGCCTCGCAGCGCTTCTCGGAAGACAGAAAGGTAAGTGCCAGATTTTGCATGGTGTCTGCAAACAAACAGAGGGTCCATTGGGACAGCAGAGGGTCCCAGGCACGCCCTCCCACCCCGATCTCTCACCTCTGCACCCACTGTCAGCATTACCAGCATACACACTGCTTTAAGAGCAGAATATTGATTAAAACACATCGCAGAGACATTACATCTCTCGACGAGGTCAGAGTTCAGTCACACAGCTGGTAACTGCCTTGAGGCAACTTTGTTAGAAGTCTCGCGCCGGGCCCAGGGCCGGCCACTTCGACTCCCCCCCACCAGAGCCCTGGGCTTCACATGAAGTTTGATATGGCTCTGGGGGGACGGGGCAAGAGTGCCTAAAATATGGAAGAGGAACACAGATCAATGCGCAGGGGCGCTGACCTCTGACCCTCGCCTGCTCTAACATCTTTTAATGTGCCATAGTAAATCTTTGTTGTAGTCATGGATGAGTGGGGTGACTCATATGGGAGGGGCCCCCTGAATGGTGTGTTCCACAAGGAGTATGGGGACACGGTGAGCTTCACCCACAGAGTAGGAGAGTGGGAGGGGGGGTGCAGCAGCCCCAAGACCGATGTGCCCAGCAACAGCCCTACGTCTACTCTACCCTACGCCAGACCCATGTCTGCTCTGTCCTGAAGCAGACCCATGTCTGCTCTGTCCTGCAGGAGCCCCGTGTCTGCTCTGCCCTGCAGGAGCCCCGTGTCTGCTCTGTCCTGAAGCAGCCCCATGTCTGCTCTGCCCTGCAGGAGCCCCGTGTCTGCTCTGCCCTGCAGGAGCCCCGTGTCTGCTCTGTCCTGAAGCAGCCCCATGTCTGCTCTGTCCTGAAGCAGTCCCATGTCTGCTCTGTCCTGAAGCAGGCCCATGTTTGCTCTGCGTGTAGCAGTCCCGTGTCTGCTCTGTCTTGAAGCAGCCCCATGTTTGCTCTGTCCTGCAGGAGCCTCATGTCTGCTCTGTCGTGCAGTAATCCCATGTCTGCTCTGTTCTGAAGCAGTCACATGCCTGCTTTGCCCTGAAGCAGCCTCATGTCTGTTCTGTCCTGAAGCAGCCTCATGTCTGCTCGGTCCTGCAGGAGCCCCATGTCTGCTCGGTCCTGCAGGAGCCCCATGTCTGCTCGGTCCTGCAGGAGCCCCATGTCTGCTCGGTCCTGCAGGAGCCCCATGTCTGCTCGGTCCTGCAGGAGCCCTTGTGTCTGCTTTGCCCTGAAGTAGTCCCATGTCTGCTCTGTCCTGCAGGAGCCCCGTGTGTGCTCTGCCCTGAAGTAGTCCCATGTCTGCTCTGTCCTGAAGCAGCCCCATGTTTGCTCTGTCGTGCAGCAGTCCCATGTCTGCTCTATCCTGAAGCAGTCCCATGTCTGCTCTGTCCTGCAGGAGCCCCGTGTCTGCTCTGTCCTGAAGCAGCCCCATGTCTGCTCTGTCCTGCAGGAGCCCCGTGTCTGCTCTGCCCTGCAGGAGCCCCGTGTCTGCTCTGTCCTGAAGCAGCCCCATGTCTGCTCTGTCCTGAAGCAGCCCCATGTCTGCTCTGTCCTGCAGGATCCCCGTGTCTGCTCTGCCCTGCAGGAGCCCCGTGTCTGCTCTGTCCTGAAGCAGCCCCATGTCTGCTCTGTCCTGAAGCAGCCCCATGTCTGCTCTGTCCTGCAGGAGCCCCGTGTCTGCTCTGCCTTGCAGGAGCCCCGTGTCTGCTCTGTCCTGAAGCAGCCCCATGTCTGCTCTGCCCTGCAGGAGCCCCGTGTCTGCTCTGCCCTGCAGGAGCCCCGTGTCTGCTCTGTCCTGAAGCAGCCCCATGTCTGCTCTGTCCTGAAGCAGTCCCATGTCTGCTCTGTCCTGAAGCAGGCCCATGTTTGCTCTGCGTGTAGCAGTCCCGTGTCTGCTCTGTCCTGAAGCAGCCCCGTGTCTGCTCTGCCCTGCAGGAGCCCCGTGTCTGCTCTGCCCTGCAGGAGCCCCGTGTCTGCTCTGCCCTGCAGGAGCCCCGTGTTTGCTCTGTCCTGCAGGAGCCTCATGTCTGCTCTGTCGTGCAGCAATCCCATGTCTGCTCTGTTCTGAAGCAGTCCCATGCCTGCTTTGCCCTGAAGCAGCCTCATGTCTGTTCTGTCCTGAAGCAGCCTCATGTCTGCTCGGTCCTGCAGGAGTCCCATGTCTGCTCGGTCCTGCAAGAGCCCCATGTCTGCTCGGTCCTGCAGGAGCCCCATGTCTGCTCGGTCCTGCAGGAGCCCTTGTGTCTGCTTTGCCCTGAAGTAGTCCCATGTCTGCTCTGTCCTGCAGGAACCCCATGTCTGCTCTGCCCTGAAGTAGTCCCATGTCTATATGGTAATGCAGGAGCCCCGTGTGTGCTCTGCCCTGAAGTAGTCCCATGTCTGCTCTGTCCTGAAGCAGCCCCATGTTTGCTCTGTCGTGCAGCAGTCCCATGTCTGCTCTGTCCTGAAGCAGTCCCATGCCTGCTTTGTCCTGAAGCAGCCTCATGTCTGTTCTGTCCTGAAGTAGTCCCATGTCTGCTCTGTCCTGCAGGAGCCCCTGTGTCTGCTTTGCCCAGAAGTAGTTCCATGAATGCTCTGTCCTGCAGGAACCTCATGTCTGCTCTGCCCTGAAATAGTCCTAATTCTATTTGGTCCTGCAGGAGCCCCGTGTGTGCTCTGCCCTGAAGTAGTCCCATGTCTGCTCGGTCCTGCAGGAGCCCCATGTCTGCTCTGTCCTGCAGGAGCCCCATGTCTGCTCTGTCTTGAAGCAGCCTCATGTCTGCTCTGTCGTGAAGCAGCCCCATGTCTGCTCTGTCCTGAAGCAGGCCTGTGTTTGCTCTGCACAGAGTCCCATGTCAGCTCTGTCCTGAAGCAGCCCCATGTCTGCTCTGTCCTGAAGCAGCCCCATGTCTGCTCTGTTCTGAAGCAGGCCCATGTTTGCTCTGTCCTGCAGGAGCCTCATGTCTGCTCTGTCCTGACGCAGCCCCATGTTTTCTCTGCGTGTAGTAGTCCTGTGTCTGCTCTGTTCTGAAGCAGGCCCATGTCTGCTCTGTCCTGAAGCAGACCCATGTCTGCTCTGTCCTGAAGCAGCCCCATGTCTGCTCTGTTCTGAAGCAGGCCCATGTCTGCTCTGTCCTGAAGCCGCCCCATGTCGGCTCTGTCCTGAAGCAGCCTCATGTCTGTTCTGTTATGAAACAGGCCCACGTTTGCTCTGTCCTGAAGCAGCCCCATGTCAGCTCTGTCCTGAAGCAGCCCCATGTCTGCTCTGTTCTGAAGCAGCCTCATGTCTGCTCTGTCCTGAAGCAGCCCCATGTCTGCTCTGTCCTGAAGCAGCCCCATGTCTGCTCTGTCCTGAAGCAGCCCCATGTCTGCTCTGTTCTGAAGCAGCCCCATGTTTGCTCTGTCCTGCAGGAGCCTCATGTCTGCTCTGTCCTGACGCAGCCCCATGTTTTCTCTGCGTGCAGCAGTCCTGTGTCTGCTCTGTTCTGAAGCAGCCTCATGTCTGCTCTGTCCTGAAGCAGCCCCATGTCTGCTCTGTTCTGAAGCAGGCCCATGTCTGCTCTGTCCTGAAGCAGCCCCATGTCTGCTCTGCTCTGAAGCAGGCCCATGTCTGCTCTGTCCTGAAGCAGCCCCATGTCTGCTCTGAAGCAGTCCCATTTCGGCACTGTCCTGAAGCAGCCCCATGTCTGCTCTGCTCTGAAGCAGGCCCATGTCTGCTCTGTCCTGAAGCAGCCCCATGTCTGCTCTGCTCTGAAGCAGTCCCATGTTGGCTATGTCCTGAAGCAGCCCCATGTCTGCTCTGTTCTGAAGCAGGCCCATGTCTGCTCTGTCCTGAAGCAGCCTCATGTTTGCTCTGTCCTGCAGGAGCCTCATGTCTGCTCTGTCCTGACGCAGCCCCATGTTTTCTCTGCGTGTAGCAGTCCCGTGTCTGCTCTGTCCTGAAGCAGGCCCATGTCTGCTCTGTCCTGAAGCAGCCCCATGTTTGCTCTGTCCTGAAGCAGCCCCATGTCTGCTCTGCTCTGAAGCAGTCCCATGTCGGCTCTGTCCTGAAGCAGCCCCATGTCTGCTCTGTTCTGAAGCAGGCCCACGTTTACTCTGTCCTGAAGCAGCCCCATGTCTGCTCTGTCCTGAAGCAGCCTCATGTCAGCTCTGTCCTGAAGCAGCCCCATGTCTGCTCTGTCCTGAAGCAGCCCCATGTCTGCTCTGCCCTGAAGCAGGCCCATGTTTGCTCTGTCCTGCAGGAGCCTCATGTCTGCTCTGTCCTGACGCAGCCCCATGTTTTCTCTGCGTGTAGCAGTCCTGTGTCTGCTCTGTTCTGAAGCAGGCCCATGTCTGCTCTGTCCTGAAGCAGCCCCATGTCTGCTCTGTTCTGAAGCAGGCCCTTGTCTGCTCAGTCCTGCAGGAGCCTCATGTCTGCTCTGTCCTGACGCAGCCCCATGTCTGCTCTGTCCTGAAGCAGTCCCATGCCTGCTTTGCCCTGAAGCAGCCTCATGTCAGCTCTGTCCTGAAGCAGCCCCATGTCTGCTCTGTCCTGAAGCAGCCCCATGTCTGCTCTGCCCTGAAGCAGGCCCATGTTTGCTCTGTCCTGCAGGAGCCTCATGTCTGCTCTGTCCTGACGCAGCCCCATGTTTTCTCTGCGTGTAGCAGTCCTGTGTCTGCTCTGTTCTGAAGCAGGCCCATGTCTGCTCTGTCCTGAAGCAGCCCCATGTCTGCTCTGTTCTGAAGCAGGCCCATGTCTGCTCAGTCCTGCAGGAGCCTCATGTCTGCTCTGTCCTGAAGCAGCCCCATGTCTGCTCTGTCCTGAAGCAGCCCCATGTCTGCTCTGTTCTGAAGCAGGCCCATGTCTGCTCAGTCCTGAAGCAGCCTCATGTCTGTTCTGTCCTGAAGCAGCCTCATGTCTGTTCTGTCCTGAAGCAGCCTCGTGTCTGCTCGGTCCTGCAGGAGCCCCGTGTCTGCTCTGTCCTGAAGCAGCCCCATGTCTGCTCTGTCCTGCAGGAGCCCCGTGTCTGCTCTGCCCTGCAGGAGCCCCGTGTCTGTTCTGTCCTGAAGCAGCCTCATGTCTGCTCGGTCCTGCAGGAGCCCCGTGTCTGCTCTGTCCTGAAGCAGCCCCATGTCTGCTCTGTCCTGCAGGAGCCCCGTGTCTGCTCTGCCCTGCAGGAGCCCCGTGTCTGTTCTGTCCTGAAGCAGCCTCATGTTTGCTCTGTCCTGCAGGAGCCTCATGTCTGCTCTGTCCTGACGCAGCCCCATGTCTGCTCTGTCCTGAAGCAGCCCCATGTCTGCTCTGTTCTGAAGCAGGCCCATGTCTGCTCAGTCCTGCAGGAGCCTCATGTCTGCTCTGTCCTGACGCAGCCCCATGTCTGCTCTGTCCTGAAGCAGTCCCATGCCTGCTTTGCCCTGAAGCAGCCTCATGTCAGCTCTGTCCTGAAGCAGCCTCATGTCTGCTCGGTCCTGCAGGAGCCCCGTGTCTGCTCTGTCCTGAAGCAGCCCCATGTCTGCTCTGTCCTGAAGCAGTCCCATGTCTGCTCTGTCCTGAAGCAGTCCCATGTCTGCTCTGCCCTGCAGGAGCCCCGTGTCTGCTCTGCCCTGCAGGAGCCCCGTGTCTGTTCTGTCCTGAAGCAGCCTCATGTCTGCTCGGTCCTGCAGGAGTCCCATGTCTGCTCTGCCCTGAAGCAGCCTCATGTCTGCTCGGTCCTGCAGGAGCCCCGTGTCTGCTCCGTCCTGCAGGAGCCCCGTGTCTGCTCCGTCCTGCAGGAGCCCCGTGTCTGCTCTGTCCTACATCAGTCTCATGCCCACTTCTCCTGCAGCAGCCCCGTGTCTGCTCTGTCCTACATCAGTCTCATGCCCACTTCTCCTGCAGCAGCCCCGTGTCTGCTCTGTCCTACATCAGTCTCATGCCCACTTCTCCTGCAGCAGCCCCGTGTCTGCTCGGTCCTACATCAGTCTCATGCCCACTTCTCCTGCAGCAGCCCCGTGTCTGCTCTGTCCTACATCAGTCTCATGCCCACTTCTCCTGCAGCAGCCCCGTGTCTGCTCTGTCCTACATCAGTCTCATGCCCACTTCTCCTGCAGCAGCCCCGTGTCTGCTCTGTCCTACATCAGTCTCATGCCCACTTCTCCTGCAGCAGCCCCGTGTCTGCTCTGTCCTACATCAGTCTCATGCCCACTTCTCCTGCAGCAGCCCCGTGTCTGCTCTGTCCTACATCAGTCTCATGCCCACTTCTCCTGCAGCAGCCCCGTGTCTGCTCTGTCCTACATCAGTCTCATGCCCACTTCTCCTGCAGCAGCCCCGTGTCTGCTCTGTCCTACATCAGTCTCATGCCCACTTCTCCTGCAGCAGCCCCGTGTCTGCTCGGTCCTACATCAGTCTCATGCCCACTTCTCCTGCAGCAGCCCCGTGTCTGCTCTGTCCTACATCAGTCTCATGCCCACTTCTCCTGCAGCAGCCCCGTGTCTGCTCGGTCCTACATCAGTCTCATGCCCACTTCTCCTGCAGCAGCCCCGTGTCTGCTCGGTCCTACATCAGTCTCATGCCCACTTCTCCTGCAGCAGCCCATGTCTGCTCTGTCCTACATCAGTCTCATGCCCACTTCTCCTGCAGCAGCCCCGTGTCTGCTCTGTCCTACATCAGTCTCATGCCCACTTCTCCTGCAGCAGCCCCGTGTCTGCTCTGTCCTACATCAGTCTCATGCCCACTTCTCCTGCAGCAGCCCCGTGTCTGCTCTGTCCTACATCAGTCTCATGCCCACTTCTCCTGCAGCAGCCCCGTGTCTGCTCGGTCCTACATCAGTCTCATGCCCACTTCTCCTGCAGCAGCCCCGTGTCTGCTCTGTCCTACATCAGTCTCATGCCCACTTCTCCTGCAGCAGCCCCGTGTCTGCTCTGTCCTACATCAGTCTCATGCCCACTTCTCCTGCAGGAGCCCCGTGTCTGCTCTGTCCTACATCAGTCTCATGCCCACTTCTCCTGCAGCAGCCCCGTGTCTGCTCTGTCCTACATCAGTCTCATGCCCACTTCTCCTGCAGCAGCCCCGTGTCTGCTCGGTCCTACATCAGTCTCATGCCCACTTCTCCTGCAGCAGCCCCGTGTCTGCTCTGTCCTACATCAGTCTCATGCCCACTTCTCCTGCAGCAGCCCCGTGTCTGCTCGGTCCTACATCAGTCTCATGCCCACTTCTCCTGCAGCAGCCCCGTGTCTGCTCGGTCCTACATCAGTCTCATGCCCACTTCTCCTGCAGCAGCCCATGTCTGCTCTGTCCTACATCAGTCTCATGCCCACTTCTCCTGCAGCAGCCCCGTGTCTGCTCTGTCCTACATCAGTCTCATGCCCACTTCTCCTGCAGCAGCCCCGTGTCTGCTCTGTCCTACATCAGTCTCATGCCCACTTCTCCTGCAGCAGCCCCGTGTCTGCTCGGTCCTACATCAGTCTCATGCCCACTTCTCCTGCAGCAGCCCCGTGTCTGCTCTGTCCTACATCAGTCTCATGCCCACTTCTCCTGCAGCAGCCCCGTGTCTGCTCTGTCCTACATCAGTCTCATGCCCACTTCTCCTGCAGCAGCCCCGTGTCTGCTCTGTCCTACATCAGTCTCATGCCCACTTCTCCTGCAGCAGCCCATGTCTGCTCTGTCCTACATCAGGCGCATGCCCACATCTACTGCAGCCGCCCCGTGTCGGCGCGGACCTACATCAGTCTCATGCCCACTTCTCCTGCTGCAGCCCCGTGTCTGCTCGGTCCTACATCAGTCTCATGCCCACTTCTCCTGCAGCAGCCCCGTGTCTGCTCTGTCCTACATCAGTCTCATGCCCACTTCTCCTGCAGCAGCCCCGTGTCTGCTCTGTCCTACATCAGTCGCATGCCCACTTCTCCTGCAGCAGCCCCGTGTCTGCTCTGTCCTACATCAGTCTCATGCCCACTTCTCCTGCAGCAGCCCCGTGTCTGCTCTGTCCTACATCAGTCTCATGCCCACTTCTCCTGCAGCAGCCCCGTGTCTGCTCGGTCCTACATCAGTCTCATGCCCACTTCTCCTGCAGCAGCCCCGTGTCTGCTCTGTCCTACATCAGTCTCATGCCCACTTCTCCTGCAGCAGCCCCGTGTCTGCTCTGTCCTACATCAGTCTCATGCCCACTTCTCCTGCAGCAGCCCCGTGTCTGCTCTGTCCTACATCAGTCTCATGCCCACTTCTCCTGCAGCAGCCCCGTGTCTGCTCTGTCCTACATCAGTCTCATGCCCACTTCTCCTGCAGCAGCCCCGTGTCTGCTCTGTCCTACATCAGTCTCATGCCCACTTCTCCTGCAGCAGCCCCGTGTCTGCTCTGTCCTACATCAGTCTCATGCCCACTTCTCCTGCAGCAGCCCCGTGTCTGCTCGGTCCTGCAGGAGCCCCGTGTCTGCTCTGCCCTGAAGCAGTCCCATGTCGGCTCTGTCCTGAAGCAGCCCCATGCCTGCTTTGCCCTGAAGCAGCCTCATGTCAGCTCTGTCCTGAAGCAGCCCCATGTCTGCTCTGTCCTGAAGCAGGCCCACGTTTACTCTGTCCTGAAGCAGCCCCATGTCTGCTCTGTCCTGAAGCAGTCCCATGCCTGCTTTGCCCTGAAGCAGCCTCATGTCAGCTCTGTCCTGAAGCAGCCCCATGTCTGCTCTGTCCTGAAGCAGCCTCATGTCTGTTCTGTCCTGAAGCAGCCTCATGTCTGTTCTGTCCTGAAGCAGCCTCATGTCTGCTCGGTCCTGCAGGAGCCCCGTGTCTGCTCTGTCCTGAAGCAGCCCCATGTCTGCTCTGTCCTGCAGGAGCCCCGTGTCTGCTCTGCCCTGCAGGAGCCCCGTGTCTGCTCTGTCCTGCAGGAGCCCCGTGTCTGCTCTGTCCTACATCAGTCTCATGCCCACTTCTCCTGCAGCAGCCCCGTGTCTGCTCGGTCCTGCAGGAGCCCCGTGTCTGCTCTGCCCTGAAGCAGTCCCATGTCGGCTCTGTCCTGAAGCAGCCCCATGTCTGCTCTGTCCTACATCAGTCTCATGCCCACTTCTCCTGCAGCAGCCCCGTGTCTGCTCTGTCCTACATCAGTCTCATGCCCACTTCTCCTGCAGCAGCCCCGTGTCTGCTCTGTCCTACATCAGTCTCATGCCCACTTCTCCTGCAGCAGCCCCGTGTCTGCTCTGTCCTACATCAGTCTCATGCCCACTTCTCCTGCAGCAGCCCATGTCTGCTCTGTCCTACATCAGTCTCATGCCCACTTCTCCTGCAGCAGCCCCGTGCCCACTTCTCCTGCAGCAGCCCCGTGCCCACTTCTCCTGCAGCAGCCCCGTGCCCACTGTGCCCGAAGGCTGAACTTGAGCGCCATTCCAGGTAGAGCTGAATTGTGTTTTTGAAGCGGAGACGGTGAGGGGTTCGCGCGGGTATCCTAAGGTCCTGTTGGCCCCGTCCGGTCCCCCTGCCCGGACCCTCAGATGCTGCAACAGCAGGACATATGGCCAACGCCCCAGCGTTCAAGAACCCCCACCTCGGGGTCACCCTGGAGCCGGGCTGAGAGGGGGCCTCCCACCCTTGAGAAGACTAGAGTCTGTGGTCTGCTCTGCTAACTGGCTTCTGCCTTTATACCTCGATGACTTTGGTTCTAATCCCGGCTGCGACGCTTGCCAAACCCACGCCGTGTGATTCTAGGAGAATCAAAGCTTAAGCGAGCCTGGGGCCGAACGCCCCAGGCGCTTGCACCCTTGGAAGCAAGGTTGTCTTCGCTCGGCTAGAGCCATTTGAGGTTTGACTCAAAGTGGACATATTTTGTGCTTTTTGCCCCCCTGGCAGTCAGCAGCATGGCACACATCACGTGACGGGATGTACGCAGGCCAGGCGTGTTGGTAAAGCTTTGTTTAATGAACCCATGAGAGGTTAGTGAGACCGAGGGTGACTCATTAACAGCCCCCGTCCCCCCACCCTCCCCCGAGACTGCCCAGTTGTCGGTCGGTGGGCAGGAGTCTGCGGTTTAAAGACCTCGCTGGACAATCGATGCCGCCACGGAAGGGTCGGTCAATAACTGAAGCTCAGATGAGTCCTGGGGGGCGAAGAGGGCTGAGTGGGGTCTGCGAGGGGGCACTGGGGCAGGGTCAAGGGGTCTTAGGCAAGAAGCTGACTGTGCGTCCTTCTCGAATAGCTCCCTAGACGGGTGGGCAGAGCAACAGGTGCGCTTCCTGCCTCTGCCCGGCCGGGACAGATGTGCAAAGTGACCCCACACTGTCCAAGAGGGCCCGTGGGCGCAGCAGTGTAGGGCGGGGACATCTCCTGGGCTGGGAGGCCTTACCTTGGGGTGCTGGGGCAGTCGGAGGTTACGGGCCAGTATCCCCCATGGACTCCTCCCGACTAACCGAGCTACTCGTAATGAGCCCTTTACTCTCTCGGGTAAGGCTGGCAACTTACTGGAGCCCAAACCTCCCTCACTTGCGTTTGAAACTTGCTGCAAACAAAGCGCTCTGTAAAGAATCCTTTGAATAGGACACTCGGGGGTATATTCACAAGAACGTGTGATAACTACCGCAAGAGTAGCGTAACGCAACTTTCAATATCGCAGCCTATTGCGGGAAAATAACCCTGTGTCAACGTGGAATTCACAACGAGGCGGTAGCATGCGATAGTCACCAGATAACGCGTCAAATGTCAGCGTGAAAATCAACGCCACGCCGAAAAAATGCGAAACGCGAGAAATCATGCGATGAGGCCAATCGCGGTACAAAAAGTAGCGAAAAGCAGCCTCAGGCCTGCAAATCCCACGCGTCTGGCGGGAAATTGCACCATAAAAAACCACAGAAACAACACACCAGAAACAAGCCAAAGCACGTAGCAACATGGATGCACCCTGACCCAGCGCAGAGGTCAACGCGAACCCCACAACCCCCAAAGACCACCAGCAAGGAACAACTGGGTCGGGGAAGGCCAAGGAGAAAAGGGAGAGGAAGTGCAGACCGCAGGAAAACAAGACCAGCATCACGGAGGTGACAGAACACCACCAGCAACTGACCCACAAGCAGACCACCTGGAATGCAGTCTGAGTGCCGAGGAGGCCAATCCAGGAGGCCAAGAGGCGCCGCCAGGATGTGACAACCTAAACCAGGCACAAACCCGCTGCCAACAGGAAGGCAGCAACGGCGACAGGAGGTGGCAGTCCAGCGCCACAAGAGGAGCTGGAGGAAACCCAGGCCACAGTCATCAGTGTGGAGACGGTGCAAGGAGGTGGGAGTACGGACACAGCTCGACAGGACCCGACACAACAACAACAGGGTGAGGATCCAACAGGGACTGGGGGACGGGGGGTGATGGGCACAATGGCACACATACACAATGAGGCGTAGCACACTGCACACCCACAATTACCCAGGGACATGTCCCCCATCCCTGTGGCACACTGCAGCACACACACATAGCAATCACAGCACATACCATGACAATGTGGCACAAAGTGCAACACCCACACTGCAGAACAGGGGACACAACTGGGTCCGCCCAGGCGCAGAAACAGAACAATCACATTGGACAGAGCAGGGAACTGTGAGATGCATATCTACGGCTACAACCCCACATCAGCCATGTAGGCCAAATGTACACTGTCCCAACTCAAATAGCCACCACCGCCCAAACAGTCACAATGTACATTGTCACACAGTCTGCATGTCGACAAGAACAAGGCGCCAACACAATGCCAACATGCACCTCCCCTTCACAATGCAGAGGGACAAACAACACCTTCAGCAGATCAGAACAGACAACCCATCAGTGATGCCCAAGACGAACACCACACCTTCGACACCGACGCCCTACAACAGCCCATGGACATCCCACACAACCCACCACCAGGACCAGGGCAGACAAGCTACTCAGAGGAGAACCCAGCCCCTGCAACAGACCACACAGCATGAAACACCCGCAATCACGGCTGGCTCACAACACTTCACCGACCCACACATGGCACCCCAATGCCAGGTGCAAAAACAACAGTTGATGGACAGAATGCAGAACAATGTCATACATTCACCCCAGTACAGAGATCTGGGCCTAAATCCATCGTTTTTTTGCTCACCATGCCATTCCAGTTTGAACCCAGCCATATGCAAATCAGTCTTGACCCTGTGCCTCATGGGAACAGTCCAGCCCGAACTGCCAAGTCAGGTCCTCCCTGGACTGGAAACAAGACTCCTAGGACGGGTTTCGGGGTTTCACCCCTCTTCAGCCAGGATAGCTTGATTCCAGTGGCATGGAGAGCACGGGACCGACGTCTGGGCATACCCGTCCCACTCGGGGTGACAAATGCAAAAACAACAGTTGATGGACAGAATGCAGAACAATGTCATACATTCACCCCAGTACAGAGATCTGGGCCTAAATCCATCGTTTTTTTGCTCACCATGCCATTCCAGTTTGAACCCAGCCATATGCAAATCAGTCTTGACCCTGTGCCTCATGGGAACAGTCCAGCCCGAACTGCCAAGTCAGGTCCTCCTTAGACTGGAAACAAGCATCCTAGGACCGGTTTCGGGTTTCACCCTCTTCAGCCAGGATAGCTTGATTCCAGTGGCATGGAGAGCACAGGACCCACGTCTGGGCATACCCGTCCCACTCGGGGTGACAAATGCAAAAACAACAGTTGATGGACAGAATGCAGAACAATGTCATACATTCACCCCAGTACAGAGATCTGGGCCTAAATCCATCGTTTTTGCTCACCATGCCATTCCAGTTTGAACCCAGCCATATGCAAATCAGTCTTGACCCTGTGCCTCATGGGAACAGTCCAGCCCGAACTGCCAAGTCAGGTCCTCCCTGGACTGGAAACAAGCATCCTAGGACCGGTTTCGGGGTTTCACCCCTCTTCAGCCAGGATAGCTTGATTCCAGTGGCATGGAGAGCACGGGACCCACGTCTGGGCATACCCGTCCCACTCGGGGTGACAAATGCAAAATCAACAGTTGATGGACAGAATGCAGAACAATGTCATACATTCACCCCAATACAGAGATCTGGGCCTGAATCCATCGTTTTTTTGCTCACCATGCCATTCCAGTTTGAACCCAGCCATATGCAAATCAGTCTTGACCCTGTGCCTCATGGGAACAGTCCAGCCCGAACTGCCAAGTCAGGTCCTCCCTAGACTGGAAACAAGCATCCTAGGACCGGTTTCGGGGTTTCACCCCTCTTCAGCCAGGATAGCTTGATTCCAGTGGCATGGAGAGCACGGGACCCACGTCTGGGCATACCCGTCCCACTCGGGGTGACAAATGCAAAAACAACAGTTGATGGACAGAATGCCAGAACAATGTCATACATTCACCCCAGTACAGAGATCTGGGCCTAAATCCATCGTTTTTTGCTCACCATGCCATTCCAGTTTGAACCCAGCCATATGCAAATCATTCTGAACTGGGGTGGCGTGGTGAAGCAAAATAACGATGGATTAAACCCAGATCTGTGACTGGGGGTGAATGTTTGCCAATGTGCAACATTCCGTCCATCATCTTGTGTGTTTTGCATTTCGCCCTAAGTGGGAAGGGTATGCCCAGACGTGGGTCCCGTGCTCACTACGCCACTGGAGTCAAGCTATCCTGGCTGATGAGGCTGAAAGCCCGAGAGCCGGTCCTAGGATGCTTGTTTCCAGTCCAGGGAAGACATGGCTTGGCAGTTCGGTCTGGACTGTTCCCATGAGGCACAGGGTCAAGACTGATTTGCATATGGCTATGTCTGAACTGGGGTGGCGTGGTGAAGCAAAATAACGATGGATTAAACCCAGATCTGTGACTGGGGGTGAATGTTTGCCAATGTGCAACATTCCGTCCATCATCTTGTGTGTTTTGCATTTCGCCCTAAGTGGGAAGGGTATGCCCAGACGTGGGACCCGTGCTCACTACGCCACTGGAGTCAAGCTATCCTGGCTGATGAGGGCTGAAAGCCCGAAACCGGTCCTAGGATGCTTGATTCCGGTCCAGGGAAGACATGGCTTGGCAGTTCGGTCTGGACTGTTCCCATGAGGCACAGGGTGAAGACTGATTTGCATACTGCTATGTCTGAACTGGGGTGGCGTGGTGAAGCAAAATAACGATGGATTAAACCCAGATCTGTGACTGAGGGTGAATGTTTGCCAATGTGCAACATTCCGTCCATCATCTTGTGTGTTTTGCATTTCGCCTAAGTGGGAAGGGTATGCCCAGACGTGGGTCCCGTGCTCACTACGCCAGTGGAGTCAAGCTATCCTGGCTGATGAGGGCTGAAAGCCCGAAGCCGGTCCTAGGATGCTTGATTCCGGTCCAGGGAAGACATGGCTTGGCAGTTCGGTCTGGACTGTTCCCATGAGGCACAGGGTCAAGACTGATTTGCATATGGCTATGTCTGAACTGGGGTGGCGTGGTGAAGCAAAATAACGATGGATTAAACCCAAATCTGTGACTGGGGGTGAATGTTTGCCAATGTGCAACATTCCGTCCATCATCTTGTGTGTTTTGCACCCCAATGCCAGGTGTCAGAACGCCAAAAGGAGGTGGCCCAACAGGTGCGGGTGTTGCCGAACCCATGGAATGCGAACTAGAACACATACGTGGGTGTCCAATACCCTTCAGGGACCACCTACACCCCACAAAGGAGACCCACACTGCCATAGAGACACATGCAGATGCACATACCCAGTACAGAACCACGCCCAGGGGCACGCACATATCAGTCACACACCCACGTTGGCTCTGCGTACGACGGCACAGTCCACTCCCTTACGAATTGAGTGGGTGACGACAAAGCTACATGTCCAGGTTCTAGCCCACTGCCTGTGGTGACATGTCTGCGTCCGCTGTACACAGCACAATGTAATGTCATAGGGCCCAGGGCCCCCATGCATACAACAAGACCACAGGGACACATGCACATATCATGTTGAACTGGCTACGGGCACGTGCGCCCGGCCCCTTCATTGGCAGGGCCACATGTACAGTGACACCTGTGCTGGATGTGTGTGGGGTCACATTTTCCAAAAGGACGAAGTAGGACGGGGAATCCATGAGCCAATAAGTGCGACGTAAGCGCATCGGTAGGTGAGGAGGTGTATGTACTAAAGCCCCTCTACCGTGGACTTCATATGCGAAAAATTTTTGGGACACAGAACTAGAAATCTGGGGTTGCGGATTGAACCGTTCAAGAATATACGGCAGTTGGGAAACGGGGATTATTCAAGTCCATTTAAGAAGGGGGTCTATTAATAGACCATTTTTCGAGTCTGCAGAAGAAGTACAAGAATAAGTGCAAAAATCAACTCTCTTTCGTTCAGGGTATAACAATCAAATATACCACAAAGAAAAGTGAACGTAATGACTGTCTTGATAAAGATGGAATAATCAGATATCCATCGAAGCGCATGACGCATTTCTGTACATTCTCCGAGGACAAGTTGGACCTGTAGATACAAAATAGAGCATATGTATCCAGGCTAATTTTGCTAAAATTATTCCTAGGGAATTGTCGAACTAAAAGACAAAGTATACTGTCTATCATTGTTCTTTTCTCTATTTTTAGGGTTCTCTGTGGTAAAAGTGTTATAAGATGTTATGTTATGTCCTGACCTGATGAATTTTATTGTTTTTAATTATGTTGAACTGATGCATTGTGTTTTATTATAGGTGTTTTATTATATAAATTGTGTTTTAATAATATTCACATGCACTAAAGAAATAAATTGACCTTTTTGCACTGTATGTTATAGTGGGATCACTGTTTGAGTGTGTCAGGGATTTTGAGTAAAAAAAAATTGTTTTTATAGTTTATCTATGCGCTTTATATGAATTAAGAACTCCACTACTCATAGGGTGTTCTTGTTGATTGAATGAATCAAGGGACAACTTGTTTTTTGGTACTGATAGTACTCCACTCCCTTGGTTGCTGAAAAGGGGTCTCTCTCTGTTTAAACACATGGGGTGAGTATAAGCCAGCCCACACGGAGTGCTTGGTGCTGGCAACAACCTGAACAGTGGACACCAGTGTAATGGAAACAGAAAACACCAGCATAACAGAGTCAACTGCAGAGCAACATGGAGGGATCCGGAGTAAGGACAGAGGTCACCCAATATTCAGGCAGGAGGTTCCGTGAGTTGCAGTGCACTGAGGTTGGGGCACTAGGAAGAGCGCGCCCATGTGAGGAAATTGCTAGGATTGTGTCCCTTCGGGTTAGTCCTGATGCAGATGCAGTGGGGTGTGTTACACCTGCATCAACTTCCTCATCAACGTCCCAGGACTCCCACACTGCCTGAGGTGACAGTTGCGTCCGCAGTCCACAGCGCAATACCCAGTAATAGATCCGGGTGTGTAGCTTGACTACCACCACCAGTCTGCATTCCTGCCTTGGGGCTGTTGCCTCCTGCCCTCCCATTGTCTGTGCCTTCTCCCGTCCGCACACTTGACACATCTTCCTCATCATAGTCCCAGGTCTACCCCACTGCATGAGGTGACATTGCTGCACAACCTCACAACAGCACAAAACTCAATCAGTAATGGACAATGGCTTGCGGTGCACTGAGTCACTGGCACCTGGAGTGCTGAGTAGGGTATCAGGCCAATCATGGCATCCACGACAGGTCTGAGCAACTCCGTAGGTCTGTCAGGAACACCGTTTCGACTCTGGCAGATGGCGGTTGGAGGTGGTCCTTGCGGTGGTGGCTTGTGCCTCCTGCGGTGATGCGACGTCCGGGCCGGTCAAGACTTGATGCTATGTGTGGGCCCTGGTGGCCCGCAGTTGAGGCCAGAGGATGCGGACAGCGCAGGGCCACAGACACATGGCGTTGATGACCCCAAGACCATCGCCACAGACGCCATTCAATGTTTCAGAAGAAGGGGTCCCAGGCCTGAGCAGCACAGAGTTAGTGGCCCCGGATGCACTGCGGCCGGCACAGGCATCCAGCCACGGGACGGTGACTTGCGGTGCAGTCAGATGGGCCATGCGACCTGAGCGGGTCCCCATCAATGTCCGAGGTGTATGTTGCGGAGGGTTTCGGGGGACAGTGGAAGGTGTCCTCCAGGGCATGATGCGGAAGGTCTGATGTTATCTGGAAGCAGCAAATGGAGGACTGGAAAGCGCAACCCTAGTTTTCGCCAACAATTCGGTATCAGCTACATGAGGATGAAAACTAGCCCCTATTCCATAGACTCAAACGCCACCAATGCACGACCAGTGAGTGTCCATGAATGTCGGGGAACACACTTAGTGGCACAGGTGCTGAAAGGGGATGCAGTCTGCGATGATGCCGGTACACAGATGTGAACTCCAACATTGCCAAATCAAGACTCTGTGACCTACTGGACCGCAGTGTAGGCCGGAGGCAGCGGTCAGCAGTGGCCCACAGCCACGTGTCGTTGGCTCGTGAGGCACAGAGTTAGTGACACAGTGGCAGTTGTCAGTAGTGTTCAATCACCTCCGTAACGATGATCCTGTTCCCTCCGGACTGCAACACGTCATCCTCTTACGCCTCTCTGTGCGTGCGATGATATGTATTCTGCCTTTTGGATTACCGATGTTCAGTTCCAAATCTGTGATCCCACTCGTGCGCAGTGTAGGCCGAGGGCAGTGGTCCGCGTAGGCCCACAGACACGTGTGGTTGTGATGCCAGGCACAGACTTGCTGGCACCACATCGAAGGGAGTATAGTGAATTGTTCTCTGCCTTAAATGATGTTCACTGCCATGGTGTAATCAAGACTCAGTTCCAAATGTGTGACCTACCTGACCGTGGTGTAGGCCTGAGGCAGCGGTCAGCACGGCCCATTCACCTAGTGTCGCCGGCATAGGTTGGATGGCCCCACCGGCCTGCGTTGAACAGGGTTAGTGGCACCACGTGTAGCCGGCTGGCTTTGAACAGGGTTAGTGGCACCACGTGTCGCAAGATGCCCATATGGAACTATGCCTCACTGATCGGGGGTCTGGTGCTGTGGCCGCTGGCCCGGATTTGGGGTCACTGCCATTCATGACTCAGGACACAGTTTCACATATGGGACCTACTGGTCCGAAGAGTAGGCCGAAGGTGGCAGTGGAGTACGTCAACGAAAAGGGAATAAAGCGGGCCTGTGTCGTGGAGGCCGTGATGGTCTGAGGTGGCTGCCAAGGTCGCAGGACTCGGGCTTGGAGCTTGCGCTGGCATGTGGTGGGCCCTCCTTGACACACGCCGGTGTCGGCAGGTGATCAGTGTGGCCTGGCTGCGCAGGGGCGGGCCTGACGGGTTCGTGGTCCAGGGTGCCGTGGTCCGGCAGGCGCACAGCATTGCAGGCAACTTCGCTCACGAGGACGGCATCGGCCTCGTGGCGGGGTGGGAGGCGCCGCCCTGGCAGAGACATGGGGCTTTCCGGGAGAGGACCACGCCCAGGCCTACGTGCTTTTTATTCACACCCCTACGCTGGCGTGGCCTACGCTGGGCCATCCCACTCCGGTGACGCTTAGGGGGTGGCGTCACAGGCAACATTTCCGCGAGTTCCCCCACTGGCTGGGGTGGCATGGTTGCGTCCACTGTCCACTGCACTCCATATGCCAGAGGTGTATGTCGCCATGGATATGGGTGTGTTCTGCATACTGCGGTCTGTCCAGCACATCTCCGCCACTCTTGGCATTGTGTGCTTCCCCGATTATGGTTCTACTGCATCCTTCACACATGCCTGGTTGCCACCTCTCCCCACATTCAGCTATTATGTGGCTGAGGTGCCATGCCGTTGATGGCTCATGTTCAGGGCTTGTCCAGGTTACCATTGTAAGTTGTTCTGTCGTGTCTGGTGGGTGGTCATGTTGTTGTGCATGTTGGTTGTGATTTTGTGACGTGTGCATTGCCAGAGTTGTGAGTTGCATGGTTGTGGAGTTGAGGTGTGTGGGGTGTTCATTTCGGACTTGCCAAGAGGGTGTGCATTTCCCTTGTTGCCATCCTGGGAACGCTGGTTGATGATGGTCTGTCGGTGGATGAAGGTATCATGCACACTGACTGTGTATTTGAAGGCGACATTGTTGGGGGTTCCACGGTGTTCTGTTGTTGCCTGCACATTGATGTGAGACGTGTGCTTCCTGTTGAGGTGATTGTGTGCTGTGTCACCAGGGGGCACAGGTAGTGCATGTGTGCTGTGTATTGCCCCCAACACGTGCGTGCATCCTGCTATGGCGTATGGTCCTTGCTTGGTCTCCAGCGGATCCTGCGCATTGTGTTGTACGTATGGGGACTGGGGTACCAGGGTGATGGTGATGTCCAGGACAGGTGTGGGGGACTTGGATGTGGCTGGCTGTGTGACTCCTCCGACTCTGGCGGGTGTTGTTTGGGGGTACCAGGGGCCAACAGGTGCAGCCAAGCCAGCAGCTTTGTGTGGGGTGGGATGTTGGTTGTCCGCTGTGTTGGTGCCGTAGGCTTGTTAGGCGATGATGGTCAGGATGTGTAGGATGGTTGTCCCTTTCAGCCTGTAGTAGACAATGACATTGTCAGATGTTGGGTCTGTGCGGCTGGTACGTTTCCTGGGGTTCCGCTGTCTTTGTCTGCGCTGCGTCTGTTGTGGTCCGGGCGGGGGGAGGGGTGTTCCGGGTGTGGGTTGGGGTCCTGGGGTGGTGGCAGTGGGTGTCGTGGCCCTCTTGGGTGTCTGGGCCGCATGATGTGTGGCTCCATGGCATCTGTTGCCCTTCGGATGTGGCCCTGGGCTGTGCTCCCTTTTGTGGTGCTGGCTGCCGTCCGACTTTACACCAGGTCAGAGCAGGTGTAAATTTCCTGGTGCTAACGCGCCTTATCGCCTGCTTTGTGTTTTTATCGCCGATGTGGCTGGTCGTTGTGAATGTTGAGGTGTGCTGTTGTCTCAGCTTTTGGCACGGGAACGCCTACTCTGCATCTCATTAGCAATATTTGCGGGGGTCCTCTGTGGCGATGTTTTTGCGGCTGCTATCGCGGGTAAACTGGTGCTGTGGGCTGTTAACACCGGCTTGTGAATGGGGAGGTAAATTTATCACGACTTTGGCTGCAATAAAGTGCCGTTAATTCGGCGATAGCTCCTTGTGAATATGCCCCTCGGACTTTTAAGAGCAGACAGCGCGAGGCCCTTGTATCAGGGAGCTACGATAAAAGAGGCGTACAATAACACGTCACAGGTACATCCTCCCTGCGCTACAAAACCACGTTCTGCTCCATTCGAATGGGCAACTTCTCCTGTTTAGACTTGCTTCCACCTTGGCCAAGTCGCCCCTCCAGCAAGAAGCGCCGCCTTTGCGGTCAGTTACAAGAGTCCTTACCCCACCTGCGGTGCATCTGACCTGCACTGATCGATGACGCAGAAGGCTCCTCCCCATCTCCCTGTCAAACAAGTGACTCGAACATTTCAGGCAGCTGTGAACTGTTTTCTGAATGAAGCGGCTCCTCAAGCAATCGCTGGAGTAGTACCATTTCTGGACAAAGCACACAAAATGATAAGGAATCTAGACCCACCCCCAACCACTTCAGAATTGTAGGACGAAGCGCTAAGAACGCCTGTAGAACAAACTCGACTTATGAGCTTGAGTGTGCAATGCTCTGCCTTTGGACAGTGAACGACAGTATGAAGTGGCTGCTCGGAGACCTCAGCCAGCAGGTTTGGGCCATAAACTGGCACTGCCCATTGCTTCCCGCTGATTTTGCGCTCAAACTCTCTTATCCAACCCCTCAACCTGTTGTCTAAACCGAGATTTGCCAGTTTTTAATTCATACTTTTCCTATATTAAACACACTGCTCTTTTAACTTTAGCACAAGGCACTTTTTCTGACTCTAGCCGCTTTAACCTAACCTTCAGTTTTTATTCACCCATGTTTTAATCTTGCGCTAATCGTAAGAACCTTCGATCCATTCCCAGCAGCAGACTAAGATCGCTTATACCTTATTACTAACAAACACCACCCAAGGTAATTCACAGCACTTGTCACTCTACAACAGTAATAAATTCTCAGGCACTATGAGGTGTGTCAAGCTAGCAGACATGTGCGTAGGGCCCCTGTATACATGACCTAACCTGGCCCTTGCAGATCGTTGTACTCATAGCTGGACCTCACTTGTTCAACCTTTTTATGGCCAATCTCTCGCCGATGTTAGATCAGGTTAACTTGCATCCCCCACGCTTGAGTACACTACCTAGTTCACACCTATCCTATGCTGACGATATAGTATTGTAGGCCTCGGATCGCACACACTCCAGGATGTTGGACTTCAGTCACCTGGGACTTTGCTACAGGAGTTTTCTTGTTGGGGTTTTCTATTTTCTTTTTGTTGATTTTGCTTTCACTCCTGGGTCGGGGACCTCTTCTGTCCTATTTGCGGCAGCGGTCACCTGTGGGGTAAACATACCGAACAGCTTAGGGAGCATCAGATGGGAACATATGGGGGACCAACTTTTCATTTTGCAGTACCTTCAGGGACCCCACTGACGCGTTAGATGAGCTCAAAATCCTCACCCTAAATGTGAAGGTTCCTAACAGCCCGATTAAGAGGAGGGCCGTCCTTTCCTATTTGGAGCACTCAACAGCACAAATTTGCCTATTGCAAGAAACCCACCTCCTTGCTAAAGACACACATCGACTTAGATCGCGGGCTTTCCCTCAGCAATATTTCTCCTTGCTCACTACCAAAACGGCAGAAGTGGCTATCCTTTTTGCGCGCTCTTTTAGGGGTAAAGTGGGGGCGAATCAGGCAGAGATTAAAGGACGGCTCCTAGCTCTCACGATCACCTTTAACGCACGGGACTATACCCTTGGCTCCATATATGCACCCAACGAGGGTCAGGAGGCATTCTTGAAGAGGGCGATGATGGATCTTGCTGTTTCCCCCGACCGGATACTCATGCTGGGTGGCGACATTAATTTAGTGTTCGACAACCAGCTGGATCGCTCTGCACAGCGGAATGGCGCAACCGGGTCCTTTACACAGGCTGGGCGGGAGTGGTTGCAAGACTTAGGTGTGGTAGACATGTGGTGTTCCTTACATCCAAATGGCCAAGACTACACCTTCTATTCCCATGCGCATAAAACGTACGCTAGGATTGACTATTTTCTTGGCTCTCGCTCTTTACTTTCTCATACAAAAGCCTCAGACATCGAGCCGCGAGCACACTCAGACCACGCGGCGCTGACCCTCACGCTCACTCTCCCCCCCTCCCCCAGAAAGGCCATCATTCACGTGGCGGCTGCGTGATATCCTGCTGCACCGTTTGGAGGTGATAAAACACGTGGATAGTGCCATAAAAGACTTCCTCGATTTCAATGACACCCCTGACACCCCAATTATCACATTATGGGAAACACTTAAAGTATACGCCAGGGGGGAATTTATAGCTATGTCTGCGTCCGATAATAAAATCAGGAGGGAAAAACGGGGGGACCTCGCCAGTCAAGTACAAGAACTCGAGCGCATCCATAAGCGGACTGGGGCTCCACGAGTGTGGCGACAACTAGAGGCAGCCCGCCGACAACTCGCGGGCATTGACTTAGACAGAGCAGAATATGCTGCACTGACGCTGCGACACTCCTATTACATGGGGGGCAATCGGTGCAGGCGCCTCTTAGCCAGCAAACTGCGGGCGCAACGCCAGTTGACCACAGTCCAGGCAGTATGTGATGAGGCCGGTCATGATTGCACAGACGACATAGCTATAACACGGGCGTTTAGGGATTTTTATGCTACACTATACTCCGCACACCAATTAACAGAGCATGATTCACTCTCTTATGTGCAGGGAGCCAATCTCCCAAAACTTGCCATAGCTCGCCTCAAACTACACAAATCTCCTGGCCCAGACGGCTTCTCTAACATCTTCTACAAGACTTTCTGCACATTGTTGGCCCCCATTCTCACTAGATTATTTAACTCGATAGGAGACACCGGGGATGTCTCTCCCACAATGCTCGAAGCCTCGATTATAGTAATTCCAAAACCGGGCAAGGATGCCAGGTATTGTGCATCCTATAGACCAATATCCCTCCTGAACGTTGATCTGAAGCTCTTCACAGGCATATTGGCTGCACACCTGGGCCCGATGATGCAAGGGTTGATAGACCCCGATCAGTTTGGTTTTGTAGCCACTAGACAGTGTAGCGATAACACGAGATGGCTACTTCACCTCCTAGATAAAGCACAACGCCAAAATATAGAAAGGGTCATGATATCGATCGATGCTGAAAAGGCCTTCGATCGGGTGGACTGAGGATACCTGAAGATTATCCTGGCGAGGTTCGGGATAGGAGTCCGCTTCTCTAGATGGGTGTTCAGTGGCTACAATCGGCCAACGGCCATGGTGTGAGTCAACGGGCACTCTTCTGAACCCTTTCAGATCTCACGGAGCACTAGACAGGGGTGCCCTCTCTCCCTGTTGCTCTTCGCGCTCTATATGGAGACGATGGCACAAAGAGTGAAGGAGAGCCCACGGATCCTGGGTGTGTGGTTCGGGGGAGACTCTCACGCCATAAGCTTGTACGCCAATGATGTGGTCGCCACGTTGGAAGAACCCCAGGTCTCTGTTCCCGCTTTCTTTGCGGAGCTGGAGAGATTCTCGCTCCGACCGTCCACCATAGAGACCCTGGCCGGCTCAATCCATCTCCAATGGGACGCAGGATCCATCCCATACCTTTGGATCCAACTCACGAACTCCACTCATAACACAGCATCCCTGAATTACAAGGATCACTGACAAAATATCGAAGGTCAAAAAATCGACCTACAAAAATATCGCAACAAAAATATCGATGTCAATAATATCGAAATCCTATCTACAACATGGTAAGTACAAAAATATCGAGAGAAAAAATATCGATGTCAAAAATATCGTTATCAAAAATATCGTTGTTTTTTTGTTAAAAATAATATGTAAAATAAACTAAATAATACTTATAATTACAATAAACATAGTTAAAAATATTTTATAATATTTAAAATTAATAAGTAACATATATAATTAAATAAAACATTAATTAAACATATACATATAATATATATATATATACTTACTTAGGGGCCCATTACGATGGCGGGCGGAAGCACAACCGCCGTGCTGGCGGATGCAAAACCACCAGTTACCGCCGGCACGCAGCAGTCCACACGCCCGCCCAATTATGATGCGAAAAGCAGGCCAAACACCGCCGGCAAGCCAGCAACACCGTCCGCCATCAAAGTGCGCCCGCACACGTAGCGGCGCAGCACAACTGACACACACCGTCCGACGAAACACGTCCCGCCCGGCGCATAAATTACGATGCCGCAAACAAACGGCTCCCACGGCAAAGAGACACCGCACGTGAAAGAGAGGCGGAAACACGGACGCAGAGCACGGACAACGAAGAAGCGGCACCCGGGCATGAATCCAGCACTGCAGGCCCTTCCCATGCTTCTGCTGATGCACCACCAAGGACGCAACGTACCGCGGAGACGCAGGTAGGCACACACACAACAAGTGCACGCAAACAGCGCACACAGTGCAAGGGCGGAAAAAGCGGACAACCCCCACCAGCGCGTGCACACTACACATCCACCATTGCATCCACATATGACACACAGGCCAAATCCTAACATCGCGGAACACATGTGTACACACCACCTGGGACTAGGAACCAACCACCCCGTCACGGCCCCAAAGCGCCGATGACGCCGCCACACATGCGCACAACTCAGAGGCCAACCGCAGCGCCATGCATGCGTCGCACACAGACACAGGGACACAACCAAGCAGCACACACATCAGCCCCACCCCGAACGCACATGACACGTGACAGGCCGGCCACAGACATGTCCCCAACGCCCAATTCACGGACAACACCCAACGCCACACAAACGACGCACACATGTCAGTGAAGACACGCAACTGCAGGACACACCCCAGTGTAACAAACATGGCGTAGCACACAGCGGCGGCAACACCAACTAGGAGAAGCAGGTCCCCTTCGGGAAGAGGAACGCCAGTACCACACTGAAAAACCCATACCACCCTGCACATATGAACAAGACACATGAAACGGAACACCAAAGAGCCCGGGGACCGACAACAGGTGGCCCAAGAATTACATCCACACACAAGGCCCAACGCAGAGCGGAAAGGCAGCCTGCCGCCCACACAAGGGAGAGCAGACAGCACTGAATGACCTTCCATTCCAACACCGAAACCACAGCCCTACGACAGAAGCCGGTGAATACAGCCATTGTCCAAGAATAGACCAACACAGGCATGCCGAGGAGACCGACCACAGGGCAGATAGCGCATATCACAGAAGCACACAACGGACGGGGAAGAAAGAAGAAAACACTCCCCCATGTCGGCCACATGCAAGTTAATTGGAAGGAGTCACACAGCACCGACCTTGAACTGTCTGAGAAGCATGTGGGAAGAGGGCCCGTGTCCTCCAAACAAGCAAACAGAACACAAGTCCTGTCTCCCCACGACTACACAGAGCTCACAGCAACCCCGGAGCGTGCACATTGCAGACTGCACACACAGCCGGAGCACGCCACCTCTACGAACCGCTGCGAAATGGCAACCGCAACACACCTACCCAACTACGCCGAAGAGCTCAAGCTGTACCAAACCAACACGATACATACATTGGGATGCGATCTCCTGTCCCTGCTGAACGTAAGTTACCGACTGACTTACCGCATCACATTGTTCAGCTGCGTCATGCCCGTCTTCTACTGTCGGAGGTGTCCCTACCAGCATCCCGTCGAGATATGCCTCTCCAACCCGGCATGTCTGAAGGCGGACCTGCTACCACTACTCCTCCCTCTGGACGCACACGACAGGGCCTGCTCTGCCTATGGGGGCATGGCGTATGTGGCCAACATCGCACGCGCACTGAAATGGAACCACTGTGCCTCCACACGACGGATCATCGAGAACAGCTACATCGAATGTCACCCAGCATGCCCCATCATGGTCCTCCAAGGGACAACCTACGAACAACACCTTGACAGCCACCATCCGCTTCATTGGCTGGCAAACATGTACACCACCAATGACATGGAAGCCCTGCTGGACGGCATCGCATACCTGACAACCTGTAAATACGTCGGACCACAACGCAGGTTCCCCGAGTGACCTATGAAGTCCAACCCCGCACCCATGCTCAGCTTCCGCACGGACTGGCCAGTCACCACCACAACAGCCATACCAAACGACCGGCAACTGTAACCACACCATCAACGGCATCGCCATGACATCGGATATGACCGGGACATGCACACTGTTCCCCATCACATCCAGGAACACCGCATGCATCGTGGGAGGCAGTGGCATGGGCTCTGTGCATCGCACCCACATGGACGGAACTGCACGAACAACCAGGACACGACATGGATCCAGCGCCCATGGACACACACACCGCTCAGTGGACATGAATAGGTCGCCTGGAGTCTGTGGGTGCTGCACCCCTCCCACCCCCGCCCCGGGAATCCCATACCAGGACCTTTGCATGGACGACAAGTGCATACAACAACAACACGACCCCAGTGACTGTGACATGTCCAGTAACCACCACAGTGCAACAACAAGTGGCACGCCGCTGCATGCACGCAAGCACATGCCCTGATGTCATCTCACATGCACGCGTGCATGAGGAACAACCGCAGCAAACCTGTCACATGGAACTGAGATGGACTGTGCCCATGATGCCGAGCGGTCTGGTAGGCTACATGTATACCGTCTGTGTCAAAGTCCGCAGCTCCGCAGCTATACGTAAATGTACATTAGCACAGCCTTGGCCAAGCAGATGTAACCCCACACCCTATCCCATTTGTTATCATGCTCAGTATATCCTCAACATGTATTCCGCTGCCAGTAGTGTCCACTATACTGCATCACAGAGGACAGAAGACTCAATATAATGTTTGAAACCAGAACTGTCTCCGCTGACTCATTTCACAAGTACGAATGAGAGAGGATGAGAGTATGTGAAGTACACGGCAGTCGTGACATGACCATGTAGTCCACTGGTATTGGATGTCAACGCAAATGAGTAGCACTACTGTGGAAGACACACAAGTCGTATGGACGCAGTGCTCAGGTGGGTGGGTGCGACGGGTAGATGCGCACATGCCAAGTTGGAGCACGCCGTGTTGGGAGGGGTCATGAACAGTACACCACCGCTTCCCTGGGCATTGTGAGAGGACACCTGTCGGGGGAGTGAACACGTGTGTGCACAGCAGCCGGGCACACGTACAAAGCGGTACCAGGCGCACCTCAGCCCACCCTCTGTGGACAAGCTGGATCCTGTTGTGCGCCCGCCATGCCCCTTGACAAGGCACACACAGCCCCAGTCGACCAGGTGTAACCCCAACATAGTCAATCCGCACAGGCGATACAGGGCACGGGATGGCAGTGGAGCATGGTGTGTGAGAGGTCTCCTCGCGCTCCTCCTGGTCATATCACGCAGGCAATAGTACCTCAACGTCTAGCATGGCACAAGTCACATGGAAGTGTAGGGGGACGCACCACAGCACGAGCAGCACTGACGTCACGGGAGGTGGCTCGCACCATCCCATCCATTGCCCATCATACCAACCACGCCACATGCCATTGCGACTAAGTGCAAGCGCGTGCGCCACCACCCCGAGCCCTCCCCAGAGAGGCCAAAGAGTGAATGTGTGGGCCATCAGCCACAGACGGACGCGGCCTGGCCGCAAGGGCAGCCACAGCCACTGGGTGTCGCAGGTGGCGGATCCGGAAGGCGAAGACTGTGATGCATAGTCCATGCAGGCCGGGTCTCCATTTGGGGCACCACGCAGGTGGACGGCGTCCCGCCACACATCATACCCTGAGACAGCCCACTCGTGCAACTGGACCCACACATACACTCCTTGCCCTCTCTGGTGCGAGCTTGGGGCTGCCTGTGCAAGCGCTAGCCTCGCAGGTGAGCATGCATATTGGGGGCGAGGGAGGACATGAGGGCTGGGGCGAAGATGACTGTATCACTGTCAGTTAGTACAAGGGATGACCCAGATGTGGAAAGGAAGAGACGTGTCCCGTGTGTACTGCAACTAGTCGCCAATCCAACTACCCCCATGTCCGGAATGTAAGCCCGCACCTAGGCCCGCCCATCCGCCACATCGAACATACCACCAGCACGACAACCTTCCCATTCGAAACACTGACTGGGGGTGGCGACCAGTGAACAATCATGTGTAGCCTACCCACGCGTACATGTGGGCCCTCCATGATCCATGTCACCTGCGGCAAAGACATGACATGCGCAATGAGGGAAGTGAGGAGAGCTGTCCGCCCCACGCGCAGAAGGTGCATCAGCTCCACAGACCCAGCAGCGAGTCCAGCAGGGGTCACATGTGCAGGGGCAGCTGTGCCTGGTGTGAAGGCACATGCATATAGACAGCACATCGACCAATGTGTAGTCTGCCCACATCCACAGTCCATCATCATGCGGACATAGGAATTGAACACAGGGCAACACATCTTAGTTGGTGCACCCACCGTGACCAACAATGCGCAATCAGCGACGTACCCGCCCTGTGCATGGCCCCCCACCCAACGGAGGCACATCCAGTGCCACCATCCCACACACACAAGCCTTCCACGGAACATGCTGTGTCCAATGGTCAGTACAGAGTCAGCGCCCATCTGGTGGATCCTGAACAGGAGACACATGCACACACATGCCAGCTCCCACTATGTACGTCTGCCACCTGGCACGTGCAATGTAACCTCTCACCTGTGACGTGTGACTGCAAGCACACAGCCGTCTTGGCATGGGGCTGTCAATGTGGACACCAGTCAATGTTTCGGGAGCTGTGATCCGTACAGTGCTGTACATAGGGTGCAGTGCTGACACCTACTACTGTCTCATATCCCCTCGTGCCACAGGTCCCACTTGTATTGGCCGCTCAGCCCGTGCCCACATCGTCGTCGTCGTGTGCCATACTCATCCAGCCTCGGAAGCAGTTCCATGCTCAGCAGACACTCATGTTGCCGTGGCGTTGCCGCTTGCCGAATATGCAGTCAGTCCCCATCAGCACGCCCCGCAAGTCATTGGGGCCTAGATCCCCATGTGCATGCACATGGCAGTGGTATGTCTCACTTGCCATTGCCATTGTTGGGAGACCTGTGTAAGTGTATTGTGGCCGTGCCGTCCCAGCTTGACAGCTGGGCTGTGGCTCATGTGCTTGCTCAGTCATGTCAGTGATGTGTATGCGAAATTGCTATGTGCCGTGTTGCTTTGACATGTGTCCTCTGCCATTTAACCCAGGCGGAGACCGAACATTGACCGCCCATACCAATTGCTGGCGGACATGGACGATACAGAGGTAATCAGGAAGTTTCGGCTGGACAGGCCAACTCTGCATCGACTGTGTGCCATGTTAGAGCCCCATCTCCGTCCCCGCAGGGTGTATCCGACTGCTGTCACCCCCACGGCTAAGGTGATGGCCGCCATGCATTTCTTCGCCACTGGGTCATTCCAGCACACAGTGGGCAGTGGAGGAGGGATGTCCCAGCCCATGTTCAGCAAGGTGCTGAGGGATGTACTGGCAGCCATGATGCTGTACCGGAACAGGTACATCAGATTCCCCAGGGCTCGTGAATTGGCGGCAGTGAAGGGTGCATTCTATGCCCTTGGCAGAATCCCACACGTCGTGGGAGCCATTGACTGCACTCATGTTGGCCTTGTTCCACCACAGGCCACTGAGCACCTGTACCGCAACAGGAAGCACACGCACTCCCTGAATGTGCAAGTGGTGTGCCTTGCGGACATGGTGATCACCCACGTGTGTGCCAAGTTTCCAGGCTCGGCCCATGACGCACACATAATGCGCAACAGCATCTTGCCACGACTGATGGCCAATCTGCAACAGGATCGTGCCTGTATTGTCGGTGAGTATGTGGAGTGGTGTAGCGTGCTGGTTGTGCGATGCTGTCCCCTGTCCAGTTGGAATTGCAACGGTTCTCTGTGTCCCTCACACCCAGGTGACTCTGCGTATCCGAATGGGGCATGGCTGCTCAGTCCATTGAGGAATCCTCGCACCCCAGCAGACGATCGATACAATGAGGCACATGGGAGGACCAGACGTGTGGTCGAGCGTACCTTTGGCCTCCTCAAGTCCAGGTTCAGGTGCCTGGACCGCACCGAGGGTGCACTGGCGTACTCCCCACAGAAGGTGTGCCAGATAGTGGTGGCGTGCTGCATGCTGCACAATCTGGCCATTCGGAAGCAGATCCCCCTCATTGTGGATGACGGAGATCAACCAGGGCCCCAGCCCGCAGACCAGGACAGCTCGAGTGAGGTGGACAGCGGAGAGGAGGAAGCTGGGAATGTGCGCCAGCAGCTCATCGCCCGCTACTTCACTTGACGGTGAGTGTCCATGTACGACGGATGATGTGTCTGTATCTGTGCAGGTGTGTGTGTGCTGTGTCAGGGTGGCCGTATGTTCACTGCGTGCAGTGTGTCAACGCTCCATGGCCAGGGTAGTATGCCACTGTTGGTGACTGTGGCATTGTGCCCTATTGCTCCGTGCGATGTGTGTACATTGCTTGTAGTTGTTGACATGTACTGTGTGATGGGTGTGTGACACACTCATTGAATGTGCTCCTGTTCTGTCTCCCACCCCTAGGTCCCTACAGGTCCTCCGGATTCCATTGCCATGCCACGCATCAGGTGCCCTTCCGCCCAAGGTGGCCGTTGTATTCCATACAAATAAAACACAGGGCACAAACAGCAGTTAGTGAAAAAGGTGCATTTATTACAAACTGTGACATGTGATTGTGTGTAAGGTGATGACAAAAGTGGTGCGTGCAGTGACAATGAGCTGTCGGTCATGGCTGCGTGATGATCAGGGTGTACCCACTGGTTCTATGTCCATAGTCCAACACACACATGCCATCCAGCTGGCTGTGTGGAGTGGGATCGTAGAGCAAGTCAATGCAGTGGCTGGTCAAGGAAGGCTGGCGGAAGGCTGGCTGGCTGCCTCACTTGCGACTGGAGCGTGCGAAGTCCTCCCGGGAGATCTGTTTCCTCTTCGGACGGCCCCTTCCACGTTTGGGAGGGGGTGTGTGGTGGCGACCTGCTGGTGGTGGGTGAGGTGTGCTCACTGGCTGTGGACGCAGGGGAAGTGGACACTGCTGGCCGACCCTGCGCCCTAGCAGGTGGTGGCGGAGGTGGTGTTGCTGGCCTTGCCTGTGACCCCACCGCCACCACCAGCTGGCCCATGAGGTCCACGAGTTGGTCCATACGGGACACGAATTGGCCCATATGGGCGTCCATGGACCTCAGCACCCCCAGCACCTCCCGCGTGTCAGTAGCAGACCTGGCCCATTGTCCTTGGGCCTCTTCATAGGCCCCAAGGACTCTGGCCATTTGAGGCAGGGCATGGCTCCCAGGGGAGGCTGGCGTTTCCCTGACCCTGCTCCTCCTACCAGTCCTGCTGCCACCGGCCTGCCCACTAGCCACATTGCACACCACGGTCCTCGCTGTGGCTCCCAGGGTGGATCCAGTCGGGCCGGGCCACCACCTGCGCTGGGGCTGGTGCCAGCGAAGACGTGGTGGTGGTGGAGGCGGTGGTGGTCGGTGCGGCGATGGTGGCGGTTGCGGCAGTGGTAGTGGCCGCAATGACCGTGGGTGTGGCCGCAACGACAGTGGCAGCAGGGGACTGGGACTGTTCAGCATCCCTGGATGATGGGTTGGTGGGTAGGAGGGGTCCTGGGGAGCGGCTGGGCCCTGCCACGCCAGATGGGCCAGCTTGGTGGTCCGTGTCCGAAGAGGTGGACAGATCCTCCAGATCCGTGTGTCCTCGTTGGGGGCTTGTAGGCTGGCTGTGCTGGCTGCTGTCTCCATCCCCAGCGTCCAGCAGTTCGTCACCTGTGGAGAGAATGAGATTTGTTATTGTGTTGCACCTGGCGAAGTATGTATTAGTCGTCTGACATTGGCAGTTCGTGCAATCTCGTACATGGGTTTCCCGGAGGCGAGTGTGTGGCTGTGGCATCTGTAGTTGTGTGTGCTAGGCAATGGGACTGTGTGCTGTGCACATGTGGCATGGGACGGATTGGCCATGCCGATGGGTGTGTTGCTGTGCCCCTACTCATCGTGACTCTGGTGTATGCGGGCTCCTGGCCCATCCTGGGTCTGGTTTGTACTTTGCTTTTGGAGTTCATATGGAACGCTTAGGAACGCATATGGCAACATGGGGGCCATGCCCCAGATTCGCATTTGGGAGGGGATATGCTTTTGGGGTTCAAATGGAACGCTTAGGAACGCATATGGCAACATGGGGGCCATGCCCCAGATTCGCATTTGGGAGGGAATATGCTTTAGGGGTTCAAATGGAACGCTTAGGAACGCATATGGCAACATGGGGGCCATGCCCCAGATTCGCATTTGGGAGGGAATATGCTTTTGGGGTTCAAATGGAACGCTTAGGAACGCATATGGCAACATGGGGGCCATGCCCCAGATTCGCATTTGGGAGGGAATATGCTTTTGGGGTTCAAATGGAACGCTTAGGAACGCATATGGCAACATGGGGGCCATGCCCCAGATTCGCATTTGGGAGGGGATATGCTTTTGGGGTACATGCTGTGAGCCATGGGTGCCGAACGTGACATGTGTTGTGGCAGCATGACAGTGCATGGTCTGAGGTGTGTGCATGCCTGACATGCCCTGCATATTTGCTGTCTGTTGTGGTTACTGGACATGGCATTGGACGCATCGTTATGAGTGAGTGATAGTTGTGTGCCAGCCAACGTATTGCAGTTGTCCCATCTCCTTGGTGTGCGTGCTGCCCTGTGCCATGTGCATCACTGCAGTGCTCGGGGGGGTGTGGCCCATGTTGTGTGTTGTTGCTCACAGTGTGTCGTGCGCTTAATTGACTTCTGGCACATGGTTGGTCATGGGCATGTGTCTTAGCGTGACTGCTGTATGTGTGGCAGCTGTGCGGATGACATGCCTTTCATGTGACTGGGGCTGACGGATGGGATGGATGGTATGTTGTATGTGCATGGTGTGTCTGTGAGTTTGATGGGTTCAGTGGTGTTCGTGTGCATTTCTGTTGTTCCGCTCTGTTGCGTCTAGTGTTGTTTGTCTTACATAGGCGTAGTTGTGGGGTGTGGGGTTGACAGGCAGTGGGGGCTACATGGACAGGACTTCAATGGTGTTTCGGTTGTGTGTGATGAGTTGCACAGTGGCTGCCGTGTGGGACTATATTCAGTGTGGCTTGTGCATGCAGACGTGGCTCCTTGGGTGTTGCTATGTCTGTGATGGGTCATGTGGGGTGTGAGTCTGTTGTTCATGTCCGTGTGCACATTGTTCACTTGTTCGTGACGGTGGGCGGTGCTGCGTGTTCGTGTGCTACGTGACATGTCCCATGTGTTGGTGGTGTTATGGTCCTCATGCCTCCAGTAATCCAGCCCTGTCCAGTTTCCCACCTGCAAGTTGTTCGTGCGTGCACTGTACTGGATGCCACATGGCTCTAAGCGGGGGTGCTCCATGTTGCAGGTCTGTGGGGTGGGGGGTGTAGTGGGTCGTGGGGTGGCTGTACACCCACTGACACCGATTGCTGTGGACCGTGATGTCTGCCTTTCGGCTGTCGTTGTGCACTGCGGTGGCTGACACGTGGCTGTGGGGTGTGGGGGATGCTCCTCCTTGCTGTGCTGTGGGACTGGGGCCTGGTGTGTGTTGTACTTGGGCTGTCCACCGTCCCACCCACTGCACTTTGTGTTCCTGCCACTTACCTGTTACTTGTCGGTTAGTGCAGCTGTGGCGGACACATGGGTGTGGTGGGTGCTCGTTGTGGCGCTTCTGGCATATTTGGGGACCTGTTGGTGGTTACGTGGCTGGCTGAGTGTACACATGTCCCCACGCATCTTACAGTTGTTCGGTTTGGGCTGTGTGTGGTAGTGTCTGTTGCATGTGCGTGTGATGTGTTGTGTATTGTGTGCTGGACATGGGGGTGTTTGTCCCTGGGAGCTGTGGCATGGTAGTTGCGCATGTGAGTACATAGCGGTGTGCTGGTATACATTAGTTTGTACTTACCAGCCTCCACTCCCCCTGCTAATCCGGCGAGGATCTCCGGATGGATTACGACTCGCACCTTCTCCTCCCACGCTTTGAAGGTCTTAAAGAGCGCGGGATTCCCTCCGCCAGTGACGGCAGCCAGCTCTCTGTTTTTGCCCTCCTTCTTCTTGACCAGGCTCTTTACGTCATTCCAACGTTTATCTCGACTCTGTTCCTGGGCAGGGTCCCAACTGCATTGACCTGGTCTACGATCCGGTTCCACATTCTGTTTCTGGTGGCTAGTGGTGTGTGCTGGACCATGTTCCCATAGATTTGTGGGTGCACCTTGATGATCTCGTCGACCATGACCGTCAGCTCCATGGGCGTGAACTTGGGCATTCTTTGTGGTGCCATGGTGTTTGTGGTGCTGGTGCGGTGTGTGTTGTGTAATGTGCAGGGGTTTGTGGTGCCGGTGTTTGGTGGTGGTGGTGGTGGTGGTGGTGGTGGTGTTTGGTGGTGGTGGTGGTGGTGGCGGTGGTAGTGATGTGTGCGTTTCTGTGGTGTGCTGCTGTCCTTGCTGTGTCACTGTGTCCTCTCCTCTCCTCTCTGGTTTGCAATGTAGCAACGGGTTGTGGTCTGTGGGAGTGCTGCTTTTGTACTCACCTATGTGGGTGTGTCCTCATGGTCTGTTGTTTTCAGGTGTGTTGTGTCTGGGGTTCTGGCCTTTGTATTTTTTGTTTGTCCGGGGGGTGTTTTCGGGATGTGTACTGTGCTTGTGTATTTGTGTGTGCCTTGCTGTGTGGACTTGTTGGCCATGTTGTGTGCTATTGGTTTTGTGTGCGGATGGTTTCTGTGCAGGTACGTGGGCGCCATGGCTTCTGCCGTGTCGATTATCATCGGCGTTGTTTGCGCTGGCGGGCGGTATATTTGTTGTTTTTCCGCGCTCATGGCGGTGCGATCGTAATTTCACGTGCGGTGTGTCGGCCGTGTGGGCGGGCGGTTTTGTGTTGTCGTGCGTGTTTCCGTCCGTGGCGGGCGGTTTGACTCCGACTCGGACGATGGCGGGCGGTATTTTGTGTGATTTTTCGCCGATGGCGGTTTTCGGTTTGTGTACTCATAATGGCGTGGTCGGTGTTCAGGCGGTGTGTGCGGGCGGATTTTTGCCGCTTCCATGCCTGGCGGATTTTTTTACGCCGGGTATCGTAATGGGCCCCTTAATAATCAGTTTGAATAATTATTTTAATAAATTATAAATTATTAAAAAATATTATAAATTACAAATACATCTATACACATAAAACAATAACATAAATAAAAATTAAGGGGCACATTACGATGGCGGGCGGAAGCACAACCGCCGTGCTGGCGGATGCAAAAACCACCAGTTACCGCCGGCACGCAGCAGTCCACACGCCCGCCCAATTACGATGCGAAAAGTAGGCCAAACACCGCCGGCAAGCCAGCAACACCGTCCGCCATCAAAGTGCGCCCGTACACGTAGCGGCGCAGCCCAACTGACACACACCGTCCGACGAAACACGTCCCGCCCGGCGCATAAATTACGATGCCGCAAACAAACGGCTCCCACGGCCAAGAGATACCGTACGACAAACCGAAGCGGTAACACGGACGCCGAGCACGGACAACGAAGAAGCGGCTCCCCGAGCATGAATCCAGCACTGCAGGCCCTCCCCATGCTCCTGCTGATGCACCACCAAGGACGCAACGTACCGCGGAGACGCAGGTAGGCACACACAACAAGTGCACGCAAACAGCGCACACAGTGCAAGGGCGGAAAAAGCGGACAACCCCCCACCAGCGCGTGTACACTACACATCCACCATTGCATCCACATATGACACACAGGCCAAATCGTAACATCGCGTAACACATGTGTACACACCACCTGGGACTAGGAACCAACAACCCCGTCACGGCCCCAAAGCGGCGATGACGCCGCCACACATGCGCACAACGCAGAGGCCAACCGCAGCGCCATGCATGCGTCGCACACAGACACAGGGACACAACCAAGCAGCACACACATCAGCCCCACCCCGAACGCACATGACACGTGACAGGCCTGCCACAGACATGTCCCCAACGCCCAATTCACGGACAACACCCAACGCCACACAACCGACGCACACATGTCAGTGAAGACACGCAACAGCAGGACACACCCCAGTGTAACAAACATGGCGTAGCACACAGCGGCGGCAACACCAACTAGGAGAAGCAGGGCCCCTTCGGGAAGAGGAACGCCAGTACCACACTGAAACACCCATACCACCCTGCACATATGAACAAGACATATAAAACGGAACACCAAAGAGCCCGGGGACCGACAACAGGTGGCCCAAGAATAACATTCACACACAAGGCCCAACGCAGAGCGGAAAGGCAGCCTGCCGCCCACACAAGGGAGAGCAGACAGCACTGAATGACCTTCCATTCCAACTCCGAAACCACAGCCCTACGACAGAAGCCGGTGAATACAGCCATTGTCCAAGAATAGACCAACACAGGCATGCCGAGGAGACCGACCACAGGGCAGATAGCGCATATCACAGAAGCACACAACGGATGGGGAAGAAAGAAGAAAACACTCCCCCATGTCGGCCACATGCAAGTTAATTGGAAGGAGTCACACATCACTGACCTTGAACTGTCTGAGAAGCATGTGGGATGAGGGCCCGTGTCCTCCAAACAAGCCAACAGAACACAAGTCCTGTCTCCCTACGACTACACAGAGCTCACAGCATCCTCGGAGCGTGCACATTGCAGACTGCACACACAGCCGGAGCACGCCACCACAACGCACCGCTGCGAAATGGCAACCGCAACACACCTACCCAACTACGCCGAACAGCTCAAGCTGTACAAAACCAACCTGTTTCATATATTGGGATGCGATCTCCTGTCCCTGCTGAACGTAAGTTACCGACTGACTTACCGCATCACATTGTTCAGCTGCGTCATGCCCGTCTTCTACTGTCGGAGGTGTCCCTACCAGCATCCCGTGGAGATATGCCTCTCCAACCCGGCATGTCTGAAGGCGGACCTGCTACCACTACTCCTCCCTCTGGACGCACACGACAGGGCCTGCTCTGCCTATGGGGGCATGGCGTATGTGGCCAACATCGCACCCGCACTGAAATGGGACCACTGTGCCTCCATACGACGGATCATCGAGAACAGCTACATCGAATGTCACCCAGCATGCCCCATCATGGTCCTCCAAGGGACAACTTACGAACAACACCTTGACAGCCACCATCCGCTACATTGGCTGGCAAACATGTACACCACCAATGACATGGAAGCCCTGCTGGACGGCATTGCATACCTGACAACCTGTAAATTCGTCGGACCACAACGCAGGTTCCCCGATTGACCTATGATGTCCAACCCCGCACCCATGCTTAGCTTCCGCACGGACTGGCCAGTCACCACCACAACAGCCATACCAAACGACCGGCAACTGTAACCACACCATCAACGACATCGCCATGACATCGGATATGACCGGGACATGCACACTGTTCCCCATCACATCCAGGAACACCGCATGCATCGTGGGAGGCAGTGGCATGGGCTCTGTGTATCGCACCCACATGGACGGAACTGCACGAACAACCAGGACACGACATGGATCCAGCGCACATGGACACACACACCGCTCAGTGGACATGAATAGGTCGCCTGGAGTCTGTGGGTGCTGCACCCCTCCCACCCCCGCCCCGGGAATCCCATACCAGGACCTTTGCATGGACGACAAGTGCATACAACAACAACACGACCCCAGTGACTGTGACATGTCCAGTAACCACCACAGTGCAACAACAAGTGGCACGCCGCTGCATGCACGCAAGCACATGCCCTGATGTCATCTCACATGCACGCGTGCATGAGGAACAACCGCAGCAAACCTGTCACATGGAACTGAGATGGACTGTGCCCATGATGCCAAGCGGTCTGGTAGGCTACATGTATACCGTCTGTGTCAAAGTCCGCAGCTCCGCAGCTATACGTAAATGTACATTAGCACAGCCTTGGCCAAGCAGATGTCACTCTGAAGCCCACATCCCACATGCAACAGCCAATCACATGTAACCCCACACCCTATCCCATTTGCAATCATGCTCAGTATATCCTCAACATGTATTCCGCTGCCAGTAGTGTCCACTATACTGCATTACAGAGGACAGAAGACTCAATATAATGTTTGAAACCAAAACGGTCTCCGCTGACTCATTTCACAAGTACGAATGAGAGAGGATGAGAGTATGTGAAGTACACGGCAGTCGTGACATGACCATGTAGTCCACTGGTATTGGATGTCAACGCAAATGAGTAGCACAACTGTGGAAGACACACATGTGTCGTGTGAAGTCGTATGGACGCAGTGCTCAGGTGGGTGGGTGTGACGGGTAGATGCGCACATGCCAAGTTGGAGCACGCCGTGTTGGGAGGGCTCATGAACAGTACACCACCGCTTCCCTGGGCATTGTGAGAGGACACCTGTCGGGGGGAGTGAACACGTGTGTGCACAGCAGCCGGGCACACGTACAAAGCGGTACCAGGCGCACCTCAGCCCACCCTCTGTGGACAAGCTGGATCCTGTTGTGCGCCCGCCATGCCCCTTGACAAGGCACACACAGCCCCAGTCGACCAGGTGTAACCCCAACATAGTCAATCCGCACAGGCGATACAGGGCACGGGATGGCAGTGGAGCATGGTGTGTGAGAGGTCTCCTCGCGCTCCTCCTGGTCATATCACGCAGGCAATAGAACCTCAACGTCTAGCATGGCACAAGTCAAATGGAAGTGTAGGGGGGACGCACCACAGCACAAGCAGCACTGACGTCACGGGAGGTGGCTCGCACCATCCCATCCATTGCCCATCATACCAACCACGCCACATGCCATTGCGACTAAGTGCAAGCGCGTGCGCCACCACCCCCGAGCCCTCCCCAGAGAGGCCAAAGAGTGAATGTGTGGGCCATCAGCCACAGACGGACGCGGCCTGGCAGCAAGGGCAGCCACAGCCACTGGGTGTCGCAGGTGGCGGATCCGGAAGGCGAAGACTGTGATGCATAGTCCATGCAGGCCGGGTCTCCATTTGGGGCACCACGCAGGTGGACGGCGTCCCGCCACACATCATACCCTGAGACAGCCCACTCGTGCAACTGGACCCACACATACACTCCTTGCCCTCTCTGGTGCGAGCTTGGGGCTGCCTGTGCAAGCGCTAGCCTCGCAGGTGAGCATGCATATTGGGGGAGCGAGGGGAGGACATGAGGGCTGGGGCGAAGATGACTGTATCACTGTCAGTTAGTACAAGGGATGACCCAGATGTGGTAAGGAAGAGACGTGTCCCGTGTGTACTGCAACTAGTCGCCAATCCAACTACCCCCCATGTCCGGAATGTAAGCCCGCACCTAGGCCCGCCCATCCGCCACATCGAACATACCACCAGCACGACAACCTTCCCATTCGAAACACTGACTGGGGGTGGCGACCAGTGAACAATCATGTGTAGCCTACCCACGCGTACATGTGGGCCCTCCATGATCCATGTCACCTGCGGCAAAGTCATGACATGCGCAATGAGGGAAGTGAGGAGAGCTGTCCGCCCCACGCGCAGAAGGTGCATCAGCTCCACAGACCCAGCAGCGAGTCCAGCAGGGGTCACATGTGCAGGGGCAGCTGTGCCTGGTGTGAAGGCACATGCATATAGACAGCACATCGACCAATGTGTAGTCTGCCCACATCTACAGTCCATCATCATGCGGACATAGGAATTTAACACAGGGCAATACATCTTAGTTGGTGCACCCACCGTGACCAACAATGCGCAATCATCGACGTACCCGCCCTGTGCATGGCCCCCCACCCAACGGAGGCACATCCAGTGCCACCATCCCACACACACAAGCCTTCCACGGAACATGCTGTGTCCAATGGTCAGTACAGAGTCAGCGCCCATCTGGTGGATCCTGAACAGGAGACACATGCACACACATGCCAGCTCCCACTATGTACGTCTGCCACCTGGCACGTGCAATGTAACCTCTCACCTGTGACGTGTGACTGCAAGCACACAGCCGTCTTGGCATGGGGCTGTCAATGTGGACACCTGTCAATGTTTCGGGAGGTGTGATCCGTACAGTGCTGTACATAGTAGTAGGTGTCAGCACTGCACCCTGTCTCATATCCCCTCGTGCCACAGGTCCCACTTGTTTTGGCCGCTCAGCCTGTGCCCACATCGTCGTCGTCGTGTGCCATACTCATCCAGCCGCGGAAGCAGTTCCATGCTCAGCAGACATTCATGTTGCCGTGGCGTTGCCGCTTGACGGATATGCAGTCAGTCCCCATCAGCACGCCCCGCAAGTCATTGGGGCCTAGATCCCCATGTGCATGCACATGGCAGTGGTTTGTATCACTAGCCATTGCCATTGTTGGGAGACCTGTGTAAGTGTATTGTGGCCGTGCCGTCCCAGCTTGACAGCTGGGCTGTGGCTCATGTGCTTGCTCAGTCATGTCAGTGATGTGTATGCGAAATTGCTATGTGTCGTGTTGCTTTGACATGTGTCCTCTGCCATTGTCCCTAGGCGGAGACCGAACATTGACCGCCCATACCAATTGCTGGCGGACATGGACGATACAGAGGTTATTAGGAAGTTTCGGCTGGACAGGCCAACCCTGCATCGACTGTGTGCCATGTTAGAACCCCATCTCCGTCCCCGCAGGGTGTATCCGACTGCTGTCACCCCCACGGCTAAGGTGATGGCCGCCATGCATTTCTTCGCCACTGGGTCATTCCAGCACACAGTGGGCATTGGAGGAGGGATGTCCCAGCCCATGTTCAGCAAGGTGCTGAGGGATGTACTGGCAGCCATGATGCTGTACCGAAACAGGTACATCCGCTTCCCCAGGGCTCGTGAATTGGCGGCAGTGAAGGGTGCATTCTATGCCCTTGGCAGAATCCCACACGTCGTTGGAGCCATTGACTGCACACATGTCGGCCTTGTTCCACCACAGGCCACTGAGCACCTGTACCGCAACAGGAAGCACACGCACTCCCTGAATGTGCAAGTGGTGTGCCTTGCGGACATGGTGATCACCCACGTGTGTGCAAAGTTCCCAGGCTCGGCCCATGACGCACACATAATGCGCAACAGCATCTTGCCACGACTGATGTCCAATATGCAACAGGATCGTGGCTGTATTGTCGGTGAGTATGTGGAGTGGTGTAGCGTGCTGGTTGTGCGATGCTGTCCCCTGTCCAGTTGGAATGGCAACGGTTCTCTGTGTCCCTCACACCCAGGTGACTTTGCGTATCCGAATGGGGCATGGCTGCTCAGTCCATTGAGGAATCCTCGCACCCCAGCAGACGATCGCTACAATGAGGCACATGGGAGGACCAGACGTGTGGTCGAGCGTACCTTTGGCCTCCTCAAGTCCAGGTTCAGGTGCCTGGACCGCACCGGGGGTGCGCTGGCGTACTCCCCACAGAAGGTGTGCCGGATAGTGGTGGCGTGCTGCATGCTGCACAATCTGGCCATTCGGAAGCAGATCCCCCTCATCGTGGATGACGGAGATCAACCAGGGCCCCAGCCCGCAGACCAGGACAGCTCGAGTGAGGAGGACAGCGGAGAGGAGGAAGCTGGTAATGTGCGGCAGCAGCTCATCGCCCGCTACTTCACTTGACGGTGAGTGTCCATGTACGACGGCTGATGTGGCTGTATCTGTGCAGGTGTGTGTGTGCTGTGTCAGGGTGGCCGTTTGTTCACTGCGTGCTGTGTGTCAACGCTCCATGGCCAGGGTAGTATGCCACTGTTGGTGGCTGTGGCATTGTGCCCTATTGCTCTGTGCGATGTGTGTACATTGCTTGTAGTTGTTGACATGTACTGTGTGATGGGTGTGTGACACACTCATTGAATGTGCTCCTGTTCTGTCTCCCACCCCTAGGTCCCTACAGGCCCTCCGGATTCCATTGCCATGCCACGCATCAGGTGCCTTTCCGCCCAAGGTGGCCGTTGTATTCCGTACAAATAAAACACAGGGCACAAACAGCAGTTAGTGTAAGAGGTGCATTTATTTCAAACTGTGACATGTGATTGTGTGTAAGGTGATGACAAAAGTGGTGCGTGCAGTGACAATGAGCTGTCGGTCATGGCTGCGTGATGCTCAGGGTGTACCCACTGGTTCTATGTCCATAGTCCAACACACACATGCCATCCAGATGGCTGTGTGGAGTGGGATCGTAGTCCAAGTCAATGCAGTGGCTGGTCAAGGAAGGCTGGCGGAAGGCTGGCTGGCTGCCTCACTTGCGTTTGGAGCGTGCGAAGTCCTCCCGGGAGATCTGTTTCCACTTCGGACGGCCCCTTCCACGTTTGCGAGGGGGTGCCTGCTTGCGACATGCTGGTGGTTGAGGTGTGCTCTCTGGCTGTGGACGCAGGGGAACTGGACACTGCTGCTCGACCCTGCGCCCCGGCAGGTGGTGGCGGAGGGGAGCTGCTGTCCCTGGCTGTGACCTCACCGCCACCACCAGCTGGCCCATGAGGTCCACGAGTTGGCCCATACGGGCGTCCATGGACCTCAGCACCCCCAGCACCTCCCGCGTGTCTGAAGCAGACCTGACCCATTGTCCTTGGGCCTCTTCATAGGCCCCAAGGACTCTGGCCATTTGAGGCAGGGCATGGCTCCCAGGGGAGGCTGGCGTTTCCCTGACCCTGCTCCTCCTACCAGTCCTGCTGCCACCGGCCTGCCCACTAGCCACATTGCTCACCACGGTCCTCGCTGTGGCTCCCAGGGTGGATCCAGTCGGCCGGGCCACCACCTGCGCTGGGGCTGGTGCCAGCGAAGACGTGGTGGTGGTGGCGGCGGTGGTGGTCGGTGCGGCGATGGTGGCGGTTGCGGCAGTGGTAGTGGCCGCAATGACCGTGGGTGTGGCCGCAACGACAGTGGCAGCAGGGGGCTGGGAATGTTCAGCAGCCCTGGATGATGGGTTGGTGGGTAGGAGGGGTCCTGGGGAGCGGCTGGGCCCTGCCACACCAGATGGGCCTGCTTGGTGGTCCGTGTCCGAAGAGGAGGACAGATCCTCCAGATCCGTGTGTCCTCGTTGGGGGCTTGTAGGCTGGCTGTGCTGGCTGCTGGCTCCATCCCCAGCATCCAGCAGTTCGTCACCTGTGGAGAGAATGAGATTTGTTATTGTGTTGCACCTGGCGAAGTATGTATTTGTCGTCTGACATTAACAGTTCGTGCAATCTCGTACATGGGTTTCCCGGAGGCATGTGTGTGGCTGTAGCATTTGTAGTTGTGTGTGCTTGGCAATGGGACTGTGTGCTGTGCACATGTGGCATGGGACGGATTGGCCATGCCGATGGGTGTGTTGCTGTGCCCCTACTTATTGTGACTCTGGTGTATGCGGGCTCCTGGCCCATCCTGGGTCTGGTTTGTACTTTGCTTTTGGTGTTCAGATGGGACGCTTAGGAACGCATATGGCAACATGGGGGCCATGCCCCAGATTCGCATTTGGGAGGGATATGCTTTTGGGGTTCAAATGGAACACTTAGGAACGCATATGGCAACATGGGGGCCATGCCCCAGATTCGCATTTGAGAGGGGATATGCTTTTGGGGTTCAAATGGAACGCTTAGGAACGCATATGGCAACATGGGGGCCATGCCCCAGATTCGCATTTGGGAGGGAATATGCTTTTGGGGTTCAAATGGAACGCTTAGGAACGCATATGGCAACATGGGGGCCATGCCCCAGATTCGCATTTGGGAGGGAATATGCTTTTGGGGTTCAAATGGGACGCTTAGGAACGCATATGGCAACATGGGGGCCATGCCCCAGATTCGCATTTGGGAGGGAATATGCTTTTGGGGTTCAAATGGAACGCTTAGGAACGCATATGGCAACATGGGGGCCATGCCCCAGATTCGCATTTGGGAGGGAATATGCTTTTGGGGTTCAAATGGAACGCTTAGGAACGCATATGGCAACATGGGGGCCATGCCCCAGATTCGCATTTGGGAGGGGATATGCTTTTGGGGTTCAAATGGAACGCTTAGGAACGCATCTGGCAACATGGGGGCCATGCCCCAGATTCGCATTTGGGAGGGAATATGCTTTTGGGGTTCAAATGGAACGCTTAGGAACGCATATGGCAACATGGGGGCCATGCCCCAGAATCGCATTTGGGAGGGAATATGCTTTTGGGGTACATGCTGTGAGCCATGGGTGCCGAACGTGACATGTGTTGTGGCAGCATGACAGTGCATGGTTTGAGGTGTGTGCATGCTTGACATGGCCTGCATATTTGCTGTCTGTTGTGATTACTGGACATGGCATTGGACGCATCGTTATGAGTGAGTGATGGTTGTGTGCCAGCCAACGTATTGCAGTTGTCCCATCTCCTTGGTGTGCGTGCTGCCCTGTGCCATGTGCATCACTGCAGTGCTCGGGGGGTGTGGCCCATGTTGTGTGTTGTTGCTCACAGTGTGTCGTGCGCTTCATTGACTTCTGGCACATGGTTGGTCATGGGCATGTATCTTAGCGTGACTGCTGTATGTGTGGCAGCTGTGCGGATGACATGCCTTTCATGAGACTGGGGCTGACGGATGGGATGGATGGTATGTTGTATGTGCATGGTGTGTCTGTGTGTTTGATGGGTTCAGTGGTGTTCGTGTGCATTTATGTTGTTCCGCTCTGTTGCGTCTAGTGTTGTTTGTCTTACATAGGCGTAGTTGTGGGGTGTGTGGTTGACAGGCAGTAGGGGCTACATGGACAGGACTTCAATGGTGTTTCGGTTGTGTGTGATGAGTTGCACAGTGGCTGCCGTGTGGTACTATATTCAGTGTGGCTTGTGCATGCAGACGTGGCTCCTTGGGTGTTGCTATGTCTGTGATGGGTCATGTGGGGTGTGAGTCTGTTGTTCATGTCCGTGTGCATATTGTTCACTTGTTCGTGACGGTGGGCGGTGCTGCGTGTTCGTCTGCTACGTGACATGTCCCATGTGTTGGTCGTGTTCCGGTCCTCATGCCTCCAGTAATCCAGCCCTGTCCAGTTTCCCACCTGCAAGTTGTTCGTGCGTGCACTGTACTGGATGCCACATGGCTCTAAGCGGGGGTGCTCCATGTTGCAGGTCTGTGGGGGTGGGGGGTGTTGTGGGTCGTGGGGGTGGCTGGACACCCACTGACACCAATTGCTGTGGACCGTGATGTCTGCCTTTCGGCTGTCGTTGTGCACTGCGGTGGCTGACACGTGGCTGTGGGGTGTGGGGGATGCTCCTCCTTGCTGTGCTGTGGGACTAGGGGCCTGGTGTGTGTTGTACTTGGGCTGTCCACCGTCCCACCCACTGCACTTTGTGTTCCTGCCACTTACCTGTTACTTGTCGGTTAGTGCAGCTGTGGCGGACACATGGGTGTTGTGGGTGCTCGTTGTGGCGCTTCTGGCATATTTGGGGACCTGTTGGTGGTTACGTGGCTGGCTGAGTGTACACATGTCCCCACGTATCTTACAGTTGTTCGGTTTGGGCTGTGTGTGGTGGTGTCTGTTGCATGTGTGTGTGATGTGTTGTGTATTGTGTGCTGGACATGGGGGTGTTTGTCCCTGGGAGCTGTGGCATGGTGGTAGTGCATGTGAGTACATAGCGGTGTGCTGGTATACATTAGTTTGTACTTACCAGCCTCCACTCCCCTGCTAATCCGGCGAGGATCTCCGGATGTATTATGACTCGCACCTTCTCCTCCCACGCTTTGAAGGTCTTGAAGAGCGCGGGATTCCCTCCGCCAGTGACGGCAGCCAGCTCTCTGTTTTTGCCCTCCTTCTTCTTGACCAGGCTCTTGACGTCATTCCAACGTTTGTTTATTTCTCCTCTGTTCCTGGGCAGGGTCCCGACTGCATTGACCTGGTCTACGATCCGGTTCCACATTCTGTTTCTGGTGGCTAGTGGTGTGTGCTGGACCATGTTCCCATAGATTTGTGGGTACACCTTGATGATCTCGTCGACCATGACCGTCAGCTCAATGGGCGTGAACTTGGGCATTCTTTGTGGTGCCATGGTGTTTGTGGTGCTGGTGCGGTGTGTGTTGTGTAATGTGCAGGGGGTTTGTGGTGCAGGTGTTTGGTGGTGGTGGTGGTGGTGGTGGTGGTTGTGATGTGTGCGTTTCTGTGGTGTGCTGCTGTCCTTGCTGTGTCACTGTGTCCTCTCCTCTCCTCTCTGGTTTGCAATGTTGCAAGGGGTTGTGGTCTGTGGGAGTGCTGCTTTTGTACTTACCTATGTGGGTGTGTCCTCATGGTCTGTTGTTTTCAGGTGTGTTGTGTCTGGGGTTCTGGCCTTTGTAGTTTTTGTTTGTCCGGGGGGTGTTTTCGGGATGTGTACTGTGCTTGTGTATTTGTGCGTGCCTTGCTGTGTGGACTTGTTGGTCATGTTGTGTGCTATTGGTTTTGTGAGCGGATGGTTTCTGTGCAGGTACGTGGGCGCCATGGCTTCTGCCGTGTCGATTCTCATCGGCGTTGTTTGCGCTGGCGGGCGGTATATTTGTAGTTTTCACGCGCTCATGGCGGTGCGATCGTAATTTCACGTACGGTGTATCGGCCGTGAGGGCGGGCGGTTTTGTGTTGTCGTGCGTGTTTCCGTCCGTGGCGGGCGGTTTGACTCCGACTCGGACGATGGCGGGCGGTATTTTGTGTGATTTTTCCGCCGATGGCGGTTTTCGGTTTGTGTAATCGTAATGGCGTGGTCGGTGTTCAGACGGTGTGTGCGGGCGGATTTTTGCCGCTTCCATGCCTGGCGGATTTTTTTACGCCGGGTATCGTAATGGGCCCCTAAATAATTATGTATAACAAATTTAAAAAAAATTTACTTTAAATATTTTTAAAATTAATTATACACTATATTAACTAAAATAATACAAAAAATATTAAATAGCATAGGGAATAAAACTACTATTACAACCCCCAAAAAAACAACAGTAAAAAAAATGTTGGATAGCGTAGGGGTAAAAATTACTATTCCCACTCCAGAGAGTGCAACAGTAGGGAAAGTGTTGGATAGCGTAGGGGTAAAAATTACTATTCCCACTCCAGAGAGTGCAACAGTAGGGAAAGTGTTGGATAGCGTAGGGGTAGAAATTACTATTCCCACTGCAGGGAGTGCAACAGTAGGGAAACGGTTGGATAGCGTGAGGGTAAAAATTACTATTCCCACTCCAGTGAGTGCAACAGTAGGGAAAGTGTTGGATAGCGTAGGGGTAAAAATTACTATTCCCACTCCAGAGAGTGCAACAGTAGGGAAAGTGTTGGATAGCGTAGGGGTAAAAATTACTATTCCAACTCCAGAGAGTGCAACAGTAGGGAAAGTGTTGGATAGCGTAGGGGTAGAAATTACTATTCCCACTCCAGGGAGTGCAACAGTAAGGAAAGCGTTGGATAGCGTGAGGGTAAAAATTACTATTCCCACTCCAGTGAGTGCAACAGTAGGGAAAGTGTTGGATAGCGTAGGGGTAAAAATTACTATTCCCACTCCAGAGAGTGCAACAGTATGGAAAGTGTTGGATAGCGTAGGGGTAAAAATTACTATTCCAACTCCAGAGAGTGCAACAGTAGGGAAAGTGTTGGATAGCGTAGGGGTAGAAATTACTATTCCCACTCCAGGGAGTGCAATAGTAGGGAAAGCGTTGGATAGCGTGAGGGTAAAAATTACTATTCCCACTCCAGTGAATGCAACAGTAGGGAAAGTGTTGGATAGCGTAGGGGTAAAAATTACTATTCCCACTCCAGAGAGTGCAACAGTAGGGAAAGTGTTGGATAGCGTAGGGGTAAAAATTACTATTCCAACTCCAGAGAGTACAACAGTAGGGAAAGTGTTGGATAGCGTAGAAGTTACAAATAACATACTTATAAATAAATTAATTTTTTAAAATAATTAATGAATTATTAAATAACTCTAAACTATTTACCAATACCAATAAATAATTATTAAAAACATAATTACCAATAGAAAATTTATTAACAATAAATTAATAATAAATACCAATAAATAATAATTAATAAATATTAATTACTAAATAATAAATATTGAATAAAATATTTTTAATAACAAAAAACATATAAATTATTAAAACTTAATTACCAATTAACTAATATTGAACAATTAAATGCTTTTTTATACCAATAATAATAATAATTAAACATTAATTATCAATTAATAAATAATTCTTAATATATTAATTAAATTTATCAATAAATAATATTTAATAATATTTAATTACCAATTAATGATAAAACAACAATAAATTAATTTATAGAACCAAAAAATTGTAATTTAAAAAATTACCTATTAATAATTAATATCCAATAAATTAATTATCAATACCCAAAAATAAATTTAATAATTACTTAATTAGATTTCAATTACTTCCAAAAGTATTCCCCTATAAACGCACAACACACTGCAATGATAAAATAATACACTTAACATAATGATCAATTAATCAATTAATAAAAATTAATAACTAATTAATAATAATTAATTACCAATTAATAATAATTGATTACCAATTATCAATTAATTAACAATAATATAATTATCAATACCAATTAATTAAAATAAATTATAAGTTAATTACATTTAAATTACATGATGATCAATTAATCAATTAATAAAAATCAATCACCAATTAATAAAAATTAATTACCAATTATTAATTAATTAACAATTATATAATTATCAATAACAATTAATTAAAATTAATTATAACTTGATTACATTTAAATTACATGATAATCAATTAATCAATTAATAAAAATTAATAACCAATTAATACAAATTAATTACCAATTATTAATTAATTAACAATAATATAATTATCAATACCAATTAATTAAAATAAATTTTAACTTAATTACAATTAAATTACTTCCCACCCTATTCCCCTATAAACCCACAACCCGCTACAGAACTTAAACGCAAAAATAATTACAATTAATTTATAATTCCTAAAAATTAATAATTAATTTAGTATAATTAGATTACTTCCCACCCTATTCCCCTATAAACCCACAACCCGCTACAGTACAAAAAAAAAAAAACTTCTTTTTTTAATTAACATATAAAAATTGTATACATATATTTTTAAACAAGTAGAACACTTAACAAAAACACATATAACACATACATACTAAAAACATAACAAAATACATAACAATAATACAAATATCGATATTAGTAACATCGATATTAGTAACATCGATATATTTGATTTCGATATTACTAACTTCGATATTATTTACATCGATATTAAAAAATTCGATATTACTTACCTTAGGGTCGATATTCTGTCCGTCGATATTCTTCACATCTATATTCTGTGCCTTCGATATTTTAACTTCGATATTATTGTATTTCGATATTTTATTTTCGATATTTTGACTGCTCACCGAATTACAAACAGCTCCTGTCCCAGGTTCGCGGAGAGCTGAGCAGATGGGATCCCTACGGCTTCTCCTGGTTGGGGAGAGTGGCGATGATTAAAATGAGCATATTGCCTAAAATCCTATATATTTTCCAAACTCTCCCTGTAGAGCCTCCCCCGGAGCTCTTAAGCAGCTGCAGAAAGAGATCTTCTCATTCATGTGGGCCAATAAGAAGCCTCAAATGAGTAGAGAACTGAGCTATAGGCCACCTAGGGAGGGGGGACTAGGAGTCCCAAACCTGACTCGTTACTTCCAGGCCACTCAGCTGCGTGTGTTGTTGGAATGGTCGCGCAGTGAGTCGGAGAAACATTGGCTCTTCATGGAGCGTGCGCTCGCGGGATGGGCCTTGTGGGCAATCCCCTTTTTACATAAAGCACAACATCCAGAAGGCATATATAACTCTCCAATCATGCGCACGACTCTGCGAGCATGCGATTCCACAGCGGCCAAGTATGAGCTAACATCCTTTCCATCCCTCATCACTCCCATAGTCAGGAATGATGAATTCTGCCCAGACTAGACCAGAAGCAGTTCTGTCACTGGGAGACTCAGGGTTGTCGGTCCATTGGACATATGTTCGATGCAGAGGGCCCCCTGACATTGGAGGACCTCCGATCTGCGTTTGCCCTGCCCGAGCCCGAAAGATACCGTTTTCAACAAGTGCGACACTGGGTGCTGCACCCTCTGGTGCGACCTGTGGCCCAGAGACGGCTTACACCGTATGAAAAGTGGCTTCACACAAAGACCACAAATGCACACCTTATCACTGAACTTTACCATATGCTGCAGCCACCGCACAGGAGGCCTCTACGCCTGCACAGCGGAGGTGGATGTCTGAACTGGGCCGAAAACTGTCGCAGAAAGATGGGGGGACATTTTGTATTGCGCACGCCACACAGCACGGAATGTCTCGAGCATAGAGACTGCGACCAAAATAGTTACCTACTGGTACCTTACTCCACCCAGAATGCACAAATACAACCCCAGCCGCCCTTCACACTGCTGGAGACAATGCGAAGCAGAGGGCACTTTGACTCACTTACTCTGAGATTGTACACAACTCTCCACATATTGGGAACAAGTTTTATCGGACATTGACAATCCTTTCAACATGCAAATCCACGCTTCCCAGCATACATTGTCCTAGGCCTACCCAACAAGCTCACGTTCCCTCTTAAATCCCGTAGAGGCAGGCAAATGGGTTTGGCCCTGGGAGCGACACTTCAGAACATACTGTCCCACTGGGGCACAGATAGGATCCCAACACATCAAGGCTGGCTGGGTAAATTATGGACTGTGCTGGGCATGCAGCGCATTACGCTTACTCTACAGGGTGACGGAACCTCATTTGCGGGCTACTGGCGCCCATTCTTATCTATTCTTATTACGGAAATGAGAGAACTTACTTGCCCCAAGTACCTGCACCTGCTGCGGCTCTTAGACACCACACAGAACCCCACTTCACCCGCTGCTACGGATACTGAGGCGGAGAAGCCGTGACCGGCTGGCTGTGCCCCCAGCTTAGGCGGGAGGATATGAAGGATTGGAGGGGAGGAAGCGGTGACATATCCTAGAATAGGACCCAGGAGGACTTTCCTTTATTCTTTTTTCTTTTTCGTTTGATTTTCTTTTCCACCTGTCAGGGGGGGAGGATGGGAGGGAGGGAGTTGGGACTCTTATCGAAACTTTATTTTCTAAATTTTGTCAAAGGCCAGGCACTGTCTTACAGCTAATATTGCTTCTTATCAATGCCAATGTTTGACTATGATAATTTCAATAAAAACGATTTAAACATAAAAACAAAGCTGCTAGCAATACGTCTTGGCTCGTTACCGTCCAATGTAATCAACCAAGCTGGAAATCGAATGGACCAAAGTCATGCAGCCTTTGTGGAGCATTAAAACAGGACCTCATCCACCTAATATGCTTCTGTCCAGTATTAAAATCATACCGATGTTTACTATTAAAAAAACTTTTTAACATAAGGGGCATCCGTACCTGTAGATCTGCAATATTAGAATGTTTTGATCCGAAAGACCCACAGCTCAATTGTAATTCAGTAAAATTCTTACTTCTGTACAAGAAACTACTAGGAAACAGACTGATGGGAAAAGCACAATAGCACTTTAATATAACGCGCACAAAATAGACTTTGCACTACTTCTATTATTTTATCGTATTACAGGAAAATCAGAAACATTTAAGGTGTATATCTCATCTGGTGCAACTTACTCCGTTTTAGTGGTATATTGTTTGGCTTTAATTAACTTAAACAATAAAGAACTGAATTTGAATACTTGTAGCTGGACACTTTTATGTTTTTTTTTATCTGTGCCATTATGCTGCACGCTATTGTGCCTTTAGGTCTCATTCTAATTACAGCTTATACTTATTGTATGAATTGTCTGTATTAGCTTGAAGCTTTCAAATGTCTTTTTAAGTATGCTGTGAAAACAGCTGGGAATCTTTTATACTTGATTGCATTTACCATGTTATTTCTTACTTTCTTGGCCTAAAATGATCCATGAACAGTATTATTTATGGAGCTGTTTTATGCCTTTTACTTGCCATACCAATTCTGATTATATTTGCATCACATGGTTCTTACTTTGATGGACTTAATTGTCTAAATAAATTATTACTAAACTTGAAACACACATCATCTGAGAGAGAGGTCTCAAAGGAGAGACCAGTCCCTCCCCACACCCTACAGTACATACTTACTATTACACAGAGAGGTCTCAGCAGAGAGGCCAGTCCCTCCACACACCCTACTACGCACATCCATCATCTGAGATAGAGGTCTGAAAGGAGAGGCCAGTCCCTCCCCACACCCTACTGTGTATACATATTATTACAGAGAGAGATCTCAGCAGAGAGGCTAGTCCCTCCCCACACTCTACTATGCACACCCATCATCTGAGAGAGAGGTCTGAAAAGAGAGGTTAGTCCCTCCCCGCACACTACTATGCACACCCGTCATCTGAGATAGAGGTCTGAAAGGAGAAGCCAGTCCCTCCCCACACTCTACTATGCACACTTATTATTACAGAGAGAGGTTTCAGCAGAGACCAGTCCCTTCACACACCCTACTAGGTACACCCATCATCTGAGATAGAGGTCTGAAAGGAGAGACCAGTCCCTCCCCACACCCTACAACGCATACTTACTATTGCAGAGAGAGGTCTCAGTAGAGAGGCCAGTCCCTCCACATGCCCTACTACACACGCCCATCATCTGAGATAGAGGTCTGAAAGGAGAGACCAGTCCCTCCCAACACCCTACTACTCACACTTATTACAGAGAGAGGTCTCAGCAGAGAGGCTAGTCCCTCTGCAAACCCTACTATGCACACCCATCATCTGAGCTAGAGGTCTGAAAGGAGAGGCCAGTCCCTCCCTACACCCTACTGTGTATACATATTATTACAGAGAGAGGTCTCAGCAGAGAGGCCAGTCCCTCCACACACCCTACTGCAGAGAGAGGTCTCAGCAGAGAGACCAGTCCCTCCACACGCCCTACTACACACGCCCATCATCTGAGATAGAGGACTGAAAGGAGAGACCAGTCCCTCCCCACACCCTACTACTCACACTTATTACAGAGAGAGGTCTCAGCAGAGAGGCTAGTCCCTCTGCAAACCCTACTATGCACACCCATCATCTGAGCTAGAGGTCTGAAAGGAGAGGCCAGTCCCTCCCCACACCCTACTGTGTATACATATTATTACAGAGAGAGGTCTCAGCAGAGAGGCCAGTCCCTCCACACACCCTACTGTGTACACTAATCATTGCAGAGAGAGGTCTCAGCAGAGAGGCCAGTCCCTCCCCACACCCTATTGTGTATACATATTATTACAGAGAGAGGTCTCAGTAGAGAGGCCAGTCCCTCCACACACCCTACTATGCACACCTGTCATCTGAGAGAGAGGTCTAAAAGGAGAGTCCAGTCCCTCCCCACACCCTACTATTCACACCTATCATTACAGAAAGAGGTGTCAGCGGAAAAAAAAGGCCAGTCTCTCCCTACACCCTACTACGCATACTTATTATTACAGAGAGAGGTCTCAGCAGAGAGGCCAGTCCCTCCCCACACCCTACTGCGCATACTTATTATTACAGAGAGAGGTCTCAGTAGAGAGGCCAGTCTCCCTACACCCTACTAGACACACCGGCAGGGGGTTGCATTTACGTATGCTAATTAAGTATTACTTGACATTAAGAAAACCCTAGAAATTCACTGAAAAAACCAAAGGTTAAAGTAACTTTATACTTAGGTGTGATGAAAAGATCTTGTTTTGTTTTAAAAACAAAAACCTTTGAAATTCACTGAAAAAAACCAAAGGTTAATGTAACGTTATAGTTAGGGAATTTGTCAGTGACAACATTAACGTTTTGAACAAAAAAACCAACAGAAATTCAGCAGTTATAGTTAGCAGCGCTAACTATAACTTGCGCCCGCCATGCACTGCTTATGACCTCACATATGACATCACTCATGACATGTTCTATGACATCATTTATGACATCACTCATGACATCTCAAATTAAATTATTGATGACATCACTATTGACACCATCCAAGCTTCGTTTTTCTGCATATTGCTGTATAAATTGCTATGGCTTTACACGCAGCATAGTTCACAATAAAAATCAACCACAGAAAGTAATGGCTGCTACCGATCGGGAGTGGTGGGGCGGGAGGGGGGAGGAGGGGAAGAGGGGCTTGGGGGGTGAGAAGGAAATGAAGAAAAAAAACTACTTACCTCCGCCAGGTGGGCCACCACCTCACCTCCGTCCTCTTCTTCCTGTCTCCACCGGCAGCAGGAAGCAACAGTAAGCACCCGCTCCCAGGCTCCCCTTAGCCAATCACAACGCTGCAATGCAGCATTGTAATTGGTCTGAGCGCCGAACCACGGCGCTCAGATGGGGACTGGGAGGCTTTGCATGTTCCTCACCAGGCTCTGTAAAGCAAGCCCGGTGGCGAAGATGCAAAGTGTGCAGGACTGTGTGGCCGGCCCGAGAGGGCCGACCAAGCAGTCATGCACACTTAAGGAGTGCAAACCACTCCTCTCCCTGCGCTGCCCAGCTCTGCCCCGCCCAACGAGCCGCTGACTCAATAGGAAAATTACAATGATAATAACGATACGTTATTATCATTGTACTTTGCTTTTGAGTCAGTGGGACTGCGCTCCTCTGCCTTAGCAGAGGAGCCGCCACTGACCACAGATATGTGGGAAACCCTCATTGAATATGGTGTGAAATCTGTATACAACTCATCAGAGAAAGCCAAAACAGTGAATGCCAATTCCCAAACAAAATTCCCTACCATGGACAGCTTTTATCTGTATCAAACCCTTGACAGTCACCGAACCTACATTGAGGAATGAAGTTGATATCTATAGAGAATTGAGTACTGTAAACAGAGCTTACTCTATAGAGAGAGTTTACTTTGTACCAAACTGTTTGTAAACACTGAAACTTTCACACGAAATACACCACAAACTATTAAAAAATATCTACTAATAACAGTGCACACTCTATGCAACAGCTGTCAAAAAGACACTATTTACTACAAATAACCAAGATCTGAAGGTGCTAAACATCCTACAACCTGCACCATTCATACTATGGTGAAAACGGTACAGATAGCCCGTCTTCTGAAGCAAAACAAACACACGTACAAAAGATAGTACCTGGTGCACACAGTCTTCTATGTTAAGTAGAAATTGTCATGCTGAGACAATTCTCTTCAATAGCTCAAGGCTGCTTACAATAGTTAGTATGTGGTACGTAGAATCTTTTCACTGCTGAAAACCTATACTTATATGGAACATATTGAACACAAGTTTACTTTCACTTGGACATAGAGTTTCTGTTGAATACAAAGATTTATAACATATTCAATACCGCTACAAAGCTATGGTGCATTAGGAAGATCTGCGTTTTCCAAATACTTACACCCATTAGCTGGACCCAAACTGTACAAAAATAAGTGGAAAAGTAATATGGTAATTATCCACCACAATCTAACCTATAAAACAAATGAGCACACTCATTGGATGATGTCATCAGTGATGTCATCAATGATGAGGTCATAAGCAGTGCGTGGTGGGGCACAAGTTATAGTTAGGGCTGATATATATAACTGCTGAATTTCTGTGTTTTTTTTTTGTTCAAAACGTTAATGTTGTCACTGACAAAGTCACCTAACTATAATGTTACTCTATCTATCTATCTATCTATCTGTGTGTTGTTTGAACACATGAGAAAGAGGTGTGCACCTCGAAACATGTTGGAATTTGAAGAATTTTGGTGCAAAGAAATGATAAGAATAAATTGAATCATAATAATACGAGTACATGTCTAAGAATTTTGTAGAGCTTGGATAACCTTTGAATAACCCCCTTTTGGAAGAATGAATCATTTGGTGTTGAAGTTTGAGGCGCATGGCATATTGTCTCCAGGCTCCATCTTTTGGAACTTTTATTCAGTCAGCCAGTCATCACTTGTGAAAGCAGGAGTTTCATGCTATCATGGTGTGAGAAACCCCTCTCAAGTTGTCCAACATTTCAATTCTCTGCTTCGAAGATACCTGAGATTGCACAACTCTGGATCAAACATCGTTGCCTCTTCGAAACTTACGTCCAACCTTTTCACATGTCCCTCAAGGGCCTGCACCTAACTAGCACTTCATTCCACTCTCCGCCCTACAGCCCTGTACCCTGTCAGTCAACTCCCTTCCAACGCCTTGGGTTGCTCGTTCCCGCCTTCAAGTCAATGCGGAGGGCATTAATGGATGTCAATAAGGTCTTCTAACCCTGTATTGTAGCCCCGCCACAAAGGCACCAAAGACCTATCTTTCCTCTTGGTTTCTTAAAGGTGTCCCTAATTCTGCAAGAAGTCCCTGCTGTTCCTACTGCTTGGCATCACTTCTGTTCATCAATATTTACAGGGGTCAAGTCGAGAACTCAAAAAGAGGCTACCATCTCTCAATCCTGGGCCTTTATAGCCAAGCAGTGGTGGGAAACAGCCTTTACAATGAGGTTTTTACCACATTGTACCTTTACCATGCATTGTTTACCACTAATGGCTGTTTAACCCTCACGGACCAGGCCACAGGTGTCCCCCTCATACTGGAGCAACACCTGCAGCTCCTCAAAAGCCTGAACAGAAGCACATCTGCTGGAGCTTCCAGGAGGGTGAGGCTGCCACAAACACCCTCACCTGCCCTAGCCGAACTCTGATGCTCACTTGCCCTAGCCGAAATCAGATCCACACCTGCCCTAGCGAAAATCTGCTCCTCACAGCCGAACTCTGCTCCTCACCTGCCCTAGCCGAACTCTGCTCCTCAGCTGCCTTAGCCGAACTCTGCTCCTCAACTGCCTTAGCCGAACTCTGCTCCTCATCGGCCCTAGCCGAACTCTGATGCTCACCTGCCCTAGCCGAAATCTGCTCCTCACAGCCGAACTCTGATCCTCACCGGCCCTAGCCAAACTCTGCACCTCATCAGCCTTAGCCGAACTCTGCTCCTCAACTGCCTTAGCCGAACTCTGCTCCTCATCAGCCCTAGCCGAACTCTGATGCTCACCTGCCCTAGCCGAAATCTGATTCACACCTGCCCCAGCCAAAATCTGCTCCTCACAGCCGAACTCTGCTCCTCACCGGCACTAGCCAAACTCTGCTCCTCACATGACCTAGCCAAACTCTGCTCCTCACCGGCCCTAGCCGAACTCTGCTCCTCACATGAACTAGCCGAACTCTGCTCCTCACCGGCCCTAGCTGAACTCTGCTCCTCACAGGCCCTAGCCGAACTCTGCTCCTCACCTGCCCTAACCGAACTCTGCTCCTCACCGGCCCTAGCCAAACTCTGCTCCTCACATGACCTAGCCGAACTCTGCTCCTCACCGGCCCTAGCTGAACTCTGCTCCTTACAGGCCCTAGCCGAACTCTGCTCCTCACCTGCCCTAGCCGAACTCTGCTCCTCACCGGCCCTAGCCAAACTCTGCTCCTCACATGACCTAGCCGAACTCTGCTCCTCACCGGCCCTAGCCGAACTCTGATCCTCACCTTCTCAAGCCGAACTCTGCTTCACACCGGCCCTAGCTGTACTCTACTCCTCACCTTCTCTAACAGAACACTACTCCTGTGCCCAAGGCGAGCACTGAGTACTTGGAGGCTCCAAAAGCCCTCTGTGGCCGAGCAGGTGAGGAAACAGGAGCCTGGCCCAGGACAATTAGTGAATGTGGTCATCTTGGGGCTGCACTCTTTACCTTTTCAATTACTTTCTTGAGTGAACCTAAATATGCTAAGTCTGATCATGTAACCTTCAGCAGTCATCTTTTATTAGGCCTTCATCAAGGCTGGACTGGCCTGTAGGGCATTCAGACAGTGCCCGAAGGGCTGGTCTGACAGGTCACTTGTGTGGACTTGACTGATTGGAAACCAACATTGCATGTAGTAAGCACCAACGCATGCAGTCTCCCATACCATGCAAAACTCTTATACAGCCTGTCTTTACAAGTTCATAAACTGCCTTATTTATAAATGTCGGCCAAGTTTTTAGCTATCAGATTCGCTAAAGGGGATCAGTTTTTACTTTGGAGCTTAGGCCTTTTTTTGTCCCAGGCTTTCTAAATGCATTAACCAGAAGCAAAGACTGCATTGCATTTGTCACCTGCAATGTAATAATTTTGAACAAGCATTTGCAATGCAATAGGTCTTGCATTTGCGAGAGTTTAAGCTATTGGCATTGTAAATGACAATGCCTTTTATTTATCTGTTTTGCCAACTAACACATAAATAAAAGGCATTGTCATTTACAATGCCAATAGCTCAAACTCTTGTAAATGCGAGACCTATGCAAAGAAGCAGCAGCCATTGTCCCGGGCTGCTTGGAAAGTTAAAGCGTGCATGGCGCGCTGAATATTGCAGGAAAGCATGTCGAGCCTGCAATAGGAGAAACTCATTAAAGAAAATAGTGCTTTCAGAGTAAAAAAGACATACTGTGAAACAACCGAAGTAAAAGGGCCAGTCCTCATGGGAGGTTACAAATGAAGACAAGGCGGTACTAAGGAGGGACTAACAAGCCTATTACCAAATCCGAAGCCAGCATTTACGAAGGACAATGACACAAGCCAATGACACAAATGGGCGGAGAGTGGGCGGGGCTTCTATTCCATACAGCATGCCGGAGAGCAGCGCATGCGCTGCCCAGACTCGATCTAAAAATGACGGTGGGTGCAGAATGCTAATGAGCTCAGTTTCTCTATTTCTCATTATCTCACTTAGACACCTGTCTGCTAGTATAACTTCTAGTCATGTGACCCTGTTCTTGAAACTTCCAAAATTTGCAATAAATGTGTGCTTTACTTTACCATGGGGAGCTCCAGTGCTTCATTTGAGCCGGTGGTTGTCCGTGGGGGCCAATGGTTCTCATTTTTGGGGACCGTTATTTTCCCGCATCAGATATCTACAGAGCGCAAGAGAGGAAAAAACACACAGATCAGAAAAATGGAAGAGAAAGATGCCAATACCATCACAAAGGGACAAAGCAGGACCCAGCAAGTGTGAGATAAAAAAGCAGGGAGTGTCTGGTAGTAGATTAAAGAGGCATGAGGTGGATTTACGACTACCAGCCTTGGCATTCTGCGCGCCAATGTTAATTTGTACTGGCCGCAGGCTTCTGAGCAGCGAATCGAGCAGAGGCGCTCTTTATTCTACAAATTAAACACTAGCTAGAGCTTATCTCCTTGACAGCTGCTGGGACAGGAGTCTCCAACAGGTCAAACCCAAGTGACCAGTAGCTTGGAGTAGCTCAGAGACTGCCTTGGTGTAGCATCTGAGACTGCCTTGTGAGTAGCTTGGAGACTGCCTTAGAGTAGCGCAAGACCGCCTTGGGGTACCTTGGATACTGCCTAGACGTTATTTGGAGACTGCTAGAAATTGGAGTTTCCAGTTAGCAGAGTTATGCACCCTGTCCAAGTAGGAACCTCAGTCCCAGTCAGGGTAGGTCACAACACAACCTAAATTATGCTGTGCTCATCCTCTGGTAGCTTGGCACAGAGCAGTCAGGCTTAACTTGAGGGGCAATGTGTAAAGTTGTGTGCATCACTTCATACAATAACACAGTGAAAACACCACAAAAAGACTTCATAACAGGTGCAAAAAATAGATTATGATTTTATACATAAAACAAGACCAAAACCACAAAACTCCATCCAGTTTAAGTCAAAATATGAATTTTTAAAGATTAAATGCAAAATATAGCACTTAGAAGCAAGTAGCGCCTAAAGAGTTAATTGTTCGTGCTGGACTGGGACAAAGTCAACAGTTCAGGCCAACTGTGAAGGAGTACAGGCCAAATATAGGACCCACTCAGGCCCCGGAGAAAAAGTAACTTGATCCTGGTCGCAAAAGCGAGATGCGTCTGTGATTCCCACGCAGTTGAGGTGTTGTGCCGAATTTCTCCAAGCCACTGCGGCTATGCGGCGGTTCCGTGAGCAAAGCATCAGTTCCAAAGTGTGGTGGTTCCGAATGCAATGCGCCGGGTTTCTCCAAGCTGTGGAGGTGATGTATCGATCTTCTCCACGCAGTGGCAGCGATGCGTTGGTTCCACAGCGGTGGTAGTGCAATGCAGCTGTTTCGAGTGGGATGCACCGGTCCGGTTGCCGCAACAGCGTCAATGCATCGATTCTGCTCTTGCAGCAGATGATGCGTCGGTTCCAATGGAGCATACCCCTAGGTCCACTTCCAAGGGTCCAGGACTGGGATGGCACCACTTGGCAGGGCTGACTCACAAGCAGATGTTCCCAAGGTTTGAAACAAGAGGTTTCTAAGTCTTTTGTGGCACTGAGTTAGGCAATAGAAGGCACGCTACCAAGCCCTTGGAGTCACTCTAGGTTCAAGTGATGCAGGTCCAGTCCTTCTCACCCAGGCAGAGAAAGAGCGGCAGGCAGCAGAGCAACACAGTAAGGCAAGAGTTCAGCAAGCAGCAGTTCCAGCAGAGTGGCAGTCCTTGCGCAGCACAGCATATCCTCTTCTTCCTGGCAGAAAGGTCACAGGTCCAGAAGTGTACTGATTTGGTAGTGCGAGAGGTCCAGTACTTATACCTAACGGTGCTTTTTAAGTGGGGGAGACATCAAAGAAAGCCTTTGAACTGCACCAAGGTTCTCCCTTCCTGCCCTGGCTTCGGACATACTACAGGGGGGTAATCAATCCTTTGTGTGGGGACAGGAAACAGCCCTTTCAGGTGTAAGTGTCAGATCCTCCCTCCCATCCTGCTCAGGATGGCCCATTTGCATGCAGGTGGCCACTCAGGCATGCCTAGCCTTCCTTTATGCGTGACTGTCTAGAGGGCATGCAGGATGCCAGCTGGCACCCACCCCAGACGTGTATTCCAGAGACAGGCAGAAGGCACCAAATGGCTAAAGTAAGTAAATGCCAACTTTCTGAAAGTGGCCTTTGCTAAACTGGAATGTAAAATCTCACTTCACCGTAAGTCGTGATTTTTAATTGTGAGTTCAGCAACACTAAACTTGAAAAGTCCATCTCTTCCAAATTGGGAGTTACACTTAAAAGATGTAATAAGGTAATCCCAATGTTATCCTATGGGAGAGATTCACCTTGCAGTAGTGAAAAACGAAATTGATATTCTTTCACTACCAAGGCATGTAAAGTTTAAAAGTACACGTCCTGTTTTTTAAATACAGTGCACATGGGTTATACAGGGCCTACCTTAGGGGTGACTTATACGTATACAAAGGGAGGTATAGGCCTGGCAAGAGGGTTTACTTGCCAGGTCAACATGGCAGTGTGAAACTGCCTACAGATGCTCTGCAGTGGCAGGCCTGAGACATGATTATGTGGCTACTTAAGTGGGTGGCACAATCAGTGCTGCAGGCCCACTAGTAGCATTCATTTACAGACCCTAGGCACATGTAGTGTACATGTAGTGCACTTTACTAGGGACTTATAAGTTGATTAAATATGCCAATTGAGGATGAACCAATATTACCATATTTAGGGGAGAGAGCACAAGCACTTAAGCAATGGTTAGCAGTGGTAGAGTGTGCAGATTCCTAAAGCCAGCAAAAAAGAGGTCAGACAAATGGAGGGAGGGAGGCAGGCAAAAGGTTGGGGGGAGACCACCCTAAGACTGTCAGCTCTAACAGAGGCTGCCTAGGAGTATCTTGGAGACACCTTGGAATAGCATAGAGACTGCCATGGAATAGCCTGGAGACTGCCTTGGAGTACCTTGAAGACCACCTTGCCTGGAGTCTGCCTTGGAGTAGCTTGAATACCTCCTTGGAGTAGCTCAGAGACTGCCTTGGAGTAGCTTCAATACCTCCTTGGAGTAGCTCGGAGACTGCCTTGGAGTAGCTTGAAGACCTCCTTGGAGTAGCTCAGAGACTGCCTTGGAGTAGCTTCAAGACCTCCTTGGAGTAGCTCGGAGACTGCCTTGGAGTAGCTTGAAGACCTCCTTGGAGTAGCTCGGAGACTGCCTTGGAGTAGCTTCAAGACCTCCTTGGAGTAGCTCGGAGACTGCCTTGGAGTAGCTTGAAGACCACCTTGGAGTAGCTCAGAGACTGCCTTGGAGTAGCTTCAAGACCTCCTTGGAGTAGCTCGGAGACTGCCTTGGAGTAGCTTGAAGACCTCCTTGGAGTAGCTCGGAGACTGCCTTGGAGTAGATTGAAGACCTCCTTGGAGTAGCTCGGAGACTGCCTTGGAGTAGCTTGAAGACCTCCTTGGAGTAGCTCGGAGACTGCCTTGGAGCAGCTCACTGCTGTGAGTTGAGCTCAGGAGTATTTAGTTGCCTGCCATCTGATGCTTCATGTTAACACTGCACCTTGTTTTGTCAAGTCCCCGCTGATGTCTGGTAAGAAGCCAGGCAATAAATACCTCAGATCCGAGCACAATTTGAGTGTTTTATATTCCTTTATTTTCCATCTATATTTACTTCCTTTTATCTTTATACTTTCTTTCTTCCATTCTGTCTCTTTCTTTCATTTTTTGTTCTTTTTGTTCACCTTTTTTCTCTTTCTCTTTTTTCTTATTTGCCTTTCTTTTTCTGCTTTCTTTCTCCCTTTATTGTCCCTCTTTCTTTCTTTCTTTCTTTCTTTCTTTCTTTCTTTCTTTCTTTCTTTCTTTCTTTCTTTCTTTCTTTCTTTCTTTCTTTCTCTCTTTCCTTCCTTCTTTCATTCTTTTTTTCTTTCTTTCATTCATTCTTCCTTCCTCTCTTTCTTTCTTTCTTTCATTCTTTCTTACTGTGATTCACAAACACGTTACCAAATTACAGATTACAGATTGGGTTCGCGAGTAAATACCAGATCAGTATTTGAAAGAGGTGCGTAAAGGGCGGCAATTCTAAGCACAGGTTCCTTAAGTTATGTATTAATGTTTTGCGACCTAAATCTGCTCGCAAAACATTAATATTTTACCACCAAGTCAAAGGAGGTGGTAACCACTCGCAAACCTGACGGGTTCCCCAAGAAACCCCTTTCCCTTTGTGAATGTGGGCAACAAACATTTTTTCGGAGCAAGCAGTGGTCCCTGGGACCACAGCCTACTCCTAAAAAATAATTGTAACATTTTTCATTTTTTTTAAATGTAACCCATTTTTCTTTTAGGAAAAGGGCTGCCCTGGCCATTTTATTCCAGATTGTGAAGAAAAAGCGACCTTTGACACCATGGATGATCTAGAATTGCCTATATCCGATCAAAGCTCCACACCCTGTCAACAGTATCACTGCCACTGCCAAGTTACTGGTTTCTTGAGCAGGAAGTGGTAGTACCTATATGAGTAGCCATGCTGTAACAGAACCGGACACGCAACAGAATCGCGACATACTCAATCTCCTCCTTTTATCTTCTCTCAAGTAATTATTCCAACACCATCTTCCTTTCAGGAGTCCTTTTCACCCAAAGAAGATTAAAGGTGGGAGCGGAGACTTATTATATCTGCAGAGATAAAGCATATATTTGGGTGCACAATGAATGGTTTAGCTCTGGCTATCCTGGCTCTACGTGGCACGTGCCATCTGACGCACTCTGCCCCTTTCCACTGAGTTGGGAAGCAGAAGAGAAATGTCAGAGACTTCCAGGATCTTTGCAATTCTATTTCCCTGATAAGGTATTGACCTCTCAATAGAAAAAAAACAGAAGGGTGGATAAGGATTTGGGGCAAGTCACAAATACAACAGCCGATACTCTTGAACATATTAATATTGAACTAACATCTCAGAGAACAGTTGCTCTGCAGAACTGAATGGCCCTAGACCTTCTGCTTTCAGCTATAGGAGGCGGTTGCATTCATACTGGCTTTGAATGTTCTTTCCATATCCCTGAAAACTTTCAAGCTATTCACCAGCAAGCTGATGCAATCTGTAGCAAAGTTAAAGAACTGTCTACTGTTAAAGATAATCCAGAGTGGTGGGATCTTTGGTGAAGCAATGCGGGTCTATGTGGCAATGGGAGAACAGTTTTTGAAACCTAAACTTCGATTCTTGCTGCACACTTTTTCCTTTATTTTCTCTCTCTATTTGTAAAGGCCTCGATTGGAGTAATTAGAAAACTGCCTCGTCTGCCCTTGTCATGGACTCCAAAAGATGAAGCCATAAATTAATGTATTCAGCTAAAGCAATGTGAGCAAGGTGAGTCAACAAATGATGGAGCCAATGAATATTGAGTACTTTTCAAGGTAACCAGGGTTGTACAAAGCACAAACAGGGGGACTGCGTTGCCTCGTCATGCTACTTCTATCACGTAACCTGAAGCTGCCATTTTGTTTAGTTTTTAACAGTGCCCTAACCGAAGCCCAATGAGGACCCACGCTCCCTGGTTACAAAAGACAGCGGGCATTGGTGTCATTGGTTTCTTGTGATCTCATTCCAATGCCTGCCTCATAAACGAATGGCAAATATAGTCCTGTAGCCTTATTTTCAAAACGCCTATTCTTTGCTATAAAGGGGTGCTGTTTCTTGCCTCTGGGAGTTCTTCCCATTGGCACCTGCCAGGGAGACTCTGGCTCGATTATTCTGTGATCACAGTCCTTTTTTAGTAAATACATTCTGCAGACTCAGCCCAAATGCAGAGTATTGAAGTTTTCCTTAACAGTTATCTTATTTATGCTCATGGCTTTACTTGTTGCAGTGCTCCAGCATTTTGGTTGCCCTACACCTGTGCACCATCGTATGACATGTTACAACGTCTTGCTTCAGCCTTTGTTTTCCCTTAGTGCCTCATTGTAGTCCCGGACTGACGTCATTTCTTCCCTTCCGCCTTTGGATTGCCTCACTGTCTTGGTCATGTCATATTTTAATGTGTTTTCTTACTTTGACCATTCGCTTGCACTGTTGCCTCCCTCAGCCTTTAACTCTGCACCATTGTTCTAGACTTTGACTTGCCTAAGTGCTTCATTCCAGACCTTGAAGGATCCCACTGCCTTGATTCAGCCTTTAGCCTGCCCAGTGCCTTGCACCATCACATGGATAGTCACACTACCTTGATTCAGCCTTTAGCCTGCCCAGTGCCTTGCACCAACACATGGATAGTCACATTGCCTTGCTTCAGCCTTCAGTCTGCCCAGTGCCTTGCACCGCGATACAAAAGGGGATGATGGACGGAACGTTTGAGCCAATCAAACACTCACCCCCAGTCAACTGATCTGGGTTTAATCCATCATCATTCTTTAGCTCACTCCACCACCCCAGTTCAGACATGGCCATATGCAAATCAGTCTGACCCTGTGCCTCATGGGAACAGTCCAAACCCGAACTGCCAAGCCATGTCTTCCCTGGACCGGAAACAAGCATCCTAGGACCGGTTTCTGGCATTCCAGCCGTCATCAGCCAGGCTTGCTTGAATCCAGTGGCAAAGTGAGCAAGGGACCCACGTCTGGGCATACCCCCGCCAACTTAGGGCGAACAAAGTGATACAAAAGGGGATGATGGACGGAACGTTTGAGCCAATCAAACACTCACCCCCAGTCAACTGATCTGGGTTTAATCCATCATCATTCTTTAGCTCACTCCACCACCCCAGTTCAGACATGGCCATATGCAAATCAGTCTGACCCTGTGCCTCATGGGAACAGTCCAGCCCGAACTGCCAAGCCATGTCTTCCCTGGACCGGAAACAAGCATCCTAGGACCGGTTTCTGGCATTCCAGACGTCATCAGCCAGGCTTGCTTGAATCCAGTGGCAAAGTGAGCAAGGGACCCACGTCTGGGCATACCCCCGCCAACTTAGGGCGAACAAAGCAATACAAAAGGGATGATGGACGGAACGTTTGAGCCAATAAAACACTCACCCCCAGTCAACTGATCTGGGTTTAATCCATCATCATTCTTTAGCTCACTCCACCACCCCAGTTCAGACATGGCCATATGCAAATCAGTCTGACCCTGTGCCTCATGGGAACAGTCCAGCCCGAACTGCCAAGCCATGTCTTCCCTGGACCGGAAACAAGCATCCTAGGACCGGTTTCTGGCATTCCAGCCGTCATCAGCCAGGCTTGCTTGAATCCAGTGGCAAAGTGAGCAAGGGACCCACGTCTGGGCATACCCCCGCCAACTTAGGGCGAACAAAGCGATACAAAAGGGGATGATGGACGGAACGTTTGAGCCAATCAAACACTCACCCCCAGTCAACTGATCTGGGTTTAATCCATCATCATTCTTTAGCTCACTCCACCACCCCAGTTCAGACATGGCCATATGCAAATCAGTCTGACCCTGTGCCTCATGGGAACAGTCCAGCCCGAACTGCCAAGCCATGTCTTCCCTGGACCGGAAACAAGCATCCTAGGACCGGTTTCTGGCATTCCAGCCGTCATCAGCCAGGCTTGCTTGAATCCAGAGGCAAAGTGAGCAAGGGACCCACGTCTGGGCATACCCCGCCAACTTAGGGCGAACAAAGCGATACAAAGGGGATGATGGACGGAACGTTTGAGCCAATCAAACACTCACCCCCAGTCAACTGATCTGGGTTTAATCCATCATCATTCTTTAGCTCACTCCACCACCCCAGTTCAGACATGGCCATATGCAAATCAGTCTGACCCTGTGCCTCATGGGAACAGTCCAGCCCGAACTGCCAAGCCATGTCTTCCCTGGACCGGAAACAAGCATCCTAGGACCGGTTTCTGGCATTCCAGCCGTCATCAGCCAGGCTTGCTTGAATCCAGTGGCAAAGTGAGCAAGGGACCCACGTCTGGGCATACCCCCGCCAACTTAGGGCGAACAAAGCGATACAAAGGGGATGATGGACGGAACGTTTGAGCCAATCAAACACTCACCCCCAGTCAACTGATCTGGGTTTAATCCATCATCATTCTTTAGCTCACTCCACCACCCCAGTTCAGACATGGCCATATGCAAATCAGTCTGACCCTGTGCCTCATGGGAACAGTCCAGCCCGAACTGCCAAGCCATGTCTTCCCTGGACCGGAAACAAGCATCCTAGGACCGGTTTCTGGCATTCCAGCCGTAATCAGCCAGGCTTGCTTGAATCCAGTGGCAAAGTGAGCAAGGGACCCACGTCTGGGCATACCCCGCCAACTTAGGGCGAACAAAGCGATACAAAGGGGATGATGGACGGAACGTTTGAGCCAATCAAACACTCACCCCAGTCAACTGATCTGGGTTTAATCCATCATCATTCTTTAGCTCACTCCACCACCCCAGTTCAGACATGGCCATATGCAAATCAGTCTGACCCTGTGCCTCATGGGAACAGTCCAGCCCGAACTGCCAAGCCATGTCTTCCCTGGACCGGAAACAAGCATCCTAGGACCGGTTTCTGGCATTCCAGCCGTCATCAGCCAGGCTTGCTTGAATCCAGTGGCAAAGTGAGCAAGGGACCCACGTCTGGGCATACCAACTGCTTGTTTCCGGTCCAGGGAAGACATGGCTTGGCAGTTCGGGCTGGACTGTTCCCATGAGGCACAGGGTCAGACTGATTTGCATATGGCCATGTCTGAACTGGGGTGGTGGAGTGAGCTAAAGAATGATGATGGATTAAACCCAGATCAGTTGACTGGGGTGAGTGTTTGATTGGCTCTAGCGTTCCGTCCATCATCCCCTTTGTATCGCTTTGTTCGCCCTAAGTTGGCGGGGTATGCCCAGACGTGGGTCCCTTGCTCACTTTGCCACTGGATTCAAGCAAGCCTGGCTGATGACGGCTGGAATGCCAGAAACCGGTCCTAGGATGCTTGTTTCCGGTCCAGGGAAGACATGGCTTGGCAGTTCGGGCTGGACTGTTCCCATGAGGCACAGGGTCAGACTGATTTGCATATGGCCATGTCTGAACTGGGGTGGTGGAGTGAGCTAAAGAATGATGATGGATTAAACCCAGATCAGTTGACTGGGGTTGAGTGTTTGATTGGCTCAAGCGTTCCGTCCATCATCCCCTTTTGTAGTGCCTTGCACCAGCATATGAATAGTCACATTGCCTTCCTTCAGCATGCAGCATGTCTCATTGCCTTACACCATCACATGGATAGTCACGTTGCCTTGATTCAGCCTTTAGCCTGCCCAGTGCCTTGCACCATCACACGGATAGTCACATTGCCCTGATTCAGCTTTTAGCCTGCCCAGTGCCTTACACCATCACATCGATAGTCACATTGCCTTCATTCAGCCTTTAGCCTGCCCAGTGCCTTACACCATAACATGGATAGTCACATTACCTTGATTCAGCCTTTAGCCTGCCCAGTGCCTTACACCATAACATGGATAGTCACATTACCTTGATTCAGCCTTTAGCCTGCCCAGTGCCTTGCACCATCACATAGATAGTCACATTGCCTTGATTCAGCCTTTAGCCGGCCCAGTGCCTTACACCATCACATACATGGCCACACTGCCTTGATTCAGCCTTTAGCCTGCCATCACATACATAGTCACACTGCCTTGATTCAGCCTTTAGCCTGCCCAGTGCCTTACACCATCACATACATAGTCACACTGCCTTTATTCAGCCTTTAGCCTGCTCAGTGCCTTACACTATCAGATACATAGTCACACTGCCTTGCTTCAGCATGCAGCATGTCTCATTGCCTTACACCATCACATTGATAGTCACATTGCCTTGATTCAGCCTTTAGCCTGCCCAGTGCCTTGCACCATCACATAGATAGTCACATTGCCTTGATTCAGCCTTTAGCCTGCCCAGTGCCTTACACCATCACATACATGGCCACACTGCCTTGATTCAGCCTTTAGCCTGCCATCACATACATAGTCACACTGCCTTGATTCAGCCTTTAGCCTGCCCAGTGCCTTACACCATCACATACATAGTCACACTGCCTTTATTCAGCCTTTAGCCTGCTCAGTGCCTTACACTATCAGAAACATAGTCACACTGCCTTGCTTCAGCATGCAGCATGTCTCATTGCCTTACACCATCACATTGATAGTCACATTGCCTTGATTCAGCCTTTAGCAGCTAGGTGCCTTGCACCATCACATGGATAGTCACATTGCCTTGATTCAGCCTTTAGCCTGCCTTGTGCCTTGCACCATCACATGGATAATCACATTGCCTTGCTTCAGCCTTTAGCCTGCCCAGTGACTTGCACCATCACACATATAGTCACATTGCCTTGCTTCAGCATGCAACATGTCTCTCATTGCCTTAATTCAGCCTTTCGCCAGCCCCAGTGCCTTGCACCATCACATGGATAGTTACACTGCCTTGCTTCAGCGTGCAGCATGTCTCGTTGCCTTACACCATCAAATGGATAATCACATTGCCTTCCTTCAGCATGCGGAATGTCTCATTGCCTTACATCATCACATGGATAGTCACATGAATAGTCACATTGCCTTCCTTCAGCATGCAGCATGTCTCGTTGCCTTACATCATCACATGGATAGTCACATTGCCTTGCTTCAGTATGCGGCATGTCTCGTTGCCTTACATCATCACATGGATAGTCACATTGCCTTCCTTCAGCATGCAGCATGTCTCGTGGCCCTACATCATCACATGGATAATCGCATTGCCTTCCTTCAGCGAGCGGCATGTCTCATTGCATTACACCATCACATGGATAGTCACATTGCCTTGATTCAGCCTTTAGCCTGCCCAGTGTCTTGCACCATCTCATTGATAGTCACATTGCCTTGCTTCAGCATGCGGCATGTCTTGTTGCCTTGCACCTTTACATGGATAGTCACATTGCCTTGATCCAGCCTTTAACCTGCCCAGTGCCTTAGACCTTCACATGGATAGTCACATTGCCTTGATCCAGCCTTTAGCCTGTCCAGTGCCTTACACCTTCACATGGATAGTCCATTGCCTTTCTTCAGCCTTTAGCCTGCCCAGTGCCTGGCACCATCACATGGATAGTCGTATTGCCTTCCTTCAGCATGCAGCATGTCTTATTGCCTTACACCATCACATGGATAGTCACATTGCCTTGATTCAGCCTTTAGCCTGCCGAGTGTCTTGCACCATCTCATTGATAGTCACATTGCTTTGCTTCAGCATACGGCATGTCTTGTTGCCTTGCACCTTCACATGGATAGTCACATTGCCTTGATCCAGCCTTTAACCTGCCCAGTGCCTTACACCTTCACATGGATAGTCACATTGCCTTGATCCAGTCTTTAGCCTGTCCAGTGCCTTACACCTTCACATGAATAGTCCATTGCCTTGCTTCAGCCTTTAGCCTGCCCAGTGCCTTGCACCATCACATGGATAGTCACATTGCCTTCCTTCAGCATGCAGCATGTCTTATTGCCTTACACCATCGCATGGATAGTCACATTGCCTTGCTTCAGCATGCGGCATGTCTCGTTGCCTTACATCATCACAAGGACAGTCACATTGCCTTGCTTCAGCATGCAGCATGTCTTATTGCCTTACACCATTAAATGGATAATCACATTGCCTTCCTTCAGCATGTGGCATGTCTTGTTGCCTTACACCATCAAATGGATAATCACATTGCCTTCCTTCAGCATGCAGCATGTCTTGTTGCCTTAAATCATCACATGGATAGTCACATTGCCTTCCTTCAGCATGAAGCATGTCTTGTTGCCTTACATCATCACATGGATAGTCACATTGCCTTGCTTCAGCATGCGACATGTCTCGTTGCCCTACATCATCACATGGATAGTCACATTGCCTTGCTTCAGCATGCAGCATGTCTTGTAGCCTTACATCATCACATGAATAGTCACATTGCCTTCCTTCAGCATGCAGCATGTCTTGTTGCCTTACATCATCACATGGATAGTCACATTGCCTTCCTTCAGCATGAAGCATGTCTTGTTGCCTTACATCATCACACGGATAGTCACATTGCTTTGCTTCAGCATGCGGCATGTCTCGTTGCCCTACATCATCACATGGATAGTCACATTGCCTTGATTCAGCATGTGGCATGTATTATTGCCTTACACCATCACATGGATAATCGCATTGCCTTCCTTCAGCATGCGGCATGTCTTATTGCCTTACACCATCAAATAGATAATCACATTGCCTTCCTTCAGCATGCAGCATGTCTTATTGCCTTACACCATCAAATGGATAATCACATTGCCTTCCTTCAGCATGCGGCATGTCTCGTTGCCTTACATCATCACATGGATAGTCACATTGCCTTCCTTCAGCATGCGGCATGTCTCATTGCCTTACACCATCAAATGGATAATCACATTGCCTTCCTTCAGCATGCGGCATGTCTCGTTGCCTTACATCATCACATGGATAGTCACATGAATAGGCACATTACCTTCCTTCAGCATGCGGCATGTCTTGTTGCCCTACACCATCACATGGATAATCGCATTGCCTTCCTTCAGCATGCGGGATGCCTCGTTGCCTTACATCATCACATGGATAGTCACATTGCCTTGCTTCAGCATGCGGCATGTCTCGTTGCCTTACATCATCACATGGATAGTCACATTGCCTTCCTTCAGCATGCGGCATGTCTAGTTGCCTTACATCATCACATGGATAGTCACATGAATAGGCACATTACCTTCCTTCAGCATGCGGCATGTCTTGTTGCCCTACACCATCACATGGATAATCGCATTGCCTTCCTTCAGCATGCGGGATGCCTCGTTGCCTTACATCATCACATGGATAGTCACATTGCCTTGCTTCAGCATGCGGCATGTCTCGTTGCCCTACATCATCACATGGATAATCGCATTGCCTTCCTTCAGCATGCGGCATGTCTAGTTGCCTTACATCATCACATGGATAGTCACATTGCCTTCCTTCAGCATGCGGCATGTCTCGTTGCCTTACATCATCACATGGATAGTCACATGAATAGTCACATTGCCTTGCTTCAGCATGCGGCATGTCTCGTTGCCTTACATCATCACATGGCTAGTCACATTGCCTTCCTTCAGCATGCGGCATGTCTCGTTGCCCTACATCATCACATGGATAATCGCATTGCCTTCCTTCAGCATGCAGCATGTCTTATTGCCCTGCACCATCACATGGATAGTCACATGAATAGTCACATTGCCTTCCTTCAGCATGTGGCATGACTCATTGCCTTACACCATCAAATGGATAATCACATTGCCTTCCTTCAACATGCGGCATGTCTCGTTGCCTTACATCATCACATGGATAGTCACATGAATAGTCACATTGCCTTCCTTCAGCATGCAGCATGTCTCGTTGCCTTACAACATCACATGGATAGTCACATTGCCTTGCTTCAGCATGCGGCATGTCTCGTTGCCTTACATCATCACATGGATAGTCACATTGCCTTCCTTCAGCATGCGGCATGTCTCGCTGCCCTACATCATCACATGGATAGTCACATTGCCTTGCTTCAGCATGCGGCATGTCTCGCTGCCGTACATCATCACATGGATAGTCACATTGCCTTCTTTCAGCATGCGGCATGTCTCGTTGCCCTACATCATCACATGTATAATCACATTGCCTTCCTTCAGCATGCAGCATGTCTCGTTGCCTTACATCATCACATGGATAGTCACATGAATAGTCACATTGCCTTCCTTCAGCATGCAGCATGTCTCGTTGCCTTACATCATCACATGGATAGTCACATTGCCTTCCTTCAGCATGCGGCATGTCTCGTTGCCTTACATCATCACATGAATAATCGCATTGCCTTCCTTCAGCATGTGGCATGTCTCGTTGCCCTACATTATCACATGGATAGTCACATTGCCTTGCTTCAGCATGCGGCATGTCTTATTGCCTTACACCATCACATGGATAATCGCATTGCCTTCCTTCAGCATGCGGCATGTCTCGCTGCCTTACACCATCACATGGATAATCGCATTGCCTTCCTTCAGCATGCGGCATGTCTCGTTGCCCTACATCATCACATGGATAATCGCATTGCCTTTCTTCAGCATGCGGCATGTCTCGTTGCCTTTCTCATTCTGTGGATTGTTGCAATGTCTGCTAAGCCCTTGACTTTCCTCCTTATGTCACACTAGTCCTTGACATGCCTTGTTGGCTCCCTCCGACATGTGGCTTGGCTGACTGCATGTTCCAGCTTTTGATTTGCCGTCTTGCCAGTGCTTAATTTGAACCAGTGATTGCAGCTCGGGGCCACCAGTCCTCATTTTTTGGGATCACGGACCACCAACTTGAACAATTTTTTTAGTGTGTCAGAAGGTAGGCCTTGATACTTTTACTGTATAACCAGTTGCGGGGACGGGGCTAGGGTGAGGGGGGCGTGACTATGTGCTAGAACTGATTAAAAGACACTCCTAGCCACAACTCAAACAAAAAAGAAAAAATAGGCTACTGAGGCTGCCACCAAAGTCCTGGGGAGCATGCACAAAACCCTCAATGGATGCCGGCTGTTCGGAGCCTCCTCCCATAAACTGTCAACATGGGTTTCCAGCTCACTTTGTCTCCTACCGTGTGATCTCAGCTCCCCACTGGGTGACCGTGTGAAGTGAGCTGATATCGTGCGATGCACAGTGGGACCATTGGCAGGTCTGGGGCCAGCACCTCATTTTTCTTAACAGATTAAATTCAGAGCGAGAAATAAACTAAAGGGGGAAAGAAGGAGAAAGAGAAAGATGGAAAAAACAGTGACAAAGCGAGAAAGTAGGCATGAAAAAGAACCTGCTAGAGTGAGATAAATACACACAGAGGTGGGGGGTGGCCTGGAGGAGTCAGATGGTGGATGCATAAAGAAAGTGCTGCTGCTCCGCTGTTGAAATCCTGAGGCCTAAGGCAGCGAAGCTAGCCATCACTGAGTGGGATGGCCTCCTCCACACCCGGACAACTCTTGAGGGGGCAATCTCCATGGAGACGGGCTCCTGCGGCCCATGGAGAAGATCAGGCATGCCGGCCCAGAGACGGCAGCTGACGCCCGACCTACCGCGGCACCTGCATGGTCCAGGAGGTGAGCAGCGGCATGGGCACCCCACGATGAGCCACAGGGGCATACACTGCCACCTGTTTGCAGATGGACCCTGAAACCCCCGGACTAACCCTGTGGGGACAACGTTGGGCAGGCTAAACGGCAAGGAATCGGTAGGCCTAGGAGCTGGAAGATTGAGGCCCACGCCTGGGATACACTTGAGGTACAGCCCTCGGGCCTGAAATCAGGGTGGACCTTGCACCTCCTGGCTCCTCCACTCCCCACTTACTACTAAGAACAGAAACACAGCCACAGGTGTCCAACGGCTGGGAGCCCATACAAATGGACGGATTGCTGCATGCGACGGGTACGGCACACCACCCAGGCCTTCGTTAAATGAAGCCGAAGCACACAAAGAACCAAATGGGATGCCCTGGGTGTCTCCACATATACTCTATAGACACTGGCACTCACACACGCGTGTCCTTAAATTCTATTCTATGCACATTTATAAAGCGCATGGCTTCCCTTAGGCATCCCAGGGCTGGCAATGCAACGTAGAATACACCACTGCGCTCAAAGGGGTTTATTTGTCAGAGAGCCAGGTTTTTAGAAGTTTCTGAAACCTCAGTTCATTGTCAATGAGTCGCATTGTATGGGGGATGGTGTTCCATAGCTTGGCCACATTGTAGCTGAAGGACCGCCATCCACTTCTTGCTCTTCGAATAGATCAAACGTAGCCAATTGGGCGTTCGTGGATTTAAGGGTTCTGCTTGACATGTAGGGTGAAATTAGGGGTCGGAGAATTGAAGGGCCTTTACTTTGAAGTGCCAATGTGCTATGCATATGTCTTGAAATCCAACCCTCTGCTCGACAGGTAGTCAATGAAGAGTGGACGGGGCCTGCCAGGCAGAGTTGCGTCTCAGGAGATTAAGCAAAACTCGGGCTGTGGCGTTCTGCACCACTTGCAGTTTTTTTATTACAGCTTTTGGTGCTCCCAGGTAAAGTGAATTCCTGTAGTCCAGGGGGAAAGAATTAATGCCTTAATTAATCCTTGGCACTGCAAGATCACTGCCATCCCCGTGTAAAAGGTGCAATGGAAAAATCCACCAACAAAGTCACCTGCAATGGGAGGCCGAGGGACAGCCCCCAAGCTGAGCCGACTGTGGACGGGGGACGATCACTGTGCCCATGGGCACAGCGGTGCAACTGGGCATTCCCAACAACAACAGCATGGGGACCATACTATAGTCGATTTCCGAATCCCACACAGTGCCGGAACAGAAAAGCAATGACATAGCTATCCATGTTGACCTTCTATGAGCAGACCACAGGAAATCATCAAAAAGATTGGAGGAAAATGAGTCCAAAACTACAGAGAAATGTACATGTAGGAACAATCACTAAATTATATATATGGGGTAGGGATACACTAGCTCCCATATTGTGCATAGTTCACACCATATTCTATACACCATATAGAATCATATGATACCACCACAGTATGAAACATGATACAATTATATATGGTGTGACCCATGCTACACATTTTCTAGATGACTGGTCCTGATGAGGCCCTTCAAATAACCTAACGGCCGAAACGTTGACATTAGGGGCCTCATTATGATGGCGGTGGGACCGCCACCATCAGGCCGTCGGTGGCAGTCCCACCGCCATCTGTCCATGCAAGCCTGCCCGCCGCATTATGATGGCGGGCGGATGGGCGGCGGGCGGAGAGACTGTCCAACCCTAATCTGACTGGCTCCTTGAGCCTGTCGGACCGTTGGATGGATAGTAATCCCTACAATGGTGGCGGTGCCTTCTCAGGCACCGCCGTACGGATTACAATGTCAGTTTCTGCCAACCGTTTCATGGCGGTTAACCCGCCATAAAAAGGCAGGCTGAAAGTGACTTGGGGGCCCATAGGGGGCCCCACTTCCCCCTGGACCTCCACCATGGGCCCTGGGGGGCACCAATGGTGCCCCCGTAAACATCCGTGCACCATGTGGCAGGCACCGCATGGTGCCTGCCAAATAGTGCAGTGATGTTTGTAATGTGTTTTTTTGTATTGCGGCGTGTGCTGCAGCCCGCAGCACACACCGCAATACAAAAGGTACACATTGCAACCGCCTTGAAGGCGGTCGCATCCTATTACCGATGACGGGACCACCAACAGCTAGTCAGGCGATCCCGTTCCCGACAGGATGAGGGTCGGACGAAGGTCACAAATTGTTGAGATTGGAGTCCAAATGAGCTGTCATTGGAAACAGAACTATACTCAGACATAAAGACGGCTAGGAACCATTTGTTTAATCCTTTTTTTCTTAACTGAACATAATCACTTTTGCACTTCACCCTCACTGCGTCATCTGCACTTTGTAACATTGCTCTATTCATGTATGTTTCTTGCCTACTTGATGTAAAAAAATATATAAATAAAGAATTGCGTTCATAATATAGAGGGTTACATATTGTACTGATTACTACGATTAATTGGATTTATTAAGTGGCGTAACACAGGCCACTGCAGTGCGAGGGAGGCCCCCTTCAGCACAGTACTCTGGCCAGAGAGATCCTGATTGAGTCCGGAGAGGGCCCCTCCACGTACCTTGCAGGGGGGCCCCCTGAAGTTTTGTTACGCCAGTGGATTGATACTGTCAAGGCACCTCTTATTGATTCTGTGTGAGTATCACCAGAAAAAGAGTCCCAAGGAACTGTTGTGATTATCATTATAGTTATACCGTAGGCCCATGGGCATACAAGGTAGGTCTTTGTGATTACAGACATTCATGCGTGCAGTTGATTGGTCTGCAGGGACCTTCTTTTTTAAATGGTGAACACATCATGGTAAGGGGTATTTTGGAAAAAGAGGCACTTTCATATACAGAAGAATATATTGCCAAAATAATTGGTGGCCTCCCTCCTGGGACAGAGAACAGAGGCCACACAAAACAAACATACAGATTTAGATCAACTAGAGAGGCTAAGGAAAAAAGCTGTTACAACTGAACTGCATGGCAAGCTCCTTACAGAGGGCTCAATTCCGATCTCGGTCGGAAGGGCTCCGAATTGGATTTGGTTTTACCTAAACCGATCCGGAGCCCTTGTTTCCGACCGACTCGTTCCCAATTGCGAACGACCAAGTACGATGCCTGGAAACCCTTAGCGCTGACCGAATCGGTTCCGGTAGGCATACGGAGAGATAGAGCCCTCCGGAGCCGAATCGTACAGCTCTATGGAGTAGGTTTTATAAGCGAGCAAATACAATGAATGATTCGGACAGCCTTTACGATTCGTTTTGCCCGGATCAAAAGGCTGCTGGAATCGGTCTTTGGGGGCCCATAGCAGGCCCCCCTTCACCCGGGGCCCTCTGAATCGTGTCTGTTGGGGTACCCATGGGTCCCCCCTTTCAGACCATGCACAGTGTGGCAGGCACTAAGGGGTGCCCGCTACAGGGTGCACAATGATCCCCAACCACCCCTTTTGTCAATGGGAGCCTGTGTACGCGTTCGGTACACAGGCTCCCATTGAAGTCAATGGGAGTCCGACCGAATCGTATCCGGATGCATTCAAATGCATCGTACTTGTTCGGTCGGACTCCCCTGACACAAGTCGTACGGAAAGCATTGCGGACACGAGTCGTTCCGTTTGCTTTCCGAACGAGATCGGAATTGGGCCCAGAGTATCTTAAAGCAGAGATAATACCCTTAGGACTACAGGTTAAGAACATTCCGGTTATCTTCATACACAATGAGAAATTCAAAAATAACTTTAGCTATATAGCAAACAACTGCTCGAGACACTGGATGGTGTTGGGAATAGGCACTGCCCTAGAAGAGGTAACAGAACTAAGAAGACAAATACAGAACTTGAAGATAAAATGAAGAACAGTGACAATAATGAGAATGCAAAAGCAGCACTCGATCACCTGCAGAAAACAACTGAGGAATTCCATTCAATCAATCTTGGCATGAAAACAGACAAGGTCCAGAAGGACACCAATAGATACAATAAGGGCCAGGCTTACCCGTACTTGAAACATGACTTTCACATGCAGGGCCCTCATAAAAGGGACACTCATAAAAGGTGTCACATTTTCAGAGTCCTCTGTAAGCTCGGATGAGGTTCACAGCCAAAATATTGACTAGGAAAACATTGACCTACAAATTTATTGAGGCAAAAATATTGACATATTTAACCACAAAGAGAGAAAGGGTATTGTGGAACCACTCCCGGTCCCCTTAAAGTATAAATGTAAACAACAGAAGGAGTAATTCCAAATAGATTTCAAATTACTGCATTGAACGAAACAAAGGAGTAACACTTAGTTTTTAAAAGAACCCTCACTTACCAACCTAGTTGGTGACATGCTTCATCATAGGGTCCCCACCGGAGCGGCCGAATGCCTCTCGGGTGTGCTACGACGCCTGATTACAGCAGAGCGGGTTTTGTAGTGCAGGGTGAGTGATCAGTGAAGAGGTGATTTAAAATTGCCTTTATTAGTCCCTATAAGCTTTATGCTGGAATAATAAGGCAAGATTAAAACGAAGGAGAATGTCCTGTCTGGTTCAATTGGCCATTGACATCCATAGGTGTATTGAGTGACAAAGGCAGGTCTACATATTTCAGCCTCCGCATGCAAAATTGTGAGGCTTTCTTCAGGACCAATGGTGACACAAAGGTGTGCACTCGCTAAGGTGCACCCATCCCTGTGTCAAATTAACCGCACACACTTACGGTTAATCTCTCAGCATTATCTGAAAGGAAACAAATTTTTATTCTGGAAGAGAAAACAACACATGAAAACATCCAGGTTATTCTTGCAGTTAAAACTAGTACTCAGCATAGTTGGTGTAACAATCCGAACCTCATGCTACCATGCGTGACGTTCAATACGTGTATTAGGCTTTCATAACTATGGTGCCTTTCTTCAGTTAAGTGCCGTGCACACGTGTTGCACTACCATGAGCAATAATTTATTGCGTGGTGTTTTCCTGTAAGAAGGGGTATTGTGAGTCAAGACATTCCTTACAACCATCTACCCCTTGTAAGTGCAGTGATGTGATTCAATTGTGATCTGGCACAAGACCGTAACTCACGGACTCGCCTAGTTAAACACAAGAAGATAATCGTGATTGACCTAAAAGAGAGGAGCATCACACGGCCGTGGCGCTCCTCATCACACAAACATGGTGGAGAATAGAGAATACAAGGCTTACATGGGACATAGTTAATTCCTACCCCATGGATCCTATCGGGGGGCGTTGTCTATAGTCACACTCTAGATAAAATTAGAGACAAAAGTTTTTAGAGTAAAATCAGGCATGACTCAGTCTATAACAATACCCAGTAAAGGCTGCGGGTCAGGGTCTTACTCACTACGCCAAGAACAAACGCCCGCTTCTGGCACCTGATGTGTTCCCGGCCCAGGATCCCGAGGATGAGTGTGTTCCTTGGCCGGGCGTTCTTTGAATGCTGTTGCTTGCTCGCGCTGGGGCACGTCTGCGTCATTACGCTGAGCATGGGGACGTCAACGTGTGAGCCCGTTAGTTGGAGAGGAGTTAACCCCTGCAGTGTTGCGGTATTCAAAGGAAGTCCAACTTTATTGTAGCTGCAAAAAACCTCGTAGGTGTGCCACTGAGTGCCGTCTTTAAGATACCTCGCTCATATGAGTGTAAATGCACTCTAGTATTGTAATAAGGTATAGTTGGTATTGGATACAATGTGTTCTAGTGTGTTAAAGCACATTAGATCGATCAGTCAACCTACATTGGTAAAAGGAAGGAGAAAGGGAACAAACCAGGTACATTGGGAGGAGGACGGCCCAGTAGGGAACAACACCAGGAGCAAGTCACGAGAACCACAAGCAGGGACGAGTAACCACTTTGCGTCTGCCTTATTATGATGGGCATAGATAGCCCATTTCCCATCCGCTGCGGTGTTCCGGGTTCCGCCGAAAATCTCCGTCCGCACCGGTAGCGGACGGAGCCAAAAGAGAGGTACCGCCGTGCGGAATGCGGTCACGACCGCCAGTCAAATCACGATGCCTCAAACAGCCAACCACACCGCTGCTGAGAATCCGGCCATTCGAGGATGGCGGTAGCAATACTGCGGATAGCTCCATGTGTTCCAGACCGCTGGGGAAACGGCGGTCTTTGGCCTTTCTGCAGCAAATCCGACTGCCACGGACGGATTTTCAGCTTTTCCGGCGCTGAATCCTGGAATCCGAGTGACGCGGTAGGGAGTTTCTGGCGGTGCATCCTAATCTGGCCGGCGGTTTTGCCGCGGTACCTGCGGGTGGAAATTTCCCGCTAGCACGGCGGTCGGAATGCTTTTCCGCCCGCCATCGTAATCAGCCCCCTAGTTAGAATTTTTTTTTTTTACAAATTATAAATAATAAATGTAATATAAAAAACAATTAAACATACATATATAAACATTATTATATATATATTTACTTAATAATATTGATAAATAATTATTTTATTAAATTATAAAATGTTAGAAACATAATAAAAATTATAAATAAATATATATATATATATATATACCTGTAACATAAATATAAAAATAAAATATATATATATAATAAATTAAAATATTAAAATAATTATTTATTTTTAAAACATCATTTTACACTACATTAACTAAAACAGTAGGGAAAATGTTGGATAGCGTAGAGGATAAAATTAATATTCCCACTCCAGCCAATGCAAAAGTAGGAAAGTGTTGGATAGCGGAGGGGAATAATTTACTATTCCCACTCCAGGGAGTGCAAAAGTAGGTAAAGTGTTGGATAGCGGAGGGGAATAATTTACTATTCCCACTCCAGCAAGTGCAACAGTAGGGAAAGTGTTGGATAGCGGAGGGAATAAAATTACTATTCCCACTCCAGCGAGTGCAACAGTAGGGAAAGTGTTGGATAGCGGAGGGGATAAAATTACTATTCCCACTCCAGGGAGTGCAAGAGTAGGGAAAGTGTTGGATAGCGGAGGGGATAAAATTACTATTCCCACTCCAGGGAGTGCAAGAGTAGGGAAAGTGTTGGATAGCGGAGGGGATAAAATTACTATTCCCACTGCAACGAGTACAACAGTAGGGAAAGTGTTGGATAGCTGAGGGGATAAAATTACTATTCCCACTCCAACAATTGCAACAGTAGGGAAAGTGTTGGATAGCGGAGGGGAATAATTCACTATTCCCACTCCAGCAAGTGCAACAGTAGGAAAAGTGTTGGATAGCGGAGGGGAAAAATTTACTATTCCCACTCCACGGAGTGCAACAGTAGGGAAAGTGTTGGATAGCGGAGGGGATAAAATTCCTATTCCCACTCCAGCGAGTGCAACAGTAGGGAAAGTGTTGGATAGCGGAGGGGATAAAATTACTATTCCCACTCCAGCAAGTGCAACAGTACAAAAGTGTTGGATAGCGGAGGGGAATAATTTATTATTCCAACTCCAGGAAGTGCAACAGTAGGGAAAGTGTTGGATAGCGGAGGGGATAAAATTACTATTCTCACTCCAGCAAGTGCAACAGTAGGGAAAGTGTTGGATAGCGGAGGGGAATCATTTACTATTCCCACTCCACAGAGTGCAACAGTAGGGAAAGTGTTGGATAGCGGAGTGGAATAATTTACTATTCCCACTCCAGCAAAATAATAAACATTAATTAATAAATACTTAAATAATAAAAAATAATTTACCTCCCACCAAATCCCCCTATAAATGACACCACCAATATTGTAAAACATGACACAATTAACATAATTTCTTAACAATTAATTAATTAACTAATAACAATGAACAATCAAATTAAAAACAATTAATAATAAATTAATTCACACTATTAAGACTATAAAATAGCAATAACTAAATATTATATAATAAATATTAAAAAATATATTACATTTTAATTACTTCCCACACTACTCCCCTATAAATCCACAACCGCTCCTAAAAAAAGGACACAATTTACATATTTACCAATTAATTATTAATAATTAATAACCAAATAATAGTTAATTAATAATACATTATTTAACACAATTAACAATATAAAATATTAAATACACAAATATTAATCAATAAAAATTATTAATTAATTATTTATAATTAAATTACTTCCCACCCTA